>LT669792.1:17769989-18375046 GCA_900128785.1 Arabis alpina
AAGAGGAATGAAATCATAAAACGTTAGCCTAATAATATATGATCAATAAGCAACCACATAGATGCAGTAACCTCAAATCTAATCTTAAGCATTAACGCACAAAGACAACGTTTTCCAACAATGCAAGCTATATCATCACTGATATAAGAGATCACAATGTACCTTAGTCTTACAGAAACTAGCCATACGCAAGAACCCTTTGTAGTTGGAAATATGCATAATTCCAGGAACAATGGGACAATTTATCCCGATTTACCGACAATAGAAAAGCTGGGTTACAATCAAATCTGCTCCAGCATCAACCTGTTCCACAACCCGACACACTAATCCATCAGCTCAAAACGACTCAACTCAACACGGAAAATCCAAAGCCATGACACTAAAATGTAAATCTTTTTCTTCAGGTAAGCAAGATTATTCTGATAAGATTCAGGTGTAGCAAGACTATAAGCTTCAATAACATAAGGATTGCCTCTAATTACAAAAAAATACAACTCCAAATTAGAAATTAAATCAGAACACTAACACAATACATTACCAACACCCAACAATGAAAAGCAATTTCATTTAACCGTCTCAATCGAATGATCAATCTTCTCAATCGGCGAATTAGGGTTTGACGGGTACCTCAAAAGATGACGAAGCAAAATGGGTGTATAAGAGATGATCATCGGTGACAAAATATTCGCCAAGATTCGGGTTGGAATAACATATGGTGTTAGATTTCGAGGAAGAGACCCGACGAGATGTGTCAAGGAGCAACAGGACGAAGAAGAAACTGAGAGAGAAGAAGGAGGAATGGCAGGAAGAAGAAAAAGCCATAGATCTAACCATTGATCGAGACATCGAGGAGGGAAAACATCGGTATCGTATAAGAATTAGAAGAAGAAACCCTAGATCTATGCAGACAGAGAGAGAGAGAGGTCGATTTACTAAAAAAATTGTGACTTTTAAACTCAATTTATACTTATAAATGCGAAGTGAGTTTTCCTACGCGGCGACCTTACAGCGATTTAAAGCCTTGAATTTTTGAAAATGTCATTAATGAATTTACAGTATTTACATCCCTTGCCATCAAGTTGTTTTTTGGCCAAAAAAACACTAATTTATTTTCTGATATTTTACAAGGCCCATTGTTTATCTAATAAATGTCCATTATTTTTTATGATATACACGAATGAACTTGTGGTAATAACTTGGTTAGTAAAAAATCTGTGTATGGTTTGTGTTATGCGTAGGAACTTGGTTCTTCAACAAGGTAGTTTGTTTTTTCTTTAAATTGAACATAGGACAAGTAAATGATCATGATTTCTTTATTTGATGTTATTGTTTTTATATTTTGTAGGTTTCGTGGATTTGTATTAAAATTAAGAAGGTACTTTTATGTTTTTATTATTTTTGAATTTTTGTTTATCTATGTTTTTGTCGATTATTGATCTTTGATTGTTGATCTCATTCCCTTCGGGTTTTTTTTTGTATTATCTCAACGATCAAAAAGATATAGTTTCTTATTATATATGTAGTTATACAATATTTGACGCTTTTTGTAGTTATTTTCTGAATTTTCTTTATTAGATGATTTATAATAGGGATATAATATTATGATTGTTTATTTGTTTTGATCAATTTATGATCTTTTTGTTTTTTTATATTTTGTAGTCTCTTCTTGTTGTTGTCTTTGTTATCAACGACTATTTTATGTGTTCTGGATTGCTATAAAATCGATCATTATCTTTTCGCTAATAGATTTTTTTAACCTATTCAATTGTCTTAAAAACGGAAAACCTAAATCTCTAATGATCTTTTACCTTTTCTTATAAATACTAACTCTCATGGACACCTTTAAATTTTTTGCAGTTTTAAATTTCCTTATATTTTTTAAGAAAATTGTTGTCTGGTGTGGAAGCCAAGATTGTGTATGTGGATATGGGTTGGGTTGTGGGTGTGAACAAAAAATATATGGTACATGGTCTTTATGCCCAAACGTTACTCTTCTGAAAATGACTTGAGATTTTACTCTCATTGGTTTGATATGTAGCATAATTTGATGGGTTTGTTCGTTGACTTCTTATTCTCTTTTTGCTTTGGTAGTTTTCTTGAAATTGGAGATGGCTTTGTTTGGTCTAAGCGTGTGGTGGTGATAAACTTCTTTAAGATAATCTATATTTTTATATCTATGTTCTTTCTCTCTTTTCTGCTTCAAATATGTTTTTCTTTTAGTATCGTTTTCGCTCTTTGTTACAAACTTCATTGTCCAGAGAGAGTATTTATCAAGAGCGAGTATTTATTTGCGGATTGTTTGTTTACTATTTGTTAATCGATCACAGAATGAAAACTTGGGTCGAAAGTAAATATTAGTAAGATTTTGGTTAAGGATTTACTATTTTGGAATGCAATTCTCAGGTTGGACGTTATACCATTACCCCCAAATTGCATGTCGTTTGAGATATACGAGTTTAATGATGGTGAAGAAAAGAATTTCAGGTTTGATGAGAATTTGGGGGACTATGTTGATCATTGGTTGATATTGTTATCCTGCGCAAGGCGCATGTTATTGCCTAGTTATAGTTATACTACAAACTATTTTGTAGCAATATTACCTACAATTATATCGTATCAATTTTATTACAATTTTACAATAGTGACAATTTTGTAGCAAATTACTTACAAATAATTACTAATTTGCTACAAACGAATTTTTTTCTCTAAATCAATAGCAAAACTATATCTATATGTAACTAATATTAGTTATGTTGTGAAATACTACTAATATAAAAATTTGGTGGATATAATACTAATCTAAACTTAGCTTTGTGTTTGATTATAAAATACCTATATGAAAGAAAACAATATAAGATATAACATAAAATATAAAATATGTAAAAACAAGTTTCCTTTAAACTTTTCTTCTTATCCACTCTTATCTTTCTTACAAAAATTAATATGGGTTTACATGCTATTTAGAGTAGATAAACTTTGCATGTTAGGGACATTTGTCACTTAATCAAACATGATTAGTGTCAATATTGTGGTAAAGCATGAATAGGGACACTTGGACATTAATGAAAGCTAAGCTTAATGTTAATAGATGGATGAATAATCATCATTTTATAATACTCCCCCCATTGAGTATTCATCATCTATGATGTGTCCGGTCTCAGACTGCCTCGTTAAAAACTTTATCATGGTAAAAATCCAGTGGGATAAAAACCATGACAAGAGAAAAAGAGAGTAGTCTCCCCATGTAAATGACCATTTTAATCTCCTTTATTTACATCCCGAAGATTGCGCATTTTGATGCCTTGAACGTGCTTCTTGAATATTGTTGTTGGAAGTGCCTTTGTAAACAAATTTGATGCATTATCACTTGAGCGGATGTATTGCACATCGATCTCCTTGTTCTCGACAAGCTCTTGAGTATAGGAGAAAAATCTTGGCAGAATGTGCTTCGTCTGGTTGCTCTTGATATATCCTTCTTTGATTTGAGTAACACAAGCAGCATTATCTTCATATAGAATTGTTGGTTCTTTGTTGATGATTATCCCACTTGCATCTGGAATGTGTTGAGTCATCGACCTTAACCAAATGCATTCTCTACATGCCTCATGGAGTGCAATGATCTCCGCATAATTTGCTGAAGTGGCAACCAAACTCTGCTTTTGCAAACGCCACGAAAGGCTTATCTTGATCTCATTAACATACAATACTCATCAAAGGCTTGAGAAGTAAATTCACCCGCATTATCGAATCTTACTTTCTTTATAGCATAATCGGGGAATTATACTTTCAACCTGATTATTTGAGCAATGAATTTTGCGAAAGCCTTATTTCTCGTGGTCAACAGACTCACATGTGACCATCTACTGGATGCGTCAATCAATACCATGAAATACTTAAATGGTCCGCACTATGGATGAACCGATCCACATATATAACCATGTATTCTCTCTAGGAATAAAGGAGATTCATTCCCAACTTTGGCTGGAGATGGCTTCACTATGAATTTTCCTTGAGAACATGCCTTACATGAAAACTTTCCCAGATTGAAAAATCTTCTAGATTTTCAATGGGTGATCATTCGAATTTTGCACAATTCTTCTCATCATGACTGATCCCGGATGTCCTACCCTCTCATGTCAGACTTTAAATGTACTAGTAAACTTCTTGTTTACTGTAACAGAGGACTCAATCGTATTTTTGTGCAATATAATCCGGAGGACATCATTGGTAACTCTTCCAATGCATGTTTCCACTCCGATGTAATGCAAAGATATCAAATGCCATCTTTATTCATACTTTCTATATGATATCCATTATTCATGATATCCTTGAAACTTAACAAGTTTATGTATGAATCCGGGGAGTACAATACATCACTTATTTCATATTTCATCCCCCTTGGCATTGAAAATTTGGCTCTACCATGGCCTTTAATATTTTTTGCATTACCACTTATGGTACTAACGCTTTCGGCGGAGACCTTTAATTTGAGATCGGAGAAATACTTTTTATCCTTAAGTATTGTGTGCATTGTCGCACTGTCCGCTAGACATATATCTCCATCCATGATCTCAAATTGTGACAACTTCTGGTGCCACTTATATCATAAGAAAGGATGCATTAAATAACATGAAAACATTAAACATACACATATATATAGTTAAACATTTAAAAGCGATACTAAGATGCTTATTCTTCTTATCATGTCCCATCGATCTTGGTCCTTTTATTTTTTTGTGATTCATCTAGATCAACAAGAGATTTACGACATCGAAATGAGTATCATCACTTAAGGCCATTAAAGGAAAATTTATTTTCATCCACGATGAATTTTATTTCTAACACCATTTCATTTTGCCTTTAGGCGTACAACATCTATGTACCCATTATCTTTGCATGCCACATCCGTAACAAAATCTCATTTTTATTTTTTACAACGCAACCAACTTTACTGGTTTTCTTGTCGTTGGAATTCTTTTTCCACCTCTTGGTCCACCACCTTAGTCATTACGGCGACTACGGTTTCTACCGTATCCGGATCCACGTCCTTATATTACTAGATGCTACCACATTCACTTCTGGGAATGGAGCTAATTCTAGTTGGACGGGTTAATGGTTAAACATCTCTTAACCCATTTTATAGGTGATGACGAAAAAATATTGTGGCCTTAAGCCTATGCCATTTTCGACCGATCGATGGTTCCAAATTTTAACATGATCACCATATATTTAATAAATTCAAATTATCAAACTCATAATTTATCAATGAACTTTTAAATAAACATGCATAATCAAATTAAGCATAATAATAGCATACAATAACTAGGAATATATATATATGCATGTATATACGAGGAGGCAAAGCCTATCATTAGATAAAGAAGGAGGCGTAACCTACCACTCCATATATACGATATATATAATCTCAAATTAAACCAACATGCATATAATAAAAATAGCACAAGTTTAGATATTACCTCCCTTACGTATTATCGATCGGAGCGGATTGAGAGACGATCGTTATGATAATGTGTTGTGAAATGCTACTAATATAAAAATTTGGTGGAGATAATACTAATCTAAACTTAACTTTGTGTTTGATCATAAAATAACTATATGAAAGAAAACAATATAAGATATAACATAAAAGATGTAAAAACAAGTTTCCTTTAAACTTTTTCTTCTTATTCACTCTTATCTTTCTTACAAAAATTAGCATGGGTTTACATGCTATTTATAGTAGATAAACTTTGTATGTTAGGGACATTTGTCACTTAATCAAACATGATTAGTGTCAATATTGTGGCAAAGTATGAAGAGGAACCGTTAGAGATTAATGAGCTAAGCTTAGTGTTAATAGATGGATGAATAATCACCATTTATAATAAGTTCCAAATTAATTGTTGTAACAAAAATTGTATCTATGTCATCATTTTCTCGTAGTGCCTGTAGTGACTTATCGATGCTCATCAAAAAGTTTTAGTAAGGTTCACAATTCACATCACCTGGATTAGGTTGTCTGAGAGTTTATAGGCCCATTAAATTGACTAGGCCAAAAATTATTTCTGTAAGACATTAAGCCTAAAAGAGATGCTACAAGCCTACAAGCCCAAAACATCGGTTATGGAATTCAAAGCGTATACCATTTTCTCATTTTGAAAGTATGTGGGCAATTGCTATATTGTATTTTTGTTTGTCAAATCTGTCTAGCAATTAGCATGCTTTTAAAAACAAAATCGGTTGTTTAAATGTCAATTTAATAGTTTATGTCGGCAGGCAGCTGATGAATTGGCATAAACGTCCCCTTTAGATAGTAATAATTATCATTACAAAACACATTACACAGCTAGTAATACTTTAATTTGTGTAAATATTACAAATCCAGAAAATATATATAAACTAGAGGCAGGCCCACGCGTTGCGTGGGTATGGATTATTGAGTGTATAATATATTATTTGTTTATATACTTTTATATAAATAATTTCATATGTTGTAAAATTCGAATTTTACTTTTCTATACTATTTTACATCGTTTGTATTAGGTTTGTACGATTGATGGTTTGTATTTAACTACATGTAAAAATGCAAAAGAATTTGTATAATTGGTGATTCATAATTTTGTTTATCTTAAAATGATTATGAATATAATTGGTTTATTTAGCTTTTTTAATGTAATCACATTAAGAACCATAATAATTGTCAAAGTTTTTTTTTGTAAAAAATGACACAAAGGAAAACAAATGTACTAACAATTAATGTTCTAGGATAACAAAAAAAAAAAAAGTGATGTATTGAAAGTTGAAGCTCTTCATATATGAATAAGCATTTTAGATAACATCTTTTGGTTGATGATTTGGTTGGTAATTACAAGACTGGTTACTCGATCTCTTGTCTTTGTAACCGACTCAACCTCATCAAATTCTTTTTTCCGGCTCCATTTTCTTTAGCTGAACCACATATTTGAACATGTATTTTATCCGATATTTAGAGTAAATTATTATAATGATTATTAAGAATCGCTTGAACAAAACATGTTATGTCAATAAGAGCATGATGTACAGACGCAGTCCAACTTCTTCTCTAGATTTGTCTTTTTCGACAAACGAACATCATTTTGGTTGGAGTTTCTAAAATCTATGCATCGAAAATCATGAGTGTATATTAAATATTTAATAGATTAGGAAACAAATACGAAAATTTCTTCTTCTTTTTTTTTGGTCAAAAACGAAAATTTCTTATTAACTCGAACAATTTAATATGTTTGATTGGAAGACTTCCATATACATTTTCTTGTGAAACCATAGACTGAAACATTTGACAATCATTTAACTTAAGTTTAATACAAAGACGGGTTTTAACCTCCACATAGTTGACAATCCACTTTGGCTTAATAGAATACATCTTGGAACATAATTCATAAAAGAAATAGACTTCTTGGCTATTTTATCAGCAACCTCATTACCTCCTCTTAATGTGAACACAATTTTTGACACCTCCATAGTTGTAAATACCAAAATCCGGTTAAGGTAAATATGGTCTAGCTCAAGGCTTTAGTTTCCGCCTCAATCACAACTCGGGATAATGAGACAGATTTTCTCCCAACAACACAGCCTCACCTTCATGGTTTCTTAGGACCCAGCCAATACCACTTTTTGTTTCTGTTCTTTCCCCAAGCTCCATCACAAGTAACATTTTTAACACCCATAAGATGGCAGCTTCCACTTTATAATTACAGAACCTACAAGAAGCTTTGTCACCACTTTATCATTGCCTTCCTCTTTACTCGCCCATTTATTTGCATCTTCCTTGGATTTATGCACCACCTCATGAGTTTCATAGTGATACCATTAAAGAAAAGCTCATTTCTACTCTTTCATATTCTCCACAAAATCTAGGGAACTAATTTCTCTGCATCAGTTTCTCTCAGATGATACGTTATTATACTCATCACTCTATATAAGTTGGTATACAAAGAATCTGCCATTTCACTGTTAAGAGGTTTCATCAATTAAAGAACAACTACCAACTTTGAAACGTAAAAAAGTATAAACTGGAAGAGAAGATCCGACATACCTTGTCTCATATAAAATAGATGTGGTGCCATGTGTCTCCAAAACACCAGTAAACCTTCTCCATCAAGCTCTTTGTAAAGAAAAGGTCATTTAAATTAGCATGCCACAAGAATACAATCATTGTTGTTTTACCTGTGCACCTCTCCATATGCTCCAAAATGTCAACTCAGCCTGTTTGATAATATTGTATCCGCTCACAGACAAAAAACCAAACAAACCTCTTCGGAAAAAAATCGAAACTATCTGTTGGTGTATGTGTTCTGCAACGCGTGCAAAGAGTAGCTCAAGAAGAATCTGCACTTCCATACCAAGATGACACACATCAATCGTTACAAAAGAGAGGCAGAGGCAACATAGTGGCACATTTCAAGCTTTTACACGAATCTTTGCTATTTTATAAAGTTTTCGGTCAACATAAAGTATCTAGAAGTCATCTTCACTCTTTTCTAGTGCCTTGTAAACCAATTTATCTTGCTTTTAGCCATAAGTAGAAGTCAACGTAAAGGCTGAAATCCTAAAAGCATGTAAATCAATATTAACCTGAGAAATCCTAAACAATCATAATTAAATTTAGCTTCTGATTTTAGAGGTAGGTTATGAAAGTAAAATATAAAGATAAAACAAATTTGCTACAGAGGTAAAGATGGTTTGTGATTGTAAAATCTTTTTAAAACAATTCCCTAACGTATTAGTTATTCAAAACAAACACGAATATATATTGTAGATCATAGTATCAATATTGCATTGAAAATCAACCAAATAACATATTCAGTATCTGCTTACTTTTCTTTCCATTTTCCTTTTATTTTGGTTGAATATACATTTTTAAATCAAGAGAAGAGAGGAAGAAGGTGCCATGGATTTCTTGAGGAAGAAGAAGATCAATATTTGAAAATCTACAATCTGGATTCATATCATGCATCCTCATAAACCCAGAGGTCATTACTGAACAATCATCACCTTCCTAAAAAAAATCATGAATGATAAACTAAAAAAACCATGAATATGCAAATTCAACAAAGATAGAGCTTTTCGAGAAAAATCAAAATCAGACCTCAATTAACCAAAGCTATAATTTCTCCAGGGTATAGAGACACGGCGGAGTAGTCATCGTTGATCACTTCATCCACGACCAAGCAATTCATTGAATAGGTGCAGAAAACTCTCCTCGTCTCTTTCCTGAAAGAGTCACAAAACAAAATTCCAGATTAAAGAAAGCGAAATGCAAATCCTATAATATAAAACGAAATCAAGAGTTCTACACGAGAGAGGGAAAATATAATGGATCTACATATTGTTGGTCACATCTCCGATTCAATTTTTCACCTCAATAGGAATCGTATTCAGAATTGAGAGGAATTCAGTGTGTTGTGACCTAATCGTAAGGAGAGGCAGAGATAAAGAGAATGGAGATCTTGAGATTCGTAACGGGTAATACGTTTTTTTTTCTTCTCTAACGCACAATTCGGCTTTAATGCAGAAAGCTGGAAAAAATACAGATGTCAAGCAAGGAAAAGACACGTGTCGACTTGTCAGAAACTTTGGGCAAATGAAACCTTAAAATATTGTATAAGATACTTGTCGGTGCATTTATGTTTGCATCCATGTCTCTAAGTAAGTATGTAGTGAGGAAAAAAATGTATGTGACTAACTCATTATTAGGCATTGGTGAATGTTTAATTACTTTAATCCTAAAAACGAATGTTACGTAAAGTTAAAATTATGTGTGTGATGATTAAGAAATGAAAAAGATATGTCGTCTGGTTTGTTCTTATCCTTCAATTCAAACGTTATAGATAAAGACATATACGTGGATTTTACTTACATGACTAATTAAATTCATCAAACTGATGGATCTATCTAATCTACGTACGTAATCGTAATCGTAATCGTAATCGTAATGTAACTATTTCCATGAGCCTTATAAGAGTTACTGTAGGTTTTCTTTAATTGACTGAACAAACAAAACTGAAATGTAAATGTAAATACTATCTGTTAGTGCAGTCTACATTTCATATAGAAAAAGGGAATTGTATACTTTTTTTTGTTCGACCAAAAAAAAAATACTTCTTTTTGTCAACAAGAAAAAGTAATTATTTTCGTAGCACATATATAGCTAGCCTTGATATGAAATTTCCTAGTTAACAACTTAACATAGAGCTTTCCGTTATTGAATTTATCTTGCAATAATTTTGTAAACTTCAATATGGTTTACCTAGACTCACGGACCACACAACTTGCAATGTGTGTCCACTTTTCCGAATATTTTCCTACTTGATTAACTGTTCATATACATGCTTTTTTTTTTTTTTTTGTCATCTCAACGATTATATTAAACCTCAAACGAGGGTGGGATACAAGGGTGGAATCCAAAGGTGGAATACAAAGATGAGATACAAAGGTGAAATCCAAAGGTGAAATACTAAGCCAATATCAACAAGTACGACATCGGAGACGGAAACTACAAACGAAAACCAAATAAAACCTCTTGACCAAAAACTAACCCCGAGCAACGGAAAATCTAATCAAGCCAAGCCAACTCAGCACGCTAACAAATAAAACAGGAGGCAATCACACAACCACTAGAACACACCAATGGATGAAACGAAGACTAGCAATATAAGACCATGGCAAAGAAGACCACCAACAAAGAGAGACAAACAAAGTCCAAACCACTCCGAAGCTTCTCTACTACTCAACCCAATATCATCGAGGGAAAGCTGTTAAAGTGCAAAGAAGAATTATTCGGAAAGACGGAGAGCAAAGACAATGAGCTGTTGGACGGGGAACGACTGCCCTGAGAACATCTTCATCGACACCAAATCGAAAACAACCTATTACTCGAGCAACTCCGCACAGCCTTCACCATTGTATGAACTAAGAACCAAGAGGAGAGAACGCAGACCCAATAACCAACCTGAGATCAAGAGCTTAAAAGGCTAACAGAACCCGGGGAGAGCAGCACATTGAAACAAGTCAAGAGAAGAGACAGAAGCCAACTAAGGGAGAGACTCAAATCCAAAAAATTCAGACCCGAAGAAGATGAAAGCAACCTGCGAGCAGAGCTTACACCGGAAGAGACCACAAGACAAACCAAAACAGCCGCCTCATAGACTACAACTAGCAATAACCCATCCTCAAGCACTAACGAAAACTAAAAACAACCATACCTTCGATCTTCGAACAAGAACCGAGACGAATTTGATATCATATCCGAAACTGAAGCCAAGACTGCTGGAACGAGACCAAAGCCTCGCCGAGAAGGAGACCTTCGCTTCATTCCCTGCAAATCAGAACAAAACCCAAGCAACCAAGCCTTCAATTCGGAACACGAACCGACTCTCCAACAAGCTTTAAACTACAATTAAGGATAGGAACAACAAAAAACGAGGTAGAAAACTACGGATCCGGCACCGACGCTGTGAAAGCCGCCGGTCACCGGACCAAACCCAGCGAAATCCAAAAACGAGAACGGTAGCAGCGGCGGCCGAGGAGAGAGGAAGTTTTTATCTGTCTAAGTCGATTCTCTGTTTTGGTTCATATACATGCTTTTCTTCGTACATTTATTTCCTAATGAAATACATTATACGTGTTTGACTTCAAGTGGTAAGTGGTAAGTGGTAACATATTTACAATGCTATTACAAACTACTATCCAACAATAATTATTGTCGTGTTTTTCTTTTTAATTTGACTTTAAGTGACTATATATAGATTGACGTATGACCATTACTTTATCTCTTTTTCCATTTTTTATGTGAGATCTTTTTCATAACGTAACATAATAATTTGTGCTAATATCATCATTATGTCACCATCCAAATTTACATATGTATAATATGCATGTAAGAAAATGAAGTGTCCGATCGATATTCATTAATTAATCACATCTGCATCGCTATATATTTGGAGCCATAATAATGACATTTCACAGTGGAGTTAACCACATTTATACTACATTTTTTGTGACGAAAAAGTTCTACATATTTGAACTTACTATATTCATAAAGAAGTGTAAGCAAAGAAAATGAAGACAGATTTTTATAAAAGTTTAATATACTACTAGAATCTAACCAAAAAAATGTAAGAATGAAAAATTCTCAGCTGGTAGGGCATAAAGTTTTTAAAGTCGCACAAAAAATGAGAGAGAGATCGGGTCCCATTCAATAATCTATAGTACCGTATAGTGTCATTAAGTGGCAGCCTCTACATATATATATCTTCAAGATACTCATTCATTACAAACCCAATAGCTGAGAAATTCAGCGGAATTTTCGTAACTAAAAACATCAAAAGTTTGTTTTTTTTTCATAGTAAGTGAGGAAAATGGGCATGGATTTTATGGATAAAGCTTGGATTCTTCTGGTGATTTTGTGTTTTTCAATGTTGATTTGCTCAACTAAAGCAGAGGTCTCTTATGATCATAAAGCTTTAATCATCAATGGACAGAGAAGGATTCTTCTCTCTGGTTCTATTCACTATCCAAGAAGCACTCCTGAGGTAATCTAATTACTACTATTAGTTAACCTCTTTTTAGTTAAATGTGTGAATAATATAAAAATTCTTCTGGAATTTCTGAATGATTGCTCTGATTTTCTGCACATGGGTTTTTGTCTTTTCTGAATTCTGCTTATGGTCTAGGCTTTTTCATAACAAAATCATATTCATTTCAAAATCATTTGTTATGATTTATTTTCATAACGAAATCATAAAATGAATCATTTGTATATAACAAAGTTAAACAAAAATAAAAACTTGTGGATGTTCTGTTCTAATGCAGATGTGGCCTGATCTTGTAAAGAAGGCCAAAGAAGGAGGATTAGATGTTATACAAACTTATGTTTTCTGGAATGGACATGAACCTTCTCCTGGACAAGTATTTTTTAAGAATTCAACAATTTTCCTACTTAAAAGACATCAAATCTTAAAAATGCTTCTTATCTGTGGTTGCTCCAGTATTATTTTGAAGATAGGTATGATCTGGTTAAATTCATCAAGGTGGTGCAGCAAGCTGGTCTATATGTTAGTCTAAGAATTGGTCCATATGTTTGTGCCGAGTGGAATTTTGGGTAAATATGAAAATGTATTTGTTCTAAGAATGAATAAACATGTTTTTTCTTATGATTTTTATTTATATATATGTTTTCTGAATTGTTAGGGGATTGCCTGTTTGGCTCAAATATGTCCCTGGCATAGTTTTCAGGACCGACAATGAACCTTTCAAGGTACAAAATTCTAGAACTAATCAATTTTAACTTTGATTTCTCTTTATGATTTCTAAATCTTCAATTTTGATGTAATGATTGAAGATTGCAATGCAAAAATTCACAAAGAAGATTGTGGATATGATGAAACAAGAAAAGTTGTTTGAGACTCAAGGAGGACCCATTATTCTCTCACAGGTTTCTGTCTTATTTGCTGTTTAAATTGATCCCATCATTAGATACTAATGTGATAATGTACATCTGTATAGCATAAGTATACAATAATGTGAATGTTACAAAAATGGACAGATAGAGAATGAATTTGGACCAATGGAATGGGAGATAGGATCAGCAGGAAAAGCATACTCAAAATGGACAGCTCAAATAGCATTGGGACTGTCCACTGGTGTTCCATGGATTATGTGCAAGCAAGAGGATGCTCCTTACCCCATTGTATCCCCTCTCTCTCTCTATATTATTTAATTTTTCCATATATTAGTGGTTTTGATTAATCTTGGTTTAAATTTCGGTTTAGATAATATCATAATCAATTTAATGCTAACTTTAGTCTGGTTGAGTTTGGTAAAGTTTCTATTTTGATTTGAACTCTGCTTTTTTTATCAACTTTATTTGATTTGAAAGAAGATTCAAACAAAAAGTATGTATTTTTTCTAGATTGGATTATCATTTATCTGGATTGAATCAATAATTGTATATATTTTCTATACAATATAATGGTTGTCAAAGAATATAATATATAGTTATTGGAGACAAAAAATAATAGTATATATAATGATTTGATATTCTTTTTTAGGTCGGCAATTATATATTCTTAAGAGAAAGAAAATACTTATTATTAGTATAAAATTGTTTTTTGTTTTTTTTTTTTGCTAAATAAAATAGTTATCATTTTATATAATTCGAATATCATTCCTTCTTTTTTGAAAAAAAAAAAAAAACTGCCTTCAATACTTGGTGGTTGGTTACCTTTTGGAATATAATTTTTTGCCTTCAATTTTCCTTCACGTAATATTTTTTTCTTGTTACTTGTTAGATATTGCTGTCATATTGATAGTTACACTAACATATCGTTTTCCCCGTTTATTTGCTTATCGTTGAATTCTTTTTCAATTTAATTACTTGGGGCCGCCGGCCAAAAACAAAAAGAATCCATGGGGACAATTATTTCTCGACTTTTGACTTGTAAATTTTTTACACTATTTTAAAATTTGTAGGAAAAAATTACATTTGAATGTTAACAATTTTTACATGCATTGTTATAATAGATAAACACATGCAATGGGTTTTATTGTGAGGGTTTCAAACCTAATTCAGTCAATCAGCCTCAGATGTGGACGGAGAACTGGACTGGTTGGTAAGTAACCAAACAATCCAATAATGTTGTTTGTATTTCATTATTATTTTGTAAAAATAAAAAGTTTAGTTTATTAATAGTTCGTGTGATGGTTCTTTCTTAGGTTCACCGAATTTGGAGGTCCGTTACCAAACAGACCAGTCGAAGACCTTGCGTATTCCGTGGCTCGTTTCATACAGAATGGTGGTTCTTTTATGAATTACTATATGGTAACTTTAATAATTTTCAAGAAATGATAAAGATAGAAAATAATTTTGTCCCAAAAGAAAAAGATAAATATATATATAGATAAGATTAAATTTATGAGTTAGTAATTAAAAAGAATGTTGCCACAGTACCATGGAGGGACGAACTTTGATAGAACATCTGGTGTGTTTGTCGGCACTAGCTATGACTACGATGCTCCTCTAGATGAATATGGTAATTAATTATTTTGTGGAGTTTTATCTTTTATGAAATGTTAAGAATTAATTGGTAATAAATACATCTAGATCTAACCCATATGTCTTTTATACATTAGTTTAGGTCTATCTCATTTTCGACGAAAAAAATCATAACGTATTAGTTATGATCTCTCAATTCGATTTTATTGACTTTTTAAAAAACGTGTTTTTGTGGCGCTTTTTTGTTATAAAAAGGATTACTAAGAGAACCCAAGTATAGTCACTTGAAAGAGTTGCATAAGGTCATCAAGCTATGTGAACCTGCGTTGGTCTCTGCTGATCCAACCATTACATGGCTAGGCGATAAACAAGAAGTAAGTATGCAAGCGAAAATGAATTATGCAATGTAGTATTGAAGATAATTGAGGAGTATCAAAGATTTATACATTTTTTCTTTCAGGCTCATGTGTTCAACTCCAAGACCTCTTGTGCTGCGTTTCTTTCGAACTACGACCCAATTTATGCAACAAGAGTTATGTTTAGGGGATTTCCGTACGATTTACCTGCTTGGTCTGTCAGTATTTTACCTGACTGTAAAACCGAGTATCACAACACCGCAAAGGTTAATAACTAAACCATAAGCTTATATTGAAAACATTGATTTGTTTCGTATATCTTTTAGGGATTATTTGCCAAATAACTCAAAAAAAATTTATAATTAGTTAAGTAGCCAAAACCCCTTAGGTGGCATAATCACAACCCTTAGATTTAGGGGTTTTGGCTACATAATTAGTTATAATTTTTTTTTTGTTATTTGGCAAATTGCCCCTATCTTTTATCATGTGCAACTGGTGCATTCGAATAGAAAATTCGATTCAAAAAAAAAAAATCTACAAATACTAAATATGTATATTGTAGTTCCTAATTTCATCAAATAAATCAACTCATTAAATATTTGCACAACATTTACAAATAGTTTAAGGCGGCTTATTGTTATATTGAGATTAACCGATATATGTGTTCTTGATTCACATGTGTAACGTGATACAGATCCGTGTACCGAGCATATTTATGAAGATGGTTCCTACTCGCACGCGTTTTTCTTGGGAATCGTATCACGAAGAAATCCCCTCTTCATATGACGTTGGTACGTTTGCTAAAGATGGTTTAGTGGAACAAATAAGCATGACCAGAGATAAAACAGATTACTTCTGGTATCTTGCAGAGTAAGTTATGTTTTACCTCTTTTTTACTTGTGAAATCTCAATATCTTGCACGATTACTGTTTTATGTTGAATATGTGGTTATACGTACTCAGCATTACAATTAGTTCTGATGAGAAGTTCTTGAAGACTGGTGTTGATCCTCTTCTTACCATTTGTTCAGCTGGACATGCTCTTCATGTATTCGTTAATGGCCAGCTTGCGGGTAAAATGAGATATATTCAAAGGCAAACTCGTCTTACATGTTGAAAATACATTTACACATTCGTTTTGTTTGTTTGTTTATTTTTAGGAACTAGTTATGGAGCACTGAGCAACTCCAAGTTCACATTTAGTCAAAAGATCAAACTGCGTGTAGGCATCAACAAACTTGCTCTGCTAAGTACTGCAGTGGGTCTTCCGGTTAGTTCTACTTTTGCTTATGTTATAATATCTCACACTGGAAGTGAAAAAACATGGGAGCAGTCCACTCATTGTCAATAAGTCTTGAATTGGAAACTAATGATTTTGAAAATTTAGATTTTTGCGGTTTTTCTTTTGAAAATGATTACGGTATGTGAGTTTCCCAGTCTCCATTATTTTTTTTGGCAGAACGCTGGTGTACATTATGAGACTTGGAACACTGGAGTTCTAGGTCCAGCCACACTGTATGGAGTTAACTCTGGAACATGGGACATGTCTAAATGGAAATGGTCCTACAAGGTCCTCATGAACAAGAATTTGATGAATTCATCACTAGTACTTAATCTTTATACAAACCACAACAATAATAAACAAAATGTATTTTTTTTCCTGTGATTTGAGTAGATTGGTACTAAAGGTGAAGCTTTGAGCCTTCATACCGTAACCGGGAGTTCCTCTGTGGAATGGATAAAAGGATCTTTCGTGGCCAAAAAGCAACCCTTGATTTGGTACAAGGTCAGAAATATTTCAGTTTTCTTAAAATAAAAAAGATCTAGACTCAAATTTTTGTTACACAAAACTATATGATATCTCGATATATACTTTTACGTGGTAATTATTGGTTAGTTATATCTTATAATAGTGTATTTTTCCGAAATTAACAAATTAAATTAAAGGCTAAATTATGTTTTGAATGTGTTATTAATATATATATGGAACACTTCAAAACATACAACTTCTTGAAACAGAGAGTGAACATAAGGATGAAAAATGTCTACCAATAAGTTAGATCAATACAATAAACACGAATAAACCATGGATTAAGTGCATGAGATTGCGTTACATATCTTACATTAGTTAGAAGTTAGACTAATTAGTACCTATTTATATATTAAGCCTCATAAACATTCTTAAACTAGTTTTGTAGTCGATTATATTTATGGGAATTATTAAAAATATTTATGAGCTTATACTAGTATGAGCTATGTTTAAATCAGACTCTTGATGTCTCTCTATTTGCAGTCTTATTTCGATACACCAGTAGGCAATGAACCATTAGCATTGGACATGAACACGATGGGAAAAGGTCAAGTTTGGGTAAATGGACATAACATTGGACGCCATTGGCCTGCTTACAAGGCTCGTGGCAACTGCAGTCGCTGCAACTATGGCGGAATTTACAACGAGAAGAAATGTCTAAGTAACTGTGGCCAAGCTTCTCAAAGATGGTGAGACAAAAATAACAAACATTGTCTATTTTTTATTCTTCTTTGCTCTAAATCTTATTCACATGATTGATATGTTAATGAGTTTTCTCTTTTCATATTTTCAGGTACCATGTGCCTCGTTCATGGCTAAAGCCATATGGGAACCTTGTAGTTGTATTTGAAGAATGGGGTGGTGATCCAAGTGGGATCTCTATTGTTGAAAGAACAAACAAATGACGTTTAATACTTCGTCCAAAATTGTTGGACAAGTTCTGTTTGTGGTGTGTATGCCTCATCTTCTCTGGAAGTGTATTAACATTCTGTGCAGTGGTTACAAGTATTGTTGTTATGTACCGAAGATAGTGTCAATTGTTGATTCATTTTGGAAGAATGTTGTATGGCCTAATAATTATATTTGCAAGTGTACTATAAAATATACTAGAGGATCCTCCACGCGTTGCGCGGATTTGAAGTTAATACAAAAAATATACAAAAATTAAGCAAAATATAAGTATATGTTTAGCAAAAATAAAGCAAAATATATGTAATAGGTAGTAAAAAATTTAATTGGTTATGAAACTCACTAATCACAATTTTGGTTTACAAAGTTTGATTCTTATATGATCTAATTATATAGCTTCTCCGTATACAATGTTATTTGTATTAATGTTTAATGGTTATTTGCATAAAACAGTCTAAATTAATATTGATATAACACTTTTATTTTAAAAGAATTAATAAAAAATTTATAAACTCTAGTGCTCAAATGTCAAAATTAGAGTAAATATAAGATGGTTAATTAAGAAATGGACAAGTGTCAACATTTAAAATGACACATGTCAACTTGTGAGGTAATACTTTAAGTATATGGTCAATGTATAATTTATGACTTATATATAAATATGATTGTAATACTTTAGGTAATGTAGGAAAATTTATTAAAACCCAATAATAACATTTTACAAATGAAATGACAAAAAAATATAATACTCATGAAAACAAAAATATTTAATACATAAAATGAATGACAACATACACTTCAACTAAACTTATAAACATTTAAATTGTATGTTTTTGCTTACATGTAAATGCTTATGAACAAAATAATACAATATTTTGAATACTTATAAATTACATTTCATACATGAATGTAGTAATTTTGATAACTATTAAGTTCCGACTCAATAAACTTTAGTTATTCAAACATTTGTAATCTTTAGTTATATACATGAAATGTCAAAAGCTTTTATTGTTGGTTTGTATTTTAGTTTTATTTAAAATTTGGTAATTAATGTAGTATGATTAATTTGGAGTAATTAACATAAATACACATGTAAAAAAATGACAAATTGCAACCTCTCATAACTTTGGTTTTGAGAAACCTTATTATATTATATAAGATTGATCTATTAAACATGACACAAACATTATATAGTGGTATTATAGCATATATCGTCGTTAGAAACATACTGGAACATTTTGTATACTTTCTATTAGTTTATTATAGAACAATAAGAAAATTTTATCACTGTGTAGACACAACCCCATATTTAGTTCGCCCTAATATTCTCTCTCGGGTCCGCATCCCAAGGAGCCGCCTCCTTCGCCAACGGTCACCGCTTCTCCATGGCTTGTGCCTCCTGCTCCACCGCTCGTGTAGTCTGAGAACATGCTTCTCACCATAGGAACGTCGCCGGTAATCAACTGGAGAACCAGCTCACCCGTGGAGCGTGGTCTCGGTTTGGGTTACAAATCGCGTCTCTCCTATGACCTTCTTTCTCCATTGTCGAGATCGCTACCGCCGGTGAACCGTCTTTTGTTTCAAGCCATTGATGCTTATCTCTGTGTGGTGACGAGGCAATTCACCTCGACTGGTCTCCTTCCAAAGCCACCAGACCAGCCTCTCGTGAAGCCATACGAACCTCCACAACCGCCAGAATGGCCAGATCCACCGGATCCGCCACCTGATCCGCCACCAGATCCTCTCGAATCTGAACAAGGGCTAGTCCCTTTGCTCTGGCCAAGATCTCTTGGAGATTCATCTTTCTCAACTACTCTTTGCACGATTAGGGCTCAATCAGACCTAAACCCGCCACACGCCCTCCTTTGGTGCTGGCTCGGGTGCTCGTCGGTCGACGGAGAAGTTGCAGAGTCCCAAGATCTTGTCGTAAGTCTCTTCCCATCCAAGCTAGCTGATTTGGGCTTGTTAGTGGGCCTTAGTCTTTGTTTAGTCTTAGTAGATCTGATTATTGTTAGTTTAGAAGGCCTAGCCCATTTGTCTATTGGCTATTATTTAGTGGCTGTTAATTCCATTATTAGACCAAGAAGGGTATCGCACTTCGCTACTTTCACCGGTGAAACAACACAAATTGCTGTGACTAGTGTTGGAAATCGACTATATCATGAGTATAAATCCAAGAGCTTTGACTCTTTGGTGACTCGATCACAAGTTCATGCGGCTTTGTCTCATGTCTATGAAGAATGTAAAAGGACATTTTCGGTAAAATCCGAATCCTTTCAAATTGTGAGAGCTATATCTTTAGGCTCCAAAGGTTTCAAACCACATGGTTTATTCCATGATTCTATCTGCTTTAGTTTCATATTGGCATGTTATGCCCTTGTAACCGTTACACTATTTTAAGCTAATGATTTGTTGTCCAAAAAAAAAAAAAACAATAAGAAAATTTTAAAGTGTTTGCAAAGAGATCTTGTAAAAAAAGAGTATTTATTAGAATATGGCTTTACATACTTTCAAATAATTCATGAAGATAATTTGATGTTAAATGTTTACTTTAAATTAATTAATGAAGTCCTTGTTTCGACCAAAAAAATGTTTACTTTAAATTAAAATTGATATCATTTTTTTATTTTAAAGAATCAATAAAATAATCATAAACTTTAGAGAGGTAAATGTCATAATTAAATAAAAAAAGTTCTAAATATGAAAATAAACATTAATTACCACTACTAAAAGTGACACATGACAGATTTTCAGAGCTTTGGGATAGTGAAACCTTAATATATTATATAAGATTTACCGAATAAACAAAAGAAGGCAATCTTCTTCCTAAGCCTTTGAATATTTAAATAGTTTTTTCACGTGAAGTCTTAATTAGAAACTATTTTGTGTGGATTATACAAGCATACATTTTTTATTAGGGGTGTCAAAATGGATGATCCAACCCAACCCAACTCATAATTCATATGGGTTGAATGTTAATGGTTTATGGGTTAACCCAATCCATTTAACAATTGGGTTGGATCAACCCATGAACCCATTAAACATAAATGAGTTGGATTGACTTTAACCCAACCATTTAATTTTATGGATAAAAAGAATATCTATATATTTATAAATGAATTGTAAATCATGTTTTACAAATTATGTTTTTATTTAAATTACAAAAGCATATTTCAATTAATAAAAATAATACGAAATGTTATTTTAGGCGGAAATTTTTCCGAATCGCGTTTTTTGGCGGAATTTTTTTAATGAATTGTGTTTTGGGCGCAATATTTTCGCAAAATCTCGTTTTTGGCGGGAAATTTATCATTCTCGATTTTTTTTGGGAAAAATGTTGTGTGTTCACGTTTTTGGCAGGAAAATTTTGCAGGATCATATTTTCGACGAGAAATTTTATGAATCTCGTTTTTAACGAAATTGTTTTGTGGGATCACGTTTTTGGCCGGAAAATTTTACGGGATCATATTTTGGCGGGAAATTGTATGAATCTTGATTTTGACGAAAATATTTTGTGATTTCACGTTTTTTGCGGGAAAACTTTGCGGGATCATATTTTTGGCGGAAAATTTTATAAATCTCGTTTTTGGCAAAAATATTTTGTGAGATCACGTTTTTGGAGGAAAAAATTTTGCGGGATCATATTTTGGCGGGAAATTTTATGAATCTCGATTTTGACGAAAATATTTTGTGAGATCACGTTTTTGGCGAGAAATTTTTTACGGGATCATATTTTGGCGGGAAAATATTTTGTGAGATCACGTTTTTGGCGGGAAAATTTTTGCGGGATCATATTTTGGCGGGAAATTTTATGAATCTCGATATTGGCGAAAATAGTTTGAGAGATCACGTTTTGCGGGAAAATTTTGTCGGATCATATTTTGGCAGGAAATTGTATTAATCTCGTTTTTGGCGGAAAATGGTTTACTAGATTGTGTTTTTGTGTAATATTGTTTTTGGCGGGAAAATTGGTGTAATAGTGTTTTTGGTAACAAAATAAAAAAAAATTGTGAAATCATGTCTTTTAGTTATGAATGGGTTGATGGATTATCCATTTTTAACCCATTAACCCATTTTATTTCAACCCATTTTAACTCAACCCATTTGACTCATCAAACCACTTAATTCATTAACCCATTCAAAGCAAATATTCAATCCATTAGGATTAATGGGTTGGATTGGGTTGGATAAACTCATAAGTTTTGACCCATTTTGACACCCCTATTTTTTATAATTGTTTTATTTTGGTTCCATCTTAAGATTATGAATTTTTGTTTGAAAGAATTTTGTAAAATTTTGTTCCAAAATCCTATATATATTAATTGAGGAGACACGAAAAAAAATATTAGGTGTCATTCAAAGAGAGTTTTAAGAGATAATTAACCAATCAAAACATTTCAATTAATATTATGTCATTATGGAAATCTCTACAGATTTTCATTAATTTTACAACATAAATTCATTAATACATGTTTTACAAATTTAAGCATAACTAAATGTAATAGTTTAAACGGGTAAGTGTAAAAATGTCTTAAACTTACCTTATAATCTATTTTAATATTTTTTGATATATGAACAAGTTTTATTATTATTATAACAAAATTATCTATTGTGTATATATATATATTTAAGTTCGTAAAATATAAAAAAAATTTTATTTTGATGTAATTTATGATACATATTTAATCACAAATACAAATAGTTATACATTTGATCATTGGAAAATATATATTGATTTTGTTTATTATATCCGACAAATTTATATGATTTACCGTATGATCTATAATTTACATGAATAATGAAGATTAATTTTACACTAAAAATAAATAACATTCCATATGTTTTGATCAATTTACAAATAAAAATATCAAACTTGATGACATTAACATATGTTTAATCAAAAGTATTTATTTTTATTACATTTATGCACAAGATATATCTTTTTATAGATTTTAAATATTAAAAATATTATGATTTGTCATATATATTTAAGTAATTTAAAAGATATATATACGTTAAAATCGATTTCATCTATTTAATATTTAATCTGGTTTCTATGTAAATGACTATCTTCTCTAAATGCAATTCAGGAACGAAGACGTTAATCTCAGGTTGGAATTTTTTTTAAATGGCAATTATTTCATTTCTTTATTTGACTAGAAGTAATAATTAGTAAAAGTTACTCCCTCTGTTCCTAAAAGATAAAAACTTTACAAAAAAAATTTGTTCCAAAAAGATAAATTTTTTACAGTTTTCTATGTACTTTTACAAATTCCAAAACAAATATTGAATTTGGTTAAATTTTATTAGAAACTGTAAATTATAGAAATCAATGCGTTTTCTTAATAAGTGTGCATAACCTTAAACATTTATTTTTTTGGAACGAAGGAAGTATTCAATAAAATATTATTTTTTAATATGTGAAAAAGTTAAATATTTATACGGAGGAGTAGTAATATCGTGAATAATATAGGCCACAATTTATATTGGGCTTATAATACAACCCACACCATAAATTCTAAAAAAAATTACAAGTTCATATCATACTTCCAAAAGCCTTTCAAACTCATGCCATAAGGATATGGAAAAGATTTTGACCAAAAAAAAAATATGGAAAATATTAAATTATCTTTAGCGTAACTTATGATACTAGTATTCTTATACACTCCATTTACGTCCATTTTTTTGTCTGTCTCCGTTCACCGTCTCCATCACCGATTTCAGTTTCGTCCACCGTCTCCGTCGCCTGTAGCATTTTCGTCCATCGTCTCCATTATCGATATCATTTTTGTCCACCGCCTCCGTCGTCAGATCTATTTTTATCCACCGTCTTCATTGTCGGTTTCATTTCCGTTCACCGTCTACGTCACCAGTTCCATTTTTGTCCACCGTCTCCGCCGCCAACTCTGTTTATGTCTATAATTGTCCGTCGTCTCCGTTATGTTCCCACCATCGCCGTCTCCATTTATGTCTATAAGAATCGTTATTATCTTCGTCGTCATCGTCCATCGCCGGAACTGTTTCCGTCGTCGTCCATCTTTATCACTGTCTTTGTCGCTGCCATTGTTGGACTGTTCCGTCGTTGTCTACCATCAACGTTTCTGTCTCCGTCGTTTGTCGTCATCGTTCATCGTCGGGATTGTTTATGTCGCCGTCATAATCTACTACTAACTTTTTCATTTGCGTTTCAGGAAATTTGAGAAAGAGAAAAATATATGATTGAAAGGTAAAATTGCATTTTAGAAATTGTTGTGATATAGGGAAAAGATTTCAAAATTATGATCGAAGGGCAAAGATTTTTGAAAATATAGTGTGGCTTGTAATTTTTTGTTTTTTGCTTCGGATCTCAAAATCATAAGGATTTTTATGTGTATGGGTCAAAAATCTCTATATATAAAATAGAGAAATTTCCAAAACACCACATTTTTCAAAACTTTCAAAAATATCACTTTTTGTCAAATGTTCCAAAAATACCATAAAATTAAAAGTTGATTTTTAAGGTTTCTAATTTAAAAATTTTAGGTTTGGGTTACTATTCCAAAATTAGGGTATAGTTTTAGGGGATAGGGTATGGAGTTTAAGGTTTAGTTTTAAATGTTGAAAGTGAATATTAATTTTATGGTATTTTTGGAAAAAAAAACTAAAAAGATGATATTTTGGGAAGAAAAACTTAAAAGTGTGGTATTTTTGGAAATGACCCTATTTTTTTTTTCCATCTGGTGAATTTAATAATAACCGAAAGTTGAAATACAAGGAGAATCCACATATTGAAATACAACTAATAAAACAAGCGAGAACGATAAAACACTCCGAGGCAATCCAGACAAAACTGAAAAGCTTGGAAAGGGAAGAGTTTAACCGCGCTCGAACCACAATAGCTCTCTCTGTCCAAACCCACTCTAAAAACAAGATGACTAGAGGGAAGAATTAGGCTCAAAGGAGACTTTGACCGATGCAAAGGAAAACGCCATATAAGATCTTCATCTCTTAACACGGACCCTCGCAAACCAACCTTAGCCATCTACTCGCTAAAGGAAGGTCACCTTCATGCAAAGAAAAGAGCGGAAGAACAAGCTCACTGCTGGTCTTGAACCTCACCATAACCCAAAGACAAAGTGAAAGCCACATAGATGCCTCCACAACAAACTTCTAACTATAAGACGAACCCAAACAACGAGCTACTTCATCTCTAGCCAAACTATATACGAAGAGGAAGGAAACCCGAGAGTAGAAACACAAAGAAATTATAATTCTAATCAGTAAGATCCACCGACCATTACCACCGTAACATACTGGAAATCCACCCAAGGGAATCCACAAAACTAACTACCTTTCAGCCTAAAAGCAACCCACACAAAAGAGAGAGTACCGGCCAAAAGATGAGATCTCGAAAACCGGCGAATCTTTTCCGGTCCAGAATAGGATCAATCGGCAAAAACACAAGAGATTCTTGTGAGTAGAAGACCCGCGCCTCACGATCTATAGAACCACCAAAGCCTTCACCACAAGCCATCATCACATGCTCCGACCACTCCCAAACCAGCACCATAATCATCTCCACCGAATCAGATCTCGATCTACAGGGGAAAAACTTTCTCCGTGTCCAAAACCTGAAACTAGAAAGACAAAAACCAATAATAGAACTGCGGGGACCGGCACCGGTGCTAAACAAAGCCACCGGCGCCAATCCGAGATGAAAACGTCGAAAAAGCTACAGAGGGGAAATCGTCTTGTGCGGCTAGGTTAAGGTGTGAGTTGAAATGGCCCTATAAAATAAGAATTTTCTCATATTTATTTATCAAAAAATGTTATAAGTATATTTATGAATAATTGGAACTCATAGCAAAGCATTATACTCTATTTGGTGAAGTAACGATCACACTGTCCACTTTCCATTAATACCAATTTTATCCCTATTCAAGCAATGGCGTAGGACAAATTATAGTAGCTTCTGCATAAAGGTTTTGTCAGAAAGAGATATTACAAAATCTCTTTTCAAATATTAAAGATACGTTGTGGAAAATTTATCTAACCTATACATATACAAGTTATATATGTGTGTAAGTAATATTTATTTTTCCTTGGACAAAGAAACAATAAAGAGAAGAAACTAGTAGAAGGAGTTGCATCGTTTGGAGAGAGAAACTGTGCTTTATTGTCAGATAAAATTCTGAGCAAAAACAAATAGAGAAGAACACTATTACGGCATCTTGAGAAAGAGATTCATACAGGAAAAGTGGTTTATTTGTTTACTTTCATCCGAAATTGAAGTAAGTTGAATATTTCTTGAACTTGTGTGGAATTGGAAAAGTATATGTTCTTGCATGTCGCAGATCTAATATATATTTCTGTTTTCAGGTGAGAAGATAATGGGTGAAGAGCTTCCGTTACCGCATCGAATTTTTGCCGGTGGGGAAGAACCAGTAGGTGTCCGTGTAACTTCGTATGGAAAGTCTAGCGGCATCAATTCGATTATGAATGCCCTTGTAGAAGAAGAGAGAGTTGTCATTAGGGATTCAACATTTGGAAAGTTTATCTCAATTGCTGATGAACCAGCTTATCCCGGTAGATTTGGCAGATTCATTCTATCAAGGCAACTCAAAGTTAACAAAAGTCACGAGATCTGGGTTCTATATGCTGGGAAACCTATTAGGTTTTCTTTGCGAGAGTTTGCTCTTGTAACGGGCCTCCCTTGTGGGAAATTCCCGAAGAAAACGAGGAAGCGGCTTGAGGATATCATAACAGAAACCCCTTACTGACATTCGTTGTTTGGGAAGGTTGAATCTGTACCTAAAGTAGTGAAGATGTTAGTGCGAAGGAAAATATGCATGTCTGGCGCTTCTAGCATCTGTTCTAATGCCGACAACTCACATCCCAAAGATCGTGAAGGAGCATGCTGAAGAAATTAAAGATCTTGACCGATTTTTCTTGTATCCTTTGGGAAGATTAGCCTTTGAAATGCTGATTAGTAGCATTAAAGAGAAGAATGAGGTTACCCTATCCCAAAACACAATTGCTGTAAAAGGATTCGTCCATGCTTTACAACTTGTTATGGTGGAAGTTGTTCCTGCATTATTAGAAGGTGTTCAAGTGAATTCCACTTCTTCATCGGAGTTAGACGGTGAGTCGGATAAAGATGAGCCTAGGGGAAAAAACTAAGCCTCAGCCCTAGCCATGCCAGAGATCTGCATGAGGAAGCTACTGTAAGAAATTAATGTTAAACTGTGTGGTTGAATTACATCGATTGTTTCCTCATGATTTGTTACTGATTTGGTTATCGGGTATGTAAATATATATCCAGACTATTGTGGACAGTATAATTTGTGATGATGGGGAAACAGAGCTTGATGAAAAGGATTCCGTGTGGTCTGATGAGGAAGAAGATGTGTATGTGGATAATATGTTACGACTTATCAACGAGGATAAGGATTTTTCTGATACAATGTTTTCTGGAGGATCTACTGCGGCCGATGTAATTCGTATGATTAAAGAGGAAAAAGAGAAGAAGTTAAAAGGAAAGCCAAGGAAAGGTGTATGCAAGACTGATGTTGGGGGACAGGGTGTATGTGCTACTCAAGGGATGAATCTGGATGTTGGTTTTTGTGGATGCCGGAAATCGCACAATTAGATTTGTAAGGGTTTCGAGAGGAAGCAGAGTTTTCTATGTTAAACTACGAAGTAGAAAACGATGAGCAAAGAAAAATAAGGTTTGTAATTGCTTTGTATTGCTTTTCTGAATAAAGTTGCGGATCCCTTTTTCAAGGGATGTACATCGATATATATACTCGACTAGGTCGGTTCAAGGTTACAACGAGATAAAAGAAACTATCCTAATTTCTCGAGACTTTGCTTGATGTTATTTCCTTATTGAGTTGATCTTCTCGAAGAATCCGGAAGTTTTCCTATTTCGCCGATGATCTCTTCTTCTGAAGGCGGTTACCTTTGTAGGCTTCTCCTGATGGGCTAGATTTGTTCTCGACTTGTCAGCCTGATGGATTTGTCACGCTTAGCGACTAACCTGCTCTTTAGAAAAGACTCTCCTAGGCGAAATGTAGTTGATCCCGTTTAACCAAAATCTGCAAGGCAGTTTGGTTAGCAGATTTCGCCTAGGCAGTTTGGTTAGCAGATTTCGCCTTGGCAGTTTGGTTAGCAGATTTCGCCTAAGTAGTTAACAGATTTCGCCTAGGCAGTTCAGCCAGCTCGGCCAAACTGGACTGGGGAGCTCGGCCAAACTGGACTGGGCTGCTCAGTCAAACTAGACTGGGCTGCTCGGCCAAACTGGACGGGGCAGCTCGACCAAACTAGACTGGGCTGCTCGGCCAAACGGGACTGGGCAGCTCGGCTAAACTGGACTGGGCTGCTCAGCCAAACTGGACTGGGCTGCTCGGCCAAAATGGACTGGGCAGCTCGGCCAAACTAGATTGGGCAGCTCGACCAACCTCGACTGGGCAGGTCGGCCAAACTGGACTGGGCTGCTCGGCCAAACTGGACTGGACAGCTCGGCCAAACTGGGCTGGGCAGCTCGGCTAATTTCCCTGGTTCGGCTAAACTCTTCCTGGTTAGGCCAAATTTGGCCTAGCTCTCAAATTTGGCAGCTATAGCGTATTTGGCTGCTCGGCTAATTCGCCTGTTCGACGAATCAAACCTTATCACAGCGCTTTCGTCATTTTCGAGTGTTGTTCTCGGGGGAGGGACTTCCGACCCCAATAGTTAGCCTTCTCTTGGGGTGAAGATAGCTTCGAAGGTTCTCTTGCCATGTAAAGGGGACTTAGGTAATTCAAGAGGTCTTCACCCTTTTTGTAGGTGAAATGACTTAGGGGCCATATTATCTCTGCATGTCGAAATATGTTCGTTGTTATTCATAACTTTGTACGTCGAAGTTCAGCGGGTGAAATCCGACCCCAACAGTTAGCCCCCAGCTCGGTAGTGTTAGTGATAATAGTATCAAGTTAAGGACCATTGGGTGTCGATGTTTGTTGTTCAAAGTTATGATGTTATTGTTAGCGTGGTGATGTAGGCTTGAGCCACTATGGTTGATAACATTGTAAGCGTTATGCTTTCGAAGATTTTAAGACTTCGCGCTTCGCTTGTCGAAGCTGATGATGAAGATTTTAAGACTTCATGTTTTTGTGAAGATTTTAAGACTTCGCGCTCCGCTTCTCGAAGCTTTGTCAACGTAAAAGACTCCTCATGGGCGGACGTCGACGATGACGATGACGATGTCGAGACAGACGATGGCGATGTCGAGGCAGACGACGACGACGTCGAGGCAGACGATGACGATGTCGAGGCAAAGGACAACGACGTCGAGGCAGATTAATGATACTCGTCGTGGACGTATAAGGATTTCAAGAGTAATGATACTTGCTTTATTGACTAAGTCATTAGTACATGTTTAGAGGTCGTTTACACTTGAAACTCCTTTGGCTGTTTGTACCAACGTTGTTGTTGGGTTTTTTTATTGTAGGGTAGCAAAATCGCAAGTGCGCTTTCGCTCCTTTCTTACCAACGCTTGTTGTTGGGTTTTCGTTTTTCCCAATAATGTTGTTAGGTTTTGTAGAATGGCGGTGCTTTCCGAACACGTCTGTTCAGAAGCGATCATACCTTTTGACTTGACCAACGTGTTGTTGGGTTTTCAGAATGATTATTCGGTTAACAAACCTAAGTAATCATTGGTAGCTACTTTTTACCAACAGTGCTGTTGGGTTTTTGAATGAACATCCAGGGTCAAAAAGCCCAGGAACTGAACGTTAGAATCAACCGGGGTCAAAAGCCCAGAAACTGATCGTTATAACTTATATAGCGCGCTCAGGATCCGATGACGGATGTCAATGTGTTCAGGTTCACACATTGTTGCTGTGGCCAGCAACAACGTCAGTGGATTGAACTTGTTTGAAAAAGGCTTTTAATAATCCATAGAGGATGTAGCTGATGAAATTGCTTGAAAAAGGCTTTGAATAATCCATAGAGGATGTAACTGATGAAGTTCATGAGACTTGTATCAAGTGTCTGTTGTCTGAAGCAAAGAGCTTGATAAAGAATGGGAGTATACGAGTATACGTACCCCACTCCCCCTCCCCCTTTTGACGGAGGAGGGCAACTGAACTCGTCCGGAGACAAGCTGCCTACGTACCCTTTGCAGGGATCAAGTCGCCTCGTAGTTCATTCCAGAGGCCTCTAGAGATACTAGTGATAGTACCCTTCGAGTGCCTTGCATTCCACTAGAGAGTGGTGTGTTGCTTCTTGTTTAACATCGGTAAGGCAGAGACAACGATGACATCGGTGTAGCCAACACCGACGACGTTTGTATTTGAGAGACATCAGGCCCGATGACATCGGGGAAGCAGGTTCAGGTGGCTCGCGTTTGTGATTGGCTGCAGACTTTGCTACTTGCAGACGCGTTGGCTCTGCGTTTTCAGCAGCTTCTGCAAGCTGTAATTGCTATAGAAGGTCGGTTAAATCTTTGACATGTTCGGACCTGGTCTTTGTTATCTTTCGTGATTCTTGAGGTGAAGATTCCTCTTTTTTTTCTCAGTGTTCCTCAACTTGTGCTGTGCCATGAAACACACACGAGACTCTTTCTGGTTGTCCCATATCGTTTTTACGCCGATGGGTGTAGGAAACTTGAGGCATAAATGGTATGTTGAAGGCACGACTCGCATTTGATTTAGCCAAGGAGTTCCCATGATAATGTTGTAAATAGCTGGATGATCAGAAACTGTGAAATTGACCATCTTCTTAACGTTGCCAGCTTGGACGGGTAGGCGAATTATTCTCATTGTCATGGTTGTCTTTCCAGAGAAGCATGTTATGGGTTTAGGCCGCCCTTTGATTGTGGACAAATCAATCTTCATTCGCTCCAACGTTTTTTTTGAAGATGACATCCACTGAGCTTCCTGTATCAATGAGATTTCGAGCGACGTTGAAGTCGTAAACAGTCAGGTTGATTACCAGAGGATCGCTGTGTGGTTGATCGAGACCCTGAGTGTCTTGCTCGTCGAAGGTAATAGGGTCGTTGGAAATCATTCGCTTTGCAGGTGTTGTTATGTTCGCGCAGACGTCAGCGTGTCGTTGATATGCTTCGATTGCAAGGACGTTGTCAACAGAGTATTGCGATCCCCCATTATCATGTTGATACTTTCATATTGGTCTTCATTTTCAACATCGTCATCGCGACGTTGGAGTCTGGGGTTCTCCTCATATTGTTCGGTGTTCGCAGGAGCTTTCTCCTCGGGCTTGAAGTCTGACAGGCTGACGTTGCCTTTCAAAGTGCCATCAGTCAGTTTGGCTAGAAGCTGCCACCCCAACTCCCGACACTTTGCAGTTGAGTGTCGATTTGCCTTGTGGAAATCGCAGTATAGCTCCTCGTCGTACTCCTTCGGTTCTTCGTAACCTGATGACTCTACTTGGTAGTTATGGACCCCTCCAGATCCTCCTTCGTATTGGACGTAGGCGGGATTCGCAGCGTGAGCTGACTCTCTTGCCTGTTTCGCCTTCCCACCATTCCTAGCACGGACTTCTTCTTCGGTTCGAGCGAAGTCAGCAGCACGGTGTAGAGCGTCTTGGATCGTTGTTGGCGTGTTGAGACCCATCTCCTGCTAGAACGGACACGGACACCAAAGCGCTCCTCGTAAAGCCTCTAGGGCTGATTTGTTGCTGATGCCATCAACCTTTGACAACGTGTTCTTGAACTTTGTCATGAAAGACCGAAAACTCTCGGTCTCGCCTTGCTTGTTATTCCATAGTTCGGAGTCGTAGATCTTTTGTTCCATGAAAATGTTGTAATGCTGCATGAACAACTCGGAAAGCTGGAGGAAAGTGTGAACCGAATTCTTCTCCAGCTTGTAGAACCATTGAAGGGCATGCCCCTTGAGGCTTTCTACGAACAGCTTGCAGTAGACGACGTCTTTTTCTGCTTCTTTGAAGTTTGCTCTCCCCAAGGCCACTTCGAACTCCATCAGATGATCCGAAGGGTCTGTAGTTCCTTCGTTAACTGGTAACTTGATTCTTCCAGGGTCGGAAATTTTTGTTCTCGCGATTCGTTCGTCGAAAGGCGTGTTCATTGCCATTTCCAGTATCTGAGCGATGGCGGGAGCCTTCCCTGTTCCGTGCAGTATCTGCGATTGGGTACACTTTAGGTCAGAGGTTACGCGATCCATCTGAGTCTTTACTGCAGCGAGTTCTGCAGCGTAAGATCTTTTGAATACTCTTCGCTCTTGCTCCTTCTTGTACCGCTCTTCGCTGGAGTAGTTGGTGTACTCCGAGGTGTCTTTCACAACCTCTGTCTTGGAAGAGTCTGACGCGCTTTGGGTGTCACAGGCGCGTGGTTCTTGTCGGTTGCCTTCTGCACCTTCTGCTCGTGTTCGCTTCGTGGGACCTGGTTCATCCCCGTCGGGGATGTCCACGACGCGTTCGGGAAACTTGTCCGATTCTCGACGCAGCGGTGGTGGCAGTAAGTCCTCTGGGTTTCCTTGAGTGGTGCGAGGCGCTTAGAAGTCGAGGCGTTGAGGGTCGATGCGCGCCCTAAGTCTTGTTGTGTCGGGCCTTCCGCGCTTTCTTCGCGAAAAGAACTTTCAATTCCTTCGAAATCACCTCGTTGATCTTGACTTGCTTCTTATGCTCAGTGAGGAAGGTCTCTAGCATCTTCTTCACTTCGGTTATGTCACCTTAAGCAGGGGCTTTGGTAGCAGTAGCCTCGACTGAAGGTTCTCTTTCCTTGTTGTTTTTGTGAGACGTGTTTTCTTCGCCGCTCACCATCTTTGACTGTAGCTTTTTGGTCTAAGAAGTTCTCTAGTTCCCCTTAGTCGGTGCCAAATTGTGGATGCCGGAAATCGCACAATTAGATTTGTAAGGGTTTCGAGAGGAAGCAGAGTTTTCTGTGTTAAGCTACGAAGTAGAAAACGATGAGCAAAGAAAAATAGGGTTTGTAATTGCTTTGTATTGCTTTTCTGAATAAAGTTGCGGATCCCTTTTTCAAGGGATGTACATCGATATATATACCCGACTAAGTCGGTTCAAGGTTACAACGAGATAAAGGAAACTATCATAATTCTTCGGGACTTTGCTTGATGTTATTTCCTTATTGAGTTGATCTTCTCGAAGAATCCGGAAGTTTTCCTATTTCGCCGATGATCTCTTCTTCTAAAGGCGGTTACCTTTGTAGGCTTCTCCTGATGGGCTAAATTTGTTCTGGACTTGTCGGCCTGATGGATTTACCACGCTTAGCGACTAACCTGCTCTTCAGAAAAGACTCTCCTCGGCGAAATGTAGTTGATCCCGTTTAACCAAAATCTGCAAGGCAGTTTGGTTAGCAGATTTCGCTTAGGCAGTTTGGTTAGCAGATTTCGCCTAGGCAGTTTGGTTAGCAGATTTCGCCTAGGCAGTTCAGCCAGCTCGGCCAAACTGGACTGGGCAGCTCGGCCAAACTGGACTGGACTGCTCGGCCAAACTGGACTGGGCAGCTCGGCCAACCTGGACTGGGCTGCTCGGCCAAACTGGACTGGACAGCTCGGCCAAACTGGACTGGGCTGCTCGGCCAACCTGGACGGGGCAGCTCGGCCAAACTGGACTGGACAGCTCGACCAAACTGGACTGTGCAGCTCGGCCAAACTGGGTTGGGCAGCTCGGCCAATTTCCCTGGTTCGGCTAAACTCTTCCTGGTTAGGCCAAATTTGGCCTAACTCTCAAATTTGTCAGCTATAGCGTATTTGGCTGCTCGACTAATTCGCCTGTTCGACGAATCAAACCTTATCACAGCGCTTTCGTCATTTCTGAGTGTTGTTCTCGTGGGAGGGACTTCCGACCCCAATAGTTAGCCTTCTCTTGGGGTGAAGATAGCTTCAAAGGTTCCCTTGCCAGGTAAAGGGGACTTAGGGAATTCAAGCGGTCTTCACCTTTTTTGTAGGTGAAATGACTTAGGGGCCATATTATCTCTGCATGTCGATATATGCTCGTTGTTATTCATAACTTTGTACGTCGAAGTTCAGCGGGTGAAATCCGACCCCAACAGTTAGCCTCCCAGCTCGGTAGTATTAGTGATAATAGTACCGAGTTAAGGATGAAGATGAAGTGACTCAACAAATCTTGAAGATGAAGACTGATGTCATTAATGGTGTTGCGGAAATAGTTAAAAAGGCACTGTATGTACCTACACATCAGACAATTCCCCAAGGTAGGCCATGTGGTTTTACTGAAGAAAACGGAAGTAGTGAGACACTTGGCTCTGTTGGTAATGGGCATCAAAATAAGGTAAATATGTGTATTCGGAGATGTAATTCTTCTCTGATTTAGGATTGTATCTTTAGAAATACGAAATATTTAATCATCTGTAGAGGACTTCGTCTGAAAAATATTGTTATGAGTATATGTTAACAATAGTTGTTGTTTTCCTTACTCATAGAATGATGGTGGTGGCGATAATTTGAATCATATTGGGAGTCACGTCAAGCAACGAAGTGGCAAATGTAAAGTTCCTTCCACTTTACTCCATGTAAGTGTCAAGATGTTTTGTCATACTATATGAAAATGATATAGTCAAATATCATTAACGTCCCTAATTTAATCATGGCGTAATTTTGTAAAGGGCAAAAGCCTTGGTCCCGGTCGCGTTCCTGGTTGTATGAAAGTTAACCATGCCTCGTCAAATAAAAGAATTGATGTATGTATATAAGTTTTGAAAAATTTCCATCTTCTTCAATAGTAATTGGGAAATTTTTTGTATGTCAGATGTTTTAAACTCCTTATGTTTACGATTGACCTTCATTCTCCCTTGGACTTTGGCAGGAAGAAATTGGTAGAGAAAAGTTTGGTATGAATGTTGGAGAAGGTGTTGTGGACAATGAGGCAGCAGGTTGTGAACCAGATTACATATTTCGAAGGAGTATGCTCTGAATTGGGACATGTTGTTCATGATTGTTTTATCCGGTTTTCTTAATTGGTTATTTGTTTCCAAGCTTGAAAGACCTTAATCTTATTTAAAACTTTGTAATCGTCGTTGTCGCATACTTTGGTGGTTCCACTATGTTGAATGTTATGTAGTTTATTAAGAATTATTGTTGTCTCTTTCTTATCAGCCTTCCAATTCCCAAATTTTGCAAGTTATTGTACACATGTATTTAATTTCAGAATGTTAGGAAACATAGTATCAGAGTAGGGGTGTGGTAGGAAAATATGGCCATTTGGGTTAATGCATAAGTGATGTTGTTAGAAGGCGTAAGAATATAGGCGATAGGGTTTTATAAAGTTTGTATAATTTTGTTTTCAAGTCTAGACTATTGTTTCACTTCCTTTTGGTCAACCTACATGTCTGTTTTATCTATTGGCAACTTGGGTTAAGGCTTGTATTAACTTTATTGACCGTTTTGGTATGAGTTAACTGCTACAACTAGAATTACCTAGCATCAGAGACATTTGTCAGTGTTTGAAAAATATGTACCGAAATCGAAAGTTTGTTACATTATTCTGATCAAACGTCTGGCCTACCAACGTTGGAGGCTTACCAATACATTTGGTGCCTTTATCACCGAATTTCGTAAAAAAAAAAAAAAACTTCACGCACATGTTCTGCAGCTTATAACCGAGACACTTTAACCATCATCTTAACACACAAACCTTTTCAGAATGATACATTGACATACCATAAACACTTAAGAAAGAAACCATGACATTATTATGGAATGGGCAATATCTTATTTAAATACAGAGTTGGAATTTGGTCTCATCTGGGATGATAAGATAATATATTACACTATTAACACGGCACGTTGGCTGACCCAGGTACAACTTATTAAGATGCGACACCATCAACCCATCGTATTCCCCTTCTTTCCATTTGCGTTTATCTTATAGACATCTTACAAGTTGCTCGGTTGTGACCAAGCATCTTGCATCGACTGCAAACTGTTTTGCATCTTAGGCTCTTCTTTTGTTGATGAAAGTAAACAATGGTTATAAGACAATCAATTATAAGGCAAACTAAATAATTAAAACTTCTCTTACATGGATTTCTCCACGTGATAAGAAACGCGATTTGTGCGGCCTACCAGGGGGACACCTTGTTGAAGGTGGGTAAAGTGTGATGTTTCCCAATGCCTCTGCCAACTCAAGTTCATTTGTTAACTCTATAGCTGGGTTAATGTGATCACCATAAGCCAATTTCCAATATCCATCACTATATTCCTATCCAACCAATGTCCCTACATTGACTTTTGCAAAAACTGCAGCAGCCACAACATGAGCGCAAAGAATCTCTAGTGTTTGAAATTCAAAACAGGTACAAGTTTTCTTGTTAAGGTCAACAAGGAATGTGATTCCTTCCTATGATCGAATCTCATACACCCATGTGGTAATTACATGGATGTCATAACCTATAGATACTGTGAAATTATTTGCAATAATTTCAAAAACCCTTGGTGTGTTACTTCCATTAAAAACCACAGAAGTTTCCCTTATGCTTGCAAACCAAGTCATCAGCTTAGACCTTATGTACTCAACAAGGGCCACCACAGGGAGTTCTCTAGCATCTCTGAGGACTGAATTCCAAGATTCTGCAATATTACTTGTCATTATATCATATCTTTGTCCTTCAAAATGAACACGAGTCCAATGCTTAAACCCGATTCCTTTCAAGTACTCCGCACAAGATGGATCCATTAATTTTATTTCATTGAACATATGGTAGAAGTCCGTTTTTGTGTACGCCCTTAGCAGCTCGCGAAACCAAGTAACCTAGGTGCCTTCCTTGAAAGTAAGTCATTACGTTCCTTTTCAAGTGCACCACACAAGCGCCATGATTGACTGCCGGATAAACCTGAAATAAAAATTTAGACTCAATGTTAGCGGTTACGAGTTGTTGTTTAATTGCATTTATAGTTTTTCGGATGAAAGTTTTTGAAAATAGGTAAACAAATGGGCAATACAGAGTTTTAAACCATGTTATATAACTTACTTTTCTTATACCAGCGAAAATGGAGGCGTGCCTGTCTGAAATGAAGACTACATCGGGCTTGTTAGGCACAATAGCAGTTAGCTTACGGAAAACCATTCCCACGATTTGTCGTTTTCGCTATCAATAATAGCAAAAGCAAGTGGAAATATTTGATAATTTCCATCTTGAGCAGAAGCGGTAAGTAGATATCCGGTGTATTTGCCTTTCAAGTGTGTACTATCTATGACAATAACCTTACGCATATATGGATATCCTGCAATAGAAGCTTTGAAGGCAAAAAACAAGTATTTAAACCTTTGCCCAACCTTCTCTTCATAAACGGTTTCAATAGTTGCAATTGTTCCCGGATTAGAGACAATTAATTGTTGGAGATATTTTGGTAAAGATTTATATGAATCATCGGAAGCTCCTCTAGTTGCATCAATGGCAACCTCCCGCGACTTCCACGCCTTCCAGTAAGAGATGCGAACATTATGGTCACCCCGCATTATGTCTCTAATCTCATTTGGGCGTGGTCCGGTTGTCGAGCCCCCATAATTTTTCCTCAACAAGCCTCCTATTACCGTGGTAGTTGCTTGTCTTTGGTAGCCACCGCGTTCATCCACTGTGCAAGTGTGTCCGTGAAAGATTGTTTTGATTTCGTATAATTCTGCACCTTCAAGTTTCGAGGTGTACACTCTCCATGGACATGAGACACCCCAGCAGGTGAGGACCATTAGATTAGGAGTTGATCTGGAGTTGCGGAATTGGAACTTATTATGAATCGCATGGAGGGACATGTGTAATTTGAAGTCATTTTGGTTTGAAAATATCATCCCCACATATAGGTCGTTTGGATTGTTGGTCTGAGTGCCTACATTTTTAGAATGTTTGCATTAGAATTTTATACTAAAGATATAGGAGAAAACGTAGAACCCATGTTATAACACACAGAAAAACATCAATTTATACATTACAACTTCGAATTCATTTTAAACATTGGACCATTTTTAAAAAAGGTTAATTTCACATATTATGGCTTGAATCACTGCCATTGCTACTGCGTAAAATTGTAGCAAGCAAAGTCCAAATCCCACCGACCCGATTCATATTACACCATTACTACTTAGGTTGTTTGAAGACTACATAAACCAAAAACTACTTAATATTACATCATCATTACTTAGGTTTTTTATAACATAATTTAAGACACACCCAACGTTTCCCTTCCATCCGAAGAGCTTCCATGGTCATTGTTAACATGGATGTTGGTTGAGGAGAGAACCGTTGGACTAGGAGTAGAAGTTAGGCTAATTTGTGAATTAGCACTTGTAAGTATTGGTGACGCCGGTCCAACAACATCCATTCCGTTTTCTGTAAATGACATGAATTATCTTAATCAAAATAATACAAATACTCATATGATTATATGACTACGAAAGGTTTCATAGATTATATGTTAAATAGGTTGAGTTTACCTGTGTTAGTTGGACGGGGTTGGTTAAGAGAAAAACATATTTTCACCAGTTTCAGGCAAAAGGGAGACATCTAATATGATATTAATAAGATAAGGTTATTGAGTTATCCAATATTTTTGTTGGACCGTCAACAACAAAATTAGCTAGGTTTTCCTATGGAACAAAGTTAAGAGCAATACCTTCAGTAACTAGGATTGCAGCGTTTCCATTCCCTGTAAAATAAAACAAAATATTAGGCATATAGTTTACTTAAATTGGAAAGGGAATGAAATTTTTGGTTCAACTCTCATTTACCTAGGGTTCCCACTGTGGCATGTGTTGATGAAACATCCTCTTCTCCACCTGTGAGGAGAAGCTGAGTTGGTTGTATGCGTGACTCAAAATCCGCAGTTAGGCACAGATCACTTGACGAATCGGTCGAAGAGAATCTGTCACTATTGTTCCCGGTAAGTGGAGAGTTAGCCGGGGCAGTCAGTGGTTGGTAGACGTTCATAATTTGAGTTAGCATCTTGTCTTCCTCAGTTTCAAACTCGTCGTCCATGAATTCGTCCCAAATAACCATTCCATTTTCAGGTCCTCCATAAGTATGTTGTTCAGGGGATTGAATGTAAGAATCGAGGACGCTCATACCCATATCAGCAAAATCATCTTCATTTTCGTTGAACAAATTTTGGGTTTGACGATTTCCATTTGGAAACAGTGGGTGAATTCCACTAGGAAATGTTGCGCCATTTGCATTTCGAAATATGTGGCCACCACCATTTTCCATCGAAGGACCACCTCCATCTCTGCTAGGTGATCCGTCACCATTTGCTGTCCGAGTCCCTTGTTGAACAAAGTTAAGAAGAAGTAAAGATGAACATATTGACATACCATAAACACTAACTCATAATTCTAAATGGTTATAATAACATGTTCTAATTTCAGACATGAAAATAACGATATAAAAATGGTTAGCTCTACCATTGCTTCTGTTATGGGATGTGTGGCTGTTTCCACCGTTTGAATCCATGTTATCATCATCATCATTTAGAGCAATGATCTCTGTTTCCACACGTTCTGCAGTTGGTAGTGGTTGTTACAACGGGTTAGAATACATCATTTCTAGGTGGACGCGGTAGATAAGGACCATTTCATCTTCTGTGAAAATCTGTTCTAGGGCACTTCTCGCTCCTTCAATAGTTCTTCCAGTGATGAGTTCTGTAACATAGAAGCTGCAAGTTTAAAATATAAGCTGAGTATACGGTTCGGAAATCCTTTTAAATTTATTAATACCGTTGTACGCCGCAAGATTAGAGGCTCGACGTTGTGGATCTTCTTCTTCAGTAAGGTAAGTTCTATGTCCAATTGAGAAGGGTGTTCTACACTGGAACTGATATGTTGCAACTGCCTCGAATCCAGAACTGACACAGATTGCCAGATTTGGGAAACCAAAACGGAGAGACATATACCTTCCCACATCGGCGTCGCAGAGTATATCGGACGGTGGTCCTGTATGACCAAAAGGGACATTCATCCATTCTGGTAGACGATATGTTAGAGCAAGAGGAGTCCTCGATTCCATCAGCAAACGTCTTCTAACATGACCGAGCAAGGATTTGTAAGTCTCTGTGTTACTTAAGTTCACACCCTCGACTTCCTCCGTTACATGACTACGAAACTCCCACCGTCCATACTTTGTAATAACCCAAACTCCTTTCAAAAGGTTAACCATGTTCACCATCTGCGAAGGAAAAAATTCATTATAGTTAGGAGTCATGTTTAAAAGAATCGAAACTACATTAACCAAATTTATACTATGAATATGTTAAATAGGTAGTGAGAACATAAGTTATTAATGGCGACTTTAATGTAAATCAGAGTTTGTTGCAGATTTCAGACGTTTAAAGAGGCAAGTTATGTAAGAGTCAAACCTTAACAAAGTAGGTGAGCAAGATGTCTGTTTATTCTCGTCTTAGAGGTCAACAAAAGTCTATTTCATGATTTAATCTGTTCTTCGAAATGTTTGGTGAGGAATGAAATTTTCCATCGTCTTGTCTATCTTCATTTATAGAGGAAAAAGAAATTGTTGTGGGAGATATAAGATTAAGGTGTATAAGTGTATGTAAAGCCAACCAAATCTTACGAAATCTATATAATGACGCGCCGCCGTTTGCAGAGTAATCATGTGGCTACACTTACGCTATCGTTGTGCCTAAGACCTAACACTACATTAGTCAATATATATCTTCTGCAGAGTAAAAGATTTTCGCAGATTCCTAGTAAAATTGTTGGTCACATACGTAGAGGAGTAAGTGGTAATTAACCAATAACCATGATACAGTAAAAACGAGTTTTTGACTTCTCTTGGTCATTTTATTAATTTTCGTATAATGTGTGGTTTTGTACGTAGTTCGGTCTATATTTATAAGATAAATCATTTTTTCTGTTTGTTTTTGGTACCGCTGAATCATAAAGATCTTAGACGTCTTTTATTAGTTACAAGATAACACATACACGTGTTCCTCGTTTACTATTCTTAGAAATATTTTAATTTATTTTAACTCTTTTTTAACATCAACATTTCCAGAAACGACAACGAAGCACAATTCCATTAAACCCTTATCTTACTTTAACTAATCATTTAATTAACTCACAAGATTCATGTATCTAATCCTAATTTAAAAATATAATCACATAAATAAATCAACTTCCTTGTTCCTTAACTCATAAGCCTCTTTCTCTCTAAATCTACAGTCTTCACTTCCTTCACCAATCAAAAAAGCATCTTTGCATTGAGAATCTGAGATCTCTGTGTAATCTAGGGTTTTTGGATCTTAATCACTACTGAGTAGAAAACCCTTGAATCGATTTGGGTTCACGATGAATCAGGAGAAGTTAGGGTTTTTCACTCTCTTTTTTCTTGTGATCTTGAGTCTAGCTTTGGGTAGATTCGTTGTGGAGAAGAACAATCTCAAAGTCACATCACCAGACTCGATCAAAGGTATTTACGAATGTGCCATTGGGAATTTCGGAGTTCCTCAATACGGTGGTACATTAGTCGGAACCGTCGTGTATCCTAAATCGAATCAGAAAGCTTGTAAAAGCTACAACGATTTCGATATCTCTTTCAAATCGAAGCCTGGACAAAAACCCACTTTTGTCCTCATCGATCGTGGAGGTTCAATTTCAATCTCTCTCCTTTGTTAGGTTTTGAATCTGGAGAAATATCTGTTTTTGATTCAGTTTTTGTGTTTTGTAGATTGTTTCTTCACTTTGAAAGCATGGATAGCTCAACAAGCAGGAGCAGCAGCGATACTTGTAGCCGATAACAAAGCTGAGCCATTGATTACAATGGATACACCTGAAGAAGATAAATCCGATGCGGATTATCTTCAAAACATTACCATTCCTTCAGCTTTGATTACCAAATCTTTGGGAGATAGTATAAAGTCTGCGCTTTCCGGTGGAGACATGGTTAACATGAAGCTAGACTGGACTGAGTCTGTTCCACATCCCGATGAGCGTGTTGAATACGAACTCTGGACTAATAGCAATGACGTGTGTGGGAAGAAGTGTGATACTCAGATTGATTTTCTCAAGAATTTCAAAGGAGCTGCTCAGATTCTTGAGAAAGGAGGGCATACTCAGTTTACGCCGCATTATATTACTTGGTACTGTCCTGAAGCTTTTACGCTGAGTAAACAGTGTAAGTCTCAGTGTATCAACCATGGAAGGTACTGTGCGCCTGATCCTGAGCAGGATTTTACTAAAGGGTATGATGGGAAGGATGTTGTTGTTCAGAATCTACGACAGGCTTGCGTTTATAGAGTGTTGAATGAGACTGGTAAGCCGTGGGTCTGGTGGGACTATGTGACTGACTTCGCCATCCGGTGTCCAATGAAGGAAAAGAAGTACACCAAGGAGTGTGCAGACGAAATCATTAAGTCCCTTGGTGAGTATAATGCGTCATTACCCCTATGGCCTTTGCTTCTGTGCTTATTTAATTCACATGTGTGTGTACACTCATGTTTTGACACTCCTGTGAATAACTGCAAATCATTTGTAGCTGGTAGCTGAAAACTGAATAGTATTTTCCGATATCAGCTCATCCATGATATAGAAAAACCAACTGATAGATAGCAATCAGCTTAACTTGTAAGGCTGTTGAAGCCTAATATTGATTATTGACCAGTTGGATCTTTTGTTAGTTTCGAGTTTTTCTGTTTCATTCTAAATTTGCTAACTATGAGCTAATTCTGAATTTCCTTTCTGTTATATGCATTCAGGCATTGATCTCAAGAAGGTGGACAAGTGTATCGGAGACCCTGATGCAGATGTGGAGAACCCTATTCTTAAAGCAGAGCAGGAGTCTCAGGTTTGTCTTTTTGTAACCCATTGGTTCCACTCTTCTCTTCTAGTTCTCGTGTTTTAGATTTGCCATACATTCTCCATTCCTGTTTTGTGTTCCTGAAATGAGTCTATTTTCAGATAGGTAAAGGTTCTCGTGGAGACGTGACTATACTCCCAACTCTTGTCGTGAACAACAGACAATACAGAGGTATAGGACAAATGCCAAGTTCATAGTTTTTTTCTCTCTATCTACAGCCTCTGACTTTTTATTTTGGCTAACTCATATAACTTTCATGGTCTTAGGTAAATTGGAAAAGGGGGCAGTGCTGAAAGCTATGTGTTCAGGTTTTCAAGAGTCAACAGAACCAGCCATATGTCTGACCGAAGGTCTTATTCTCAACGACATTTACAACTCCCGTTAAAATGACCAGCATTAAGATTTCTCTATGGGCATAGATATTACCTTTTTGGTGACTTGAAAACTTCCATTAGAATTGTCTTTTATTATTTTAAGTAGTGTTTTATATCACTGTGGGAGGGCACTGGCTTCACATACGTTCTGGATTTTGCAGAATTAGAAACTAATGAATGTTTGGAAAACAACGGTGGGTGCTGGCAAGACAAAGCTGCAAACATAACCGCATGCCGGGTATCCTTTGGCTTTGCTATTTTTTTCTTTCTGTATTGTTTGGTTTGGTTGTTGCTACTTAGACTAATTAATTTTTATCTGAATCGGCGTTATAGGATACTTTTAGGGGAAGATTGTGCGAGTGCCCTACTGTTCAAGGTGTTAAATTTTCTGGTGACGGTTACACTCACTGCAGAGGTAAATTAGTCTTTCTCCCTGTAGCTTGACATATTTTGTGTGGAACAGGATACCGATAAATGGCATAGTCTCTAGCTTAGTTAGTCTATTTCGCAAGTGTTCTGTTACTGGTACATTTTTTAAAGGAATTGGAGATATGAGTTATCAAGCAATACTCTTTCCCTTGTGGTTATTTTCTAGGAATCAAATTAGACAGCTTTATTTCTCAGTTTGTACCAAGATTGAAAAAGTAACTTGTCACGACCATTTGATATATTTCTTTGAAAAAGTTTAAATTAAAATGAAATTCAACCATATAACTGAGCGGAAAAGTGAAGATTTCCTTTGCTTGCTAGGAAAATCAATGTTCTAAACTGCTTTCAGTGCGGTTCTAAAGATTTTGCCCTTTCGTAAAACAGAAGTGTCTTACTATAAAAGAATTAAGATGATTTTTTTGTATCTGTGTGTATGCCTTCTCTTAACGTTGTTTCACTTGGCAGCCTCTGGAGCTTTGCATTGTGGTATCAACAATGGAGGATGCTGGAGAGAAACCCGAGGCATCTACACTTACTCTGCTTGCGTAGTGAGTATTTCGTCTTCTATATCAATGCCAAATTTTTGAACCAATCATTTCTTAACCTAAAGTAAAACCTCTTTGGTTCTTTAATTGGAATTTTTCAGGATGATCATTCAAATGGTTGCAAATGCCCACATGGGTTCAAGGGCGATGGAGTAAAGAGCTGTGAAGGTACTTGTCAATGAATATTTACTTGCATCTATATACATATGGTCTACTTGCATAGTCATGTGTAATGAAGTACAATTAGAAAACATATACATCATTTGAGTCTAGTGCTATGTAAATGCAGTTTAGTTTTTTTGTTATTTACATATTCTTTAGCTGTAAAATCTTGGAAAACGTCGTATTCAAACTCAGACTCATATTGTTTTGATTGGATGTGTTAGATGTGGACGAGTGCAAAGAAAAGACGGTTTGCCAGTGCCCAGAGTGTAAATGTAAAAACACATGGGGAAGTTATGAATGCAGCTGCAACAATGGTTTGCTTTACATGCGTGAACATGACACTTGCATAGGTAAAAAAAAGGAGATTTTCCTTCCTCTAAATCACATACTTAATCTGGACACCCTAATAATCAGTCTTTATGTTTTTGAATCTGGTGAATGTGTAGGTTCAGGCAAAGTTGGAACTACAAAACTCAGCTGGAGCTTTTTGTGGATTCTTATCATTGGAGTGGGTGTTGCAGGCATTTCCGGATATGCGATCTACAAATACAGGATCAGGGTATGTCCTCCTTGCTATCATAGTGAATATATGAAGATTTTGCCATCTAAATAGATGTGTAAGTAACAAAATAACAATTGTGCAGACTTACATGGATGCGGAAATAAGAGGGATCATGGCGCAATACATGCCTTTGGAAAGCCAACCCACCCCAACTGGTCCTCATATGGATATATGAAATCAAGTTATCAACACAATCCCAAGAGACTATCTTTTCTCTCTATGAGTAGTAGCTTTCTTCTAAGTTTCCATGTAAATGAATGAATCTAGACCTTTTTTATAAAAACACACAAAAAATAATAATAAGTGTATCTGCACTTCTGGTAAGGGATTGTGAACTTGTAGATGAAATTCCACTTTTGTCTGCATATTACTCTTACAATGTAAAATAGACATAAATGGATGAATAATGAGCAGAGTTGCATTATTTACTATTGAAACTTAGCTTGATCCACAAAAAACGAAAACACTACAAAAGTTTGATTGATGTTATTATACTTTCTCCAGCTCCACTCGGTGTTTCTCTATCTGTTCTTTCACTAACTTCTGTGATTCTTGGATAAGCTTAGTGTGTTTTTTTATAAGCTCGTCCTTTATCTTAAGCTCTTCCTCCATTGCTGCAATCTCCTATTAAGAAGAGAAACTTATAAAGACAAATGGGTTTGTGGTTTCGCAATGGCGGCTTTAGAGCTGAACCAAAACCTAACCTTACTAAGGCTTTCTGCTTTTGTGGGCATGTGATCCTCTCGCTTCAATCCCATGAAATAAAGCTGAAGCTTCTTCGCAGCTTCCATGAAATCTCTGGCGTGTCGCTCAACATCAACTGCAGGGTTTCAATGAAGGGAACATTAGCTGTATCTCTTGGATCAATCCACTAATCAAGACATGATAGACCAGAACAAGAAGTAGAATAACCGAGAACGAATTCGAATAGAAACGATGCTTCGGGTTATGTTCACTATAAGCTATGCTATGCAAGTGAAGTGAGACATAAAACGAGTAAGAAGAAGCTATCTAAATGTTGTTAACACAAGTCCAAACAATCATCACCACAAGGCAAGAAGTCATTGCCATATTAAAAACCAACAATACTCCAAACTTACAAACAATTTACACTACCATGAACCAACCAAAAACCCTAAAAGGTGAATTTGGGATTTGTACTAAACTTCAGTCAGATTGTTGAAATATTTAAGGGCTATGAATCGAGATGGTTCGGGTTCAAGATCGAGAGTTGAGAAAAGGGACTGACTTTGATGAGAAGGTTGAGGAGAGCGATCGATGGCTTGAAGCTCTCTAGCGGGTAAACATGGAAGCAGAGCAGCTTCTAAAGCAGTGACGCAAGCCATGATATCTTCAATCTCATGATTCTGATAGTTCGACGGTGTCTCCGGCGATGTGATTCCCGACGGACGGTCAGAGGGTGACGGAGAAGGGTCAGAAGACGGCGGTGGCTGGTTCTGATAATCCATTGCTAGCTCCGATCTCTCACTGTCTCTCTCTCTCTTTGGTTATTTCAAGTTATGTGTTTCTTAATTTGGGCTTCTTTATTGGGCCCAATTGTTGGAAAAGAATTTACATATGTTTTCCGTATGAATGAAATAGAGGAAGTAACATCCAATTTTCAACTTCCGGTTCTGTTTCTGTGTCGCCTTCTTTTATTGGTGGCTCTTCCAGTTTACAGTGTCTCGCTCCTTGTTCATACTTATATCGAACTAGTTTGGCGTCCGGCATTTCCATTGGCTTCTTTAATGGCGTGGTCAAACAGTGGCGGACCCAACAAAACATAATTTAGTTGGGTCAAAGGATTTGAACTCTGGTTTTGGAGGTGCAACGTTTAGCAATTAGACCATTTGACCCACCTTCCATCTTTGGTTTGGTGCTGAAGCATGAAGCATAGGTTTAGTTTGTTGAGGTGTATAATTGATTCGCTAAAGGAGGTTTCTGTTTGGTTTGTTATTGTGGCTATGTGATTTTAGACTTGTTTATATTGGTTTTAGCTATGTTTCCATCAACCTCCGGTGTAGTAGACCATGAGTCATGTAACTCTCTTTCTCTATCTTGCCTTTCGGCCTAAATATTTTATCAGATGACCAAAAGAAAAAAATGAAATATCTGACTGTATCAAAACAGTACATATTCATATTGTGATCAAATTTGTAAAAGGGTTATAAATTTTGCAATTTGACTTTGTAAACGTTTTTTTCATTAGCTTTTACACAAAACACATCTCATTATTTCCTTCTGCTTCACATCATCCAGGTGAACAACAAAATCAAAAACTTTAGATAAAACTCACACGTTAATCAGGTCACAGAAGAAGATTATGATTTAACTACGAATTAAAAACAAGGTGAACATATGATCAGATATCAAGCCTCCCGCTCGGAGAAACCAGCCTCCCGGTAGGAGAAACAAGCCTCCCGCTCGGAGAAAGTAAGCTGCTCCGGTATCTTGGCGACAAGTTAACTAACTCCAAAGCCTGTGTTCTAAGCTCAACTGGATAATCAGCTGCACAACCGATTCTTGGACCAGCTCCAGTCGACCATTTCAGCATCAACTGATGACCCAACTGTAAAGATTTCGACTGTTTCTTTGAGTTGATCCTTTGTAGTAACGCTTTCTGCGGAACGTCAGCTTTTGGACTCTCAAGTGCACCTGAGAGCGTTCTCTGGTAACTACTCCGTTTCGTCTCCTCCAATGTTTCATTACCGTTTTCTTCCGTTTCATTCTCCGCTTTGGATATTGCTGCATCCTCTTTCTTTAAGGATTTGGATCCATCTGCATTGGATTTAAAGTACTCATCATAGTTGTCGGAATCTTCACTAGCTTTGTGCACCTACGCAGACAAAAGTAACCTTCTTTAATGACAGTGATAAGATTACATAGGTGTTGTTATGGTATACTCAGAAACACCAAAACTCTAGTAATTGAACATCCAGTAACCAAGAAGTTATAGGCCATAAGACTCATATAATCTCTTAAGGTTGAGGATCAGAGCAAAGTTCCGTAATTTAAATGGGAGGAATTAAACTATATATAACTTGTTATATCGAAAAGAAAGTAGTACACTATCAATATCAGGTTGAGTAGAACAAGGTTTACCTCAACACCGTCTAGGCTCACTGCGTTCTCTCTAAGAAACGATAGAAATGTGTCGAGGCTATCATCTGACGGCCTGTAATGTCCGCTGTATGCAGAGATTGTCTGAGACAACAATATAGGCGTAACGATCAGACAAGAAAATCACCAAACGCAGGCATAACAAAGTCAATAAAAGTGAAAATGTGACCCAAAAAATTCACTAAAGTAATCGAAAAATTACCTTGAGAACTCCATTGTCAACAACCACCCTCCCGGCAGCTAATGTTGCTCCTCCGGCCAAAAAGCTTGAGTGATGGAACCTTCCTTTCTTCTTCTGAAGTAATATAAACCAAGATAATACGATCAATAAATCGGAAACTTCTATAGTACACAAAGAAAAACCGGTTTTTCAAGAAGACCTACCAGACCGGCATAGAGTTTTTTGAAAGTACTCATAACAAAGATCCATTTTGTCCCTTCAGACCCGTGCATAGTGTGAAGAAACTGTCCAGTTAACTTGTGAACAATCTTCCCTTCGATGATCACATACTCATACTCTTCCCTCTCTTGCTGATTACCGAAAAATATTTACATCAGAAACCGCCAACCTATGTAAAACAAAGTAGACAAGAGAGAAACGGTGCATACAGGTCCAAGATATCTGATGCATTGCTGCTTAAGCTTCGACCTTGGACATTCTTTAATATCCAGATCTATCCCTCCTCCAACATCCAACCTGCAAACAAAAAGCCGATATTTTACAAAATTAGAATTAAGATTATCACCAATACATATACAAAAATAAAATTTCAAATTTTCTTGAACTACAAGAAAATACTAACAAAATGAACCATAAACCTTAGGATACTCATAGGTGGATTGATTTGTACATAGAATAACCACAAAAATCAATAACCGGTTTAACATAAACCGGGTTTAAGAAGAGCATTTTACCAGTAGAAAAATGGCTGACCAGCATCAGCTTTACACCACTCTTCATAATACATATGCAAGTTGTGTCCATACCGGTGCCTAGGATCAATCTGTTTTTTATAATAAATTTCATATTTTAGTGTTATTGTAACACAAAAAGCAAATTATTTCATTTGAATATTAAGTTATTACCAAAATAAAAATGAAATTTATGGGAAAAAGTGTAAAAAATATTACAGCTTCAATCCAATGCTGAAAGGCCAGTTTCTGAGCTTTGTCGACTATGGACAAACCCTTCCCAACCTAATCACAACCAAACCACAAAATTACATAACCTTTTTAACCAAGTGGACAAAAACAATAGTTTATATGAGAAACTAAATCTTGTCACACTTTACATATATTATTCAACAGTTATTTAGATATGTATTTTTAGAGAACGCAAATCATCAAAAAGTTTTTATAGGAAATTTTAGAAGCAAAAAAACGTAAAAATGGATCTTGATTTTAGACTTGTAGTCATGAAGCAAAAATCTCATGTTAATTCACAAGCCATACCTTAGAAGCATTCAAGCTCACACGATTCCACCTAGAAACAGCAGTTTCTGGTCTTGAATAATCGAAAAACGAAATTGTACTATGATTAAGCCTCGCGTAATCCATTGCTTGCCACCTTCATTCATAATCACCATCATTATTCATTAATGAAGGCCAAATTAATCCCTTACTAATTATGAGTTTAAACTTTAATTTTTTAATTACCAGAGCTCTTCGGCGACAACAACAGAGTCAGCTAATCTCCGGCGCGTGCGATAACTCCTGTAAACTTTCTGTACTTTCACCGCCGCACACGCGCCTTCAAGCGCGTCGACGACATTAGTTAAAGTTTCTTCCCGGCGATGGTCTACCGGAGAAATGAGAATCTCTCCGGCGCCGTGTGAGAACGGTGAAGACTGGAAATCGAAGTTTGAGACGACCTGCATCTTCTCTGATGACTAAATTCAGACCAAAGTGGACTCTCTCACTCCGATTTTAGTTTTTAGCTTTTCTTTTAATCAAGTGAGTTTGGGAGAGAAGAGAGACTTTGTGTTGTGTGTGTTCTGCTTTGTATCATCAGTGTTATGTGTTATTTTATATATATAGAGAAAATGAATGGTTAGTTTATAATCTTGAGGACCATTTCTTTTTACCATTTTATCAACAAAAGAAAATTTCGGTTTTCCTTGTGGGAAAATAGACAGGTAAGATTGTGAAATTTTTGTCGTGATTGTGAATATTTTTAAAATATACATTTGACTTATTTTGTTGACGACTCAATAGAAATAGGTTTAGCACATTTAAAGCATTGAATGGAAGTGGCATGGTCGTTTTGATTTTTGCATTTTTAAGGGTGTCAAAGTATTCATAGTTACGGTTGTTGTGATGTCAATGTTTAAACCTATCTATTTTTTGTAAAATTTATGATTACCGAAAAGTTGGGATATTCCATCTCGATATTGAAAATCTAACGAGTTATATTTATCTAGGAGAAACATGGCGATAAATATATTTTAGAAATTGTCGATATATGAAATTTGCGTATATGTATATAGACTGGAATGTTTAGTGATAGTATCGTAATTTAATTTGAATATAAAATTGACACCCCTAGTTGTATGTAAATGTGAGTTAAAATAAACTTAATTATATGTATGTGAATGTTAAGTTCAAAGACGGAATAATTATGTTCAAAATTAACTTGTATCACTGTACATTCAGCTTCATGAACCAGGAATAATCATAAATACACATGTCCAGCTGTCTACTAGGAATTCAATGTTTTAGAGTAAAATCATTGTCTACTGACTAGTGTTATTGTGTCAGTGAAGATCATCATTCCATTTTTTTCCATCAGTCATAAAAGCAATATAACAGTAGTCGAATTTGTGGATTTATAATAGGGCAGGGCAACACTGTCTCTCTCTAAAATTTTCTTCTATGCCTTCTCTCTAAAATTTCTCCAGCTTACTTAGCGCCGGAGTTGCTCCGTTCTTCTTAATTTAATGTTTGTGTTGTTGTTTTTCTTTGGGCTCAGTTCCAGTTCCGTTAGTTTTTAGATCTAGTTTTAGATCTACTTTTTGCATCTGAATTTTTTTGTTTGTTTCTTTGCCGTTTTTGTCTTTGTTTGGTATTTGGTTTTCTTATGGTTGGATGGGTCTTATTCGAGGGTATAAATTTTGGGTTTTATCTCGATTTTGCAGTCTTGTCCTCGTTTTGGATCTCGTTTTGTGTTAGGTTTCTGCTGTTGGGATCGTCAAAGTGATGGTGACTGTTGCAGAGCATCTACTAGTTTGCTCGGAGACTCTTTTGGAGTTTGTAGTTGAGCACAAGTCTTTGTTGTGGTTTCGTTCTTCGGTTCTTCTCTTGCGAGGAGGTGGCCGACCTTTTGTCTGTAGGTGGCTGACGTTAGCTTGTTGTGTCCGCGTATTCGAATCGATGATCCTATTTGGCGTTTCGCCTAGCTGATAATCAAGGTTCTCTTCCTTGAAGCTTAATTCGATTCGGTTGCATTGTCTTTGTGGAGGGATAATGACGGTTTTAGCTCTTGTGCTTGTGCTTCTTTGGGCATGCTCGCATCTTCACCAGTGTGTTTGTTCTCGTGAGCTCGGAGGTTGATTTTTCATCTCGTGTCTCTGTTTCTTTGGCGCACTTTGGTATCTTCTTGTTTTATGGAGTGGTTGTTGGTCTAAGTTGGTATTTTGTCTCAAGTTTTGAGTTTAGGATTCTATAATTTTGCCTTCTTGTGTCGTCTTTTTATAACTCGGCCCTAGTATGGCTCTTTATTGTAAAGGCTTAGTCTTTGATTAGTATTTCAACAATGTATTCCAAAAATGTATTCCACCAATGTATTTCACTTATGCTTATGGGAAGTTTAATGAAAGAAACAGATGACAAAAAAAAAGGGCAAATAAACCGTTAAATTCGGTCTGATTCGCTATTCACTCTGATTCATTCCAAAAAAATTGGATATCCATTACGAATCAAAGTGAAGGAAATAGTAATACATGTTAGAGGAATGTATATTAAGGTCATAAGTGTTATTAGTAAATACCTAAGGGTTCATGTATCAGCTATATATATCGTAAACTCTCTTGATTAATATTATTAAGCCTTCAATCATAGATGGTATCACAGCCTCTCGATACCTAAAACCAAAATATTTTTCTCGAGCCGCTCCATTTTTCAAAATCTCCTCTTCATCTCTTTCATGGCTATGACTACTCCAATCATCGAGACTAGGCCTGGGCATATTAACCTGAACCTGTGTACCCGAACCTGGACCCGAACCTGTAAGACCCGAACCTGGAACCTGATACAAAATTAAAGGTGTAACCTGTTGGGTATATTTTTATAGTACCCGCGGGTACAGGTTCGGGTCCGGGTAAGAACCTGTACCCAAACAAGAACCTGCACAGGTTCTATGTATATATATATTACATAATATGTAATTATTATGTATCTTGTGTATTTGTATAAATAGTTAGATTTTAAACATATCAATAACAATTTTCGTTTATCCAATAATATTTGGGCTTTAGGCCATATTCAAAAGTGAATAAAAAGTGAACAATTTTTATTGTTGAGTTGTATGTATGATACTTGAAGAAGAATTGATTTACAGTTGATGGTTGTGTCTTTGTGGGTTACTGTCGCTGATAAATCTCTCCTGTTTTACCCTAGTTTCCCAATCGGGTACGGGTTTAACCCGACTGTGATTCACGATTCGGGTCTAATCGAAACGGAGGAGAAGGTTGAGAAGGAGACGTTTTACCCTAGGTGAGTATTGAAACGTTTTATTTTCCTCTGAAAATTTTCAACTTTTGTTATTTGTAAGAGTTCCTTTGATCTGATTGGGTTTTAAGGAATCTCCATGTAGTTATTGGTTGGTGAGGTTTTGATTAGTGGAATAGATTTGTATAGTTATCAATACTTGAGCTTTGTCTTGGGTTTTGTGATGTTTATGATGATGATGATAGAGATTTTGGGTTTTGTGATTATGATGATGTTGGATAGAAATGTTCTTCCTTTTTTTATTTTTTCAATCTCTTGGCTACATCTCAGGTTTTGTTGTTGTTGTTATTGTGGTATTGGGAACTGAAATTGCATAAACCCTACTACTTCCAATGTAACATAGATTTCATAGTTTTGTCTATAGATCATATTATCTCGAATTCAAGTGAAAAATGCATAGAAAACCTTCTGTATATGTTTCCTAGTCATATTAGAAAATCTTCTGCGTTCAGTTATGTTATATGTCTAACATTTTTCCATTTTTTTGTAGAATTTGAACCTGCATTCCATCTATAGGAGTGAGGTAAATAACATTTTTCCATTTTTGCGTAGAATTTGAACCTGCATTCCATATGTTATATGTTCTTTTTGTTTCAAATTCAGTCTTATGTTATATCTTATATGTCTCATTGATTTTCTCTATTATGTTGTCTCATGTCTTTCTCATATGTTTCTCTTCATGCAGATTGAAGATGAAGATAAACCTTTATCTCCAAGACTTGAAGCTTTGTGTTCTGGTTCCAATAAAAAAAAAGATCGGATTTAAGTATTGAAATTGAACTATGTGTTATGTTTTCGGTAAATATTTGTGTTTGTGTACTAAATTCAAACTCAACTCTTTCAAATTTGAACTATTGTTGTTTTGTTTCAAGTTTCAACTCTTTTCAAGTTTGAACGATTATTGTCTCTTTGTGTTTCTGTTTAACTTTCAAATGCTTTAAAACTGGTTTTACAGGTTCTATTTACGGGTTTTTGGTTACATGGTGGGTAAAAAACAGTTTGGAACCTGTACCCGAACCTGTACCCATAAGGAACCTGTAAAATTCGGGTCCAAAATTAGGAACCTGGACCCGAACCTGTATTTTTAGGACCTGAACCTGGACCCGACCCGAAGCCTTACAGGTTCCTAAATGGGTACGATTTTAGTATACCCGATGGAACCTGTACCCGCTAGGACCCGAACCTGGACCCGACCCGAATACCCGAATGCCCAGGCCTAATCGAGACCATTGACGTCTCCAATACCTCATCATTGCTTCATGTCAACATGACTAATGTCACGAAGCTCACGGCATCCAACTTCCTCATGTGGAGCCGTCAAGTCCATGTTTTGCTCGACGGATACAACTCGCCGGATATATCGATGGATCTCTTGTTGCACCTGCACCTACCATCACCACCAACGGTGTTGCTGCTGTGAATCCTAAGTTTACCTTGTGGAAGAGACAAGATAAGTTTCTCTATAGTGCACTCCTTGGAACTGTATCAAACACGATCCAGCCACTGCTCTCAACAACGAATACCTCCTCTGAAATATGGGCTACTCTCAAATCTACGTATGCCTCTCCGAGCCGTGGTTACATTCGACAATTAAAGGAGAAACTCTAGCATTGGACTAAAGGTACGAAGTCCATCAGCGAGTACTTTCAAGGAATAATTACGCGTTTTGATCACTTGTCCCTCCTTGGAAAACCCTTTGATCTTGAGGAACAAATCGATTGTATTGTCCTCTGACTTCCTGACGACTACAAAACAATTGTTGATCAGATCGAAGATCGTGAAAAACTACCAGCCTTACCGGAGATCCTCGAGAAACTGATCAATCGAGATGCCACTATTCAAGCATCATCAACGCCTTCTTATTTACCAATCACTGCTAATGATGATGCATCTCGTGGAAGTGGTAACCGGAATTGTCGAAACCAACCACGACAACAAAACCGAGGCCAACAGACATGACAACAACAACAATTCACTCTACTATCCATTTAAAACGAAGCAAATAACAAATACCAATTTTAAAAATCCGAATATCCGATCTGATCTATATATTACATATACATACATATAATATGATATAGTTATACCATCTATTTGCATTTTTAGATTTTCTTAAATACATCGAAATAATTTATTTATATTAAAAATAGGTAAATACTTGTTTTTTAATTGAAAATATTTGGTTTTTAGTCTTCCTTAAATAAAAGTAATTTTGTTCATTCTCTATCATTTTAGTCTTTCACTTTTGATCTTTTTTTAATTAAACTGAGTAACATTTGATAATTTAATATATTTTTTATTAATTAATTGAAGTATTATAGTAAAACATAATTTATTAATAAAATAATGGTGATTTGATTTTGATTTTTATTTTTAAAACGAATATTCGTGACTATCTGAATATCCGCAAATATTCTGGAAAAATTAGATATTCGTCAAAAACAAAACGGATCAGAAATACTGTATTTTTCGGATATCCGATCTGCGCCCAACCCTAATTTAAAATCCTTGCATAGAAACATATGATCATAAAAGAATTGTATATATATTTTTGTTGCCAACTGAATTCAAGCCAAATCCTAACTATTTTCAAGATGATTTAATCGGTTTAAAAAGTCTGTTCACCATGTTTACAATTGTGCTATTTATGCATTGAGAGTTGTAGGCAGAATTTAGAAATGGAAACAAAAATGCAAGTTTTTTTTTCTAAGCTAAAAAATGCAAGTTTACGACATGTTTCTCAATCCACTTCAACCATTTGACCACCACCGATGAGTTTTGACTTTTGAGCATCAATATTACTGAATTTTTTTGTGTTTAACGCACTGAAAGTTTTAAGCAGAATTCAAAATCGAAAGAAATACAAGTTGATGTCATGTTTTCCAAACTCATTTCAACGACTTGACCAACATCAATACCTTCTGATCATCTCGATACTACTCAGTTTTTTCTACGTTTAATGGGTTTTAAACGATTTATTACCTTCAAATGGTCTTGTTTACTTTTCCAAATTTATAGGATGTATCCAAAGAGAAATATCAATTGCTTTCGTTATCCAAAAGAATCTAGATTATACTAATACAACATGGCTTGAGTCTAGCTAATAGAAAAACTACGTATATTTATAGTTTCATTTTGTTTCAGCATTTGTTTTCTTGTTATGTATCAGTGTCGTGCTTAGGTCTGAAAAAATTAAATGTAAATTAAAAGATAAAGGTCTTTATAATATATATTTTTATAAATGATATATGATATTCAAAACAAAACGGTAAACAATAATCTGAAAAATCTAACGCATAAGCTTTGTTTCTTCGTTTTTATTACATATACTTTTGTATTATTAAACTAACAAATTTGCATTCGAATCTTTTTCAATTGTGATTTTTTTGAGGTTCAAGATCTAAATATTAAAATAAAATAATATAATCGAACACATGTTCTTTGAATGAAACTTACTCACTAAAACCACTAATATACTGCATATTTTTGAAAATAAGGACCCCTAAAATTTCATATATTTTGGGGGTTTTATAGGGAAATGCTTTTTTTTTCTTCATGAAGCACATTTATCTTTCTTACAATTTGTTTCGAAATTAAAATTAACTGATCAAATTCTTATAATGTCGCGTATGAATATATATAAGAATTTCACGGGAAAAAGACTAAAGATGATAAAAACTACCCGACTCATGCGCGTGAAAATAGTGATCGTATTTTAATTTTTTCAATTTTCACTATTAATTATTACTGCTGAAATAAGACCTAAAAACAAATTGTCACTATGCAAAAAGGAAAAGAAAGCTACGATGTTCGGAAGAGACGAGACGATTTTACTAGTGACTTATCTCAAAGATAATTCAATTGAACGAAAATTAAACCATGAAGACGTTGGAAAAGAAAACCATCAAGACACTCGAATATATTGTTTAGCCACTTCAAAGAAATAGTAATAATATTTAGAGATAATTACTCAAACAACTTTTTTAGATTTGGTGTTTACTCAAACAACTTTTTATTTTTTGAGCTCAAAAAGATACAAAGACATTAAAAATACCCCTAATTCGTTTATTAACGAAAATGTCATTATCCTTTGAGAAAAAAAAAACAACATAATACAAAAAAAAAAAAAAACAGATTTCAACTCTTCATCTTCTTCTTCCTCTCTCCGGTGACTCAAATCGCGACTTCTTCTCCGGTGACGAGATTCGTTGCTTTTGACAGTAAGATTCGAAACAAATACATGAGTTATCTCCCTCTCTATCATTCACGAGTGTTTTGAGTTCGGATTTATGAACTTCAATATGTTTGTTCGCTCATAGGTTTCGAAATTCCGGCGAAGGAAAGTTCCGGCGAGTGTTGGGGTTTCGTTTCCGTGCGTTGTAGAGAGGTAATCTCTTGATTCTAACCGGTTTCGTTTGAGTGTGTTGAAGTTTTGTAAAATCACGTTCTGGTCCAGATCTGGATTTTTCTCAGATCTCAATTTTTTCCAGATCTGGATTTTTCTCAGATCCAGAATCCGACGTTATGGTAGACTTATTTCTCTGGGAAAAAACATACGATACGGTAGATTTATAATAGACGTTATGGTAGACTTATTTCTATGAGATGCAGACGTTGTGGTAGACTTATTTCTATGAGATGCAGACGTTGTGGTAAACTTATTTCTATGAGATGCAGACGTTGTGTTAGAATTATTTCTATGAAATACAGACGTTGTGGTAGACTTATTTCTATAAGATGCAGACGTTGTGGTAGACTTTTCGACTCTTGATCTGCTAATAAATGAAATCTTTTTTGACGTTGTGGTAGACTTTCTGCAAAGAGATACAAACATTATGGTAGACTTTTCAACTCTGGAGCTGCTAATGAATGGAATCTTTTTTGGCTAGTTAGGATTGTGTTTCAGTCTAAGATGTTCTAATTTCCATGAATTTCTTTACAAGTATTCTTTGTACGTGCAATGCGTAACCGCATGAAGATTGTAAAGAACATCCAAGAGATCATGAAGATGGTCTATACACCATTGTTTCTTGTTGTATTTAGGTAGTATTTGGTTAATCTTTGTATTGTTTAACATGCTTATTCTCCTATACGGCCTTGTGGTTATGTAGCATCAAGTCCTCAATCTCACCCGTATATATGGCATGTAAGTCTTTAGTGGTAGATTTATTTTTTGTGTAATGGTAGATTTATTCTATTCAATGGTAGATTTTTGACTCTGAAGCTGCTAATGAATGAGATTTTTTTGGCATAGTATGAAAGACTTATGTGATTCCAATATGCATGCTATTCGCCTCAAACGTGCAGCTGATATCATGGATGAGTTACCACGTGATGAGATTGTTCAGTTATCAGAGTCAAACCCTCGTGATGGATCCAATGATTGTTCAGTTATCCCTCGTGATTCGGATGAGATGTATTTTCGTTTGATGGTAGATTTATTTTTATGAGACACAGACGTTCTGATTTGTAATATACGTTATGGTAGATTTATTTCTATAAGATACAATTGTTATGGTAGACTTTTTGCTATGGTAGACTTCTATGAACATTTTGTTGTAGTGTAATGAATGAACTGACAACATTTATATATGGTTAAAACATGGCTTCTGAAATGTCTTTGTAACCATTACAATATCCTTAAAACACGAGTACGAGTTCATACAAAAAGATAGAAAATATATGAAAATATATAGTACATACTAAATCTACCATCACTTGAATATAAATATACCATCACTTGCATGATATGCCCCTAGAACTGTACCATCTTTTGAATTGTCAACCAAGAACACTCATCAATTCTTCTCAAAACTCTGACTACCACAAACAAGAATGATGTGTTTTGTTCCCAATTTACCTCATTTTGTTCAAACCCTAAACACAAATAAAGATCAATCACGGATCTGAGCTATGCGGCTGCAACCCTAGTTCTTCACCATTGTTGCAGGGTTTTTCGTGCAAATTTGTCTATTTTTAAGGGTGAAATCGACATTTCGCGTTCTCTGCAAATAAGTCTACCACCACTATAATTTCCTAAACATGAAACAAGTCTACCACCAAGGACTATAAGTCTACCGCTACCACAATAAGTACCAAATGTCTAATGTGAAAAAAAGTCTACCGTAACTAGGTTGGATAAAAAGTCTACCATCACTCAACCTAGTAAAAACAAATCTACCACTGCGATCGCTACCAACGCATAAGTTTACCATTGTTGGTCCTAAAAAAATAAGTCTACCAGTCAAAGGTTGGTTTCGTTGACCAAAAATACTGAATAAGTTTACCGCTCATTATAAATCTACCACTACTACAATAAGTCTACCACACCTATACACAAAATAAATCTACCACCGCCATAAATAAGTCTACCGCTAACTATAACTCTACCGCTACTAAAATAAGTCTACCGTCACTATCCACAATTATAAATCTACCGCTGCTATGACTAAAAATTTACCACCAAAGAAGACAAATCTACCAGTCAAAATAAAATCTACTATCAAAGAAAAATAAATCTACCGTTCAAAATAAGTATACGGAAATAAATCTACCATTCGACTAATAAGTCTACCACAAAAATAAGTCTACCATTGGGTGAATTTAAGTCTACCGCTCAAAAAATAAGTCTACCGTTCGGAAACAAATCTACTACCAAAGAAACACAATAAGTCTACCATTCAAAAATAAATCTACCGCTCGACAAATAAGTCTACGGACTAAAACATAAGTCTACCAGATCGATAATAAGTCTACCATCATTGAGCGGTAGACTTATTTTTTTTAGGCGAGAACTTTTTCCGCCTAAGCGGTCCGTTTCATTAATGGCATTTTCGTAAATACGTTATTTGTTATCAAAGAAAAAAGAGTAAAACGGATTCAAAAATAACCTCAGTAATTAAAATCTAAAAAGGTTGTTTGAGTCAAACCGGTTGTTTTAGTAAGTCTCCCTAATATTTATAGTTTTATTTTTGGGGGAGATTGGCTAAGTTGAATTTTGGCTTTCCCGTTAAAAGCAATTGAGATCCTATTGTAATGAATTACTTTAAATTGTTGTTAAGGTAGTCGGCTAATTAAAGATTCTTTCGTACAGTCCTACGAGGCTACGTCTCCATGTTTATTTAAGGTACCTATAGGTTATGCATTGCGTTGACATGATCGGCATGTAGAAACAAAATCCAAAAATTAATGAGGAAAATGATGATATTCTCTTCATCGGTTAACTTCAATCATGCATAAATTTTTTTATATTAAATTATTAACTTAGATAATTAAAGTGATAACAGCTTAAACGTCGTTATCAAATGTGAGGTGTCGGTAGAGACTAGAGTACCTCCTCTGAGTTTCTAATCTTTTTTCTTATTTAATCTGATTTTCTTGGATTTTACTTGATGTTAGGTTGTTGTACAAATAATATAAACCGGTATGACCATTAACATTTTGCTAAAAATCCCATGTGATATATAATACTCGATACATTAAATATTACCTTAAACAGAAGCATAGCAATACTTTAGTGGACACGAAACTTGCATGGGCTTATTTTGTTACGTTAGCTAGCGTCTAGAAAGATCAATCATAATATGAATATATATTGGATTGTATGTATAAAATATATTGATTATTGACGCATATTTTGTCTAGAAAAAGAAATGATTTTTATATTTGTTAGGTGGGGTATATAGTGAAGAAGAAACGTCGAAAGTAGTGGGAAGCACCATGTGGTCCACGTGCTCGGACTTGTTTCTCACATTTGACTTGTTCGTACGACCACTAATTCACGAAAGTCACTAGCGACTCTATGCATGCTTGCATAGTTGCATGTGAGTCACATTGATTTACTCGTGTACGGCCACTTTCTCCAATGTCCTATAGTTTATGTATGCAAAATGTTACTGGTGTACCTCTCTAGCTGTAGAGATAGCATTTTTGTACTCCTAATTCATGGTTCAAAAGTTCAAATATATAACAATATTATGTTTAAATATATATATATATATATATATTATGTTTTAAGATTTGCTTAAGATTTCAAAGGTGCTAAACCAACTCTAAAGCAAAATAATGAAATGTGTGTTACTGTGTCAGGCTCAATGATCTACGTTATGTTATATATCGTACGACTCTTGATATACTTATATCACCCACCGAAGTACTTTCTCAATAAAATTGTTCCAATACATATATATAAATATTACCAAGGAAAAATATGTAGTACTCGAGGACAAATGCATAGTACTACTAACTAAATGATATCAATTCGTATATTGATGGAAATTATTTAATACACGACAGCTTGGAAAAATTTGTCTAGTAAGAGAACTTGGGTTCCACGAGATTACTCGGATGAAGCGTCGTAGACTCTCTGTCACCGGAAATGAGAAACTACATTTTTTTTTTTGGCTTACAACCCATATTTTAAATCATTGTTGGTCAATAGGAGACGTCTCCCTTAGGATAGTTCATATTGACTCATCGAGATCTACATGGGAGAAGACATACCCACGTGCTCTAGCCTCTTTTGCGAGGATATCGGCCCGGACATTAGCTAAACGTGGAATAAGAGATAGGCTAAACGAAACAAATTTGTCTCTGAGTTCGAAGAGATAGTCTAATTCCGAATGGACAGTTGGCCAATCCTGCGGATCCTCCAACATCTTCAGTAGATCCGAACAATCAGTCTCAAAATGACATGACAAGATATGTCTTTACCTAAGGCAATCCATAGCCCAAGTAAGGCCGTCTAGCTCTGCATGTAGCGGTGATAGACTCCTCCGGCATCCGCGCCTGCCGGTGTGCACTTGTCCTGATGAATCAGTGAAACACCATCCCAGACCGCTTGTGTTCCCTTGGTTTACCCAAGACGCATCAACCTGGCATACTAGAGGGAGGGTTGTTATTACTGCGCTGAGTGTTGTGGTTTGAGGATGGCAATCTTCCTCCTCAACTTCCTCTTCCTCTGATTTTGCATTTCTCCAACTTTCTTCTTCAAGCTGTGCGAATTGAAGAGTGTCCACTGGTGAAACCTCCTTCCCATTATATAGCTTATCGTTCCTTGCCTTCTAAATGTACCATATAATCCAGGGATAAGTATCCCGTTGGGGTTTGGGGAGACCCTTTTCCTCTGTCCTCCAAAATAGGAAATCCATATTTTGGAATAGTGACGTACTTGGGAAATGACCCGGAAGAGAAACTACTTGTTTCTTGCAAAATGTTGACAAATTCTATAGTCTTGCAAATATTTTTTTTTTTCTGTTTTGGTCACCAGTCTTGCAATTTTGTTTTAGGCTTAACATTTTGTCAGATAGTGAAAAGAAAATTCTCAAAATTGTTTCTTTTTTCTTCATTACTTTAACTTTGTAGTTTGGATCAGATATCATTTCTGGCCGCAGCTTTCGTATATGTTTTGTTGGGTTATATATTCTGTGAAAAATTGTGACATTCCATCTCACAAAAATGAATTAATAGGACTATATGAATATAAATCATTTGGCCTTACAAATTTCAACTATCTTTCATATATTTCCAAATTTCCAACTTATTCAGAAAACTCTTTAACATGTGTAGTTGATTAAAAACCAGTCTATAAGAGGTATTTGGTGAGGCATTGGTCAAATTAAAACAAACTTGACTAATGTTTAAGTCTTCATGGTATATTTTACAGTTTTGAAACATGCTTCTCTGGTATATTAATTTCTCTTATATAACTTTTATCATGTTTTCACACTTGTCGCAATTTAAAAACAATCCTGATATTTTCTTTGTCATTAAAAGCATTCTCTATGTTGATTATGCATGTATGATAAGCTAGTACTTTAATGCATGCATTACCGGTTAACAAGAAAAAACAATACAACTAATTAGCATTATTCATTTCACTGGAACCCTTTTTAACATATATATATATATATATGTAATTGGAGCATTACATCCCATAATTTCTTTAGGAATTGACTAAACTGGGTAAGAAGACGAGTAACAAACTTCACCAAACGGTCCACAAATTCGGCTGATAACTAAAGACCAATCTAAGATCACTTCTAAAACAAAAAAGGGTCCAGTAATCTGATATGATCATGTCAAGTACAAAGAGCTTAGAACATGGAGAGGCTTGAATCAGTAGAGCACCATGAACCTGAGCTCGAACCAGAAGGAGCTAAGCTTGTAGCTGAGGATTCACTTGAAAATGAGGACGTTGTGGTTGTACTAGTTCTGGTCTTGATACAAATTTGAATAAATTCAGCAAATGGGAAAAGTGACTCGATTGTACTCTTTTTCCCTCGTCAAGTTTTGTCCCAATGGGTTTTCTTGACAAGGTTTTAAATGAGGCAATTGTTTCACTTCACCATTGCCCATTTGTTGAAACCAAAAGCCCAAAGCCTTTCACAACAATAAAAAAAACGTCCAAGGCAGGAGAAGAGTCAAGTTTTTTATTCAAACTGAATTTTAATGCTTTGTGTTTTCAAGAACAGCCTTGTATGTTGTTCCAAGGCTTGTTCTCTCTTTATATATTATGTAATATGTTTCCAAACATTTTTATCTATCTTTTTTATCAAAATCTCTTTCAAGTTAGATCATTGTTGGTGTGTAATATCCAGCAAATAAGTTTGATCTCTTTGGTGCGTAATATCCTTAGAATTGATCTGGCATATCAGGAGTCTTCCGCAGCTTCTGTGTGACCGTTCAATCCACATCCCTTGTCTTTGAAGCTTTATGGTTTCACAGCAGCAAGGCATATCCCTTTTCTCAACTTAAGAGTGACGATCTTAGGAGAATTCTATCAAGTGGTATCAAGAGCTGACTCTGAAGTTGAGTATTCTTCCTCTACCAATCTTTGTCTTTTCATCTTCTCAATTTCGTTTTTGACCTAGTTGAATTGAATTCTAGGTTGTGTAGAGATTTATGTTGTGTTATCTATCTCTTATTTTATCAAAACGAAATCTAGGTTATTTAGAGAATTCTGTGGATTTCTGAAATTGTCTCTTCATATTCTATTGATCTAGATCAGAAGTTAGGATTTTGGAATTATTATGAATAAGTCTGTTTGGTATTATTAACTTCATTATCTTCTATGAAGACTCGTTACTGGTGACTTTTGTGTTTTTGTTTCAGGGAAGATGTTTGATCACGAAGTTTATTATGACCAGAGCATATGTGATGAGGAAGATGATTACCTCGAGGAGTTATGGTCTGAAAGTGAAGAAGGGAATGTTCGTGAATTAGGCAGAGAAGAACTTGAGCTTGAACCCCCAGATTTTGTTCGATATAGTTCAAACCAGAAAATGTGGTATGAAGAAGAATATGCAGGCCAAGGAGAGCTTAAATTCAAGCAACCAGATTACACAAGGTGTTCAACATGGAGCAAACCAGATCAAACTTCTCACACTCTTAAATCATTGGTTCATTTTAATTCTTATCATCAATCTACTAATAACATTCAACTCTATGCATTTTTAGGAAAAAGAAACTATCTAGAGTGGGAAAGAAACATGGAAAATTGGTTTTACTACAACTACATCAGGAAGGAGAAAAGATTGGCTTGTGCAATTGACCAGCTTACAGGAGAAGCGTATAAGTGGTGGTTGAGAACAAAAGATGGTCACATATTCTACAAGGAGCCAACTATCATTACTTGGGATCATCTCAAGAAGCTGCTAAGAGATCAGTATGCACCAAAGCACAAGAACAAAGTCCAAACAACTGCAAAACTTTAAGAAAGAAGGTCACAACCTCAACAGATTCAAAGCGTGAAAAATTAGTGAATAAGAAAACTAACCATGGCAAAGAAACCAGCCTCAGCAACAACGACAAGCTGTTGATAGAAACGCTTACAACTCGCATGAAGCAGATGATGAATAAAAAAATTAATGCGTTTCGTTAGGAGCGAGAGCAACAGAGGCAATCAAGTGCTAAAACAAATCATAAAAAGTTGACTCAACCAGAACTGAGTTCACCTCCATTTGAACCACAAGGGAAGAACACTCAAGCTAAGTCTCCCGACCCTTTGAAATTACTAGAAGCAATCTGGTATGAGTGTCTAAACAGTGGGCACTATGCGATAGAATGTCCAACTAAGAGGGTAACCAATCACAGATCTCTAGAACTGAAAAAGAATAGTTTGAATGAGAGTGATGGTTTTGTTAGTTTTGATCTTAATGTCCTTAGTGCTAGTATAATACACTTGTCTCGGTAAAAAAACATTGATGCAGATTCAGGTTCTGGAGAGAAGCAATTGGACATGAATCTAGACATACAAAAGAAGCTCATGGAGCAAAAAGAAGAACTAATTTTGTTCATGGATCAGATGCAAAGTTGTAGAACTGAAATCACTAATCAATCTAAGGAAGGGTGATCCACTGAACCAAGTTGTTTTCAATAGCTCTCATGACGTAACACTCTTGCCTTGTCCAAAAGAAGCTGAAAAAGGTACATGTGAAAAGGAGAAACGTTCTGAAACACGTAGTTCACTTATTTGTCCGCAAGAGGCGTTTAAGCAACCTACACTTGAATCACGTTCACCACCTGATCTTGCTTCAAGGGAAATATTATCACAGCTGACTACATGCAACACCTTTTGCTTGGCTCTAGAATAAGTGAAACTCATAACCTGATTCAAGATTGGCACAATTTCATAACAGGTCATAGTTTCAAATCTTCTGTTTTAAAATTCTCTACTTTAAGTATAATGCACTTGTTCTTTCCCATGAGGGCTCAAAAAGGAACAGGAACCATGGAGAAGCATAAATACTTAGGAGAAGTAACAATGAGGAGGAGCATATTTGAGGTTCAACTCCAAGATTTGCTACAACCTCAATCCATCCGAAGAGGACCTAGAACAGGAACCATAAGTGTGGTTGGAGATTTCACTAGAAGCAATGCAATATGGATTCATGGGGAGGGGCTCACGTGTTCTGATTAAATCAAGGAGAAACCACCAGACCAGGAGCATGGGAAAGTAGCCAAAGGTTCGTCAATGTTCAAATCTGAACCACCAGATGCATTACTTATGCTCAGATCAAACTACAATAACCACCAAGGTAAGCCTTTAAACCTTTCACCAAATTTTTGGTATACTTTTTCTTGTTTTGATACAAAGAGAAGATTAATTGGTCGAGAAGAGTTCCCACTGATCTAGAACAAGTCTTGCGCCATGGATGGACACCAACAATCATAATACGAGCCAGAGACAAAGAACTTGAACTTGCTAAGGTAAGTATCTTTGTTTTCAAGAATTCTTTTATCCCTGATCACACAGATATGATTGGCTTGTCTTTGTCAAAAGAGCCAAATACAGGTTTTAGAGTAGCCTTGAACCGCACAAGAAGAATTGAATAAAAGAGAGGGGAAGACAAACGATTTAAGCCACCTGATTTGGACCAGGATAAACACCAAGAAGTTAATATCTTCATGTTGTTCAGAGAAGCACCTCCAGATGCAACAAACAAGACAAAACCGAGCCAAAACAAATTTCGAGGTATGACCCTAATTTTTCATGATTACGTTTCTGACTTGCTCTATTTCAATGCAGGTAAATTGGATTTGAGGTCAAATCATTTTCAAGTGGGAGAGGATCATATGATCATGCCAAGTACAAAGAGCTTAGAACGTGGGGAAGGGCTTGAATCAGTGGAGCACCATGAACCTGAGCTCGAACCAGAAGGAGCTAAGCTTGTAGCTGAGGATTCACTTGAAGATGAGGACGTTGTGGCTGTACTAGCTCTGGTCTTGATACAAATTTGAATAAATTCAGCAAATGGGAAAAGTGACTCGATTGTACTCTTTTTCCCTCGTCAAGTTTTTGTCCCAATGGGTTTTCTTGACAAGGTTTTTAATGAGGCAATTGTTTCACTTCACCATTGCCCATTTGTTGAAACCAAAAGCCCAAGGCCTTTCACAACAATAAAAAAACGTCCAAGGCAGGAGAAGAGTCAAGTTTTTTATTCAAACTGAATTTTAATGCTTTGTGTTTTCAAGAACAACTTTGTAAGTTGTTCCAAGGCTTGTTCTCTCTTTATATATTCTGTAATCTGTTTCCAAACGTTTTTATCTATCTTTTTATCAAAATCTCTTTCAAGTTAGATCATTGTTGTTGTGTAATATCCAGCAAACAAGTTCGATCTCTTTGGTGCGTAATATCCTTAGAATCGATCTGGCATATCAGGAGTCTTCCGCAGCTTCTGTGTGACCGTTCAATCCACATCTCTTGTCTTTGAAGCTTTATGGTTTCACAGCAGTAAGGCCTATCCCTTTTCTCAACTTAAGAGTGACGATCTTAGGAGAATTCTATCATTACAATTGGCGTTTCAAACAAATTTAGAATACGAATTTAATTATTTAGTAATACAACAAGAAAACTGATATGTAAATAAAATAAATATGAATGGTGCAAGTATATATAGGTATAGTATTCGGCAAAAAAAAAAAAAAAACAAATTGCATGTATGTGTACTAACATTAATCAATTTATAATTCTAATATCACTTAAACATAATGAATTTTTAAATTTCCCCCTCAAAAAGACTAATCATTTCATCATGAAAAATACATTTTAGTATCCAATAAGGTGTTAGTTAGTATGTCTCTAACTAGAACTAGAAGAGGAGTAAAATATACTCGCTTCATCCAATTTCTGCATCATTGCAATAATTTTACGATTGGAGATGATCGTGTCTATTCATTTCAACCCAAATATTTTATACCACCACATTTGAAACATCTTTACATCTATATAAATCTAATTTGCTTTATTTTATTTATGATAAACCGGAAAAAACGATAAACAAACTAAACGATTTAAAGAATTCTTGTTTGGGATATATCAGCTCAACCAAGAGATTCAACAAAATCCTCGTTCGAGACATTTATCTTGTTTTGTTTGATGAACTTAATCAAATCAAAACAAGGATGAGAATACTTTTTTCAAAAGCTTAAACTCTTTTTTTTAAATCAACAACTTCCTAATACGATAAGTTAAGAGACTATAAGAAAGCCTAAAATCCTTAAAAAAATAATCCTAATTAAAGCATGAAATATATAAAAATACATAAAATAGAAATAATATGTACTTATCTTAATAATCATTCCAATTATATGCTACATCAGTCTATGTGATCAAATGCTATGATCTAATATATCAGTTGGGATGATTATAGATGAATGTGAAGTGAGGCCATACAATTTGTAAGAACTAATTAGAAGGGTTAAAAAAAACGTAGAGACACACAACTTCCACAAGATTAGCTTCTCCAAGTTTCAAAACACTTCACTAGAAATATTTTAAGTAATTTTTGTATATTTTTATTGATAAAAGGTAAATATTTCATTTATAATGAAATGTGTTGGTTACAATCGAAAAACGACACACTCATTGATGTGGATGCCGGAAATCACACAATTAGATTTGTAAGGGTTTCGAGAGGAAGTTGAGATTTCTGCGTTAAGCTACGAAATAGAAAACGATGAGCAAAGAAAAACTGAGTTTGTTATTGCTTTGTATTGCTTTTGTGAATCAAGTTGCGGATCCTTTTCTCAAAGGATGTACATCGATATATATACTCGACTATGTCGGTTTTGGGTTACAACAAGATAAAGGAAATTATCCTAATTCTTCGGGACTCGTCTCGATCCTCTTTCCTTATTGAGTTTATCTTCTCGAAGAAAAAGGAAGTTTTCCTTATTTCGCCGATGATCTCTCCTTCTGAAGGCGGCTTCCCTCGTGGGCTTCTCCTGATGGGCTAGACTTGTTCTGAACTCGTCGGCCCGATAGGCTTGCCACTCCTAGCTACTAACCTGCTCTTCAGAAAAGACTCTCCTCGGCGAAATGTACTCGATCTCACTTAACCAGAAATATGCAAGGCCTTTTGTTTAGCAGATTTCGCCTAAGCGGTTAGGCTGCCAGATTTCGCCTAAGCGGTTAGGCTCCAGATTTCGCCTAAGCGGTTAGGCTGCCAGATTTCGCCTAAGCGGTTAGGCTGCCAGATTTCGCCTAAGCGGTTTGGCTGCCAGATTTCGCCTAAGAGGTTTGGCTGCTAGATTTCGCCTAAGCGGTTTGGCTTGCTCGGCCAAACTGAACCAGGCAGTTCGGCCAAACCTGTCTGGCCGGTTCGGCCAAACGTGCCTAGGCCGTTCGGCCAAAAGCGCCTGACCGGTTCGGCCAAAAGTGCCTCACCGGTTTCGGCCAAAATGCTTAGGCCGTTCGGCCAAAAGTGGCCTGATCGGTTCGGCCAAACGTGCCTAGGCCGTTCGGCCAAAAGCGCCTGACCGGTTCGGCCAAATGTGCCTAGGCCGTTCGGCCAAACGTGCTTGACCGGTTCGGCCAAAAGTGCCTCACCGACTGTTGTTTTCGGGGAAGGGATTTCCGACCCCAACAGTTAGCCCCCCAGACCGTTAGTATGGTAATAGTAGTGGAGCGGTAACTTGTCCAAGTAAAGAGAACAACAGTTATAAATTTTTACCAGAGTAAATACTTTGAAGAGACCGATGTGATTATCTGACCGGGGTCTCATTTTGTCTGATGAAAATATCCAGTGTTCTTGAAGATAAAAGATACTGATATTTTCAAAACGTACTGGACGTCACGCTTCCCGAGGCGAGATATTCTCTTTATAAAACCATTCTTCTCCTCCCACTTTTACCTCATCTCATTCTCTTCCCCACTCTCATTCTTCAAGGTACTCTCTCTCCTCTCCTTCTCTCTCTTAGTTTTTTTTTTTTGTTCCTTGTTTTGCCGAACGGCCATCTTCTTAGGATAGTCCGGGTCATGGTTTGGGAAAGATTTCGCCGAACCGGTTTTTGAGGAAAGAGATTTCGCCGAAGGCCTTGCGTCCGGTTTCGTCGAGGAGGTTTTGCGGCCGCTCGCCGAAGGAGATTAGGAGAAGAATTGGCCGAACCGGATCTAGAAGAGGATTCGCCGAACCGGGCGTGGGGGAAGAATCCGCCGAACCGGTTTTGGGAGAAGAATTCGCCGAGCCGGGAACAAACAATTTCGCCGAACCGGGCTTTGGTGAAGAATTCGCCGAACCGGATCGGGAAGAGAATTCGCCGAGCCGGGCGTTGGGGAAGAAGTCGCTGAACCGGTTTTAGGGGAAGAATTTCGCCGAGCCGGGAACACACACAAATTCGCCGAACCGGGTGAGCAATTCGCCGAACCGGACCGGGAAGAGAATTCGCCGAGCCGGACCGGGAACAAACAATTTCGCCGAGCCGAACCGGGCTTTGGTGAAGAATTTGCCGAACCGGTCTCGCGTATTTTCGCCGAACCGGTTCCCTGCGAATTTTTGGCCGAACCGGTCTTGGGCCATTTTTTGGCCGAACCGGTCGTTTTCGCCGAAGGGACATCGAGCCGGATTTCGCCGAACCGGTCTCGCGTATTTTCGCCGAACCGGTTCCTTGAACATTTTGGCCGAACCGGTTCCTTGAACATTTTGGCCGAACCGGTCTTGGCCCGTGTTTTGGCCGAACCGGTCGTTTTCGCCGAAGGGACATCGAGCCGGATTTCGCCGAACCGTCTCGCGTATTTTCGCCGAACCGGTTCCTTGAACATTTTGGCCGAACCGGTCTTGGCCCGTGTTTTGGCCGAACCGGTCGTTTTCGCCGAAGGGACATCGAGCCGGATTTCGCCGAACCGGTCTCGCGTATTTTCGCCGAACCGGTTCCTTGAACATTTTGGCCGAACCGGTCTTGGGCCGTTTTTGGCCGAAACGGTTGAGAATTCCGTCGACGGAGCCTCTTGGATGGATCCTTACCCCGTTTTGCCAGAGTTTGACGAGATTCCTTTTGTAGTTAAGTCTGAAGGATACGAGTGGCCCGCGGAAGCAATCTTGACTCAAGAACAAGAGGAAAAATTTCTCCACGTCCTTCACGCAGAGAAGAAAGCGCGTCCAGAGCGACAGGGAATGAAGTATAAGAAACGGGGGAATCCTGACCCCCCGGGCTCCTCTTTGTGCTCAGAAGAATCGTTAGACAAACTCAGGACCGAGTTCGAAGTTCCCGATGAAGTTGAGTTTAGTGTCCCAAGGTCCTCTGATCGAGCCGACGATCCTCCCCCGGGTTACTTTACTATGTATGAGAATTCTCTCGAGGAATGCTTTCTCACTTTCCCTATCCCATCGGTGATCCTTGACTATTTCTGGAGACACAAGATAGCCCTTGCTCAGGCGACCCCTCGAGGTATTCGACACTTGGTAGGAATACTGGTTCGGGGCATAGAATGTCACCAAGAAATCACCGTCTACCATTACCTGAATTTATTGAAGATTGGTAGCAGGGGTATGGTTGGGAATGATATGATCGTTGCCATCGGGGCTCACGTTGGTTGTCTAGTTATCGATGATCATCCTACCAAGGATAGGCATTGGATCAATTACTTCTTCTATGTCAAGATTTCCGAAGCATTTGTGGGTGATCAATGGCTTGAGAAAGTAGTTACGCGATGGAGATATCGCGGTAGCTAGTTGTCATTCAATTTTAGTCTAGGACTTTCCTTCTGCTTGCCGTCTTTGTTTTTAGGAAACACTTGAATCCTAACCTTGATCTTTGTCTATGTTTCGTGCAGAGATCAAGTTGCTTCGTAGTTCGAGGCAAGAGCCTCAAGAGAGGACTAATGATAGTACCTCTTCAAGTGTTTCGCATTCCACGAATGGAGTATTGGCTTGCCGGCCACGGTGGCGAGCTCATAGACGCCGGGACGGATCACGGTAGTGACTTTGTAAGGTCCTTCCCAGTTAGCACCAAGTTTCCCCGCGTTTCGCTCTGCTGTGTTTTGGAAAACTTCGCGTAAGACCAAGTCGCCTTCGCGGAAACGTCTGATACGAACTTTAGAGTTGTAGTATCGTGCGGCCGCGTTTTGATAGTTGGTTATTCTGATGAGTGCCTGATCGCGCCTTTCGTTAAGGAAATCCAGTTCATCAAAGAGGAGTGAATCGTTGAGTTCTTCATTTTCAGGTAAGAGACGACGACGCGGTCCTGGACTAGTGATTTCGGAGGGTATGACACATTCAGTTCCATAGACAAGAGCAAAAGGAGTTTCGCCCGTTCCGCGTTTGGGAGTGGTGCGGTGGGACCATAGAACACCTTCCAGCTCATCTGCCCAGGGACCTTTCTTCGCGTCCAAACGTTTCTTAAGGCCATCGAGAATCGTCTTATTCATTGCTTCTGCCTGCCCATTTCCCTGGGGATGACGAGGAGTAGATTTGTTGAGTCGAATTTTCCATTTTGCGCAGAAGGCCTCGAACCTGTTGGAGATGAACTGAGAACCGTTGTCGGTGATAATTTCGAATGGAATTCCGTGACGACATATGATGTTTCTCCAGACGAAACTTTCAACTTGGGCGTCTTTGATACTTGAGTAAGCTTCAGCTTCCACCCACTTTGAGAAATAATCTGTTAAGACGAGTAAGAAACGCTTTTGTTTTGACGCATGCAGAGGTCCTACGATGTCCATCGCCCATCTCATGAATGGATAAGGAGAAGTGACGGAAGAGAGCTTCTCCGTTGGTTGATGAATTTTTGGAGCATGACGTTGACATCTTTCGCACTTGGCTGAAAACTTAATGCAGTCGTTCACGATGGTAGGCCAGAAGTGGCCATGTCGCTTTATCTTGATTGCCAAGGCTTTGCCTCCTGAGTGATTGCCGCATGACCCGCTGTGTACTTCTTCCATGACTTGTCTGGCCTCTTGTCCCTCTACGCAGGTGAGCAAAGGACCGGAGAACCCGTACCTGTAAATTTTCTCATCTAACAGGACGTATCGAGCAGCTTGCTTCTGTAACTTGCGGGCCGCCCACTTGTTGCTAGGTAGCTCTCCACTAACGATGTAAGCACGGATTTGGTCCATCCAGGGCTTATCGCATCCGTACTCAGGTTCTTCATCAGTTTCCATCGGGATAGATGCCTCTTGATCATGATCTTTCAGCGAGGGGTTGTCAGCGTCCGGGGTATTCTCAGCGTCAGTCATAGGCGTTGTCATTGGCGGATGCGCGGGTTCTGTTTCTTCTGCTGCGTCTATCATCTCCATGTCTTTGGGACTCGTCTCGAGTGATTCAGCAATGGCTTTTTCTTGTCTTGCGGTCTGAGATCGTGTTGAGATAGCGAGCGCTGTACCTTGTTGGATGCTGGGAAATTCGATGAACTCTACGGGGATCACTCGCTTCAAAGCCGGATCTTTTGGATGAGCTGAAGCGGAGGCAAGGTTTGCCAATGCGTCAGCGTCGACGTTTTCCCCTCGAGGAATTCGTGTTAGCGTAAATTCTTTGAATGTCGAGGCAAGGTCTTTGACTATCTTTACGTAGGCTTCCATCCGACCGACTTTTGTTGCATACTCGCCGCTGAATTGGCTAGTAACTAGCTGTGAATCGCAGAAGGGCTGAACATGCTCGATGTTGAATCCTTGGGTGAGCCTCATTCCAGCGATGATGGCTTCATACTCTGCTTCGTTGTTGGAGGCTTTGAAGCCTAGACGAAAAGACTGTTCAAGGATCTCGCATGTTGGCGACGCTAGGCGTATTCCTACTCCAGACCCATTCTTGGATGACGAGCCGTCGACGTGTAGTTCCCAGATACCCGGTCGGACCTCCTTTAGCATTTGATCCTCAGGGAGTTCGATGAGGAAGTCTGCCAATACTTGCAATTTGTTGCACGTCCGCCCTCTGTATTCGATGTCGTACTCGCTGAGTTCTATTGCCCATTTGGCTAACCTGCCAGATTGACTTGGGCTATGCAAAACCGAGCGCAAAGGGAAGGTGCTGAGAACTACGATGGTGTGAGCTTGGAAGTAGGGCCTTAGCTTTCGTGATGCCATGACGATGGAAAGTGCAAGCTTCTCCAATTGAGGATATCTTGTTTCAGCATCGGTGAGAGTCTTGCTGACGTAGAAGATGGGTTTTTGCTCGCCTCGTTCCTCACGCACTAACACAGCACTAACGGCTGTTTCAGAGATAGCGATGTAGAGGAAAAGAGGTTCTCCGGTTACTGGTTTGGCGAGGATGGGCGGTGTCGCTAAATAATCTTTAAGCTGTCTGAAAGCGTCTTCACACTTGTCTGACCACTCAAACTGTTTGTGTCCTCGCAGCGTGTTGTAGAAAGGCAAGCATTTGTCGGTTGATCGTGAGATAAATCGGTTGAGTGCAGCCACTCGTCCAGTTAATCTCTGCACTTCACATTTGTTTCTAGGAGATGCCATTTGGATTAGTGCGTCAATCTGCTTTGGATTTGCTTCGATGCCGCGATGGGTGACCAAGTATCCTAGGAATTCTCCAGAGGTAACTGCAAATCTGCACTTCGTTGGGTTTAGTTTCATGTCGTAAAGATTGAGCTGATTGAAGCATGCTTCCAGGTGCGAGATGTGATCCTTTTCCTCCAGAGATTTTACTAGCATATCGTCGATATACACCTCCATCGTTTTACCTAATTGGTCTTGAAACATTTTGTTGACGAGTCTTTGGTATGTTGCTCCAGCGTTTTTCAGGCCGAAAGGCATAACCTTGTAACAGTAGCATCCGCGGTCGGTTATGAAGGCGGTTTTTTCTCTATCTTCGGGATGCATGAGGATCTGGTTATAGCCCGAGAAGGCGTCCATGAATGTCAACAGTTTGTTCCCTGCTGTTGCTTCCACTAAACGATCGATGTGAGGTAGAGGGAAACTGTCTTTAGGGCACGCCTTGTTTAGATCCGTGAAATCCACGCAGACACGCCACTTACCGTTCTTCTTTTTTACCACGACTGGGTTGGCGAGCCAATCGGGATATTTGACTTCGGTAATTGATCCTACGTGTAATAGCCTTTCGACTTCATCGTTTACCGCTTTTGCTCGTTCGGAGCCGAGTTTCCTCCTTTTCTGTTTTATTGGTTTGAACGTCGGATCGACGTTGAGTTCGTGGCTGGTGACGTTGATGTCTATCCCTGGCATGTCTTCTGCTGCCCAGGCGAAAGTATTGATGTTCTTCCGGAGGAAAGCCACGAGCTCCTTCTTAAGATCTTCATCAAGGGTGGCCCCGATCTCTACGCATCTTTCGGGGTGTTGTTCGTCGATGCATACGGATATCACAGGTTCGCAGGTGGGTCGTTCTTCTTCTACGCGACCTTCTGCGATCTGTAATTGCTATAAGAGGTCAGTCAGGTTTTTCACCTGTTCGGGGCTAGTTCGCGCTCTTTTTCGTGATTTCTGAGGCTCAGGGGCGTCCTTCTCCTTCTCGATGTTTCGCATCTTATGCTCGGCCAGAAAACAGGTACGGGAATCCCTCTGATTCCCCCATATTGTCTTTATGCCGATGGGAGTTGGAAATTTGAGGCATAAGTGGTACGTTGAAGGCACGGCTCTCATCAGGTTGAGCCAAGGAGTGCCCATGATCACGTTGTAGATTGCTGGGTGATCGGAGACAGTGAAGTCGACCATGTGTTTAACGTTGCCAGCTTGGACAGGAAGGCGGATTATTCCCATTGTCATGGTTGTTTCGCCAGAGAAACCCGTGATGGGCTTAGGCTTTCCTTTGATTGTGGATCGATCAATTTTCATTCGCTCAAGTGTTTTCCTGAAGATGACATCCACCGAACTTCCTGTATCGATGAGAACGCGAGCAATGTTGAAATCGTAGATGGTTAGGTTGATTACCAAGGGATCGTTATGTGGTTGGTCGAGGCCCTCAGTGTCTTTCTCGTCGAAAGTGATTGAATCGCTGGAAAGCCTTGGCTTTGCGGGTGCTGATATGTTTGCGCAGACATCAGCGCGCAGTTGATAAGCTTCGATCGCGGTTTCCTCGTCAGCACAGTATTGTGATCCTCCCATTATCATGTTGATAACTTCGCGTTGTTCTCCGTTTTCCACGCCATCATTGCGACGGTGGCGTCTGGGAGTATCTACTTCTTGTTCGGTCTCAGTAGGCGCTTTCTCTACTGGTTTGAAGTCTGACAAGCTGTTGTTGTTCTTCAAGGTGCCTTCTGTGAGTTTGGCTATGAGCTGTCTCCCCAACTCTCGGCACCTCGCGGTTGAGTGTCCACTAGATTTATGGAAATCGCAATACAGCTTCTCGTCATAGTCCTTCGATTCTCTGGTCCAGGTGTTGTTCCAGGTTCCTCTGCCGCGACCGCGCCCACGGCCTCTTCCGTGTCCGCGATCTGATGAATCTACTTGATCGTTGTGAGCCCCTCCGGATCCTCCTTCGAATTCGACGTAAGTAGGATTGTTTCTCTTAGGTGCAGCGACTTTTGTTGGTTCGCTTGCTTGTTTCGTCTTTCCGCCCTTCCTGGCTTGGACTTCCTCTTCTGTTTGGGCGAAGTCGGCTGCGCGGTGGAGAGCGTCTTGAATCGTTATTGGCGTGTTGAGGCTCATCTCTTGCCAGAATGGAGATGGGCACCGAAGTGCCCCTCGCAAGGCTTCCAGGGCTGACTTGTTGCTGATACCTTCAACCTTTGAAAGCGTGTTTTTCAATCTTGTCATGAAAGACCGAAGACTCTCGTTCTCGCCTTCCTTATTGTTCCATAGTTCTGAGTCGTAGATCTTCCGTTCCATGAAGATGTTGTAATGTTGAACGAACAACTCGGAAAGCTGAAGAAAAGTGTGGACTGAGTTTTTCTCCAGCTTGTAGAACCATTGTAACGCAGGCCCCTTAAGACTTTCTACGAACAGCTTGCAGTAGACGATGTCTTTTTCCGTTTCTTTGAAGTTCGCTCTCCCCAAGGCAACTTCGAATTCCATGAGATGATCAGAAGGGTCAGTGGTTCCTTCGTAGATGGGTAACTTGATCCTTCTGGATCGGAGATTTTCGTCTTCGCGATTCGTTCGTCGAAGGGTGTGTTCCTCGCCTTTTCTAGTACCTGAGCGATGGCAGGAGCCTTTCCTGCTCCATGGTGTATTTATGATTGGGTACGTTTTAGGTCTGAAGTTACCCTATCCATCTGAGCCTTAACTGCAGCGAGCTCCGAAGCGTAGGATCGTTTGAATGCTCTACGCTCTTGCTCCTTCTTGTATCGCTCCTCACTGGAGTAGTTGGTGTACTCCGATTTGTCTTTTAGAGTCTCTGTTTTGGAGGAGCTTGACGTGCTTCGAGTGTCAGGGGCGCGTGGTTCCTGTCGGTTTCCTTCTGGACCATCTGCCCGTGTACGCTTTGCGGGAGCTGGTTCCTCTCCGTCGGAGACGTCCACGACGCGTTCGGGGGACTTGTCCATTTCTCGACGTGGAGGCGGTGGTGGTAGATCCTCTGGATTTTCCCGAGTAGTACGAGGCGCTGAGAAGTCGAGGCGTTGAGGGTCGACACGCGCTCTGAGTCTCGTCGTGTTGGGTCTTTCGCGTTTTCTTCGCGAAAGAGCTTTCAGTCCCTTCGAGTTTTCTTCGATCATCTTGGCTTGCTTCTTCTGCTCAGTGAGGAAGTCTTCTAGCATCTTCTTCATGTCAGTTAGGTCACTATGAGCAGGATTTTTCGTAGCAGTAGCCTCGATCGGAGGTTCTCGTTCCTGGTTGTCTCTGCGGGACGTGTTTTCTTCGCCGCTTACCATCTTTCAGTTGTTACGTAGCTTTTTTAGTGTAAGAAATTCTCTAGTTCCCCTTGGTCGGCACCAAATTGTGGATGCCGGAAATCACACAATTAGATTTGTAAGGGTTTCGAGAGGAAGTTGAGATTTCTGCGTTAAGCTACGAAATAGAAAACGATGAGCAAAGAAAAACTGGGTTTGTTATTGCTTTGTATTGCTTTTGTGAATCAAGTTGCGGATCCTTTTCTCAAAGGATGTACATCGATATATATACTCGACTAGGTCGGTTTTGGGTTACAACAAGATAAAAGAAATTATCCTAATTCTTCGGGACTCGTCTCGATCCTCTTTCCTTATTGAGTTTATCTTCTCGAAGAAAAAGGAAGTTTTCCTTATTTCGCCGATGATCTCTCCTTCTGAAGGCGGCTTCCCTCGTGGGCTTCTCCTGATGGGCTAGACTTGTTCTGAACTCGTCGGCCCGATAGGCTTGCCACTCCTAGCTACTAACCTGCTCTTCAGAAAAGACTCTCCTCGGCGAAATGTACTCGATCTCACTTAACCAGAAATATGCAAGGCCTTTTGTTTAGCAGATTTCGCCTAAGCGGTTAGACTCCAGATTTCGCCTAAGCGGTTAGGCTGCCAGATTTCGCCTAAGCGGTTAGGCTGCCAGATTTCGCCTAAGCGGTTAGGCTGCCAGATTTCGCCTAAGCGGTTTGGCTGCCAGATTTCGCCTAAGCGGTTTGGCTGCTAGATTTCGCCTAAGCGGTTTGGCTTGCTCGGCCAAACTGAACCAGGCAGTTCGGCCAAACCTGTCTGGCCGGTTCGGCCAAACGTGCCTAGGCCGTTCGGCCAAAAGCGCCTGACCGGTTCGGCCAAAAGTGCCTCACCGGTTCGGCCAAAATGCTTAGGCCGTTCGGCCAAAAGTGGCCTGATCGGTTCGGCCAAACGTGCCTAGGCCGTTCGGCCAAAAGCGCCTGACCGGTTCGGCCAAATGTGCCTAGGCCGTTCGGCCAAACGTGCTTGACCGGTTCGGCCAAAAGTGCCTCACCGACTGTTGTTTTCGGGGAAGGGATTTCCGACCCCAACAATTGATATGTTCAAGCCAAGAAAGAGAAAAACAAGAACGTATAAACACAAGACGGATTTCAGTCCGTAAACTCGACATAAACTCACGCCTACGGAGTCAAAACGAAGTGATGACGATGAAGCCCGTTCAACACCGAACCATTGCCCGAGAAGATGCACAAGAAAAACGTCATAAGCTGAAATTACCAAAAGAAGAGTACAAGAGTCCGTTCTCAAGACACCCAGGTTTGAGTCGTCAACGGCCGACGATCAGTTGGCGCTCAATCACATGCACCAACTGTGCCATGTGAGGGAACCCTCTCTATTCTAACTAACCTCAAAATCATTTTCTTTCATCTTTACCCCTCTATATTTATTAATATAATACTAACAACCTAACTAAATTACCTAACAACCTAAATAACTCTAACCTATCTAAACCTTCCACGTGTCCCCTTCCTCCTCTCCTCCTCTTCTTCCTTTCTCTCTCCCTCTAGATGCGTTAAATGCAACCAAAACAGAGCAAGCTTCAAGCCGTCCCTCCAACAATAAAATCAAAACATCAATTCCCCTCTTTCTCTAATTTAATTTTGAATTCAATTAGACAACAACCAAACACTAATTATTTTCCTCTTTCTCTCTCTTTCTCTCTCTGCTATGAACAACGAAAGAAAACAGAAGCTAAAAAACAAGATTGATTATTCCTCTCTTTCTCTTATTTCTCTCTGAATCGAACGATGTTGATTCTATTCTTCTCCTCGTCATTCTCTTCCTCTCTTTCCTCTCCTTAAGTGGCCAAGAACAACTAAACCAAAAACAGAGGAAGCTTCGGATTGGACGAATTTGGAAGCTTCCTCATTGTTTGATTCTTCCTCAACTTGTCGCCAGTCCGTCTTCTTCTCTCTCTCGGTCGTCGTCGTCATTCTTCTTTGGTTCTTCATCTTTGTTAGAAAAAACAGAGGCAATTAGAAAAAACAGAGGCAATTAGAAGGTACAATAAAAGTTTAGTCTGTTATTCGTTAGACAATTAGAGGTTACGTGTATGATATTAACGTATTTTCCAATTTTAGTGTTTAGGGTTACGTTAGGGTTTTAGGGTTTTACTGGTATGACTTGATATGAATGTGTTATTTTATTTTGGTACGAGACTCGGCCATATATGACTGGTATGACTAGGTATGAATGTGTCATTTTATTTTGGTACGAGTCTCTGCCTTATATGACTGGTATGACTAGGTATGAACCATATTTACGAAATTTGTTAATTTCTTACTCTTTTGTAGGGGACAATGACAAAAAATTGCACAATCATATGTTTTGATTATGGAGGATATTATTCAACGGATGTTGATTGCACAAGATGGATCTTAGGACTAGATAAAACTCTCACTTTACCGATACGGACCAAGCCGGAAGAGGTGACTTATTTGGAGTTGGTCGAAAAAATTGGCATAAAGATCATGATAGATCCATCCCGTTTGAGACTCAATTTCTTCCCGATGATTTTGAAGGTTACGAATCCATCATCTATCTCGAATGATGATGACGTTTTTAGTTACCTAATGCAAGTGAACGGAGATGGTCAAAGAAATCTTTTGAATGTGGAGGTCGTCGAAGATGAACATGTGGAGGTCGTCGAACATGAACATGTGGATCAAACTTAGAGAAATATGCAAGTGACAACAGAAGAGGTTCAAGAATGTGACGTTGGTACTCAAGATGGTTTAATGACTCTTTACACAAACCATCAATCGGAGGGAGAAGCTGGTATAACTGTTTGATTTCTTATATGTGATCTCTCTGTTTGGTATTACTGGTGTAACTGATATAACTGTTTTGATCACAGATTACCGAGAGTTTGATGATGGGAATTACTTTGGTACGCATGAAGACAATGAGCGAGAGGATATTACTGAAGGAGCTAGGGCAGTAGGTATTCCATGGGAAGATGGTATAGATGACAGATTGCAAGTGGGTGAAGAATTTCCAAGTAAGGATGCAGTGAAGACATTAGTTCAAATAGCTTCACATCAGAATTCTTTTGAGTATCATGTATTTAAGTCGGCCCCAGGCTTATATGTGCTCAGATGTATGTATCGGAAAAATGGTTGCAAGTGGTATTTACGAGTTCGACCAGCTAACGATTCAGATAGTTGGGTGGTTATCACTTACAATAAGATGCATACATGCTCTAAAGCTGATGCAAGTACAATGATAAAAAGAAGGAAATGGTCAGCATCAATAGTTTCTTCTATTGTGCAGGACGAGTATCCTGGTACTTTTGAGACTCCAAAACCGAAACAGTTGATAAAGATGACTAAAAGAAAAGCTAGTGTTGACATATGTTACTCTACTGCATGGAGGGGAAAAGAACTAGCTGCTAATGCTTTGCGGGGTAGTCCAGAGGAGAGTTATTTGAACTTGGAGGCTTATATGTATATGCTAAAGACTGTGAATCAGGGAACAAAAACAAATGTCAAATGGGAGAAAGACATGAAGTTTAAGTTTCTGTTCTTTGCATTGGGAGCTTGTCTTGAAGGGTTTAAAGCCATGAGAAAAGTCATCATTGTGGATGCCACCCACCTTAAACATCAATATGGTGGAATTTTAATTGTTGTGATGGCTCAGGATCCTGATCGTCACCATTATCCAATAGCTTTCGGTGTAGCTGATGGTGAGAAAGAAGAAAGTTGGATGTGGTTTATGGTGGAATTGAAAAAAGCTTTAAGTCATGTAATGGAAGAGGAAGATCCAAATTTTCGTACATTGGTTTTTATTTCCGATAGAAATGTATCCCTCATCAATTCAATTGCGAAGGTGTTTCCATCGTCTGCACATGGGTATTGTATATACCATTTGTCTCAGAATGTGAAAGCAAGTGTTTCGGCTAAGAAGAAAGAAAATGTTGCGGCGCAGTTCATGAAATGCGCAGAAGCTTATACAGAGGTTGAGTTCCTTAGACTTTATACTGCGTTCAGTAGAAGGTATCATGCTGTAGCCGTATATCTCGCTAAAAGCACGACGATGGACACATGGGCAAGATGTTATTTTCCAGGGGAAAGGTACAACATTTATACAACCAATAGTGTAGAATCGGTCAATGACGTTTTCGAAGAAGCAAGGAAGTACATGTTATTACCAATGATTGATATGATCATTGAAAAAATAGCAGAATGGTTCAACAACAATCGGAGAGCATCTGCCGAAGTACCCGAGTCATAAAAGTTGGTGCCTTGCGTGCACAACATAATTGAGGAGAGAATACCGATAGGAAAGAAGTTACTGTCGCAAGAGCTAAATAGCTTAACTTATGAGTACAATGTGATGGGCCTTGATGGGATGAATTATGTAGTTAATTTGAGTCAGAACAGTTGCAGTTGCAAGTGTTTTGATAAAGATAAGTACCCGTGCATGCATGCAATACAAGCTATCATCCGATTAAGCGGAGAGACTACGGTTCGTCATTATGAGTTTACCTCCAACTATTTTTTGGTTGAGAAGTGGGTATCAGCATATAAAGAGACGATATATCCTGTACCACATAGGACAACTTGGTTGATACCTACAACCGAACTTAACAAGCTTTGCCACGACTTTCCTCCGCCCCACAAAGTTAAAAAAGGAAGAAATCAAGAAAAACGGCACACGTCAACGGGAGAACATAGATGAAGAGGAAGAGGTAAGGGGTGGATGGTCTGTAGGATTACTTAAACTACGTTGGTAAATCTCTCTGCCATCACTGGTAATAGTAGGTATGAAATTGTTATATTATTTTGGTAAGAGTCTCTGCCATATATGACTGGTATGACTATGTATGAATGTGTTATTTTATTTTGGTACAAGTCTCTGCCAGATATGACTGGTATGACTAGGTATGAATGTGTTATTTTATTTTGGTAAGAGTCTCTGCCAGATATGACTAGGTATGACTATGTTTTTAGGTTTCTAATGCTCTCTGTCATATATAACTGGTATGAATGAGTATGACTACGGTTTATGGTTTTAGGTTTCTTCTTCCTCTCTCTTTCTTTTTTGTTAATTTTCATGATCCTAAAGTCCATATATATAGCTAATTGATACTTAGGGACCACATAAAACATATAAAGTTTGATAATAAAATTAGAGAAAAACACACTTTTTCCTAAAATATACCTCATACATAAGGATAATGTATGAGTACAAACTTCATTGTTATGTCAAATACGCAAAAATAAAGTTATTATACATTTGAATACACGAAATAATAGTAAATATGTTTCAATGATTACACTGGAGTACTCCTACTGGAAAAAATATGATTTCACCTAAGTATAACTAATAATACGTGAAAACCACCCAAGTATGACTATATGTAAAATGGTCATACTAAAAAACTAAGTATGACTATGTTTAAATTTTATATATTATTTAATAGGCTTGACGGCGCATGTGTTAAACATGCTTATTTATAATAATTTTTAAAAGTTTTTCACACGTTTATGTTGACTTGTTAGTTAGACCAGTATGACCAGTTTTTATTTTTATGTTCACTTGTTAGTTAGACCAGTTAGACCAGATTTAGAACTTTTGTCAAATAAAGCTTATCATTACGATTTCTTCCAAATTGTTTCAAGGACCTACAAAACAACAACAAAGTACCTAAAAACAGTTCCATTAAAACAACATTCCAAGTTTTCGTTTTTTTGTCTTATGCACCTAAAAAGAAACCACAAATTCAAAGTCTTTATGATTCAAATAAAACGACATTCAAGTAAAACAAAGAACCATCACCATCACCATCACTTCTTTTGTTTCTTCACAATGTCGTCACTCTTTTTGGTGATTTTCCTTTTGCCCCCAGCCGCATTGTTTCTGATCGTGTTTTTCCCGGTAGGCGTATAATCCTCAGTCGTGTACAGTGACGGTTTGCGTACCCTCTTCTGTTTTGTGGCACTTTTCTGCTTCACAACTTTGTCTTCTTCTCCTTTTGCTGTATATTCAGTACATAAATAGATCAATTCAATTCATCATATTTGTCAAAAGAATTCATCAATTCATGATCATCGAGAGAGAAATTTAATACCTTCTTCATTCTCTCGGTCTTCTGCTTCCTCAGTCTCTTGCTCTTCTTTTTTTCCACTATCTCCTTTTTCTTTAAAACCAACACCAATACACATGAAAACCATTAATGTATCTTTCATAACATTTACCTAATAAATAACAAGAGATAAGTTCTCACCTTGGTCTTGTTCTTTTTCATTCTCTCGTGCTTTCTCACTTTTCTTCTCCAGATACAACTCTTTCGTTGTCTCCTCTGATTCAGCTTCCTTCTCTCTCTCTGTGTCCATCTCTACGCCTTCGGTTTCCTTCACTGTCTCTTCTTGATCTTTTCCAGAAGCTTGTTCTTTTCCAGAACCTTGTTCTTTTCCAGAACCTTGTTCTTTTCCAGACGCAACAACTTCTTCTACTCCAGAACCACCACCTTGCTCTTTCCTAGAACCATCACCTTGCTCCTTTTCAGAACCGCCAACTTCTTCAAACCCTCCATACTCATTCTCAGCCACTCCATACCAGTCCGAATAACTTTGCATTTCAGTTCTAAGAGTCTTCACTTCAGCTCTAAGAACCCTCACTTTCGTCCTTTGAACCCTTGCTTTCATCCTTTGAACCCTCGCTTTCATTCTTGCTTATTGTTCTTCTTCTTTAAATCCTCAACTTCAATATTCACCTTCTCAAACTCCACAGCCATCTCTTTCCTCATTCTATCTTCTAAGTTTGTGATAAACTGAAGCAAAGCCGGATTCTTCTCTGGATCCAAGTCCGTAACCGGCACAGTTTTTTCTTTCAGAATGGATGCTTGGCCAGCCACATCTGCATCATACAAGTCTTTCCAACATATCTTCTTCTCCGCTTCAAGATGCTCGTTCCAACCGTCTTGAATCATATCGTGGCCTTCAAAACATGGTCCATTATTTAAGATGCGCTCCAAAAGTATTTCTTCTATTTGAAAATCTGTTTCCATGATACTTTGAATCTCCTGAAAATGAAAATTCGTACTAGTTAGCTATAAACATTGGCCAACAATTTTCTACTTAAGAAATAAGTTCAATTAATACCTCAGGAGAACCAAGCTTCTCATAGAGATCTTCCAATGGCCAACCTTTCATATTACAATGTGCAAACATCGTCTTGCACATTCTTGGACACGCTGCATCTCTTCCTTCAATTTCAATCCTAAATGTATCATTCAGTTTTGGTATACACTCAAAAGCCAATATCTACACATAAAGATACAAAAACAATTATATTCAACATATATGTGTTGTAAACAATGAACCATAACTAGGAAAATACGACTTTTACCTGCAAAGGATATACAAATCCAGCAATGGTCCATGCGCCATTGGCAACACCTTTCATTAACTCCAACGAGGTGTAAATATCATTGACAGAATTGTTAAATGTCATTCTTCCCCACGGATATGACTTACACAATTCTGGATCCTCAACCATTCTAAATAGGAACTTCTCTATATTTCCATTGCTCTTAGACTTACATGCGATTACCGCACTTAAGAAGTACACAATCGCCAACTTCTCATCTGGCCTCTTCTGCTTCAATGAAAGCAGCTTATCCTTCACATTTTGTACAGTAACATTCTTCTTATTCCCAAAGTACTTCTTCCTCAACTTACTTTCATAATACCGCAAGTTCATCTTCGGATTGATTCCAACCGGATAATCATGACAGTCAAACCCGCATAGGAGACCATGCTCCCTCATAGAGTACCGGATATGCACGCCATTGACAACAAACCAAACAGCTCTCCTCCTATCCACATGCACGGTTCGAAGAAACAACATCCACAATGCTTGAGACTTGTGATTTGGTTCCCTAAACATGTGAAATACATGCTGAAACTGACCATGTTCCTTAAACCACTCCAACTCCGGTTCCAATCCCACTATCTCAATGGTCTCCAAGAAATCTTTCAAACCACACCTCGTATTTACTTTGCATAGAGTGTTAAACTGGCTAGGCTGGAAGAAAAAACGCTCAGGCTGCATCGGTAGGATATTTGACTGCTCTTTATCCTGCAATGTAAACAAAATGTCAATCCCAAAATACCAAACTTACACTCAGTAGAATCAGTTTTCCTATGTACAAACTTTTATACTCACTAGTACCAGTTCACCGATTACATCACATTCATACTCATTATTACTAGTTCTCTGACTTTTTGTAGTCTAATTAATACTAAGAGATGCGGATTAGTTACATACCTTTGATAACGATGGATTTGTTGGCGTTGGATCCGTTGGCATGTGATCAGTTGGCGTTGGATCTGTTGGCAAGTGATCAGTTGGCGTTGGATCTGTTGGCATGAGATCAGTTGGACTAGTATCTGTTGGCATTGGATCTGTTGGCGATGGATTCGATGCCGGCTCTGACTCTATCGTAGCCCCATCGGTTTTTGACTCACTATTGTCACTCACAACATACCGTTGGCTAACTTTCCCTTTGTACCCTTTCCCTTTCTTCTTACTATCCATTTCTACAAAAAGGGCAAAAAAACAAAATCCTTAATTTCATAACCACAATCCAAAATGAAACAAACCCATTCGATTCATATCAAAAGTCTAAACCAATTTCATTCCAATTCCAAATCTCTAATTCCATGTCCGAAAATGTACAACCAAAACCAAAACAAAATCTATTAAATTCTCTAATTTTAGAACATCAATTACCCATTCACCCAAATTAGAGAGACGAGGAACATACAAGCAAGGACAGAAACAAACTCATTCGATTTTCTTCCATCTTGCAACCTATAAATCTGTGATTATTGAAATCCCATTGAAATCGAATAGGTTTTGGGTTTTAATCTGTGAAACAACCTAAAACTCATTTCGGTTTTACTACAGACCCGAATCTAAACCAAAACATAATACAACACTCACTCACAAAGACCTGAATCTAAAACCAAAGCATACTACAACACTCATTCACAAAGACCCGAATCTAAAACCAAAGCATAATACAACACTCATTCACAAATCAAATGAAGAGGAACATATAAACAAGAAGAGAAAGAATCCCATTCGATTCCCACATTTTAGAAAAATCAAAACTCATTCACAAATCAAAGGGAGAGAGACAAAGAAATTAACAAAAAGAGAAAGAAATCCTACAAAGACCCGAATCTAAAACCAAAGCATAATACAACACTCATTCACAAATCAAATGAAGAGGAACATATAAACAAGAAGAGAAAGAATCTCATTCGATTCCCAAATTTCAGAACAATCAAAACTCATTCACAAATCAAAGGGAGAGAGACAAAGAAATTAACAAAAAGAGAAAGAAACTCTTTAATCTCGCAACCCAAAACCTAATCTTCCAAATCAATACTCATTCGAAATTGAAAAGATGTTCTTCACGGCTTTACCTTAAAGAGATTGGAAGACTGCGAAGGATCTGGCGACGACGACTGCTCGTTTGGAATCGGAATCCCTTGCAAAGAGAAAGAAAGGATCGACAAATCAGTTTTTGTGTTTGCTTGGAAAAATCACTTCATGTTCATGACGGTTACCTTGAAGAGATTGGTTGACGGTGCGGTGACGGGGACGGCGACGGCTGTAAAACAACCGGAATACGTCTCTCTCTTCCTCTTCACACGAAACAAAAGAAGAAGAGAAGAAAAAAAAATTAGGGATTTTGACCTTTTGATTTGGGGGAAGAAGAAGATGTATCCCTATTTTTTCTGTCTTGATTCAGTAATGTTAATTGTGTCTTTTCCATGATTTTTATTTTTAAGAAAATCAAAACTTAATTATCTGTTATAACGAGGCCATATTAGATTACAAGTTTGTAATGAAGGTCAATACAGATTAAAGTCCAAAAAAACTTAACAACTATGGGTTGACCAAAAAAAACACTTCCAACTATTTAAATAGTGGATTAGGTTCTGAGACGTTGAATACTTTACGGTCATTAATGTCCCACCATATTTGTTGTCTTTTAGGGGAAAAAACGTAGACACGTAAAATCAGTTTATTCGTCCTCCCTCCTCACAAATTTATCATATTCTTTATTACAAAAGAGATACTATTAAATACAAAATTCTGGTGAATATCTTTGGTTGCGCTTCACTGTCTTATTTAAATCATTTACTTTAAAATTTAATACTAAGACCTAACAATATGACCTCCATAGTTATTAGAGTTTGCCCCACCAACAAACTTTATGAATATGGATCACATCTCTCATTATGCTAATTAATAACGGTTTGGCTCATCCATGTGAACCATAGTCGAGAGAATTCGCATTCTCATTACTTTAAACACTTATTATGATTTTGATGGTAGCGTTTATAAGTGTCCATTGTCCAATCAGGTTTCGTTCAAAGAATCGCAATATAGAATTCTCTAAACTATAAACCATAAGAATAATAACCAAAATATGAACAAAATGACTGTTTTTTTTGTCAATAACATGTAATACGTGGGTATAAATACTGATTGCAATAATAGCACTAATCAGTAGGCTACATGTCTTTTGTCTAAAGGTTATATATATTGAAGAAAAACTTTCATTTAAACACATTTTATTAGAACCATACCCAACAAAACTAAAACCCCTTATAGAATTAAAAGAAAAAATGAAACCTTGAATTTGGTTCAATCTTTAACAAGGAACAATCCAAAAAGTGAAGCAAAACACGAGTTGTAGTAGTATTATTTATTATCAAAGATCGACTTAACATTTGAAGAGCCGTTCAATATTTAGGCCCATTTGCTTTCATATTGTAACTCTACTAAACTTGGTCGTGAGGGGAGGACTTAGATGGGTAGAAATAGCGAAATTATGTAAAGATATCGGAACACAAAACAGAGATAAAACCAAATTAATGTAACATGTGTATTTAGACTTGCCAGAAAACGCCACTCTTTATCAAAAATTCAGCCAACGCATAATGTAGATTTTGGTAAAAGTTTTTAAATTAAGCCAACCTTATTAAGGATCTAATTGGTGATAACATTTCTTTTGCGGCAAGAGATCAGCATATATTTCTTTTGCGGTAAGAGATAGCGATAAAAGAGCGGTACCAAAAAAACCCATACAAAATTATACTATAGTCAATTTGTCTTGCCAACTCTTCATGTCCGTTGTATTTTCTTAAAGTCCGTAATTTCCATTAGTTTTTAAGGGTTTTATGGGCGAATTGTATTTGTGATTTTTCCACTAAAATATTCACCAGCTAAATATATTTGAAACATTATGAAATCTGCATTATACATAGAACATGTAATTCAAAATAACTTGGAATACTATTTACCTAAGATTTGTCTTGTGAAATTAGAAGATAGATGAATTCTTATACTACTTAGTATTACTAAAGCCTATGTGTTAACTTAATGAGTTTGACTGTTAAATGGATTTGAAAACCAATACAAATACAGAAAACCAATACATAATCTAAAATGTGAATGTGGTCAGGTTTCCTCTGCCATATAAACTCTTACGGAGTTCCAAAGAGGCAATACAAACACAGCTTATTTTAGCAAATAGTACTAGACAAACACATTTGCTAAACATGTTTTTATTGTAAACTTAGAAGAGAAAATTGAGAATGTCTTTGGTGTGTGTTCTGTTTCTCTCAAATCTTAGCGGCGAATGAAATGCCTTGTTTGGTCAGATCGTCGAGGCTCCCTGCATCAGGTCGAGCTTTGGCAACTTTAGCCAAGGCCTTGTTCTCATCACCACTACCTCCTTCCATGAATGCTCCAACCACTTTACCACCTTGAATCCAGTATGCTCCAAATTGTGGTTTTGGGTTTGATGGATTGCTGTCTCCAAATAACACAGAGTCTCCGACGTTGTCTCCGTAGAACTGCCATGAGAGATCAAAGGAACGCGAGTAGAAGAATGGGAGATAGTCGTATTCCTCCACCGTTTTGCCTCCCTCAGCCGCTTTGATCGCCTGAACAATGTATCACATATATGTAAAGCTTCGTACACGGTCCTTTAGATATACAACTGATACGGTTTAAATCATATCAGCTTTTATTGTATTCATAAAATTTTACCTTCACAGCTTGCTCTGCAGATTTGCGGGAATGGTCAACATGCTCCACTCTTCTCACGTCTCCATACATTTTTAAGGGGAAAGTGGCAACATCACCAACAGCGTAAACATCTGGAACACTTGTTTTGAAGAATGCATCAGTCTGCGTGAATTTGAAACAGAAACCGGTTAAAGATCCAAATCAACATGGTTTGGGAGCAAGAAGAGAGACGCACACGCAGCAGATAGATACCTTAATTCCACCTTTGTCTTCCTCGACCTGTCCCTTGAATAGAGCTGTCAATGGCTTTGCACCAACACCAACTATCACAATGTCAGCTTCCAGTGATCTTCCATCTTTGAGCTGTACTTCCTTCACCTGGAGGAGAAGATACAAGTAAGATAATTTGGAAAAGCTAATTGATGGGTGATCATATAAACCAAACCAATATTTAAATGCATTTATAATCCAACTGTTTAACTATTTCAAAACCAAAACGGATTTTAATTTCAATTAAACCGAAAAAGTTGAAACCAGATTGCCCCGCTCTTGAAGCTAATGATTATTTGGTTTACCTCTCCATTTGGATTAGCGGTGAAACCAGCCGCCACTGTTCCTTTAATGATCTTGACTCCCTTGTTAGTATAGTAAGTCTCGTAGAAAGCAGCAATATCAGCAGTGAAAAGCCTAGGCACTGCGAGAATGTTGTTTTAATTATGTGTAACTAAGTAATGCATATATGATTAACCATATAGCAAAAAGATATGAATCAACTTACTGCACCAAGGTTCAGGGAAAACCATAGTGACATCAAAATTGTTGATCCTCAAAGCAGCACTAAGCTCAAGACCAATGTAACCTCCGCCAACAACTACAGCCTTTCCACCTTTCTTTGCTTTAATTGCTTCAACCAAGTTGTCGGCATCATCAATCTCTCGCAGATAGAGGATATTCTTAGAGTCTGCACCTTTTACTCCAAAATCAGTCAATCTGAGAACCTGCAAAGGAAAGTAAAAAGTTATTTTCTTCTCATCATAGAATACGAAGCTTGCTGACAAAAGGAATGCAAGGGTATTGATCTTTACAGTAGAACCAGTTGCAATGATGAGAGTCTGATATTTGAAGACCTCCCCAGCTGCGCTGACAAGACTCTTGGCAGCAAGATCGGCTTTCACTATTTCTGTGCTTAGTATCAACTCAATTCCTGTAAACAAAAAGGATAACGAAAATGATAACAAAATTTAGTTGCAATAGCATCATAATTTAAGCTTGTAGAGAGAGTAATGTAGAGCTGGATATATTCTGTGGGACGATAGATATATCCTCGGTCAGTTGGAGTACGTATATGAGCAGGGCACTGATAATGGTAATGTGTAGAGAGTTGATTACCTTTCTGTTTGTAAGATTCAGGAAGCAGTTTTTCTCCACCACCACCAACACAGCAATGGAAACCTGGAAGTCTAGCAGCCCCTGCGCAACAGAAAAATGATCCTTAATCCAAATCCAAGTTTCAGCAAACCAAATCAAATCACTGTAATTTGCAAAGTAAACCAGGAAAAAATGGTCTTACCTTGAGGAAACAAATACCCCTTGCTAAGTGCAGGGCGTTCATATGGAGCCACCTAAGCACAATATAGAGTAAATAAGGATCATAGGTTATAAGACTTATCGCATAGTAATAGTTTTCCAACTCGAGCCTTACCGCCTCTTTGGAGATAACTGCCAATTCTCCTGGTTTAACCCCTTGACTGGCAAACTCTTGAGCTGCGTATCCCTACACACAGAAGGATACAACAATATCCAAGATCAGAATCGAATTTGCTTCTGTATTCTTTTGTAACTGCAACTGGAATGATCTTAATCAACAGTATATAACTATGTTGTACGATTTATCTGAGCTCAAACCAAGATGCACTAAACCATTTGTAAGTGACTTTTCAGAGATACACAAATCAACAATAGTCCATAGGGAAAACGCCTAAGCCATAATAAATCCACGTTCTACCTCAGAAAATAGATCAATCGAGATATATACGATTGTTCGATTCAAAATCAAGTTACGATTGTAGCATTATCTAAACGATTAGAAGCAGATGCATCCCCGATCGGAAGTTTAGACTAACGAATCATTACCTAATCGCAATCTAATCAAAACTAACGATCTACAAACCAAAAACAACTACGAGAATTGTGATATTTTCGCAAATCTGAAAATCGAAAGATACTCACGGCTGAGACTCCGCCGCCGAGGATGATGTACTTAAAGCTCTTCTCCGCCATATTTTCCGATCTTCTTCCGGAGATGTGTTATCTTGTCGCTGAAGTTGGTTGTGTGAAAAATGCTGAAGAAAAGAAAGCAAAAGGCTAATATGAACCGATGGGTCTAATTGGCTACAAAATACAAATTAACCAAAACTCGCTCGTTGATTGGAAGATGAAGATGTGGATCTTACACGTGGCAAGATCTCCACCGTTGAATTATCTAATAGTCGCGTGATCCATACTGTATGCGGAAAGTAGAAAGGCAATTAAGGACGGAAAAAAAGGAATGTGATTAATGTTTTTAAATTAACGCGTAAAATAGTTGGTGGAAGGAAAGTCACAAATGTGCCACGTCATTGGATAAGTCGTGAGGATGGGTTTGGGCTTATTGGGCTGCTTTTCCGACCATTAAGGCCCAAACTACTTCTAAGTACGAAACAGAAACAAGGATTCCAAGGAAACACAATAACACTTCATACTCTATACTCAGACTTAAGTTAAAGACTACCGCCAAAAAGAAAAAAAAGTTTGTAGACTTTTAAAACTAAGTTGGACATACAAGTTGAAATGATATTCACAATCACAAGTATCGACAATTTATGTGTTTTTAGTTTTTTTATAGCTACAATCTTAGCATTAACTCGTGATTGGTTTAATCTCCATTTCAATCTTAATTTGTGATTCGCGATTGTTTTACACACTAAATTTATTTCAAGATTTTTTTAAAAAATAACGAATTATTATGGAAGTAGATGACATCTTAAATCAGCACTAAGAACAATATTTTCAAATCTCACTGTTTTATGTTTTAAAAATCACTTACAATTGTTATGCTAACTTAGATTCACTTGGGATATTACACCTTGAATTTTTACACATAAATTTTTCTAGAGGACCAAGACACCCAAGAAAACACTACCATATCGATTCCATTATACCAAAAAAATACGAGAGCACTAATCAACACAAAGAGGAGGATTTTCACCATCAAAAACACTTTGTAGCCACAAGAGCTGTCACCAAACAATATAGACTCTTTTGTAACCTTTTATGCTATAAAAAAGCTCATTTATTTGATTTATTCAATTCCGGTCCAAATCTCCATTATGCAAAAAGCTTGTAAACAAGACAACATTTGTAACGTTTTTGATCCGCGATAAGTTCACGGAGACCGGACCATGGTCGGGAATTGGGCAAGACTTCGGAGAAATCATAAGGAAGCTCGGCCAATGGTCCATGAAGGGACTAAGTCTAGTTTTTGGGAGGACTTAGTCGGAATAAGGAAGAAATAAGCTGGAATATCGAGTTGGGTCAGCTGGATTAGTTGTCGGGAAGCTGGACTAGCTGAAAGGAGTGTTCGATAGCTGGGTTAGGTGACTGGCGGAGTGGGCGGTTATGAGCAGTGAGCGGTTAAGGCCGAAAGAATGCAAGATCCACTCGTATCCATTCGCTGGTTTTGGCCGAACAGGTGCTTAGAACAACTCGCACCCGTTTGGTAAATACCTATAAAAGAAGGCATTTGGAGCCGGTTTTATGATCACGCTTATAAGGGAAAATTCCCAGAAAACTCTAAGGAAAGAACTCGAAAGAGAGAAACACCGAGAGAATCATCAAGGCAGAAGGTTTACCGAGAAAGCTTGCGAAGACTAAGGATCAGTGGTCATTCATGAGAGATCTCACCGGGATACCTAGTCGTTAGAAGAGGAGACACGATAAAGCGACCCTTCGGTACGCGTTGCTAAGGTTGGTGCGGATCTTTGGCTTGATGTTCGGAGTCGAGGCCACCGGTGATTCGGTGAAGTCTGGCTCGGGCAAGGGCTCTCTTATGATAGACTCGATGATACCTTAGATCGTCTTAGTCTTGGTCTGATTCGGACTTAGGCTTGAGGATGATCCGTGGTAAAGCGAGTCGCTTGGAGATCTTAACGGATTCGGTGACTCGACCCAACCGGAGGCGGTGAACCTCGGCGCCAAGTCTCGGATTCGTCTAAGTCATTAGACCACATGATATAGGCATCTCGGCATATGCATTGATCCGATTGCTTAAGCGAGCGTTGGGTTACTTATGTTCCTTTGATTTCAAGAAACGATGGTGATCGTGGGAAGGATCATACTTAGACGCGTGAAGACTCGTGGCCGAGATCGATGGGTGGTGTTAGTCCGGAATTACTTAGGATCGATATATGTTGTAATAGCATAATGCAAACCTTCAATGTTATCGAATCTTATGATAGTAAGTAATAAAGATCTTGTTTGCTTGCTTATCTCTATCTTTTTTCTAAGTTCTTGGATAGATTAGGCGGAATCATACAACCGAACCTCGAAAAGAACATGTTTAAAGAATGGGCCTAAAATTTGACTAAGTGACACGGGAATCCTTCGGGATCCGGTCGGGAGCGTCCGAGTCCGGACTTAGTGTCCGGATGCGGGTGTTTCAACATTTCATCTTATATCGGCATCTAGCCCAACATTTTAAATTTTCGTTGGTCTATGCTTTAAAAAATCAGTTTACAATTAACTCAAAGAATCATATTCTTCCAATTAAATATCTACATTGGTCAAGCATGATTAAACCTGTTGTAAAAGAAACTAACATAGGAATTTTGGTTGTTCAACCGATAAGATAAAACCTTCAACCACCAAACTACAAATACTTTACAAGAACATAGTTATAAGATCCGTAGCACTAAATCCAAATGTACACAACCCTTCATCAACAAGTCGGGAGCAAAGTTACATTATATACAAATTACTTATATGAGCTCGCCGGATCTAAAGCAACATTTATTAACTCTTAATACATTTGAGCAGTGTTTTAGAATCTGGACTGGATTGGAGGTCGGACCGGGTTCAACAATGAACTGGATAGCTAGCCGGTTTGGATTGAGCCGGGTTTGATAATTTTTTTTCTTAAAATATCCATTTTTATATTTAATTTTATTTTATGATTAAAACTTATAAAAACAAATACTAGGTTTGAATTTCATTAATTTTGTTTATTGGTTTAATATTTCTATTTTGTTTTACATATACTTAACTATTTGTCATTAAACTTTGTCTTTAAGTAGTTTTTTGGTTAATAAAGTTTTTTTCCTCATAATTAATTTTAAAAAATATATTTACTGAAAGGCTATATTATATATTTGGATATTATAGTTATACAAAAAATATTTATATTACTATTTTTAAAAAAAATTATTAAACCCGATTCAATCCGGTCGAACCACATTAACCCATTATCCAACACTTTTTCCGGTTCGGTTATCGCCTTACCGGTTCAGTTACCACCTTACCGGTCCGGTTTTAAAAACATTCCATTTGAAAAAATTCTCCGATAAACAAAAATACCGTAGTGGCGCTAAGGTCGTTGGAGCCCGTAGCGGCATAAGTCATGTGCAATAGAAATTATGGTTAATTATGGTTAATTAGATGCACTATATGGTTCACGCAATCTTTTAATTTTATTGTTAAAGAATACCAATTTTTGAAGGTGCTAATTTTTTCACATTCCCATCAAATACAACGACCCATTTCAATAATGCTCTTATTTATTTTCCAAGTGTTCCTAACTTTGGAATTTTGATTTATTTTTCATTTGTTCGGATTAAAAATACATTTAACTAAAAAATCGAGTTAATAAATGGATGAGGAAAATTTGGTGGAGTGGAATTTAGATGCATGCGAAGACAAAGACACAAATCAAGCTTGTCGACACGAACATGTGAAACCAATACTGGTTGCCTTCTTCTCTAGCAATTGTTCCTTTTTCTCTTATTTTTTTAACCAAAACTAATTTGTTTTCTCCTCTACTATATAATTTATAAATCTCATCTTCCTCGGATTCTCATTTCTCAGATCTTACCTCCAATTGATATTGTTTTGTTTACTAGTTATCACATAATATAATCATAACTCAAATCATTTATCCTTGTGCAGCGTTTCTTGTTCTTCGTCCACACAATAAATATAAAACATCCCCACGTAAATTAAATGTTATATATAAAGTGGGACAAATCTTAGATGCGTATATTTTTCAAGATTAGGGAAAACCCAAAAAAATTGGAATTTTTTTTCCATAACACACTGGTTCCATCAATCGTTGTTCTTGAAAAGATACAAATATTAAATATTTTATTTTAAAATAAGAAGGACCATACTATATATCTTCTATATGCGCGTGCATGCATTTGAATAATATAATCTTTCGATGTGATGGTTTGATTAAGTTAGGGGGTGGTATTGTACGACGGATTTTGAAAGAATTGAAAAACAATCAATTTTAATTGATTTTAGTTGATTTGATAGAATCCATCAAAATCCAGCAAAATATGTGAGAATTGTTTTTTCATAATTTTTTATTATAATTCTATTAAATTTTTTTGAAATGACAACGCTAAAAATACTGCAGTAGAATTGAATAACACTAGATTTGAATGGAATTAAGATTTTAATAAATTGAATAACACAAGAATTTAAAAGAATTCATAAAATACATAATTGAATAACAATGGAATGTTCAATTCTTTCAAAATCAATTAAATTCTTGAATTGAATAACACTTCCTAAGTAAGAAATCAGAAGCGGACGTAATACATTTGATGATCTAATTCGTAATTATTTAATGTTTAAATGTATGATTAATGGTGATTAAAAAGCAGGAGGGAAGAGATTAAAGGCGCAGAAAGAGGAATCCTAGGCTCAAAGGGTTATCAAAGACCTACGAAGTCTAACTCCACGTTCCAACTAATTATTTAGGCTTTTTCGCCAGATTCAAAGACACTGTTTTTGTCATCTCGATCTCAAAGTTTGGACTTCACTAGATGAAATTTACGTGGCAGAATTGACTTACGTATTTAAAACAGTATTATCAATGGTTAGTTCCAAACAACATATAACAAAAATTGGAACAAAGATCCATAACTTCTACAATTTATTTTTTAAGAAACTTCCGTAGTAAATTTATACTAGTTTTTTTTTCAATCTCGTTAAGTTTTTTAGTTTAACAGCCCAAAATATATTAAAAAAAACAGCCCAAAATATATATTTATTTTGTTCACAGCTAAAATTTTAATTTTTGTTCTTGTTGACTCTTTTTTTAGTCTTAAGCCAATAATGTTTGTTTTCTTAAGTCACAACTCACAACTACAACTGTTTCTTCCGCTTAGTTCCATGGAACAATATGCGAGAACAAAATGGATAATAGGATTTTCGTACATATTTTGTATTTAAAGACAAAAACGCTATTTTTTTTCTTTTTTTCAACATATTTCTTCATTAAAACTTAAGCTGAGATCTTACATGTCCGCAAAAAAACAGATATTGAAAGCAATGAAAGCATAAAATAGACTAACAACATGACCATAGGACAGCGAACCCAACACAATTGGATGCGTCAAAATAGTTTTCGAACGATAGATTATACGGTTTGAATCCAAGATCAAAATCGGAAGCTTCTTAACAAGGGCTTCAAAATCGATTATAAGTAAATCGATCTTCAATTCTTTTGCCATTAGCGACAAATGAACATAATAAGCTGTCGTAGAGGTCGAGCTTTTGTAGACACACTTCATAGAAGTGGTTGGAATACATTGCTCCTTGATGGAGAAATGTATAACGACGTAACCGAGCTTCAACACACTCGTTAAGAAAGGTATGGGTCAAACCCAAGAGATTACAACTCCGGACTATGATAAGCATGAGAAACGACGGGAACATATGTCCCGATGTCGTTTCGCCGGCGAGGAATAGGACTAAAACCGATGGGCGAGGTTCAGATTTCTCTGCACAAAAAGAGTAAAGGTGGACATATCTCTCTTCAAAGAGAAACATAGGTAGAGCTCTCTCCGATAAGGAGGAGAATGACTTGCCAAATGCAAGAGAAATGTGATCGCAATCGACCAAATTAAGACCATAATTCAAGCTGATCCAAATCCAAGTTCGGCACATCTCGACGAGAAACAGAACCGTCGGGACAAGAGAGTGACAAGACCGTAGTAGTGTATGGTTGCAAGTGATACCTGAGGGACCTCCGTTTGGAACTAACCTCACCGGAGAATGGTGAGAGGGGTCGCCGGAGATAGAGACCGCCGGAGGAGAAGCCAGATCTGGAGGGTTCGGCGGCTCCGATGGTTGTGGGAGGGTCGTATGTGTCGATAAGATCCTCACTTTCCGTTGAGAGAGCATCGAGATCTGCTTAGCAACATGTGGACAAAACAGAGTGAAGATCGGAGACATAGCCGTCGTCGCAGTCGCAAGCTTCATGGAGGAGTATGGGAACCGTCCGAGAAGGGAGACTGAGAAGAGGAGGGATCTCGTCGTCATAGTAGACTTGACTCGATGGGATTGTTTACCGTAGATCTACCGGAAACCTAGTATAGTTTCAGGTGCAGTCGACGACTAACGAGCTTAGAACGGTGGGGAGACGCAACAGAACCGCCGATGAGCTTCCATTCTCATTGACTGAGGTTTTGAGGAAGACGCCTCGAGTCCCGTGCCTGGGAGCGAAATTAGGGCGACTTCGTCCTGGTTTCTTAAAAAAAAAACGCTATTCTATAGTTGAATTTATGTAGGAATTTATTTCAATCAAAACTCTAAGATCATAGTCACAACTACCTCTTAACATTTCCTTGGAAAGAATATACGGTGTTAGCAAATTAATACCTCAACCTCAGGCCTGTAATTTCAGAACATTACTTGTGCTAAATAAATTAAAAAATCGATAAAAACCTAATCTTTGAATTTCTACACTTAAGGAGCCTAAAACATTATACAACTTATATCGATTCGTCCTATTATTTTATTTCATTTTGGTGACCTATGAAACCAATAATATTTTTCCAATTTTTATTTAATTCAGTATTTTGTAATTAGTGATCTGTATAACTACTGTTTTACGGGGAAACATAAATTTTCTTGTAAATTACAATCGCATAGTATATTGTACCGAGGAAAAGGATCGATTCGTCTGTGTATAGTACGGTAAACTTTACCAACGAGATCCAAAGTGATCTACAATGATCCATAATCCATTGACCTACAATACCATCACACACACAGTCAACAGTACCTATAAATATGTAATTATGATTATGATGTTAATTTATTACCACAATACTCACGTACCGTCTTTTGTTCTAACTCCTATCGTACGTATCAATATTTTGTTATTTTCTCATAGTGTAATCATATGTACTCTGTAATTTATTTATATCGACATAAGTATGTCATAAGACGCATGCTGTGAATTTGTCGTAACTTGAAATCTAAAATCAACATATAAACTGATAAAAGGGTTTTATGATAAAAATTAAAGCCATAACTGAAAATAAATACTACAAACTATAGTCTATGTTTTAACTATATCCCATTGAAATTTTCCATTTTGCTAATCAAATATTCCGACTGTAACATGCAGTCATATTCTACATGATTTTTTTTTACATTAAGAATGATGTATTATTTTTGTCTGCTTAAATTTGAACATATCTTTCGTTAATCATTGATGTTTCCCTAGTTAGTAACAGGCGTAATTCTTAATTGTATGTTCAATACTTTTACAATCTACTGTTTGAAATTTGAAAAAGTGTTGTTACCGACTAACTAATAATACTGGTAAGACTAAAAAATGCATCCTAAAAAATAGAACAAAATTTTACAAATCAAATATAATTGTATACAATAAAAACTCTATTGTAAAGCTTAATTATTATTGTTGTGAAGTAGATGCTGATGATCCGGTTGAATAATTTCTAATCGTTAATCAGAAAGATTAGTGTAATTAGAATAGTTAAGGATCTGCTATTCCCTAGTCGAGAAATGATAGTAATTTTTTTTGTGATTTTTCTTTACTCTGGTCAAATGTGTCATGATTGTAGAAGTAAATTATTGATCTTCAATTTCTACTGTATAATTTTTTGTTTGACATGACAATTTATACAATATTTATGACTAGTCAAGTTAGAGAAAAAAAAACATAAATCCAAATAAAACTTTGAAAAATCAGGTAAATGAATGGACGAAAATAAAATTTGAATATGTAAAATATCTCTTGAAGTGAATGAAATATGAAAGCTTAGAGAAAATAATAAATAATGAAAATTGGGAGGCATATAATATGAAAAGACCCGCAAACATATGCTGTGGGGTCCACCATGTTTTTCAACTTGATCATCTTCACCGAAAACAAAATTTACACTTAGCCCCATATACCAAAATCATACTTTTACTTTCTCTTTCTCTCTCAATCTTCTTCTTCTTCAATCTCTAAAGAGCCATTAGGGTTTATCCGATTTTAGAATTTATCTACCTCATCAAACCTTAGCTCTCTTCTGGGTAAGTCTTGTTACTTGAATTTTTCGCTAAACTTTTTCACCTTTTTCTCTTGCGTACGCTTTCATTCCCACTTTTTTCTTCTTCTTCTGTAACTCTCTTTGATTGCTTTTTTGTTCGTGAGATTTGGGGACCGTATTTCAGGGGGTGTTTTCTCTTTTCTGACCTTTCGTTTTCTCTCTGTGCTTTCTACAGTTTCAATTCGTGTTTCTGGGTTTGCTTTTAGATTTGTTTTCAGGCATTTGAAACCACTTGGGTCTTCTCGATTTGACATTTGAGATTGCATTTAATTGGGTTTAAATCGAATCCTCAGCTACTGTTCTTTGTTTCCTAAGTTCTTGAGAATCTGAGACTTATGAACAATCTTCGATTCGTTGTTCGATCTTTTAGGGTTCTTATAATCCTTGTAGGTCCATCACGGATTGTGTTCACATTACTCAACTAATTTTACTTTCAAATGTTCAATGAGAGTTTGTTTGCCTTATAAAAATGTCTTCTTTTTAGCTGGTATTAATTTTATAGGTGTGATCTCTATCTCTACTTTTGTAGGGTTTCATGATTGAGTCTGCAATACTATTATGACCTATAAGGCTATTAATTTGCGTTTTTAGATCTCTTCCTTCAACTTTATATTTATTAAACATTCTTCTTCATTTCAAGTTTCTCTTTCCTTGAGACTGTTCTGTTCTTTACCAGTTTGTTTTCCTTTTTTCAGGAAACTGTGATTGTTGCAAAATGTTGTCTTCTCAAGTTTAGAAACATATCATATAAGATGAGATAACTCGGCCAGGCTTTGATTTTCCTCAGAGATTTAGATACTGTGAATAAAAGCTGTTGCAATGGGATCATTTGCAGGTTCTTGTGAAATTGTGGAAGAGAAAGATGAAGTAAGATCGACCAAACATTCCGGGAGATATGGTAAATCGGTTTTGGGATCATCAAGTAAAGGTTTTGAGCAGAAGCAGAGAGAGTATCATGGTTCTCTTGAGTATGACATTGATAAGCTTTTTCAGTCTATTCCTGTGAAACCCTCGATGAGGCTAATGGGTTCTTCTTTCCATAATCATGAGACGAGCGCGAGTGCCGGTCCTAGTAGAACCACAAGCCCTTCTAAGCGAATCGCCATGATGAAGAAACCGGGGACACCTCAGTCGCCTAGAGTTGGTGGTCTCTCTGATTCAGTTTCCTTGAAGCAGGCTCTGAGGGATCGTTGCATTTCTAAGGCGTCCGAAATGGCTGCTCAGAAACGGTTATCGAAATCAGCAGCTGCGTCTCCAAGGGTTTCAGAAGCAGATAGGATAAAGAGTTTGTATAACCAAGTTTCGAATGAATCTACTAGCAGGTCTGCGCTTCTTCCTGATGACAAGGGTAAAGGAAGCTTGGTTGAGATACCTTTCATGCCAATAAACGATAAACCAAGTTCTTCGAGGAGTGTGACTCTGCGGTTTGTAGAGACTTCTAATTCCATTTCTGAGCCATCTCAAGCTGGAATCAGTTTGGGATTAGAAAGAGTGGAAAATCAAATGCGGGAGATTAAGCTTTTGCATAAATCCAACAAATCTGGATCTTGTCTCAGTTCTGGCAGTGGAGATTACGAGATAGAGTTAGATGATAATGTTGCCTCTCCTTCTACTCATGCGTTCGTCGAAGATCATGTGGTAGAAATAGACAAACACGTTACCTCACTGCCTTCTCATTCTAGCAAGAAAGATAATGGAACAGAGCTTCACGTGACCGCTCTGGAATCGAGGCAGAAAGAGAAGTTAGATGATGCACCTAGTTCAGGAACAGAGAAGATCAAAGCAGTACGCAAAGTAAGAAGAATGATTCCACGTCCCAAACAGCAGCCAAAAAAGAAAATTTTGGTAAAGAAGAAGTTAAAAATCGGAGTGGTTTCTGTAACTTATCCAACGAATAAGGAGGACAACAACGATTGTAATGCAAATCAGCTTCTCTGCCATATATGCCACTGTTCGTTGAAGGGCACCAACATCCAAAACCAACCTCCAACGCATACTACTACGCATAATCCTGAGATTTGCTCAGACAGTTTGAGCTCTATATTGAATAATGTTGGTAAAGAAGCTCATCAAGTAGCTGATGAGAACTCCTCTGGTTCTTGTAATGTTAGTCAAAGCTCTGAAGCTGAGATTGTCGTCATGAAACAAGATGTTTCCTCGAGTAATAACAGTGGAAACGGGGCAAGGGAAACAGAGAATCCAACTTCAAGTGAGAAATTCGAGTTCTCATTGAGTTCTAAAGATAGTCTTGGGGATTATAGCAGAAGCACAAGCATGAGTGAGGAGAGCAATCTGAGCAGGTTTAGCTGTGGAAACAAGCCTCACATGTCGATGGATGTGCGATGGGAAGCAATTAAGCATGTCAAGGTGCAGTATGGCTCATTGGGTTTACGACACTTCAACCTTTTGAAGAAACTCGGTTGCGGAGATATAGGAACAGTTTATCTCGCTGAGCTGATTGGTACAAACTGTTTGTTTGCTATAAAGGTCATGGACAACGAGTTCTTGGCCAGAAGAAAAAAGTCTCCGAGGGCACAAGCGGAAAGGGAAATACTTAAAATGTTGGACCATCCTTTTCTTCCTACGTTATACGCACAGTTTACTTCAGATAATTTGTCTTGTCTAGTCATGGAGTATTGTCCTGGAGGAGATCTTCATGTTCTTAGACAGAAGCAGCTAGGCAGATGTTTCCCTGAACCTGCAGCAAGGTAAACAAAACCTTTTTTAAATTGTGTCATCGAGGTAATTAGTTTCTTGTAATTGATGATAAAAGTTTGTTTTCAGGTTCTATGTTGCGGAAATTCTCCTTGCATTGGAGTATTTACACATGCTTGGTATCATATACCGAGATCTGAAGCCGGAAAATATTCTAGTCCGTGAAGATGGACACATTATGCTTACAGATTTCGACCTCTCACTCCGATGTGCAGTGAATCCGACTCTTCTCAGTTCTCCGCCTGGTCAAGATCCAGCAAGGATGTCTGGTCCATACAACACATCCAACTGCATACAACCGTTCTGTATCATCGAACCATCTTGCCAGGTTTCATGTTTCAGCCCTAGGCTCTCCTCAAACCAACAACAAGGTAGAAAAGCGAAAAGGTCTGATCATCTTTCGAAAACCCAACTACACTTGAAAAGATCATTGCCTCAGCTCGTGGCTGAACCAACCGAAGCTAGATCCAATTCTTTTGTCGGAACACACGAGTACTTAGCTCCTGAGATCATCAAAGGAGAAGGACATGGCGCTGCTGTTGACTGGTGGACTTTTGGGGTTCTCCTTTACGAGCTTTTGTATGGGAAAACACCTTTCAAAGGTTACAACAATGATGAGACTTTAGCCAATGTCGTGTTACAGAACCTCAAGTTTCCCGATAGCCCGCTCGTGAGCTTTCAAGCAAAGGATTTGATCAGAGGGCTTCTGGTTAAGGAACCAGAGAACAGGCTTGGCTCAGAGAAAGGATCTGCAGAGATCAAAAGACATCCTTTCTTTGAAGGATTGAATTGGGCTCTAATCCGTTGTGCAATCCCGCCTGAGTTGCCGGATTTCTACGAGTTTGGTGGTGGACCGGATGCGTCGGCTTCACTTAATGATGATAGATATCTTGAATGTCAAGCCATAGGCGATCATCTTGAGTTCGAGTTGTTTTAAGACACTAGAAAATTTTCTGTAATATATTTTGTAAGCTTTAAAGTATGTCTAATAACTTGCTAAGATATATCAAAATGTCTAATATCTTCTGCTAAGATATGTCAAAACACCAAACATATATATAGAATAGCAAAATCAAAATTTACTCTCTTTTTAAGGTGTTCACCTAAAGGCTAAAAGCAAAAATAAAAAAACATGTTTTTCCTCTTACATTGAGTCTCATGTGAATAAATCGAAAAGTACTTGATAGATTTCACTTAAGAAACGTTTTCGTATGCCTTTATTAATTGAAATGTCAAACAATCGATGCATAACAATTTTTTTTGTTAGTAAGTTGGAGTATAAATCGTCACTAAAACGACTAAAACATCTTTGAGAGTTATGGTCACATTATCAAGTTGAGCTAAATGAAACGTTTTGTTTCTGAATTATATAGTCCATCATTTTTTTTTGGTGAATTATAGTCCATCATTAGTTATTTGTTAGTGAAATAAGGGAAAATGACAATGTAATTTCTTTAGAAAAATAATTAGTAACATAAAGATACTAGTTTATTGAATAAACCAACGTATAGATCGGAAGAACAAATGAGATAATAAAAGGTAAAAACCAGAAGACAATGTAAAAACTGGGTTGTAGAATGAATTAACTAGATCTCCGGTGACATTCTACTCAATGGAACGCCATGAATCACCCCTAGACACGTCAGAGCCAGGGGAAGAGAGGTGGGCGGCGAAAACGGCACTCCGAGCATCCAGAAAATAAAACAAGTGGTTATCGAAAATTTCTACCCATAAAAAAACAATCGGAAACAAATTAATCCACAAATTCGAAAATACATCAAACAGGGCGGTTCAAACGGAAAAGGGGCCTTGTACGGAAAACAATTTTTTTAGCAAAATTGGGTGTCCATTTGATAAATTTAAAGATTGGGCCCTTATATGTATAATTTTGATAAATTAAGGGCCCTTTTTGCTAAAGAAATTAACTACAAAGAAGCGGAGTCTTCAGCATTTGCACAATTTACACACCCCTAAAAACGGTACTCCTGACATCAAACAACAAAGAAGCGAGTCAATCTATATTCTAGAAATTCAAATAAATGGATCGATTTAGTCTAGTCAAAACAATCATTGCGTGAATCGTACTTACCTATACATATATATCAATATACACTCTACTGATCGAAAACAAATTAATCAACGATATCAATCACCGAAACAAAACAATCTATCTAAAAAAACTATTAAAACATCATACGTTTTACCAACAGAGGAGTATATATTTTATACTTATTTATATAATTGAAAGCTAAATTAAAAAACATCATACGTTTTACCAACAGAGGAGTATATATTTTATACTTATTTATATAATTGAAAGCTAAATTAAAAAACATCATACGTTTTACCAACAGAGGAGTATATATTTTATACTTATTTATATAATTGAAAGCTAAATTAAAAAACATCATATGTAAAATGTCTTTATCAATATTAGAAGGGATTTTTGCTAAATGGACCGAAATTGAAAGGTACTTTGTCTCACTAACCTAATATGAAGTTGTTTTTGTCCCCTTAACCAAATAATTTTTGAAATTCAATTTAGCCCTTGAAAAAAAAATAAAAAAAAATAATTTATTTATTTTCTGATTTTCAAAAACTCAGAAATTGAGATTAATATTTTTTTAAATATATCACGATCAGAGAATAATAGTAATAGGAAGAAGAAAATTAGATTTAGGAAATATTTTTTTAAATATATTAGTTAAAGAAAGTAAATAATCACGATTTATAAGATCTTAGATTTATGGAAATAAAACTAACTTTGGTAGAAATTACCTTTTACCAACGGTAGAATATATGTAAGATGTAGATGAATGCGGTAGAATGCATCTGCTACATGGCATAGAAGACAAGACGAATGGCAAAAACTAGTTTCTGCATTTGGCAGCAACAAGCCAAATCGTGGAACTTGCTTTCTACTTTGCGTAGAATTAGAAATAGAACAATTGGCAGAACGGATGTTTTTAGCCGTCGCAGATTTGTGTTATTTGGTAAAAAGTGCAATCTACCGGTAGATTTGACCTTGGTAGACGGAAACAAATTTATTTTTCTAACACTTTTTTGAATAAAAAAAATATTAACATGAAACTATATACCTTCTACATAACATTTTTGATTTTTCCTTATTTTAAAACATTATAAAACCTATTTATTTTGAATTTTCAAAGTTTATTATAGGATAATTTATGGAATTTTTGACACAAAAAAGTGTTAGATTAGTGGGACAAAACACCTTCCAATTTAGGTCAATTTAGTAAAATTCCCATTAAAATGGAAACTAACTTTTATGTAACTCGAACATATAATCAGATCCAGATTTGAAACTAAGGGTCTCTTATCCGAACCAAAAATCATAATCACAGTTTTCTAATATGAAATTCGGAACCAACAATCGAAAATCCACCAAAAAAATCAAAATCTGAAACTAAATTCAAATACAAGCGCTCGCGAACATCTAAAAAACTTGAGTCCTAAACATAATCAACACCAAATCCATTTGAAGACCCGAAGCCCAAACTAAATCAACACAAACAAATAACATGAACACCGAAATCTAAATCTTAATCAACACCAATTTGAAATTTAGTTTCAATTTGTATATATATATATATATATATATATATATATATATATATTATCTGCAAATTCAAATTGCTGTAGATTCAAATTTGTGTACTTGTCGGTATAGATATCTAGTAAGTTAAGAAATATATATATATATATATATTTAGGCTTTATAATTAAAATTGAAACTTTTGATTGCAATCTTCCGTTTGAAACATTATACGCGTATTATCTTTATACAAAAATTGTTACAAAGTTGATATATAACATAACCTTTTGAGTATTATTATTCATCACACTACATCTGATTTCCGTAAAAAAAAATTCTCATTTGATTTTTTTTTTGGTAAACAATTCTCATTTGATTTGCTTGTTTTTATTTGGCTTTTCCTTGACTTAAGGAATGCTTGTTCATCCTCGAAGAGTTGAGTTGTTGCAATTTCACCGAGTTGAAAGATGTCACTCCTAGTGACACACCCATCTTCAACATCTTTGGTTTATTAGACTTGACTTGTTTTTCATTCACTATATCTACCATCTTATCCAGTTCGTAGACAGCTAGAGCAAGTTGGCGAACTTCAAGCCTAAGATTTGCTATTTCAGATTTTAGAATGCCCACCTGGAGGGTACAATCATAGTTTAAACCTAGGCTGTAATCCGTAATATAAAGACATGTACATGTGAAGTAACTAACTCTGATTCTCAACAAATGTAGCAAAATTCCACCTACCAATCCATATGACTAGTAATCTAATCGGAAGTAAAAAACATAATAAAAAAACATTGCATCGTACTAACCTAACGTGAATCCATCTAAATCTAATAACTTTGATTCCCGACAAACTTTAGGGGTCGAATTTCATTCCTATGAGATCGATATAACGACATGGTAAACTTAGTTTCACATCGACATAATCGGAGCGAGCCTACAAAGGCTCAATTTAAATCTAGGCCCAAATGACATTAAACCCATGTACAAAATGAGCTTAATAAGAATATGTGCATAAAATTAATATATTGCTTAATGGACCCATGCCTATTCTATTAGTTGACTTAAGTTACTTAGTGTGACTATATATAATTTATTGTATTCACCCAGAAAAGTGATCACAACTTTTACAGAGAAACTCTCTTGTAATAACGCTTAAACCATAATATAAAAAAAAGAACTCTTTTTTAGTATGTTGTGTTCTTCATGAGTCCGCCTCATAGAGATCTCCATCTCCTCTACAACCCTCTAACACCCTTGACAAATTTAACTGTGCAGATTCACACCCCCACACAAATGTAGCAGAACTCCACCTACCAATCCATCTCACTAGCAATCCAATCGGAAGTAAAAAACCGTAATTGGAAAACATCGCCTGAACTGATCGTACTAACCTTTGCTCAGCGAGGGTGAAGAGGACGGAGGAATGTAAACCAGACCATCGACTTCACTAATTTCCTCCATAGGCATGACGTTTCCTTGAAGGATAGGTTCTCGTAGACGAGGATATCTTAGTATAAACAACATAAACACCAAAAACTAAATTTGAATCAACACCATGAATTCGTATAGATATTTGTGTACTTATCGCGTACGAATATTGAGTAAGGTAAATGGCCTGAACTGATCGTACTAAGCTTTGCTCGGCGAGGCTTGGCGAAGAACGACGGAGGAATGTAAACCAGACCGCCGGCTTCACTAATTTCCTCCATCGGCATGGCGTTTCCTTGAGGGACAGGTTCTCGGAGACGAGGATATCTTATTATAAACAACATGAACACCAAAAACTAAATTTGAATCAACACCATGAATTTGTATATATATTTGTATACTTGTCGCGTACAAATATCTAGTAAGGTAAGAAATAAATATTTTTAGTTTTTGTAATTAAAATTGAAATTTCTAATGAAAAATATCTCAAAATGTATAGAGAAAGGGATTTTGGTGGCTAGACCAAATCTCTCATTTTCTGTTAGATTATGGGCTTCCAACTTAAAACCAATTGGCAATTAGTAGCGAGGCCTATACTCTTTATATATTGTTTAAGATCCGTTCCAACTTCTGATGTGGGATATATTCCCTAATACGCCCCCTCGAGATGATGGTTCTTTGACCATTAATCTCAGAATGTTTGGGCATGGATCGATGGACCAGTTTTTGGTTCAAATCGATTATGGATCGGGTTGGGCTGTGTGGATCGTGGGCTCTGATACCACGTTAGATTATGAGTTTCCAACTTAAAACCAATTGGCAATTAGTGGAGAGATCCATACTCTTTACACTACAAGAAAACACAGGATTTGTGACTACCTTTTGTAACGCTTTTTTCCGTCACAGATATTTGTGACGTCGTTGCGACTAACTAGTTACGAATTTGTGACGAAAAATAAAACAATGAAAAATCCGTCGTAAATTTACGACGCAAAAAGATCGTTGTAGTAGCGTCATAAATTAGCGACACTTTTGCAACTAATATCCGACTAGAAAAGGGTCGTCGCAAAACAGTCACAAGCTTGTGACCGTTTTCCAACTGCGAAATTAGTCAGTAGAGGGCGTCACTAATCTGTCACAAATTTGTGAACATTTTGTGACGCTTTCTCTCCGTCGCAAATGTCGGCAACCAGATCATCCGTTGAAAACATGTTTAACACCATTTGTGAACGTCATTTTAAAGCAACCGTTTGTGATGCCAAAAATAAGTCACAATTCGATCACACATTTGTAACGACTTCGTGACTATTTCCAACATTTTTGACGGTTCCCAACTATTTTGCAACTCCTAGTATGAATTTGGAAAACAAAGGAACCTATTACATCACAAATCATGTGTTTCCCTAATTTTAATTATTTAAATGTACAAGTTACATTACATTTACCACTCACATTTTTAAAAATTGGAAATTTTAAAAAACTCCACATCAATCTCAAATATTATTGATAAAGTCTATGTTAATTTCATGATAAGTATGTGAATGATTGTTTTTGCAAATTTAACTTTATAAGTTATATAGAACTCCATATGTTCCTACATTAAATGTAGCAGGAAGATGAAATTTATATTTGAAAGGATTATGTCACACAATTTGGTTTCAAAATGTTTAGGGTTTGGGGTTTGGACCTGTGATTACCATTAGAGTCACAATTCGGTCACAAATTTGTGAGTATTTTGCGACAGATTTTCAACTCTTTTGCAACTCCCGTTATAAATTTGGTATAACTATTACCATGGAAAGAATGTATTTTCCAAATATAAATTAATGTAATGTAGCAGTTACATTAGATTTACCTTCCACATCTTCGAAAACCACAAAAATTAATTTTTTTAAAGGTAATCCTAAATATTAATCCTAAAGTCTATGTGTTTATATTATAAACTATGAGAATAATTGTTTTATTTCCAATTTGATTTTCTAAGTTACATATAAGTCCATATTTATAAACACAAAGGTTGGAAACATATGAAATTTAGATGGGAAAGGATTAAGTCACACAATTTAGCTTCAAAATATTTAGGGTTTAGGGTTTCAACATGTGACTAATATGGTCATATATTTGTAACGATTTTGTGACGGATTGTAATTTTCCCACCCTTGGTGACTGATTTTGGAATTGGGTTTGAAATAATTTGGTCCATTTTGCCATACAATTGGGCTTTTGGTGGCCCACTTATAAACCCAATAAAGTTTGCCACTCTGTTGCGACGGATTTGAGGGGGAAAATAACGAAACGCGGATATTTTAATTTATTTCTCCGAAAACCCTAATTTTATCACTTTCTCCCAAGCTACAGGCGATTCCAAACGTAGCCTCCGATCTGTTCTTCGAATCTCTTCCGAATACCTTCTCCATCTCTTTCTTTCTTTCGGATCTCTTTCACCAGTAGAGTTGGTGGTGGTCGTGGAACCAACCTTCAACCTGGAAGGTCCAAACTCCGTGGGAACGGTGCTCGACCGAACGATGAAGCGGGTACATCCAGAGCAGGTGGTGGAGGTAACAGCGGTGTCTCTCTTGTCGCATGTGGTAGTGGTGAAAACCGAGGAGTTTCTTTCGCCGCAGGCGGCGGTGGTGGTGGTGGAGGAGGAAGCCCAACAGACCCTCTCTCCACAGGCTGTGGTGATGGTGGATCCGCGACCAGATATGCTAGATTCACACCACCTGCTCTTCGAGTCGACGCGGATTGGGTTTCGATTCATGTGATGAGGATTCAAGATAAGAAAGTGGAGCCTGATGGTTTATCTTGGGTAAGGGTTTCTTAAAGTTGAGATTTTTTTTGAGTATTACTCGCAAGTATTTCAACATTTGACATGTTACATTTTGGTGAAATTAAGTTTAGTGGAATTACATGGACACATGATGGTAAAGGGGTTTTCTACAATCGCTATCCAGCTCCATAGTAAGTGTTTTCGTTTTAACTTTTGAGAGATTGGTTTGAAAAGATTGTGTTTTTAGTTACCATTTCTGATTGTGGTTTGTTGTTGTAGAGAGGGAGAGAAGATATATGTTGGTACAGAGACTAATTCTAATCTATACCATGAGCTGTATTACCATTTCCTTGGAACGGATCAATCTAGTGATGTTTTATGTTGGAGAGACCATGAGAATCCCAAGTATATGTTTGGATCTAAAGTCATTGATGATGGGAAGGTAAAGCTAGCAAAGTTTAAGTTTTTAGTTTTGGGTTTGAGTATTAATCTACCTTTGTAGTGATGATGTGATGTTCGAACTCGTACTGTATTGCCTGATTATGCTTGAGAAACCATGTTGTTTTTGCTTGATTATGCACAATTATGTTTAACACTTCACTAATTATTGCAAATGTAAGGATTCAATACTGTTATGCACATTCATCTGTTGAACTGTTTGCCCTTTTTATTAGCTGTGAACCAGAAATTGAACAAGTGATTATGAATTGGAATTCTTTTTGTTATATCAGCTTGTCATATCTTTATCTGGTCATGTTTAAGACTTTCTATCCGCCTTTAGTTCGGTTACTGTGTTCTTGTGTTCAAGCATAAACCAAATTTTGTTCTCATTAAGATTAAAGCGATATTCCTTAAGGTATTTTCTCTTCTCTTCTGTTCTCTGCTATTGCTTTATGTTTATGCTTCTAAAATTTAAACTTCTGTGGTGTATATTTTGTCTTGGTTGGTTGGCTGGCTGAGATGTGAACTGCTTATCTTGATTGCGTTGTGAACTATCTTGGTTTTAACTGGATCAATTAAGTCTAACTATGTTGTGAATCAATACAATTTGTTCATCTTCCAGCTTATAGTTGTGAACATAGTGGTTTTAGAGTTTGATTCCTTTTGCCTTTGGTTTTGAATGATAATGGTAGATGCAAAATTCGGATACATTTAGTGGTTGTTTTGCAGATTTCTTAACTCAAATATTTTATCTTCTATGTTTATTCTAAATTTCATTGATACTTACATGTACATGTTTTGTTTACATTTCAGTGTACAATGACTGATCCCAAGGGAACAATATTTGGACTTGGGAAACTACATGAGATGGTTGGGAAAGGAAAGAGGAAATGGAGCATCCAAGCTCCTCTACGTCAGAACTTGCATAGATCCATGAGCAGCTAGATTTAGCTCAGTGTTAGCTTGCTGCTCAAGACGAGGATAATGCGCGACCTGATGAGGAACAACGATGAAGCGATGAGGAGCAACACAAAGGTCAGGAAAAGATCTATGAAATGTCAAAGATCTCTACCACCCATCGCACAACCTTATGGCCATGTCTGACACTTCAACTTCTCCTACCCAACCTTCACTATAAACTTTAAGTTTTATTGCTTTTGAATATATTTTTGACTTTATGTATGATAATTGTATTCTACTTACTTTCTGTACATTTGGTTTACTAATCTTTGTTTAGTCTTGCTTTAAGTGTTTTTAATTTTAAGGAAAACAAAACAAATTGAAAACTATTGAAAAAATCATTAACTTGTGTACAGTAATTACACTAATCTACGACTACTTAAAGGAGTCGCATAGTGGTCGCATAAGTACGACTAAAAAATCGTCACAAATGAATCAGAAATTTATAACCAACAAAGGAAGTCACAAATCCGTCAGTAATTTAAGACTACAAATACCCGTCTCATATTCGTCACACTTTTGCGACGGCGATATGTGGTCACAGATTCGTCACAAAAAAGTGACTCTTATGCGACGCTTTTAATTTGTGACGCCATTTTAGCAACCACTGAAATCCGTCACAGTAGAGTCGCAAAAAGGCCTTTAGCGACGGATTTGTGACTCTTTTGGGAGTCACAAATCCAGTGTTTTCTTGTAGTGTTATATATTACTTAAGATCCGTTCCAACTTCCGATGTGAGATAGATTCCCTAATATTTTCTTCATATAAGCAAGGTAAGCCAATAATTGTGAACCTCGGTGCTTCACTGAAGAAAGAGTATTCGTGGTCGATAGGCACATACCGAATAGTACCATTCTCATCTAGTCTCGTAAGAACATTTCTCTTTTGGCGATCCTTGATCCTGAATTGGAAGTCGGCCAAGCATATTTTATGCACTTCTTTACTTGGTATTTCGATGGCATCAATTTCTTTTTCAAAAAGTCTTCAACACAATCCAGAGTATAAACATTATTTTGAATATAAGTTCAAAGTCTTTAAGCAAAACGATAAAATGTTATGGTAAAAGTATTGAGAGTAAAAATTTAGTTGCAACTTATCATATTTACGTACTTAAGTTTTTTTTAACGTATGGATTTATATTTTTATGTTTAGCAACTGATCAGAGTTACAAAAGACTATGATCTTGGTCTTTTTGAAGCTGAAAAGATAATCACTATAAGAGAGAGAGAGCCTGCAACAGATTATAGTTACAAAAGACCATAATCTTGGTCTTTTGAAGCTAAAAAAAACAAGCTAATGATAAATCATAGTTACAAACGACTTTACATGAAAAAGATGGATTCAATCAAGGAATCAATACTCCATTAAGGGTGAAGATAATAAGTTTTGGGCATTTACCTGATTAAAAGCAGGAAAGTTATAATCCGCCAATTGGATTGTCTGCAATACCTCAATTTCCTGTTAAGAATGAGTCCCCAAAAAAAGTGTCAGAACACGGTTAGGCAAGTGAAGATTGATTTATTCTTAAATAAACATTTGCAAGAGACATAAACTTACCATTGCTGCTAAACCACAGGAAACCCCAACATTACGTTGGTTTGATGTAACATCAAATATTATAACTAAAGATGAAATACTTACCTCCTCGTCAAGAAGTTAGGCTCCAGCCTAGTAAGCTATAGAGCATCTTAGCTTATGCAGGAATACTGAGTTTCCTTCAATCTTGGAAAATCATTTGACAAGCCTTCTTATAGGCAAATGCAGAGACTTTACCTCCATCAATGAGCAGATTATTGAAGTGTATGCAGTATATTGAAGTTCATATCATTGCTGTCCTAGCTCAGCACTACAACTTAAGCAGATCACTGAATTTCTCGAACAAGTCTTATTAACGAACATTTATCTCCATCAAAATGGCGACCTATGTGAAGATTGAAGCTTATATCATCGCTGTCCCAGCTCAGCGTAATATATAATACAAGCAGATACTTGAATGTATCAATATCGATCTTGAAAGATCATTATACAAGCCTTAATAAAGGCGACCTACGAGAAATTTAAAGTTCATACCATTGCTGTCCCAGCTCAGCACTACAACTTAAGCAGATCACTGAATTTCTCGAACAAGTCTTTTTAACGAACATTTATCTCCATCAAAATGTTGACCTATGTGAAGTTTGAAGCTTTAATCATCGCTGTCCCAGCTCAGCGTAATATAGAAATTCCAGCAGATAATTGAATTTCTCAAATCTCGATCTTAAGAGATCGTTATACAACCTTTAATAAAGATTGACCTATGAGAAGTTTGAAGTTCATATCATCAGCTGTCACAGCTCAGCTTGATATACAAGCAGATCACTGAATATATCAATTTCGATCTTGAAAGATCATTATACAAACCTTAATAAAGGCTGGCCTATGAGAAGTTTGAAGTTCATATCATTGCTGTCCCAGCTCAGCAAGATCATGAAGTTAATCTTAGAGATTGGAGTCTCCAAATCGGGACAAAATTTGACAAGTCTTACTTAGGCAACATCGGACAATTTTCCCAAGTTAGAAACCGGACAAACACAATCATATAATGTGTTGTCCCTTTCTTTTGGGTTTGGAAAACAAAAACAAAAACTTTAAAGAAACTAAAACCAAAAGACAAGAAAATCAAAAGTAGTTCACGGAGAATTGTGTGTGGATTAAAAATCCATAAAAACTAAATCTTTATAACATGATCGATTAGAAACCAAAAACAAAGAGGGGTTTTGATTAGCAAAACACAAGATAAACAGAAGCCCTAATCTTAAAAGATTGAAATTAGAAACCTTTGAGATGTAATGTAAGAACACAATGACAAAAGAGGGCTTTTTTGGATTTGCGATGTAACAAATTAAATCTGATACTCTGAATCTAAAACGTATATACAAAAGACGGTTCGATCTGATTTTCATTAACAACATAAACAGAAACCCTAATTGAAAACCCAAGAAAAGAACACAATCGCGAATGTAAGAAATCCCTAAAAACCGGACAAAACACAAAATTCGAAAGAGGGATTTGGATTTGCGATAAAAAAAAAAATCAACATATAAACCCTAAATAAATCAGCAGAAACAAAAACCTTGAGACGATGGTGGCCTCTGAAGAAAAATGTAATTTTGAGAAATCTAAATCTAAAATCTAGATCGCTACTACATTATTTTATGCACAGCTGTTTAATAACCGTTATGGAACATAAATCTGGTTTTTTTATTTTGGGCTTCAGGCCCATATCTAGGCTTCCTTTTATTCTTGATTATATAACTACGGTAAGGACAAAAAACTAGGTTTAAATCACATATAAATTCATGAACTCGATATTAATTTTAATATATGAATAATTTATAACTATAGATACACATTAGTGAGTTTTATTTGACATAGACAAAAAGAATGGTTATTTTGATCTTCCCACATGTTCAAATATATAGCAGTTTTGTTTCCATGTTGTTTTGTATTCAAAGATATGGAATAATTCCATGGTAAACTCAGAAATTATTTTTACCAAGATCAATACAACTCAATTTTTTTTAATAAAATATAAAATAGTCTATAAAAATACCATAAAATATTTATACTTTGAATCCTTTTTATGATAATCTCATTTGTAATATTATCAAGCACATTTTTCTCAGTAAACAAACTAAACAGTCATTCAAAAGTTGATCTTTAATTCGGTTGCGTTGCTCAGCCTTCACGATCTTCAATGCTGAAAAGCATCTCTCAATGTTTGCGGTAGAAACCGACAAAACCAGAATCAACTTTAAAAGCCTATAAAACAAAAGATGTGACAAATGCTTTCTGTTTCCATTAGCATACGAGCAAGTTCTCCAAAATTCCTTAGATGAAAACAAATTTCATAACAATCCCAATTACACCTGTAACACCCGTGAACCAATTTTGTGAAATTGGAATCAACACACCAGTTTGGTCAGGGTTCCGGTTCGATGTAATCGTTCGGATTTGGCCGGTATGGTTTGAGTGTGTGTCGATCGACACAACTGGAGTGTGTCGATCGACACAGCTTGTTAAACGGTTTTTGGACTCGATGTTTAATCGATCGGTTTACGTGTTGGTTTGGGAAAAACCCTAGGGCTTCGTATATAATCTGATTGGCCGTGTTTTTGAGTGGAGAAAGGCAAATAATCAGAGTTATATTGTTTCCCAGAGAGTTTTATCGTTTCCGGTGAGTTTGTGTGTGAGGATTCGATTGGTTTGTGAAAGGAACCATTGTTGTGCAATTCGGAGTGGAATAGGAGGTGAATTTCGTGGCTTTTAGTGGTGGTCAATGCTGATCTCGTTCTAGTCTCAATTCCATTGTTTTCCCAACCGAAAAGCTAAGGTGAGTGCGTGACCATGTGGTGGTACCGGGTTTAACACCCGTACCATGATCTGACCCGGATCATGGACCAACTCGGAGTTTCATCAAGAAGTATGAAAAATAGCCCAACGAGGGCCTATTAAGAATTTGGCCCAATCATATAAGTGACCGACCTTGGTGAATTCAAGGAAAAATGAAGAGTTAGCTGAGATAAAAGTAAATAGTTAGAATTAAGTATATTTTCCTTTTATCTTTTAAGGAGATTTTCCATATCTCTTAGAGTTGATTCCACCGTCTTAACATCTTGTATAAATACATGATGTCCTTCTCCTATAGGGGATATTGACCTCCAAATTCATATTCATTTAGAAATCCACCTCCGCCTTGGATCCAGAATTGGATTCAAGACCTAGAAGCACCTCTCAAGACAGATTCGTCCTGTTCTAGTAGACGAGGAAAAAGACGTAATAGATCAACCCCGAAAGTCTTTCTATTTCGGGCACAAATAGAAGACAACCATACGAAGCTACATGCAAAACGAGAACGTAATTTGATATTACAGTTCGAAAGTTATACTCAGTTTCCTGAGACCAAAGAAGAAGGATACGAAGTCCCGAAGAGCCAACTTCGTACCTTTTCCACGATGAACTACAACGAACCAGGTAACGATTTACATACTGTTGGAAAGATCTCTCTAGTTTCCAGAACAGGATTCGGATCGTACATCCGAGGTCAATAGCATCCTCAGTCACGTTGCCAGTAACGCTTATTCTCGAAGAACTAAACTCATCACGTATGTGACTTGCCTAGGCATTACTTATCACGTATGTGACTTGCCTAGGCATTACTTATCACGTATGTGACTTGCCTAGGCATTACTTATCACCTTTGTGACTTGCCTATGAAGGCATAACTCATCACCTTTGTGACATGCCTATAAAGGCTTAATTCATCACCTCTGGTGACCTAGCTGCCTAGCTGCCTACCTGTTTATCTGCCTAGCTGACTATCTGCCTAGCTATCTAGGTCAATGACTTAACTTGGTAAACGAGTAGTAACGAATGTTATGAAAATGAACTACGAATGGCTTGATGCCTATTCTAAATGGTACGTAGGCAGCCTCCACATGGCATATCTATAACATATAAATCTTCCCATAGTTTATATCTATGATAAGGAAGACGATGTGTATAGAGAACTCTATACACATACTTTTGAGCTATTATTTTCTTGGTGATTTTACGTTTAAACCTAATTCCTCTATTCTTTCGAACGATCTCGGAGTGTTGCTCAATCCGACATCACCAAATTGGCGCCGACTAAAGGAACCGATTAGGTTTTCTGCGTCAAAACCCACCAGAAAATCTCTCATTAGACCTTTGGAACCAAAGATCAAACACCATCTGTCACGAACGTGACCGAAACCGAAGGTTGTACTACATGCACCACGAACGTGAACGGATTGAATAAAGACATGGAAGGCTTAAGCCTACCACATAACAATCCGCTCATGATCAAACTAATGGTTAATTATTGTAAAGTCAATCGTGTCTTAACTGAAACCGGAAGCTCGGTAAACTTGATTTATCAAGTCTAGAAGATGAAATCTTGACAACGAACGTTTGTCTGAAGTATCTCTAAGGAGGAGACTATCATTCATATGACCTAGCTCACAGCTCGTCATTCATATGACCTAGCTAGCAGCTCGTCATTCATATGACCTACCTCACAGCTCGTCATTCAGATGACATAGCTAGCAGCTCGTACCTCGTCATTCATATGACCTGACTCGCAGCTCTCCCAGCTCGCAGCTCGTCATTCAAATGACCTGCCTCGCAGCTCTCCTGGCTCGTAGCTCGTCATTTAGATGACCTGTCTCGCAGCTCTCCCAGCTCGTAGCTCGCCATTCAGATGACCTGTCTCGCAGCTCTTCTAGCTTGCAGCTCGTCATTCAAATGATCTGTCTCGCAGCTCGCAGCTCGTCATTCAGATGACCTGTCTCGCAGCTCTCCCAGCTCGCAGCTCGCCATTCAAATGACCTGCCTCGCAGCTCTCCTGACTCACAGCTCGTCATTCAGATGAACAGATGGTGGTATCAGATTTAGCACCCATTACCATACCCGAGCCATGTCTGATTCGACTTGGAGCTTTGGGAAGCATCTCAGAGAAATGGGCCTGGAAGGGTCCATGTAGACGTTTCGGCCCGTTAAGGAGCGCTAGCCGACCTCGGTGAATACAAGCAAATTGGATGACTTAGCTCGGATAAAAGGAAATCTTAGAATTAGTATAACTTCCTTTTGTCTTTTAGGAGATTTCCATTTATCTTTTAGGGTTATTTCGACCGACTTTGTACTTGTATAAATTCTTGATGTATTCCTCCAAAACGAGGACATCTCCTTCAACATATAATTCTATACACATCTTTTCTTTGTGATTTTACGTTTAAACCTAGTTCCTCTATTCTTTAGACCGATCACGGATTGTTGCTCAATTCGGTATCACCAAATTGGCGCTGACTAAGGGGACTGATTAGGTTTACTACGTAACTTTCACGAGGGAAATCATTTAAAGATGTCCAGAGACGAAATTCTAACTCCACCTGTTACAAGTGTAGCTAGAACGAAAAAGAATCTAACCGATGGAAGCAATCCTGAAGGGGCATTGAAAGCCTCAGAAAAACAGGGTCCTACCCCAGAGATCCATATTCTGGAGAAAGATCAACAACCGGAGGCCCGATCAGAGAAGTCGAACCCCCAGGTAATCCTGATCTAAGATACGGAACTTGATGTTCCAGCCGAGCTGAAATCGTTACAGGGAAAGTACGATAAACAGCACAGAGATCAGGAAAAATTCCGTGAAGAGATGACTCTCCTCTTGGGACGGACCGATCAGAGTTCTCGGAACCGGACGACTCAAACTGATCAAAATCTGTTTCCAACCGAGATAACGCCTATAGTTTTTCGGTGGGAGGCAAATCTGCGACTCATGTAACACCGCCTTCACGAAGTTTGTGTTAGAATATGCGGAATTACTATGGTTGCTAAAGATGGTTTTGAGATTAAAGAGAGTAAATATTATTTTCTCATTAGATTCATAATAGATCTTTTACATCACAAAAGTATATAAAGGAAAGGGGGATGTCGACATCATGAACCTAAACACCTTTAGTGGTTGGTGAAATGGTTGGTGAGAGGATAAGGTAAGGACCACTTTTAGTACCTATCCTTACCTTAGCCTTATCTATAAACAACAACACCACTAATGATTGTAACGGCTCTTTTCTTCTTCCTTTACTCTATTTGAATGCTATAAAGATCGGTACGGCCACTAAAGATGGTACGAATGGTACGGATGACCGTACATCCGTACATATCCGTACACAATCTCATAAAACCGATCCAAGTCCCTCTTGATCAATACTCCCCCTCAAGCTTAAGTCTATGGTAATGACTTAATCTTGGAAATCCATGAAGCATCACCTCATTAAAAACCTTCACATAGAAAAACCCATTGGGAGACTTGCGGCCTTGGTGAAGATATCCGCCAATTGATCTTCACTCCTTGTAAAGCATGGAAGAATGACTCCTTGTTCCATCTTTTGCCTAACCTTGTGACAATCGACTTCAATGTGCTTGGTTCTCTCATGGAACACCGAATGTGCCTATCATTCTTATCTCCGGCACAATCCGCATCGCAATATCCAACCAAGTCGGTGTTGTCATTCTTTCCCATCCAAACACCTTGACCAAAGCTTCCTTTGAGATATGTTAGTATCCTTTCAACCATACTCCAATGATAGATAGTAGGAGCCTTCATGTGTTGGCTTACTTGATTCACCGTAAAACACAAGTCCGTTCTAGTGAGAGTAAGGTAGATGAGCTTTCCAACTAGTCTTCTATACTTAGACATATATTCAAATAGCTCATCTTTCTTTGTCATTCTTTGAGATATCTTCAAGTAACCAAGTTGCCTCCAATGAATGTGCAATAGCCGATTGTAGACTTCCTATCATTCCTATCTCCGACCCAATCCGCATCGCAATATCCAACCAAGTCGGTGTTGTCATTCTTTCCCATCCAAACACCTTGACCGAAGCTTCCTTTGAGATATCTTAGTATCCTATCAACCATACTCTAATGATAGATAGTAGGAGCCTTCATGTGTTGGCTTACTTGATTCACCGCAAAACACAAGTCCGGTCTAGTGAGAGTAAGGTAGATGAGCTTCCCAACTAGTCTTCTATACTTAGACATATCTTCAAATGGTTCATCTTCCTTTTCTCCAATCCGACTTGTCTTATAACCTTCTTCAAGAGGAGTCTTAGCCGGTTTTGCCTCCATCATTCCGGTTTCACCTAGCAAATCCAAGACATATATCTTTTGTGAGATAAAAAGACCATCCGAGAACCTACACACTACAATCCCAAGGAAGTACTTGAGCTTTCTAAGATCTTTTATATCAAACACGGATTTGAGGAAGTCTTTAGTGTTTTGAATCCCTTCTTTGTCATCTCCGGATATGATCAAGTCATCAACATACACTAAGACCACTATAATCCCTTTAGATCCTTGTAGGGTGAAGAGAGTGTGATTGGATTCGAACCTTTTGAACCCTCTTTCCATAAGAGTTGTACTTAGCTTCATATACCAACCTCTTGGAGATTGTTTGAGTCTATAGATGGCCTTCTTAAGCCTCAAAACTTTACCCAGTGAAACCGTCTTCTCTAGACCCGGAGGAGGAGTCATGTAGACTTCTTCTTCTAGCTCTCCTTGTAAGAAGGCATTCTTGACATCCATTTGCCACAAATCCCATGAGAGGTTAGTAGCTATAAAGAGAATAACTCTCACCGTATGAAGCTTGGCACGGGTGCAAAGGTATCCGTGAAGTCTTCTCCATAGGTTTGAGTGAATCCTCTAGCTACTAAGCGAGCCTTGTACCTCTCTATGTCTCCATTGCTCAAATGCTTGATTGTGAATACCCATTTTGAACTCACGGCTTTCTTCCCTTTTGGTAGATCGGTTTCATACCAAGTCTCATTCCTTTGCATAGCTCATACGTCGTCATCAACCGCATTTGACCTATACTCATCCTCCATGGCTTCTTCGTAAGTCTTGAGAATAAGATCTTGATCAATATTGCCAAGGAAGGCTAGATGATCATCCGGTACAAAGGCAAGAGAACACACCGCTTGTATTTGGTGAGCTACGGCTTGAGCGTTGTAGTAGATCGTATCCTTGTTCCTTTCACTTCTTCTAAGTATAGGTTGAGTTGGCTCATAGCTTGATTCTTGACCATGAGACTCATCGGAAGAAGGGACATAGGAGTCATCCGATGATGGGCTTGACTCATCCGATGAGCTACTTGGTGAATCACTCGGTATTCCTTTAAGTCTAGCACTTCTTCTAAGAGTAGGTGGTTGTGTTGTCTCGGTCTCCTTTACTCTTGAGCTATCTTCACCGTGGTTTTGTTCTTCTTCTTGACCGTGATCTTCCTCTTCCAAGATAGGCTCATTAGGTGCGTTGATTGGCACATTAGGAGCCGGATCCGACTTATCCTTCTTTTGATTGTTGTTGTTGTTGTTGTCTCCAAGGTGTTCAAGAAGCATTCTTAAGCTTGAAGCTCGGTCATTTGATGCCACCAAATCTTTCAAGTCATTCAAATCCTTCTTATCAAAACACCCTTGGTCTTTTAGGAACTTCACCTCTCTTGATATAGGTGCGGTTTGTTGATGGATCATAGCATTTATACCCCTTTTGTGTTGTTGAGTAGCCAAGGAACATACACTTAGTGCTCTTTGCCTCTAGCTTGTTCCTTAGATCCCTAGGTACTAATACAAAACAAACACAACCAAACACTCTTAGATGCTCAATAAAAGGTTCTAGTTTTGTTTAATACCTCAAATGGAGAGATATCCTATAGGACTTTAGTTGGTGTTGGATTGATTAGACAACACACCATCATCACCGCATCTCCCCAATACTTCTTTGGTACCTTCATGTGAAGCATCATAGATCTTGTACCTCCATTATGTGTCGGTTCTTTCTCTCGGCCACACCATTTTTGTGTGGTGTGTATGGACAACTCGTTTGATGTAAAATCCCATGTTTGGCTAGATGTTCTTTGAACCGATTGCTTGTGTATTCTCCTCCATTATCCGTCCTAAATACTTTGATCTTGGCATTATATTGGTTAACAACATAGTTTTGAAAGTTCATGAATGCATCAAACACACGATCTTTAGATGGAAGCAATGTAATCCAACTGTATTTTGATTTTTCATCAATGAATGTCACAAAATATTTGTTATTATCCCGAGAAATGCAAGGGTATGTCCATACATCCGAATGCACCAAATCAAAACAATTATCATAAATTGTAGACGATAAAGGAAAAACGGTTTTACAATGTTTGCCGAGAATACAAACTTCACAATCCAAAAATTCTAAAGAAACATTAGGCAACATAAGCTTGAGAGCTCTAGAATGAGGATGTCCTAATCTAGCATGCCACAAGGTATTAGAGAAAACTTCTAAACGAGAATCCAAACGAGAATTGAAATTGAATGCATGTGAAGTGGTCGGTGAAAAATTCTCTAATACATAGAGTTCATCTTTGCTTCCCCCTTCTCCGATCACTTTACCACTCTTAATATCCTGAAAAATACCTCATTAGGACCGAATATAGCAAAGCAATTTAGATCATTAGTGGTACGTTTAACGGATAACAAGTTGGAAGTGAACTTAGGCATGTATAAAGCTTTAGATTCTTTATTAAATAGCTTTAAATTACCAATGCCTTTAATTAGAATCTTATCACCATTTGCTATTTCCACATTACCACTAGCCATTTCTATATTGCTTAACAAGGATTCATTACTAATCATATGGTGTGAAGTACCCGAATCCACAATTAAAGAACTCTTACTAGTTGGTTTATGTGTTAAGAAGCTAAATGATGTTGGAGTTAAGAGTTTGTTACCATAATCCTTGAGAGAGGCAATTGATTTGTTAAGTGCCTCTAGGTCCGACTTCCTCACATAATCACCGAATGCTAACTCCTCGCCTTGTCTTGATGAGCAAGTTTGACCACGATCATCTTTGGCTTGAGTGATGTTAGCTCTCGGTTCCCTTGGTCCATTGTTCGGTCGGAGATGTGGATGGAGGAACCAACACTTTTCTTTGGAATGACCCTTCTTATTGCAATGTTCACACACCCTTGGTCGGCGATCATCGAACTTGCGATCATTGCGAGCTCCCCCTTACCACCAAACAATATGAGTGATCCTTGTTCTCTTTGAACTTGAGCAATCACCTCATCTAAGCTTGGGAGCTTGTCGGCTCTAAGAAGGTGCTTAATGAGATCATTGAACGCCGGATTCAAGGTGAGTAAGAGACCAAAGACATTGTCTTGTTCCTTCCTTTCACTCAAGACCGAAGCATCCATAGTGTTTGGCCTAAGCATCTCTAACTCGGACCAAAGTGACCGATACTTCCCAAGATGTTTAGTGAATTCCAAATCCTCTTGGCTTAACTCATTGATAACTTTCTTCACTTCAAACACACAGGAAAGGTTAGAGATGTTACCATACACATTCTTGAGAGTATCCCAAAGATCCTTTGCGGTTTCGGAAAACGAGTATGCTTCAAGGATTGGAGCTTCAAGCGAGTGTTGGATGATGGCAAGAACGGTTTAGTCCTTTTGGAACCACTTAGCTTCTTTCTTTGCCTTAGCGATTTCCGCCTCTTCATCACTACTTTCGTCTTCTTCCTCTTCTTCAACAAGCTCAATGTAATTCCAAAGACCACGACCACAAAGAGCAATCTTTGTTGTTCTTGCCCAAAGAAAATAGTTTCCTCCTTTGAGAGTAACCAGAATCACCATGACCTTAGAGTTCTCCATATCGTCGGTAACAACTTGAGAAAGATTTGAGATTGATGTAAAGCTTTATCAAGCTTGTAAACCGTCGGGAAAGATTGAGAGAAGTTTAGCAAATGGTGTTTCTTCTGTGAACAAAGCTTGAATCAATATTTTGGACGGTTCATATCAAAGAGGAACAAAGAAAAGTGAGAAGATTTGTAGATTTTTCAAGAAATCCGAATGAAAAAGAGAGGATTTTGAGATGAACAAAGATTGTAGTATGAAGATTTGATGGAGATCTGTGGAGAATGGATAGAGAATGATGAAAACCAAAAACGCAACCTATCTCTATGATACCATGTTAGAATATGCGGAATTACTATGGTTGCTAAAGATGGTTTTGAGATTAAAGAGAGTAAAGATTATTTTCTCATTAGATTCATAATAGATCTTTTACATCACAAAAGTATATAAAAGAAAGGAGGATGTCGACATCATGAACCTAGACACCTTTAGTGGTTGGTGAGAGGATAAGGTAAGGACCACTTTTAGTACATGTCCTTACCTTAGCCTTATCTATAAACGGCAACACCACTAATGATTGTAACGGCTCTTTTCTTCTTCCTTTACTCTATTTGAATGCTTTAAAGATCGGTATGGCCACTAAAGATGGTACGGATGTTATGGATGGTACGACTGGTACGGATGACCGTACATCTGTACATCCGTACATCTGTACATATCCATACACAATCTCATAAAATCGATCCAAATTCCTCTTGATCAATAGTTTGGAGGAAATAGACGATGAGATAGCAGCCATGAAGGAGACCATCCGTTTGATGAACTCAAGGATGCATCGCGTAGTAAGCTCGGTTCCCGAGCTCGATAAAGTCCTCGAGGGAACGAAACAGACCCCTTCACAACCCAGATTGTAAACACTCCGGTCAAACCCAACGCTAAGATTCGGATAAAAGAAAGACCGATCCAACTCAACATCTCACGGCGTTTAACATCGCTATGGGCCGAGCTCACTTCCCTCCCGAGGAAAAAGAGCCTGGTTACTGTCAACTATTTGTAGAACACCTCGTTGGTGACGCTCTTGCCTGGTTCTCTCAGCTGGACTGAAATTCAATCGATAACTTTCCCTACTTGTCGACGGCTTTCTTAAAGCACTACTCGATGCACATCGAGAAAAAGACTTCGACTGCCAATTTCTGGGCCCTCCAACAGAAACCGGATTAGCCTTTGAGAGAGTTCATGGGAAGGTTCAAAGGAACCGTTTCCAAATTGGTTGTGGCAGACGATGCCGCAATCGATGCGCTTCAGAAAGCATTACTCCTGAAAAGTCCATTCTGAAACAAACTGACCATTAACCGACCCGCTACCTTGGAAGATGCCTTGCACAAAGCATCGAGCTTTATGGACTTAGAAGAGGATAAGCTAGAGATCAAAGAAGGTGACAAATCAAGCCGCGAAAGAAAGGGACAGAGTTTCCAAATCAGCGAGGACGTTGAGGAACCCGCGCAGAAGCATTGACATAGAAGTAGCCGACCCGTGGAGGAAAGTAACGCCCGGAGTTGGTGTGACTTTCACCAAACGTCAAGACACTCGACAACCCAATGCCGTCACCTTTTGGACGTGTTAATTAAACGCTGTCGAGCCGGAAGAGTTCCTGATATGGAATATCAGAAGAACTTCCCCGGGAAAGCAAACCCAGCCGAGCGGGAAGATGATCAGGGCCAGCCAAAGCAGTTGCCACCTGGAATCAACCCCTCTAAACAGGACCGAGACGACGTGCATGAGGATAAGAATCCTTTGGCACCTCGGAAAAAGCTCTACATATTATGGGCGGCCTTGAAGAATGTAACGATTCTATGAGATTGATACAACAACATGAAAGGAAGGCCGAAACCGCCTGCAAGTGGCCGAAACCGCCTGCAAGTGGCCGGTGCCGGCCGAGAAAGACCTTTTTGTTACATTCGACGAGCAGGATACTGAGTGTAACGCCCCCGATCAGGATCAGGTCAACGCTGACCCAAAACCCGACCGAAGATGCTACGTTTGCGCACTTAGCCGTCCGTTCCGAGGTTCCAAAAACTCATTAAAGAACCCTAGACTAAACGTCCAAGTATGCATTTCCTATCAAACATAAACCAAGGCTTTTCAACCCGATTTATGAACGATAGTTGGTTCGTCATGGAGTAGGACTAGTATCATATGTAACCCAAGCTTTAAACCAATACTTCTTCTATACATATTAAATACATACACGTTTGCAAAAAGGCAGACGATCTACACCAACTTTCCTAAGCTCTTCCAGCCCGACTAAAATCTCACTATTGGTTACCTACAAAACAAATGAGTCGTGAGCACTAATTGCTCAATGAGTCAAGGCTCCCCTAACATGCAATAAATAAATTCCCAACCCAAACCCAAAATAACAATCAACATGCAATCAACAATAATCAGAGAATGCACATGCGGAAATGATAATTAAAACACAACACACTGAGAGGACCTCTTACCGCAGTCCTCTTTTAAAGTAACCTGTTAGCACACAACAACCTATAAAGCCAATTGACAACTTCCTTTCATCGTCTTATTTTACCTCACTTAACTCTAACCACAACGGCTAAAAATCAAGTGATCCGACCACTGTAATTCACGGAGGAACGGGATTGCAGCCTATGGCCGTGGATCCGATGTAATTCGCGGAGGAACGGGATTGCAGCCTAGGGCCGTGAAAAAATTGGAGTTACGAGCCACACGAGGCTCATACTTGGTCACCATCTTGATTATCTTGGGGAGAGAAGAACGACCCGTGTTCGCTGATTCCTTCCGGAACTTGGGATGCAACATCTCAAAGAAGACCAACAGGAGGAGGCGGCGGATTCGGAAACAGAGTATCATCGCCAAGGGTGTCAAAGGATTCGACCTTAGCAAGATACTCTTTCTCCTCTTTGGTGTAATTCTCAAGAAGACCAGGAGGGAGTTATACTCAGCCTCCACCATCTTCTCCAAGCTTATTCGAGCCCTGTGCCTGTAACAGAGTTAAGCTTTTACCTCTTCTTGAGCGTGAAGAGCTATGAGATATGAACGTATCCGCTCTAAACGAGACGAATGTCTTGCACTTCGGGCAGAACTGCCACTCGCGATCTCATCAACTCGGCGGCGTGCTCTGTCGTGCTCCTTCCTGAGACGATCCTCTGTAAAGCGAGGCTTCTCCAGATTAGCTCGAAGTTCAGCTATCTCGGCAGAAGCCGCCTCGAGATGAACATCTCTTTCCTTCACTTCACCCTCCAGCCTCTGTTTCTATTCCTTCAGGGCGCTAGCCTGGTCAAACAAGTCGTTGAGGTTCTGTTGGTTCTCAGAATTGAGTATATTTTCCTTTTATCTTTTAAGGAGATTTTCGATATCTCTTAGAGTTGATTCCACCGTCTTAACATCTTGTATAAATACATGAGGTCCTTCTCCTAGAGGGGATATTGACTACCCAATTCACATTCATTCAGAAATCCACCTCCACCTTGGATCCATAATTGGATTCAATACCTAGAAACACCTCTCAAGACAGATTCGTCCTGTTCTAGTAGATGATGCAAACGGCGTAACAGATCAACCTAGAAGGTCTTTCTATTTGGTACATAGATAGAAGACAGCCATATGAAGCTATAGGCGAAATCGGAACGTAATTTGATATTACGGTTCGAAAGTTATACACAGTTTTCTGAGACCAAAGAAAAAGGATACGAAGTTCCGAAGAACCAACTTTGTACCTTTTTCCACGACGAACCACAACAAACCAGGTAACAATTTACATACTATTGGAAAGATCGCTCTTTAGTTTCCAGAACAGGCTTTAGATCGTACATCCGAGGTCTGTAGCATCCTTAGTCGCGTTTCCAGTAACGCTTGTTCTCGAAGAACTAAACTCATCACGTATGTGACTTGCCTATAAAGGCATAACTCATCACCTTTGTGACTGCCTATGAAGGCATAACTCTTCACCTTTATGACATGCCTATAAAGGCTTAATTCATCACCTCTAGTGACCTAGATGCCTAGCTGCCTACCTGCCTAGATGCCTAACTGTTTATCTGCCTAGCTGACTGGTGCTAGCGAATTGAGCAACAATCCGAGATCGGTCCAAAGAATAGAGGAACTAGGTTTAAGCGTAATATGACAATGAAAAGATCAAGTAAAAAGATGTGTATAGAATTCTCTATTGAAGGATATGTCCCCGTTTTGGAGGAACACATCAAGTATTTATACAATTACAAAGTCGGTCGAAATAACCCTAAAAGATAAATGGAAAATCTTCTAAAAGATAAAAGGAAGTTATACTAATTCTAAGTATTTTCTTTTATCTGAGCTAAGTCTTCTAATTTTCTTGGATTCACCGAGGTCGGTTAACGCTCCTTAACGGGCCGAGACGTCTACATGGATCCTCGCTGGCCCATTTCTCCGAGCTGACCTTTTGATCTCCGTATCGAGTCGGATCTGAGTCGGGTATGGTTACAAGTGCTAAACCCGGTACCACTAACTAGTTCCTCCGCGAGCTTGGCGAGTATTATTTTAATAAGCTTGGCTGAGACGTACTGAGGAAGATTTGCCCAACTCAGATCTCGAGTTGATCTCGAAAAGGTTGTCTTGACACGTGGCTCGATCAGATCTGTTTACTCTTTGAGGTGACGTTCGACACGCCAGTTGCGCTTAGAAAGTTGTGATTTCCGGCTCGATTTTCGCGGAATATTTACACCAAGTTTTCTTACTTGATACGCGACACTTCACAATTGGGTGCTCTTGCGGCGGGTGAGAATCTCTTAAAGGCGTTTCCTTTTTACTCTAGATTTTCCTTTTGCTATAAATATGAAGCCAAATTCTTCAGAACCTACATACTTCCAAACGTGGCTTTTCTTATTCTTACAAGAAAAGATCGAAGCGGTGGAATCACTTTCCATTCATCATTCCAGATAAAGAATGGCGAATTTTTCTTTGTGGTTTCTTTGTTCGAAGAGGTCGATTTGAATCGATTGCGGAACTCTCAAGAGACGACGATTCATGGTTTTCACTCATGTCAGAGATCATATTCCCAAGAAACCGTCATGTCAGGGATCATAATCCCACATCAATAGCCAGCTTCTGCTTGTTCAGTTGATCTGATATCCGTCTGGACGCCGCAACCGAACTGAAGTTTAACTTTGAAGTGGTTGGTCGGAGGCTTGGGAATAACAATCCCTGATTGAGGTGTTGCGGTCTCCCGAGTATTATTGGAGTAGGTACTTCCAATTTATTGGAGCGGCTACTTTCCAAGCCTTAGGTAGATCTGACAGCTCGACATCCCTCTATTACCGTGGTTGTTACTACGACAGCGAGGTCCGCAAGGATCTCTACTGTCACTATGTTCCCAACCAACAGGTTGACGGCGGCATCGCTGCTGGATCTCGTACAAGATTTAGCTCGCTTGATGAACCTTTGTGTAATAAACAACTTTATGTTTAAGAACTTTTGAAATATTTAGCTCGCTTAATGAATTTTTGTAATAAACAACTTTATGTTTAAGATCTTATGAAAGATTTAGCTCGCTTGAACTTTTGTAATCCTTTTAAGGAATAAAAATAATAAGATCTTTCCTAAGACCTACCTCATTTCAGAACTTTTGTAATCCTTTTTAAGGAATAAAAATAATAAGATCTTTCGTAAGACCTAGCTCGCTTCGGAACTTTTGTAATCCTTTTTAAGGAATAAAAATAATAAGATCTTTCGTAAGACCTATCTCGCTTCGGAACTTTTTGTAATCTGTTATCTTCGAGCTCCGAGCTCAGAATCCAGTGCGAATTCTTAATTTTGGACTTTTTGTGATGCATGTACTCGACCTTATTAACACCTTATCGTTTCATAAGAAACTTGGATGATCACGAGCTCATGAGAAATCGACTTATTAGAACACCCAAGGATTACTTTCATAAGGATCCTTAAATGGTTGCGAGCTATGGAGATCGGCGTTTAGTCACTAAGATTACTTTCAAAAGACTCTTCAGTGTTTGCGAACTATATAATTCGGCTTATTGGAAGTAAGATTCCTCCAAGACTCTGCTGCTTACCAGCTAGGTAATGGTTCTTAGAATTTGCACTTAAGTATGAGACAAGCTCGGTTTGGGGTCTGAGAGTGCAAAGAACTAGTGCTTTGGCTTAGCTCAACTTTTTCCTTAGGACGAAACTTCAGTATGCGATCGAGAGCCGGCTTGTAATTTACTTCGTTGTCCTAAGCGCGAGGTACGGACCTGGCTCCGGCTTATTAGACTTTGTGGGTTATTTCACCACGGCACTTATGAGAAGCGTGTTGATCAGATATCTGGCCAAGGCTCCGATGTGTGACACTATAAGAACGGATCGTAAGTCTTACTAAAACAAGTCTTTGGTTTGAACCAAAATCTTATTTCAAAAGATATATATTTTAATATGTGTAACTGCACTTAGACTTTTCTGAAAAAGTAAGCTGCCTACGTACCTTTCTTCAACAGAAAAGATCAAGTCACTCGTAATTCAATACAAAGAGGCTCGTTTAAAAGAGTATATATATATATATATTTACTATTATTTCAATAATACTATCACTAGAGGTTCCAAGCATTCCAAGAATTTTGGATTTCGGTTCCATTCATCTCGAGGAGTTTGTACACTCCAGGTTTCACAACCTTTGAGACCTGATACGGTCAGTCCCACTTGATTCCAAGCTTCCCGGCTTTGTCCTCTTTAATGTTTCTATGGAGGACGAGGTCTCCTACGTCGAAAGATTGATACCTTACTCTTTTGTTGTAGTACTTCGCGGGGAGCTGTTGATAATTTTGTATCCTCAACAAGGCACTGTCTCGAACTTCTTTGAGGTCATTAAGATGGTCACGAATTCTTCTTCCGTTCATCTCGCCATCTTGAGTCATCAAGACCCTTCAAGCACTGTCGATGTGAGCTTCGGCGGGTGCTAGTGCTTCCATTCCATAGGCTAAGGGTTTGACCTGTCGATTGTCGAGGCGTTGTTTGATGAGCCCAAAGTACTCCGGGGAGTTCATCCGCCCATGCTCCCTTCTTTTCTCCTAGGCGCTTCTTTAGCTCGGCTATCAGCATTTTATTGGTTGATTCGGTCTGTCCATTCCCTTGCGGATAGTAGACAGTTGTTGTGGAAAGACGGATATTCCATCTGTCGTAAAATTTTGTGACAACATCACAAACAAGGTTCGGACCATTGTCCGTTACGATTTCGTAAGGAACTCCATGTCGACAGATGATGTTCTTCCAAATAAACCTTTCCACATCTGGTCCTGTGATTTGAGGATATGCCTTGGCTTCAACCCACTTAGTAAAGTAATCCGTCATCACTAGAATATTCTTTTTTCTCGTGACGTTACCAGCGGTCCGAATGCATCCATGGCTCATCTCATGAATGGGTATGCGATGGTTGCCGGGGTGTACTCTTTTGGTGGGGCCAACTTTCTTGGTGCGTGCTTTTGACACGCTACGCACTTTTGCGTGTATTTTTGGAAATCAGGCAACATTGTCGGCCAGTAATAGCCGAACTTTTTGAGCTTGAGGGCGAGTGATCGCCCTCCGGAATGGTTACCTCCGTCCTTCCCATGAGTATGTCGCTAGACTTCGATAATTTCTTCCCTAAAAATGCACCTCATCATGTAGCGAGATGCACTCCATCGGTAAAGCTTCCCTTTCAAGATAGTGTAATAAGCGCTTCTGGTTCTCAACCTTCGGGCTGCCCGTTTATCTTCGGGTTGCTTTCCTTCAGTTATATATTCTATAATCTATGTCCTCCAGTCTTCCTGGGGAATGGAATCATCTTCCATTTCGATGGATTCTTCGTCCACTTCACCATCCATAATCTCACAGACCATGGGTTTTGGATATATATTGGGGCTCGTTATACATTCTACATGTATAACTTGTCTCATATCCGAGCTCGAGGCCAGTGCGGCCAATGCGTCCGCGGCCGAGTTCTCATTGCGGGGAATTTTTACGAGCCTGAATCCATCGAACCTGTCTGTAATCTCGCGTACTACCTTCAGGTACGCATCCATCTTGTTATCCTTTGCCTCATAAGACCCGCTAAACTGACTGGTAACGAGCTGGGAGTCCGAGCAAGCCCAATGTCGCTTAGCTCCTACCGCTTTTGCTAGTCGCAGTCTGGCTATCAAGGCTTCGTATTCAGTGACGTTATTTGTTGCCGCAAAATCAAGACGGAATGATTGTTCAATCACCTTTCCAGTCGGTGATTTGAGACATACTCCGATCCTTGGTCCTCTTCGGGATGATGACCCATCCACGTGCAGCGTCTACCACAAGCTTTCTTCTAAACCCTCTCTGTAGAAGGCTCATTAGGTACCTCGGCGATAAAGTCTGCTAGTACTTGTGACTTCATAGTCAGTCTATATTTATAGATTATATCATACTCACTAAGCTCGATTGACCACCGAGTTAATCGACATGACTGGTTCGGCTGTGCAAGATGGAACGAAGTAGATGATTTATTAATACCTCGATGGTATGAGATTGTAAGTATGGCCTGAGTTTCCTTGCCGATGTTAGGAGCGCCAAGGCCAATTTTTCCATCGTTGAGTATCTTGATTCTGCGTCGTTGGGGCTTTGCTGATGTAGAAGATGGGTTGTTGTTCGCTTTGGTCTTCTCTCACCAGAACTCCACTGACTGTTGATGCTAAAACCGCGAGGTACAAGTATAGGGTTTCTCCTGCCTCGGGTTTAGCCAGCACGGGCGGCGAGGTGAGGTATGCTTTAAGTTCCGAAAAAGCGTTATCGCACTGTTCTGACCATTCAAAGGTATTGCTTGCTGTTGGGGTCGAATTCACCCTCTGAACTTGGATGTTCAAAGTTATGATTGAAAACGAGCATACTTTGACGTGCAGAGATGATATGGCCCCTAAGTCATTTCCCAACAAGAAGAGGAAGATCTCTTGAATTTCCTAAGTCCCATTTACCTGGCGAGGGGACCTTCAAAGCTATCTTCATTCCCAGGAGAAGTCATGAATGCAGCGTCAGAGAGATCACAGAGCCAACAAGAGGCGCTGCGATGGCCAAAACTGCCTGGCACCGATGTCACTGAGCAGTGACACCAATGTAAGGCAGTGACACCGATGTCATTGCCCAGTGACACCGATGTGTTTGGCCACATCGTGTTCCAAGCACAATGACACCGATGTAAGGCAGTGACACCGATATCATTGCCCAGTGACACCGATGTGTCTGACCACATCGGGTTCCAGGCAGCTGCAATCGATGTCAAGGCAGATGCCATCGGTTTCAGATACTTCGTCGCCCATCAGAACAACAACGAAGCCTCCAGAAGGTTCCCCGCGTCAAAACTCAGTAACGAAGCCCACATCGGCGCAATCGATATAGGGAAAAGGCAATCCGCAAAGACTTAAGAAATTTGACATTATCTTTTAAGGAAAGGCATAGCCGACTTAGGGTACTATATATAATCAATGTACAAGCTCTTGCAGAAGGCATTCACAACTTTATTCACAAAAGCAATACACAGCAATAACAAAACCCTTTTTCTCTTTGCTCATCGTTTTCTCTTTTTTATCTAAACATAGAAATCTCTACTTCCTCTCGAAACCCTTACAAATCTAATTGTGCGATTTCCGGCATGCATAATTTGGCCCCGACTAAGGGATGCTAGAGAGTTTCTTACACCAAAAAGCTACGTTACATACCAAATCTAGGATGGTGAGCGGCGAAGAAAACACATCTCGCAGAAACGACCATGAAAAAGAACCCTCCGTCGGAGCTACTGCTACCAACATCGCTGCTCAAGGGGGACATAACCGAGGTGAAGAAGATGATAGAAAACCTTCCTCACAGAGCAGAAGAAGCAAGCCAAGATCAACGAGGCGACTTCGAAGGAGTTGAAAGCTCTTTCGCGAAGAAAGCGCGGAAGACCTGACCCAACGCTTCGACTTTTCAGAGCCTCGGACCGCTCGGGGAAACACATATAACCCACCACCATCACCGCCGCGTCGAGAATCAGAGAAGTCTCCTGAAAGCGTGATGGATATCTCAGACAGAGATGAACCAGCTCCCCAGAAGCGCGCACGAGCAGAAGGTGCTGAAGGCAGCCGACAAGAACTGCGTGCCTCTGACACTGAATGCGCATCAGGCTCTTCCAAGATGGAGATTGTGAAAGACACCTCGGAGTACACCAACTACTCCAACGAAGAGCAGAACATGAAGGAGCGAGAACGAAGAGCGCTCAAACGATCTTACACTGCGCAACTCGCGGAGATGCATGCTCAGATGGAGCGGGTAACCTCTGACCTAAAGCGTACCAGTCACAAATACACCATGCAACTGGGAGGGCTCCTGCCATCGCACATGTTCCAGAAAAGGCAAGGAACACGCCTTTCGACGAACGAATCGCGAGGACTAAAATCTCCGATCCCGAAAGAATCAAATTACCAGTTTACAAAGGAACTACAGACCCTTCAGACCATCTGGTGGAATTTGAAGTGGCATTGGGGAGAGCAAACTTCAAGAAAGTAAAAAAAGACATCGTCTACTTCAAGTTGTTCGTAGAAATCCTCAAGGGGCCTGCCCTTCAATGGTTCTAGAAACTGGAGAAGAATTCGATTCACACTGTCCTCTAGCTTTTCGAGTTATTCATGCAATATTAAGACATCTTCATGGAACAGAAAATTTACAATTCCAAACTATGGAACAATAAGCAAGGCGAGACCGAGAGTCTTTGGTCTTTCATGACAAAGTTCAAGAACATGTTGTCAAAAGTTGAAGGTATCAACAACAAATCAGCACTAGAGGACTTACGAGGAGCTCTTCGGTGTCCATCTCCGTTCTGGCAAGAGATGAATCTGAACACGCCAACAACAATCCAAGATGCTCTCCACCGTGCTGCTGATTTTGCTGGAACAGAAGAAGAAGTCCGAGCCAGGAAAGGTGGAAAGGCCAAACAAGCAAGCGAACCGGCCCAAGTCACTGTACCGAAGAAGAGCAATCCCGCTTACGTCCAATACGAAGGGGGATTCGGAGGGGCTCACAACTATCAAGTGGAGTCATCGGGTCGCGGACGTAGAAGAGGCCGCGGACGCGGTTGCGGCAGAGGAACCTGGAACAACACCTGGACCAGAGAGTCGAACACTACAAGAAAAAGAGGATATTGTGACAAAAAAATGTGAACAATTTGTTTGTCACAATATTGTGACGATTTAATTCCAAAATTGTGACGAATTTGTTTAGTCATAAATACGTCATTATTTAGTCATAATATTGTGACAAAGTTTGAGGTAACAAACTTTCGTCACAAATTGTGTCGAATTTGTTACAAAATCTGGAGTCACAAGAATGTGAAGCTGTACTGCGACTTCCACAAAACAAGTGGACACTCGACTGCAAGGTGTCGCGAGTTAGGGTGACAACTCATAGCCAAACTCACGGAGGGCACCTTGAAAGGCAACAACAGCTTGTCAGACTTTAAGCCAGAGGAGAAAGCTCCTGCTGACACTGAACAACAAGCGGATATTCCCAGACGCCAACGTCGCGATGACGATATAGAAAACGGTGACCAACATGAAAGTATCAACATGATAATGGGAGGCAAGCAGTACTATGCTGACAATGTGACTTTGATCGAAGCTTAGCAACGACGCGCTGACGTCTGCGCGAATATATCAGCACCTACAAAGCCAAGGTTTCCAGCGACCCTATCACCTTTGACGAACAAGACACTAAGGGGGATGCCGACGCATTGGCAAAACTTGCCTCCTCATCAGCTCCCCCGAAAGATCCAGCCTTGAAACGAGTCATTCCCGTCGAGTTCATCGAATCTCCAAGTATTCAACAAGAGACGACGCTCGCTATCTCTACACGATCTCAGGCTGCTAAGCAAGCCAAAGCCATTTCTGAATCACTTGATCTCAGGAGTCGAGATGACAGAAGGTACTGCAGACACAGAGCCCGCGCCGAGGACCCGGACACCGAGGCCCCTGACGCTGACGACCTAGGTTAGCCCGAAAGCCTCTCATCACAGTTGCTTCCGCTTGATCCTCAAGACAAAGACACTTCCATCCCCATGGACACGGATGAAGAACCCGAGTACTGTTGCGATAAACCTTGGATGGATCAAACTCGTGCTTGCATCGTCAATGGAGAACTGCCTTGCAACAAGTGACCAGCCCGCAAGGTACATAAGCAAGCCGCTCGGTATGTTCTGTTAGACGGTAACATATATAGGTGGGGATTCTCCAGTCTTCTGCTCACCTGCGTAGAAGGACAAGAGGCCAGACAAGTCATGGAGGAAGTACACAGCGGGTCTTGTGGCAATCACTCAGGAGGCAAAGCCTTAGCAATCAAGATCAAGCGACATGGCCACTTCTGGCCTACTATTGTGAACGACTGCGTGAAGTTTTCAGCCAAGTGCGAAAGGTGTCAACGACATGCTCCAAAAATTCATCAACCAACGGAGATGCTTTCCTCTGTCACCTGTCGTTATCCATTCCTGAGATGGGCCATGGACATCGTTGGACCACTGCACGGTTCAAAACAGAAGCGCTTTTTACTTGTTCTAACAGATTATTTTTCAAAGTGGGTAGATGTTGAAGCTTACGCAAGTATCAAATATGCCCAAGTCGAAAGTTTCATCTAGAGAAACATCATATGCCATCATGGAGTTCCATACAAAATTGTTACAGAAAACGATTCGCAATTCATCTCCAACAAGTTTGAGACCTTCTGTGCAAAGTGGAAGATTCGACTTAGCAAGTCTACTTCTCGTTATCCTCAAGGTAATGATCAGGCAAAAGCAATAAACAAGACAATTCTCAATGTCCTTAAGAAATGCTTAGATGCTAAGAAGGGACGCTGGGCAGACGAACGAGAAGGCGTTTTATGGTCCCACCGCACCACTCCCGCAGTGCAACAGGCGAAACTCCTTTTGCACTTGTCTATGGCACTGAATGTGTCATACCCTCTGAAGTCACTTCTCCTGGGCCACGACGTCGTCTCTTACCAGAACACGAAGACCTCAACGACTCGCTCCTCTTCGATGAATTGGACTTCCTTAACGAGAGGTGTGATCAAGCACTCATCAGGATAACCAACTATCAAAATGCAGTCGCACGCTACTACAACTCCAGAGTCCGTGATGGCGACTTGGCCTTGCGCGAAGTCTTCCAGAATACAGCCGAGCAGAACACATGCAAACTTGGAGCTAACTGGGAAGGACCTTACAAAGTCATCACCGTGGTCCGTCCCGGCGTCTATGAGCTCGCTACCATGGCTGGCATGCCGATACTTCATTCGTGGAACGCAAAGCACTTGAAGAGGTACTATCACTAGTCTTCTTCTACGGCTTTTGCCTTGAACTACGAGGTGACTTGGTCTCTGCAAAAGGTACAAAGGTAGCTTGTCTCCGGACGAGTTTTGTTGCCCTTCTCCGTCTAAAGGGAGGGGGGAGTAAGGGCTTTAACAAACTACATTGCGACTTGATCCCTGCAAAGGGTACGTAGGCAGCTCATCTCCGGACGAGTTCAATTTCCCTCCTCCGTCAAAAGGGGGGGGGGAATGGGATATGTATACTCGTATACTCCTATTTTTATTAAGCTCTTTGCTTCAGACGACAGACACTTGACACAAGTCTCATAGACTTCATCAGTTACATCTTTTATGGATTATTCAAAGCCTTTTTCAAGCAAATTCAATCCACAGTCGTTGCTACTAGCCACAGTAACAATGTGTGAACCTGAACACAATGACATCCAACTTCGGATCCTAAGCGCGCTATATAAGTTCTAATGTTCAGTTCCTGGACTTTTGACCCCGGCTGTTCATTCAAAAATTTTAATGTTCAGTTTCAGCGCTTTTTGACCTTGGCTGTTCATTCAAGAACCCAACAGCACCGTTGGTAAAACACAGCTGCCAATGGTTACTTAGGTTTATACACCGAATAATCATTCCGAAAACCCAACAACGCGTATGTCAAGTCAAAGGGTGTGATCATTTATGAACAGACGTGTTCAGAAAGCACCGCCATTCTAGAAAACCTAACAACAAACGCTAGTAAAAGCAGAAGCCCAACAACAACGTTGGTGGAAAGGATGCGAAAGCGCACTTGCAATTTTTTTACCATGCAATCATAAACCCAACAACAACGTTGGTACAAACAACCAAATGCGTTTCTGGTGTAAACGACCTCCCACCTGTATTAAAGTCTTTATCAAAGCAAGAATCATGATTTGACAAAGAAAGAAAGGCGAGAAAATAAAGCCGCATTCGTTATCATCTTACATTCGCTACAATGCAAGGTATAAAATCATAGCATGGATACAAACAATCAAACGCTATTTCCAAAAGTCACGAATAATGACGTCCGAAAATCATAAAGTCATAGACAAAAATCATAAAATAGGCTCTCTGAAAGCAAAAAGATAGAAGCAGGAAAGACATCAGTGATCAAGGCTCCTCATCGGCCTCGTCGTCGACCTCATCAGCGGCGGAAATCTCAGGGATCTCAAATACCTCCCAGACACTATCGAAAGTTTCCCCGAACACGTCTCGGGCATCATAGATCGGACGACGTCGCTCATGCAACGCGTTGATCTCAGTCGGAAGGTCCGTTGGCGATGATTCCTGAAGAAGCCCGATAAACTACAAGTTCGCATCAATCTCAGCAAGGTTCAACATGTTATTCTGAATCTTCCCGCCAATCTTTGTAAGTAATCCGGCAACCTCGCTAACTCGCGCTGTGAAACCGCGAGCCATCTCATCTCTCGCCGCAGCAACGACCTCGCCAATCCAAGAGCTTTGAAGATCACTAGCAGAACTAAGCTGTGTCTTCAACGAAGCTATCTCCTCATCACCCTTGGTACACTTCAACTTGAGCTTTGCTAACTTGACATCACAGTCCTTCTTAATCTCCTGCACAAAAAAAGCATCGCGCTCAAGAACCAGGTTTTGCTCGGTAAGCTCGTCTAGTCTCGACTGCAGAACGGCGTTGGCCTCCTTGGCCACGTGAAGCTCACTATCTCTGAAACGAACATCCTCGTCGTAGTCACCAACCAGTCGGTTAAAGACGTGGGAAAGGTACAAAAAACAAAACAACGTCAAAACATGCTAAGGCATAAATGGAAAATGCTAAAGTAAAAAGAGAATCAAACCTCGGAAGCCTTGGACTTCGTTGCCGCGTAAGCTTCATCTCGAAGCAACCCACTAGCAGATGGCGCAACAACATGGCTCGCCGAAACCTCTCTCTCGGTAACGACCCCAGAGTGTGTGTCTACTCTCTGCTTCTTTGAAGAGGTCCCGTAGTCAATGCCTTTTTCCTTGCCACTAGAAAGGCAGGCTCTCTTCTATTACTGCTTGTGTCGCATCGCAAGCTCATCTGGAGTAAGGGAAGGAGGAAGAAGCAGGATCGAAGTAGCAGGGGTCTTCGGCGCCGGAGGCCTCGAAAACCTTGCTCGCGCCAACGTATCTATCGGGGTGGAGGTCATCGGCACCACCGCCCTCGGTGCGTCAGCACCTGACGACCTCGAGGCCTTCGCTGCCGCCTCAAGCGCAGCCTGCTCACGAGAAGCCACCCTCACCCTGCCTCATCCAAGAACCAACCCCGTAATGATCTCAGCAGAAAATGCTCTCTTGATCCTCTTCCGGCTAAACGATTCCTTCCAATCGCCATTCCCGGAGGAAGCTCTTTTTGCATGGCCTCAACAAACTTCTTTGAGACTTTGGGAAATAATGGCTTCACTGCAAAAGAAAAGAATTCAAGAATTAGTATATACAAGGCTATGGAAAAAAAAAACTAAGTGTTAATTACCTCGTCTCTCCCATCTCGTCTTGACGAGGTCAATGCAGTCCGCCTCGACAGTCTTCTCAGAAATCTCAACAAAGAAGAAACGATCCTCGAAGTGGTCATCCTTACTCGGAAATCCGGCAATGAGTGCCATCCTAGACGCATTAGTAACAGTATGCTTGAGCTCATCACTTCGACCGCAAACTCTAAAGTCCGTCAAGTAAGACAAGTGCTCGGGGTTGATATCAACACCACACTCTCTGCTCAACACATAGATACCGATGAGATGTCTAATGCCCCTGGGGTTAATCTGAGCAAGGCAGACGCCGTGTGTCGCAAGAAAGCGCATGAGGAACCCGGGTAGTGGAAACCAAAGTAGGCACTGGTCAAAGTAGTTCTTAAACATAGTAAGGTATCGTGGAGGCGGGGCGTCAGCTCTGTCAACAGAACTAGGAACAACTAACTCGATATCCTCTGAGATCCTACACTTCTCCCGGAGACGCTGCAAAGACTCCTTTTTCGAAAGAGTAGACCCAGGAGGGTCAGGATGAACTCTCACCCTTTGAGTCAACGCAGCCTTCTTCGTCTGCTCATCCTCATCGACTGCAACCTCATCGTCACTAGAAGCATGCGAGTCAGACGAAAAGGAAGGAGACGATGCGTCAGCGCGGCCAGGTGGAAGCTCTGGGTCCTCGGGATCCACGAAACTCAAGTCATCATCCACTACTTCTCGGGACCTCGATCCCTCGGGGAGTGAATTAACCCACGATCCATCATGTGTGTGTGACGAACTCGGGTTGGCAACGACGCGTGAAGACATTGAATCCCCACTTCCGTCAAACGACATCGGGTCATCGACGATGAGGCCCCTCGGGTCATGGGAGATATCGTTGTCGACACCACGACATCGAGACACCGATGACGTCGGGATACCGACGACGTTGTGATGACAAACCACCGAAGTCAAGCTCCCATTCATTGGGTCTCCATCGTCGCCACGACTGTCAGCATCGTCAACACGACCCCTCGGGTCATCAGAATCGATGTTGGGCCGATGTCACCGACGCCGATGTCACCGACGCCGATGTCATCGGTACGTTGAGTCCTCTCTGTCAGATTTTTGAGGCTCAAGTCGGGAGCAACGTCGTCGCGATGTCCTTCGGAGAGTTTGGTGATTCGCAAGCCAACGCCGTCGGGTTCAAAACTGTAAACTCCATCAACACTTTGCTTCTCCATAAGCTCAATCTACCTACATCAAAGATCCAAATCAAAGGTTTTCATCAATCTTCAACAAGGACAAGCATGTTCATCAACAACATCAAAAGCTTTCTCATGTTCAACATTCAAAAATCAAAATTCAAGAGAGTTCAACAATCTACTCCATCCAAAGATCAATTCATTAACAATCAAAGCTTATACAAAGACCCAAACTAGATTCATGGAGCTATTCACAACCAAAAACTTGTTTTTGGATCTAAATAAAGAGATTGTTCCTCATAAACCAAGACCTTCAATACTTGAAAAGCTAAAAAGCTTTGGAGATTCATGGAGCCTTTGATGGGGGTAAGAGAGAAACTTATCAAAAGCAACAAGAGCCATCGGTGGCGGAATGACGACGTCAGCGGTCAGAGAAAAATCCGGCGGTGGTCGGAGAAGGTGGCAGCGCCGGCGGCAAGAGGTGGAGAAGAAGAAGAAAATCCAAAACCCTCAAGAAAATGTGTGGAGAAGAAAGAGAGAAGGGAAAAAGTAAAAAAAATCTTATCCTTTCATAAAGAGAAAAGCTTCTTTCTCTCTCATTAGCGGGCCCGAAATTTTCAGAGACATCATCATTCTCGGAATTCATTTTCCCGTTGCGAAAAACGTCGTTGACATCAACAAACACAACACGGAGTCTTAAAATCTCCAGAAAAAAACTTTTCAGCAAGAAAGACGCGAGGTCTTAAAATCTTTAGTGCGAAAAAGCCATTGTCAGCCACCAACGCTATTAGCTCTCGCAAGCAGAGCACAAAGTCTTAAAACCTTCGAAGAACGAAAAAATAACGTTTACAGTGTTATCAACACTAAAGGCTCAAGCCTACATCATCACGCTAACAACATCATAATAACTTTGAACAGCTAACTTCAACACCCAATTGTCCTTAACTCGACACTATTATCACTAACACTACCAAGTTGGGGGGATAACTGTTGGGGTCAGATTTCACCCGCTAAACTTGGATGTCCAAAGTTATGATTGACAACGAGCATTCTTTGACGTGCATATATGATATGGCCCCTAAGTCATTTCCCCATCAAGAAGAGAAAGATCTCTTGAATTTCCTAAGTCCCCTTTACTTGGCGAGGGGACCTTCAAAGCTATCTTCATTCCCAGGAGAAGGCATGAATTCAGCTTCGGAGAGATCACAGAGCCAACGAGAGGCGCTGTGAAGGCAAAAACTGCATGGCACCGATGAAACTGAGCAGTGACACCGATGTCAGGCAGTGACACCGATGTCAGGCAGTGACACCGATGCCAGGCAGTGACACCGATGCCAGGCAGTGACACCGATGTCACTGCCCAGTGACACCAATGTGTCTGGCCACATTGGGTTCCAGGCAGCTGCCATTGGTGTCAAGGCAGTTACCATCCGTTTCAGGTACTTTGTCGCCCGTCAGAACAGCAACGAAGGCTCCAGAAGGTTCCTCGCGTCAAAACCCAGTAACGAAGCCCATATCGGCGCAACCGACATAGGGAAAAGGCAATCCGCAAAGACTTAAGAAATTTAACATTATCATTTAAGGAAAGGCTTAGCCGACTTAGGGTACTATTTATAATCAATGTACAAGCTCTTGCAGAAGGCATTCACAACTTCATTCACAACTTCATTCACAAAAGCAATACACAACAATAACAAAACCCTTTTTCTCTTTGTACATCGTTTTCTCTTTCGTAGCTTAACATAGAAATCTCTACTTCCTCTCGAAACCCTTACAAATCTAATTGTACGATTTTCGGCATCCACACTTGCCTTTCTGAGCAACTGGTAGAACAGAAGACTTTTGTCTGTCGACCTACTTATGAATCGATTCAAAGCTGCTATCCGTCCGGTTTACTTTTGGACATTCTTTCCGCGTTTGGGGAGAAGGCAAATCTAACACGGCAGAAATTTGCTTTGGGTTTGCTTCTATCCCCCTTTCAGTTACCAGGTAATCCAAGAATTCTTCTGAGGTTACTGCGAAGGTACACTTGGTAGGGTTCAGTTTCATCCCTTACAGACTGAGTGTTTAAAAACAATTACTAAGATGATCAATATGATCCTCGGCATTCGCCGATTTAACCAACATATCGTCACTGTAAACTTCCATAGATTTGTCGAGCTGTTCCGCAAACATCTTGTTTACTAGTCGTTGGTTAGTTGCCCCGGCGTTCTTCAAGTCGAAGGGCATTACCTTGTAACAATTGATTCTTCAATCAGTTATGAAAGTGGTCTTCTCGCGCTCGTCAAGATGCATCAAGATCTGATTGTACCCGGAGAAGGCATCCATAAATGATAAGAGCTCGTTACCGGCAGTTGCTTCGACAAGTCTGTCGATATGCAGTAATGGGAAACTGTCTTTGGGACAAGCTTTGTTGATATCTATGAAATCAACACAGACTCTCCAATTCCCGTTCTTCTTTTTCACCACCACCGAATTAGCTAACAACTCTGGGTACTTTACCTCGATGATAGATCCAGCGTCAAGCACTCGCTCGACCTCGTCGTTTACTGCGTTGGGCCTCTCTGGGCCAAGTTTCCTCCGCTTCTATTTAACCGGTCTATGAGACGGATCCACATTCAGCTCGTGAGAAATTGTCTTTGGGTCGATCTCCTTCATGTCCTTAATAGACCACGTAAAAGTCGATGTGTTCTTCCTTAGAAATTCAACAAGTTTGTCTCACATAGGGTCGCTTAGTTCTGACCCTATTCCCATACACTGATCGGGATGTTGGAAGTCCATGATGATCTGTGTGACTTGTCGTTCTGACGACACTTTCTTTTTTCCAGCATGGGGTTCCTTGTTCTGACCCCCTGCTATCTCCTCCGAGGCCCGTACGGCCATAGCGGCTCAGATCATGTTTTTCCTTTCGAGGATGAAACACTTACGAGTTTCGCTTTGCTTATCTCTTTCGGTATGAATCCCGGAAGAGGTCAGGATTTTCAAACACTGATGATAGGTCGATGATATGGCCTTCATCAAGTGGAGCCATGGCGTCCCCATGACAGCGTTATACGCGGTGGGAGAATCCACGACGTCGAATTCGAAGTAATGCTTTATCTCGGCAACTTCGACCGTTAGTTGGATTATTCCAACTGTAGGGATCATTCGACCCGTAAATCCCGTTAGGGTTTGGTTCCGCTCGTGAATACGTTCGCGAGTACCCATCCTTTGTAGGGTTTCCTTCCAAATCAGATTCACAGAGCTTCCAAATATGACCATTAATTGACTTCGCAATCGTCTATCAATAGTCTGACCACGAGCGAATCGTTGTGCGGTTGGGTCAAACCCAGCGTATCTTGTTCACAGAAAGTTACCTCTAGATTTTCATAGATGTTGACTGTTTCTGTTTCTGGCTCCTCGTACGGCTAGCTTCGTTGTATGTCTTCTTCACGATCTTTAATATAAGATGAACCAAAGCCCTTATGAATATAAGAGACTTCGTTGAAAACAATGATTCTATCTTACAAAGGTAAGATTAACAAAACCTCTTATGAATATAAGAGGCTTCGTTGTAAACAACGATTCTATCTTACAAAGGTAAGATGAACCAAAGTCCTTATGAATATAAGAGGATTCGTTGAAAACAATGACTTTATCTTACAAACCAAAGCCCTTCTGAATATAAGAGGCTCCTCCGAGAAAGTAATCATGTTGGATCAATCCAACAAAACAAAGAAACAAGCAGGGATGTCCTGCCAGAGGAAGACCTAACCTCGTCAACATAGTTGTCTATTTTAAACTGATTATGATCAGCTCGTTGTTTAAATAGACGATATACCCCGAAAATAAACTCGGTACGATCCGTTCGTCCAGTCCTACACATCAATGCCCTGGCCAGGTATCTGATCAACGCGCTTCTAATAAAAATCCACAACCTTTAATAAGCTGAAGCCAGGTCTGCACCCCGCTCTTAGGACAACCAAATAAATTACTCGTCAACTCTCGATCGCATACTAAAGTTTCGTCCTAAGGAAAAAGTTGAGCTAAGCCAAAGCACTAGTCCTTTGCAATCTCAGGCCCCAAACCGAGCCTGCCTCGTACCTAAGTACAGATTTTAAGAACCGTGACCTGAGTTGGTAAGCAACAAAGTCTCGGAGGAATCTTGCTTCTAATAAGTCGGACTCCATAGTTCGCAACCACTAAAGAGTCTTCTGAAAGTAATCTTAGTGTTCAAGCCAAACTTCTTAGCTCGCAACCGCTTAAGGGTTCTTAAGAAAGCAACCCTATAGTGATCAAGTAAGCCAAACTCCATAAAGCTTGCCATCATTTAAGTTTCTTAAGAAGCGATACATGTTAATACAATCAAGCCACGCGATTTGCATTAAAGTATTATGAAATACTTAAAGTCGATCTTCCATAAGATCGAAAAAGAAACTTTAAAGTATTATGAAATACTTAAAGCCGATCTTATGAAATACTTAAAGCCGATCTTCCATAAGATCGCAAAAGAAACTTTAAAGTATTATGAAATACTCAAAGCCGATCTTCCATAAGATCGCAAAAGAAACTCTAAAGTATTATGAAATACTTAAAGCCGATCTTCCATAAGATCGCAAAAGAAATTTTAAAGTATTATGAAATACTTAAAGCCGATCTTCCATAAGATCGCAAAAGGAATTAAAAGTATTATGAAATACTTAAAGTCGATCTTCCATAAGATCGCAAAAGAAACTTTAAAGTATTATGAAATACTTAAAGCCAATCTTCCATAAGATCACAAAAAAAACTTTTAAGCATTATGAAATACTTAAAGCCGATCTTCCATAAGATCGCAAAAGAAACTTCTAAGTATTATGAAATGCTAAAAGCCGATCTTCCATAAGATCGCAAAGAATTAAGTATTTTAAAATACTAAATTAAGCTGAGCCCCGTAGTTCGCAACCATTAGAGTTCAACGAACGAAACTTCAAGTGTTATTTACACAGAGTTTTGTAGCTCGCAATCATTAAAGATTCTCTATAAATCCTAACTCTTTCGAAAGAGTAAAACAAAAAAGGTTGCTTAAGAAACCTAAGTGTCCTAAAGGCCAATAATATAAAAGCCGAACACCAAGCTCGCACCAATGAGTTTGAACTCATATAAAATAAGTATAAGCCAAAACCTAAGTTTTGCATCAGTTCTCAGCTCGTCGAACTAAACATTTTGTCACTGACCAGCTCATCTCTTAACAGCTTGACAACTCGTCGAACTAAACTGTTCGCCAGCTCGTCGCATCCAAGCTCATCAGCTCATCGAACTAAACAGTTCGTCACTGACCAGCTTGTTTCTTATAGCTTCTCAGCTCCTCGAACTAAACTGTTCGCCATCTCATCTCTTTATAGCTTCTCAGCTCCTCGAACTAAATTGTTCGCCATCTCATCTCTTTATAGCTTCTCAGCTCCTCGAACTAAATTGTTCGCCATCTCTTCTCTTTATAGCTTCTCAGCTCCTCGAACTAAATTGTTCGCCAGCTCATTCCATTATGACTCGTCATATCTTCGAACTAAATAGTTCATCACTGAGGAGCTCACCGACTAAATTGTCGAACGAAAGTGTAGTGAACACTCGCATATCAGAATGCTCGAAACAACATGAGCTGAAATCATCTCGCGTTCAAAAGCGTTCAACATCTCAGATTGCAAGAGAGTTTCATCTTCTCAACGAGATTAATCTCAATCCACTCCGGGTTGATACTTCTCTTCTAAATTCATCGAACTTTATCAAGATTCGACGAACTAAGGGGGGCTAGGTGGTACCGGGTTTAGCACCCGTACCATGATCCGACCGGATCATGGACCAACTCGGAGCTTCATCAAGAAGTATGAAGAATAGCCCAGTGAGGGCCTATTAAGAATTTGGCCCAAGCATATAAGTGGCCGACCTTGGTGAATCCAAGGAAAAAGGAAGAGTTAGCTCGGATAAAAGGAAATACTTAGAATTAAGTATATTTTTCTTTTATCTTTTAAGGAGATTTTCCATATCTCTTCGAGTTGATTCCACCGTCTTAACATCTTGTATAAATACATGATGTCCTTCTCCTAGAGGGGATATTGACCTCCCAATTCACATTCATTCAGAAATCCACCTTCACCTTGGATCCAGAATTGGATTCAAGACCTAGAAACACCTCTCAAGACAGATTCGTCTTGTTCTAGTAGATGATGAAAACGACATAACAGATCAACCCCGAAGGTCTTTTTATTTGGTACACAAATACGAAGCTACAGGCGAAACCAGAACGTAATTTGATATTACGGTTCGAAAGTTCTACTCAGTTTCCTGAGACCAAAGAAGAAGGATACGAAGTTCCAAAGAGTCAACTTTGTACCTTCGTCCATGACGAACCACAACGAACCAGGTAACTATTTACATACTGTTGGAAAGATCTCTCTCTCTAGTTTCCAGAATAGGCTTAGAATAGGCTTCAGATCGTACATCCGAGGTCTGTAACATCCTCAGTCGCGTTTCCAGTAACGCTTGTTCTCAAAGAACTAAACTCATCACGTATGTGAAGAGAGGCGGCTATGCTTTCCCATGTAATTTTCATTTATATATGCAGGTGAATAAATTCGGTTAGGTTAAACTATCCGGTTTAGTAGAGTAGACTTCGTTTGCAGTCTGCTAAACCCTACACACTCGATGAACCCCTAAACGCTAAACGAAACCCTAACCTCTTAGTAGACTTTACTTGAAGTCTACTCCACTTAGTAGACTTTACCTGAAGTCTACTGAACTTAGTAGACTGCGGATGAAATCGACTTTACGAAAACCTAAATCAATTATTTTCAGTGATTATTCAAAACGCCATAAAAAACTTATATCAAGCATTCAAATTGTTTATTATATTCATAATTAAACACTTTTATGCAAATTGGACATTTAAAATATAAAATTGTTAACCCCTTAATCTAACCCTAAGTGTACAAAGATGTTTGCAACTAATAAATATCTAACTATTACCCATATTTCCGAATTGTAGCTCGGACACATACACCAAATGACGGTCAAGTTTCAAAATTTAACATCACCTTATAGTTAATTCAACTTTACAAGTGAACCCTACACTACACTTTGTAAAACTAAAACCCTAAACCATACAAACTCCAAACCCTAAACCATAAATAAGAATTCAATTGATGAAACTAAACCAGTACAACCATAAATAAACTCATGAAACTTGCAAATATCAAACAATCGTAACAACCAACATGAAACCATATCAATATCCAAACAAAAGACTATGAAGTATCTTAGTATCTCAAGTAGACTTTTAATATACTATGTATTTCATTACTACTCTAATTTGTCTTTATGGGGTTAATTTGTCAAATTTTGTGAATTTTAATTTCTATACTTTACAATTGTTTATAGTTTGGTTATGAAAATATATTTGTAATCAAACTATTTTTTTATAATTAATAAATTTAAATTTTACATATATTTTGGTTAGTAGACTCCATCTGAACTCTACTAGTAGACTTCGTTTATACCAGTAGACTTCTCAAGGGTTAAAATAGTCATTAGGGCTTCTATTTTTTTGTTTGCTCATAAAAGTTGTAGATGTCATTTCACTACCCATTTGAGTTAGTTTTGCCAAATATGAGATAAGGGGTCTACTTTTGCATTTCAAATGAATTTTTGAGTCATTTTTAGCAATTCCCCCTAAAAAGAGGTTGTAGAACTTTAAATCAAACATGTCGATGATTTGGTTTTGATAATTTTTTGTTTTTTCCTTTAAAACATTATGATTTTAAAGATTTATTCAACTTTTTTTATGGTAAGATTACATAAAATGCAAACAATTAGAAGAAAACATTAATAAACAGCGGATCTCCTTTATATAAAAGGGGAAGAATTGGAGAGCTCTTAGAGCATCCACATCAGCCAAAATGCTGAATTTTCTCAGCCTATCATTTGGCCAACTCAATAATCTCATTTCGTTAAAAAATTTCCTTAAAAAAAAACCATTATACACATTAAATTAAAACAAACCATTATACACATTAAATCAAGACAAATCCGGATTTAGGTTAATATAAAGCCCAATAGGCCCAAACGTCATTATATTTCCAGACCACAAGAAAATAGAGACTGTCGACTTCTTTTCGCGAACAAAGCATCGTCCACGAGTCTGCACCTCTTCACTGACCCTAAGCGGAGAACTTTGCGCTCCTCCGTCGCCGTTACCATCTATTGTAACCCCATAGACGATTCGAATTCTCCTAGCCTTCATCTCTAGCCTTCAATTGCCTTCGATTGTGACACCTTCATCTCCCCTAACCTCCATCACCGCTATGGCCAAACCTAGTCTTTATATACAACCCCGATCCTCAAATACTCACCACTCAAACCTTCTTCGCCATCCTCTTCACATTAAACAGCTATGACCCAGAATAACAATTGTGTGTATTTCAATCCTCTCAGACTCTCAACTTCTTCTCACTTCCCTTTCGAGCGTTTGATCCCATGAATTTCTATTCCTTTGATTTTAGGGTTGAGGTAGATCCCCAAATTGTCTCGATCTGTTCCCCTATGTGTTATGTGAGAATGATGTTTGGAATGACTACATGCTCGATTTCTGTTTATATGGTTATCGTTTTAGATTACAACTAGTATTATCGCCTGTGCATGCACGGCTTTTGTTGTTGTAATACATATACTCAAAATATTGAAATATATAAAAAATTGTGGTAGTTTATTTCTTGTGTGCGGTTACTAAATGAGTGGAATGAGGAGAAATGAGTGGAAAGAGGAGTGGTATTTTTTTGTTCTCGTGATTCTAGTGAAACTGATTATTTAATTTGTTTTTCCATTTTTATTAAATTAGTTAAAAAAAGCCACATGTCACACTCTTATTGGTGAGGTGACTTGTGTTTTAGTAGTAAAGGATATGGATTGGGATAATTTGGACAGAATGGAAGATGTATCATGTTTCGATGTCAAACATAGCGGTAAAGAGGTAGTCTTTTATTGTTTAGACAATTCCAGAGCAGCTATTTGGTTTTTGCTCAGTTTGATAAATCTTTTGTTGGCATCTCGGAAACAGATTCTGATCGGAAAGTCTTCTGATTCCACAGCTGAAGAAGAGGGAATTGTTCATCTTTTTCTTGCAATGGTATATATACATCTATGTTTCTACTTCGTTGGTTTAATTTAATGGGTTTGATTTTCTTAGTATAATCATCTTATCTTGCTTGCTTAATTAACTGGTTACATCATTTATGTTTCTTGATCGTTCCATCACTTCAGATTCCATAGGTTTCTCTACATATTTACACATATTTACGAAACATCTCATGTCTCTCTTCTTATTCCACCGAAGTTGATCTCGACCCACCTTCTTCTCCAGGTGTCTATAAGGATGGCTTCAATCCTCGACCAATCCAAATCTCTGAGTTCTCTCCCTCTCCCTCTCCCTCTCCCTCTCCCTCTCTCTTTGTATCATGGGTTTAATTTTAGAGTTTTGTGACAATTCATCTCGAACGGTTGCCCATAAACCATTTTCTATCTCCGATTCGATTTTGTTTGTAGAGGTTTGTCCTGATCTAATTTTGTTGAGGTCTTTATTATTTCTCAGAGTTACTTTCCGGCACTGCCTAAGGTCATCGAACTCTCGGCTATGGTAGCTCTTATTTTGTTCACTTAATGGTAATTCCATGCTTATTTATATGGATTTACCCTCTCTGTTGCAGGAACATAGTTCATTTTGTTCATCTCATTTTGCGGAGGTGATAGAGATGTTTCTCAAGCATAAAACTCCAGAGGATGCTGCATCATCTCAAAGTCGTCTTGCATGTAATGGCTCATGGAATTTAGGTTCAATCTTTCCCTTTTGTATCCATTGAAACCTTATATTAGTATGTCTTTGCTGTTAACGAAAGACTTGAAGTATATAGCTTAAGTGTGTCCATGCTTTGTTTTATAAAATGTGCCAATCAATATTGCCTTATGAAGAGAATGACCAAAATGCTTAGTGTTTTACCGTAGTCAAGCACTGAGGAGGAGGATGAGAAGGCTTTCTTTATCCTGAAAGAGATGATTCTAACGCCTAAAGATGCAAAACATATGGTTTGCTTTGTCGCTGCTTCAGCTTGTTGGTGCTAAGTTACACAATGCAATTACTAAACAAACCCAACGTTTTCTGTGCATTTGCATATACAGGGGAAAGAAGAACACATGAAAGCAACTTATGATGCACTGGTTATGGTGTATTCTATCTCAAAACGTGAAATATGGACCTGATCAACATCCTTGCATCAGAAGACTCGGTTGAAATTCCCATGCATCAGCCTATACGATAATACAAGGTTCAACAAGCAATCGATATTTCAGGATTCACCGAGCATAACAAGCAAGTGTAGTTGAAATTCATGAGTTCTCCGTCGATCGCTGGGTTTTTTTTTGGTGGGGATAAAAGGCTGAAAATGGCAAGAGCCAGAGGATTGGTGACGCGTGAAGAGCAAGCAAGTGTAGTTGTAGTTGTAATTTAGATAGAATGTGAGCAGAGTATTATATTTATGGTCTCTCTTTCATGTGACCGTTCAAATGTTTCTGTAAAAATTCAGCTTTTTTTCTAAAACATAGAAATGATAATTTTGGCTCTATGGCCACTGCAAAAAAAAACTTGCTCAAGAGTTTGCAAAGCTTCGGGCAAGCTTCAAGATCAGATGATAATTGCAAAGGTCAATGTTATTATAATTTTCTATGCAGCTCCACTGTTTGAGAGATGATTGATTCTTTCCTAAACTTGTGTATTTGTAGTTGTTAACATAAGGGTGTCTACTCTAAAGATGGTGATAGTGGATATCCAACAATTCAATTGTTTTCTAAAAGATCACTTGAACCTGTAAAGTAAACATTTAAAAAAAAAATCCGAAGCAAATCTATTATTGGATAAAGTTTTCTTTATTGGATAGTTATGGTGTTTTCCTAATTAAAGTTTTCTTTATTGGATAGTTATGGTGTTTTCCTATTACGGTTTGAGGGTCCTCCGAGTGCCAAAGTATTGGCTGAATATGTGAACAAGGAAGGAGGTAGCTTTGTTGAGGATACTGATACAAGATGACAAAGTTGATGGTTTCACTTAAAATCAACGGATCTCAATTTTCATTGTAATTAAAATGCTCTCGAACATATTCTAAATCTACTACCAAATGTATCTCCAAATGATTAAATAAATTCTCTTTACATTTTCATTCCATTAATATAAATGGTTATTTGAACAATTTTCTTCACTAATTGGTTAACATGTTAACTGGTTAATTGGTCTACACCATTAGTAATGTCAAATGGTTTCGTAAAACTAACAATAAAATTCATTACAACACGCAAATGTTAATCCAATAAAATTCTCTTCTTTTTATTAACTACTCTACTCTTTCCCAACAATAGTTTAATTTAAAATTGTGTGAAAATGTGAATATTTCTTAAAGAAAAATTAAGAAAATGTGAATACAAACAGTAGTTATTACAACATGGTAATATCGACAAACAAAGGTTAATTACTTCACAAATCGATAATACATTCTCTCTTCCGTAAAATATACATGCAATCATTAAAAACTAACAATCGTAAGTGCTAATACTCCACATCCACATTTGTGTTCGTGATTGGAGAAAATACAACACATAGTGTTTAACAATTAAAATTCCAAAGTATATTTTTTAACTAAAAGTATAAGTTGGAAATGTTAACTAAAAGTATAGTTCAATATTAATTCTTTTGTTTCTATTTTGTTTCAAATATTTTTCCACAAAGTTATTATTGACAAAATGAGATTAAATATTACAATATGTACATATGCTTTATACATTTGCATATACCATTTTGAATGTGATTTGATACAAAAAATTATTTTATCCCATGTCGACAGTCCAATAAAAAATCCTGAACTGATTATTTGTTAAAGAAATTCATACAAGTTCATTTTGAGTAAAACATTGAAGCTGAAATTACAAAGTTTATAAAGAGTGATACACATTAATTTTGGACCAAACCAACCCACCAAACATAGTATTACAAACAAACGGCCAATAGGAAAAAAAACTAACACTAAATAGATACTATATAATTAAACGACATAACTCATTATAAAACAAAACAAAACAACCCGAAAGACTAAAAAAAATCGACAACACAAAAACAACATAGAACAAATACATCTTTATAAAACATGCCTACGCCGAAAATAAAGGTTAACAAATATAATGACATTTACACTAATCATACCAAAATATACAGTCTACGAAAATAACAACAAAACCAAATAATATAAACAGCTAGGGATTGCCCACGCGTTGCGTGAGTTTAAAAATTCATTGTAAAATTAGACAATAATTTATAATTTCTTGACTATTTGTGTATTTAATGTTGCATAAATTTGATGATTATCGTGAATAATTATCTACATTAGAAGACTAAGCATTTGTAGAAAATTAATGGACATATATAATGTTATATGAAAAAAGGTCATTCATTAATAAAAGTTATAGCATATGGAAGACATTTTTTGGGTACAAATCCCTAACTTGTATGTATTTATCAGTATTCAGTACGGTTCCTTAAAAAAATGATTAGTCTTTTTTTCTTGCATCAAACACATCGGTAAAAAAAATATTTATTAGATAAAGTGTAGTATGCTTTGCTTTTAATGAGAAATATGATCTCAAAAAAAAAATTAGAATGCATCTTTATAATTGTTTCATGAGAACTTTGAATTGTACTATGAGAATTGCTGCTTGATTGTATTTTTGTCTCACTTTCTTTATTAATTTGTTGTGATTTTTGTCTTTAGCATCGATTCAGTGGTGAAATGACTCTGTTTTCTGGATTCATAATTTGTGGTGGAGTAAAGTTTTTTCCAGAAAATATTGGTTAAAAGCGTTACTTTGTCCACGTACAAATTATTTTAATTGTATTGGTAAATTGGGGTTAAAAGCTTTGAGGACTTCAAAAGAAAAAACAAATATACATTTTTCTAATTAGACTTTAGCGTTCTAAATTTTTTAAATGTTATTAAATCATTTCATAATTTTTTCGCAACCTTTTGTTTTTGTTCATGTTACTTCTTTTTATTAAAGCTTTTTTTATAAATTTTTGTTTTAAAACCACAACTATCTATATGAAGACGCACTTTTAAACATTTGTCTTGTACATTATATTTTTGCGTTTAATAAATAGAATATTTATTTTTCAAATCGTTAAAAATTTAGAAGAACACGTCTAATTTGGAATCATAATTTTTATTGATATCAAAGAAAATAAAAAAAATAACGGCTAAATATTGTAACTTGTTGAAATTAATTTATATTAGAATTAACTATTAAATTGTTGGAATTAATTTTTAGAGTTATACAAAACACTTCATATTTCTTTTCCTTCAATGAATAAAAAAAAAGAGACAAATATCAAAAGAAGAGATGAAACATGGCAGTCTCTCATGACTTGAGTTTAGAAAAATCTTACTATATAATATAAGAAGATGGGTTAAATAAATAAAATATTTATTTTCCAAAAAAATTAAAAGTTCGCAATAATACATTTAATTTAGAATCATAATTTTTTGTGGGTTTCAAAAGAAAAAAAAAAGATAATGGCTAATATGTATAGTAACTTGTTGGAATTAATTAACATTGAATTATCTATTAAATTGTTTGAATTAATTGTTAAAGTGGTTTTTTAAAAATAATTTTTCTAATAAAGAAATTAGAAAGTCAAATGTGAACAGAATAGGTGACACATGGCAATCTCTCATAACTTGAAATTTTCGGAACCTTAAAATATTATATAAGATCACTAGGTGAAAGCCTGCGCTACGCGCAGGCCGAGTATCTAACTATATTTTCAATTATAGTTTGTTTTAGTTCATTAAATCAGCTGCGTTCGTGATCACTTTCGCAACCTCCATGTTCTTCCAATGTTGATGCAAACCTTCCATTACTCTATGAAAGACTCATTTTTTACCAAAAATGAAACGTGCTCATTTGAAATTTGTGTAAATCGCTCTTCTAATCATTGGTTAAGAAATAAGAAAAGGTAAGCATGGATCTGGTGAGATTCTACCAAGAACGAAGTTGATATTCATCTTAAGGCCTATTCTTCTCAAGCATTATCTTTCTTCATTTGTCAATATCTCGATGTTATCATCTTGCTCATAAGGTTTTCATAATGAATTTAGTTTGACTAATTCCATTGTTGATTTTTCTATCTTTGATTTTCGCTAAAAACAAAAAAAAACAGTCCATATAACTTATATTAGAATGAGAAAAAGCTTAAAAGATGCATTTTTGTGAAGTTAAAAGGCGTATAGTGAAAAGCTTTTGTTCTTGGCTTTGGAGTCCATTTTCTACTTTTGTTTTCTCAGCTTAATCTCGAGGTTTTGTTTCTCCGTTTCTCCGAATTTCAAAGTTCTTAACCTACTGAAGAACTAATTCTCCGTTTTCCCAAACTCTTCTCAAACTTCTTAACCTACTGAAGAATTAATTTTATCTTCATGAAAACAAAGAGTTATCATCTAGTTTTAGGCTTTGCAAGTATCATCATCCTTTCATGCTTTCATCACGAACCATATGAATAATTTTTCTTGAAACTTAATTTTATATTACACTTGTACAAAATGAGGTTTCATCACGAACCATATGAATAATTCTTCTTGAAACTTAATTTAATATTACACTTGTACAAAATGAGGAAGATACCTCAAAAGACGTATTATCGAGGATGAAATGAGATGGTAAATCTTGAGAAATGTTCCTCAAGTAGGTAAGCTCTTTATCGGTCCTTCTTGCTTAGCACTAATAAACATCCGGTCTTCATGTATTCTTCAAAACATAATAAGAGGAAACATTATTTCAAATGAACATCAAGGTTTTTCCAGTTTTAATGGAAGAATTTCAACGAAGTATGGACTAACGAAACCTCTATGATCTCTTGAGCTCGCTCCATATTTTGAGAAAGAGGAACATCAAATTTCACCATACCAAACTCGTTTAATCTTCTGATCGATCTAATATCGTCCACAATATTTTCCGTAACCCAACATGTTATATGAAATAGATACCATTGGCCTTATGTATATTTCTAGTCTGTCAAACTGAAGTTGTGTTCTCTGCATTAGATTTTCTTTTAATAGAAGTATAGAAAAGAGGAAACAACCATTAGAAAAGAGAAACAAATTATTTGGAAGAAGATGATGAAGCTGTCACATACTCTTCGGTTCCTTATTTGATGGTTGTCTTTATGAGCAACTCGATTAATATTTTATTGCTTACATGATATAACTTACATGATTTATGTAAATATATAGAATTTTTATTATCTTTCATTCCTCTATCTACATTTAAATTTCTTCTTTGTTAAAATAAGATATTTTATCATTTCAATAACTATAATAATGACTTTTCAAATTTTTATGTTGACAAATGCATAATTAATGTTATTTTTGCATGTAGATAATTTTTTGAATTAAAAATAATAAATTCTAAATAAAAATTTGATGTGGCAATGAGATGGAAGATGATGTGTCTTCATGAGAAGAGATAAAAGTTCTTTTTATACATATAGATTGCAAATCAAAAAAATCACCAAAAAGTCTGTGCGTAGCGCGGAGAAGCCTCTAGTCTAAACAATAAAACTTGGCCAACACTCTCCAGCGTCGTGACACATGACGGCCTGTGGGATCAGTATTTGTTTTTTTTTTTAAGTATTAAAGAAAAAGCCAAAAAACTGCATACAACGAAAACGTCCTTTCCATTCCTACTCCGATCATCTATCTCCGATTTATAGTCAAGGTTTTTGTTTTCCCTCTCTTGCCTTTCATATTCTCTCTTCAACTCATCGTCTCCATCAATAGTATTGATTCAATACTCCCTTTTTTTCCAAGCGGCGGCTAAACCTAACGATGACGTTGCACCAAGCCTCCGTCTTCCGCATCGAAAGGACTTTTGGCTTACTCTGGTTCTGGTTTCTTTTAGTATAGATGTCAATTTAGTTAATGAATGCAGCAATTATTATCAGAAAATCTCTATGCTCTGTTTTATATGTTAAGTTAGTGTTTCCTGAGAAACATATAATCATCGAAACACAAGTGGTGGTAGTTTGCTTATGTATGATTTGTTTATTGTAAAGGTTTGAAGCTTATCATTGAAGGTATATGTGATGGTGTATGAGAAGGGAGAGAGCGGAAAGAGAGACGATCAAACATAGATTACTACGTCTCACATCGATTCTTCTTCAACAAATCATGAGTAAGAATTTGATCTAAACTTTTACCAAAAAATGATTTCGTTTTGAATTAAAGTTGGATTTTGGATTATGGATTATTCTTCTCTCACTTTTACATGTGCATAGAGGTTCGTGCCTGTTGTAAACTCTAATACATTGATTGTATATGGAAACTAAGATTAACCAACCTCTTTTCTGATTCTGCGTATTTGTCTCACCATATTTGTTGCTAAAATGACTTATCTCAGGAACGTTTTATGGTTTAAGAGATGTGATTTGGTTTATTTTCAAATTTGGATTTACTAGAAAAAGGAGCAAGTAAGAGGCTGCGAGCTTTTTATGATGATACAGATAAATAATGGTGACTATAAGACACTGTGTAACGTTACTTGTGCTTTAGCTTTGAGCTATTTTGAGTTAGTGTGATTGTGAATCTGTTTTACCTAATGAATGTTTTTGGTTGACTTTCAGATAATCGGAGATCCCTCAGCTGTTAGATAGGTTCTTTATCAAGTTGCATCTTCTCTCTACACTAATCCATAGCTATTTCATAACCACTTTCTGTCTTTTGCAAACAGCCCGGTGAATTTCTAATGAGTCCTGCATTAACGACCTCTCACAAAAACTACTCTGCATCAAGACATGTTGATGATGGAAGAAAGTTTTCTACAAGCTTCATCTGTTAAGCTTAACATGTTGGAGCTGTAATAGGAAAAGGTGACTGTTGAAAATGATGATTCCATAATTTCCATGTCATTAAAGGAGGTAACAAAGACGTTTTATTCCCTCTCTTTATGGGAACTCATTTTCAATATGTGAATGTTGAACTAACTAAATGTACAACAGTTATTCGAAGGTAAATCTCCAACTGCAAATGCAGCATTATGCTTACAAACTTGATCCAGTGAAAAGGTGGGAAAAGATTAAAACGATTCCGCAATCTTCATTGCTCTGATTATTCCAATTTCTGAAGTGGGGTGTTTCATTGGAATAAGTGGAGCTCTTATATCTGACATGAGGAATGTCACAAAAGCAGAAAATCGCATCTTCCAAGGTGAAGATGTACCACAAGTTGGTCGTGAGGACAAGAAGATGGTTCAGGTACCAAATCTTCACCATTTATCACCTGATGCTCCTCGATATGGGGTGTTAGAGAGGCGTAAACCATAATTTTTTCCCTTCCAGTAGTTAGATAACATGAATCCTTATGAAACAATCAAGGTCTTATGCAAGTGATGTTGCAATAAAGAGCCAATGTATTTTACATGGATCGTGGTCTTCACTAGCTTCCAACATTCTTTCATTATTTTTCTCAGACGACAGGGACTTCAAACAAGCTTACTTAGAGAAAATGCGAGAACCGTACTCACGGATCCATGGGAATAGCTAGCAATGAGACTTTGGTAATCAAACGATATACTTCGTTTCAATTCTGGTTACCAAATTTACATGCAATTTTCAGTTTTGATCCATGCTTTCCTTCTTTGTCTTTTCCAGCCCTACATTTCCCTACAAGAAACGTCGGGTGAATGAAATAATAGACGCCTTGGTGGCATTCCAGCCTTGTTTGTTGATCATGAAACCATCCCAAACAGGTAATTGTTCTACGTCTAAAGCACATTAAGATTTTGGGATATTAAAAATGAGAAAGTGAAAACAATTAAGGCGAAAGGTCTTTCTTATGGTTCGTGTTAGTATTGCGCTTTTCATTCTGATAGAATTTCTGTTTTATTTCTAAAGTTATTTTTCCCGGAACGCTATTATTGACTCTCTTAAAATTTTGGTTTTTGAAAAGGTGTGTGTGATACAAGGCGAAGTTGCATGATTTCATTTTCTTCTATGATCATTGAATTAGACGGTTTGAATATAAGCATTTTTGGGTAAACCATTATATTACTTCTTTAAGTTTTATGTATGTTTTCTTCTTATTCCTGTCATCGAGTTTGTGTCACATAAGAGGTTGTCTCAAGTAATGTTCGAAAGTTTTGGGTATGATTTTTTCTAAATAATTTCTTCTCACTATGTTTAGTTTTTCAGTTCACAGTTGTGGGACTGACTAATGATGATCATTTTGTTGTCTTCTATTGAACTTCTTGCACTGCTCAGGATACACTACTCCACATTCTTCCTCTCTTCAAGCTAGAGGTGATTTAGTATAAGGTATGGTTTTCTAAACTGTGGCAACCGACCATGAATTTATCTTACTTTACAACAATATTCACATTAGTACCATATCCGATTTCAAAACGCTTAAGAAACACTTAATACATGGAACACAAAATTTGTGTAAATTAGTAGGCAGTTGTTTTAACCTTACTCAGCAAATTACAATGAAACAAAGTGTTGTGTGCGTCTCTATAGTGTTAGAACTATAGATTGTTGATAGGTAAATATGCATAAGAACATTCTTGTTGTTTATGCTTCATTTTGATCCCTCCATTGGCCTCTCTCTATTTTCTCTCCACTGATCTTTCTTTGATTATTCTTCTTAGACTCTATCTTATTATTAGTTGGTTTAGATGATTTATACTCAAGTTCTTGGTTTATGCTTCATAATTATGCCAATTTTGATTAGTTTACATTTGGCCATAATATGATTCAAATCAATCAGCTATCTAATCTCTTATGTGTCTGCGATAACTACAAAGATTTATTTGCACAGAAGATATATAGTTGAAACTGATGAGAAAATTTAAAGCCACTGGTTATCATGTGGTCGTGAATAGAATCCATAGGGACACTATTTTCATCTGAGATTTAAAGTGTTAGGAGTTTCTAGAGTTTTTAGAATATTACCAAATAGCCAATTCAAATACTTCACCTTGCTCTCAAACGAATTAAATGATTAACATCTTTTTTTTGGTTTTTGTGACCTCGCGGTTTGAAGGACTTCAAGGAATTTACAGAGGTGTTAGACTTCGATTGAGATAAAGGTGTTGCAGTGGTCGTGGCATCTCAAGAAGACATTGATGCAGCAAACAAGGAATGCTCAAACTTAATCAAAGTGAACAAGAGAGTCCCTCAAGATTTATGGTACGACCCACCAAAAATCTACTGCTTTCACTGTTTCTTACGAAGCTAAATTGCCACCATCACAATTTATCACAGTAAAATGAAAGCATTATTTGTTCTAAAATGCTAAACATTTCAGTCTTATATGCAAAGCTTTCCCTATACATCAGTTCTCAAATACTCACTGAGACCCCTTAATATAGAATGTTCAACCTTTTGTAAAAGGCATTATTTGTTCACATTCAGAAAAGGGCTTAGGGAGTTTGGCGTTGTTTTCTGCAATAACATTTAACTCTACATATAATTTGATTGATGAAGCATTCTAGAATGTGTGCATTACGATTCTTAAGTGCCTCCTTCAAACTTAGGATTGAATCCTCCCCATTTTGTTTAATATGGTTATTTTAATTTATTGGTGGAATGTTATTTGATGAAAATAATTCGCTTACCAAGTTATTCATGTTAGAGGAACACTATTCGCTGCTTTTGCTCTCAAATTTAACCGTGAAGAATGAAAGTCAGCACATTTTGACATTTATGAATAAGTTTTCCATTTGTAATTGAAATGCAGAAGAAATTGCTGAAGGAGACTTTGGATTCAAAAGGGGAAACATATATAGTGGTTGCAGATGACGTACAAATTCACTTAAGATATGGTCGAGTTGATTTTTGTAACCCCTTGCTGATCAGAAATGGAAGAGGATATTCTCACAAGCAATAAGGAAACAAGACATTTAGAAGAAGGCCATCAAACGTAATGTAAAGTCTTCACACTTCACAGTGAAGATAATGATTCATATCATATCAATATTTGAATCCCGATACAAGATGCCAAACTTGATGGCTAAGTCGGAAGGAGCGGATCTTACTTTCATTGTAATTAAAACTTGACAATCTATGTCAATGTCCACTGCTAAATTCTATCTCCAGAATTCTCTTTACATTTTCAGTCTTTTAATACACATAAATTGTCATTACAACAATTAATCCCTTCACATGTTAAAGTAATGACGAATATTATTGTAAATACAAGATTAAAAAATTCATCACAACAATTTAACAAACTAAGACAAATCTATGACTACCATATAGTTAAAAACTCGACCCGCGCGTAGCGCGGGCTTTCACCTAGTATCATGTAAAGATGTTAGAGTATTTAACATTTTAGTTTCTTAACTAAATTAATGAAAAATATTCTTTTGCCTTATATGAACTTATGTTATATGCTATAATTACTATATAAGTGGAAAGAGTCCATATATATTGTTACCATTAACTATTCCAACAATTATACATTTTAGTAAGAAAATTAAATTTGCAATTACCGTCAGTGAACCCACTCAAAAAGAAAGTTTGGAAGCAGAAGACCTCCAGTAAGATCCGTCACTTCCTTTGGCAGGCTATCTCTGGGGAAGTTGCGGTTAATGAGCGTCTTGCGCATAGACACCTCCAGCAAGAACGACAGTGCCCTAGATGTGGCAACAGTGAAGAGACAATAAATCATGTACTATTTACATGTTCGCCGGCTAGACAAGTGTGGGCATTATCAAATATACCAAACCCTCCGACAGGTTTTCCTACAAATAACTTATGGGGCAATATGGATTATCTGTTTTCCAGAATCCCCGATCGGCTGGAATTGGAGGAATACACACGGTGTTTTCCATGGATTATTTGGTACCTGTGGAAGGCTCGAAATGCCAAAGTTTTCAACAATGTGGATCGAACACCCCAATCGATAATGGAGTTGGCAAGGACGGAGGCCAGCGAATGGTTTCTTGCAAAGGCTTCTATGGCGGGACCTCTCCATCCCCAGGATCAGCTTTTAGTGGAGGAAGACCTGCACCAGCAGGCGGTGTTCCGGTGTTTTGTGGACGGCTCGTGGAAAGAGGACGATCCAATGACCGGAGTGGGATGGATCCTACAGCTCCAAGATGGGACTTCAGACTTATTAGGAGCTAAGAGGATGCGGCCAGTGCTATCACCACTCTATGTAGAAGTGTATAGTCTTCTTTGGGCTCTGTCAACTCTGCGCAAATACGAACGGTATTTTTCGGTCTTCTGCACGGATTCTCAGGAATTGGTGAACATGGTAGAAGATCCAGAAAGTTGGCCCCGCTTCCATCCAGAACTTGAAGAACTGCAAGAGTTACGAAGTTCTTTTCCAGACTTTACACTCACGTACTGTCCCAGGGAAAAGAATGCCACAGCAGACTTCCTCGCGAAGAATGCTCGTACACGCAACTCGATGTTTTCTTATGTTAGCACTTCTATCCCGCATTGGTTCAAAGATGCTTCTGTATTTTTGTAATTGATCAGGATACGTGCGTTCGTGACAAAAAAAAAAAAAAAAAAAAAAGTAAGAAAATTAAATAAAACTACAAAATCTTATTATATAAAGGAGAGTTTGTCAAAATTGTAACTCACGAGATCGCGACATGTGTCTATTATCGATCGAGATAATGACACGTGTTAAAATGCTCTAAATTAAAATCAAGCAATTTGGAAAATTAAAGATATCATTATGTTAAACCAATAAAATAAAGACACATTAACATTTTTTTATTGTTTCATTATCATATTTCTAAAAATCAAACCAAATTTTATGTAAGTTATAAAAACAAAAAGAAAAATATAAATACCATTATCTTAACAAAATAAATGTTACATCACAAAAATAAAACTTTATATATAAAAACAAAATAAATGTTAAACCATAAATTATTTTAAAAGGAAAAGTAAACATACATTCAATCTTATAAATGTGAAATCATAAATTATTTAAAAAAGAAAAGTAAACATACCTTCAACCTTCCAAAAAATTTATTACTTCAAAAAAGGCAAATCCCAAAACTATATAATAACACACACCTCCCACAATTTAACATACACCTCAAATCCTCAAATTTCTTTGAATACTACCTCCACAAATCACTCAAAACTATTTAATTTTCGATCAATTAGATCGAAATCGTGTTTACCGTCGAACTATTGCATGTATTTTTCGAAAGTGAGAAGGTAGAAATCTTAAAGCAAATAACGTACTTATGGGAATGGAAGTTCTTCTACTTGATGAAAAGGTTAGTATATATCAATTATATCAAACTTTAAATTCAACTTATCCAACACTTACCATACATTCTTGATGTTGTAAAAAAGAAATTTATTAACCTAACATAAAAAAAGAAAATTTACAAAAAAAGAATAGTAATATATTATAATTTTATTTTTTTACCAACTTTTTAAAAATAATTGATGTTTATTTATAAAATTGATTCAGTTTCAAAGTATATAAGATTTCAAATATGATTTAAAACCTTATCATTCATTTAGATGAATTATTTTTATAACTTTTTGAAGATTTAAACTCATTATTGATTTTCTTACTCACGTAATTTATGACTATATTAACATGGTTTTAATTTAGAATATAACTATACGGGTATAACTACACGAATTATCAATTTTAATATCAAATATCCGCATTTTATGCGGGTCCTAATCTAGTAAAACAAATAAACATACGAATATTTACGTTTGAAAAAATTAACAAAACAAATATATTCGAGTATAGAAAATTATAAACATATAAACTGTATATGAAATTATAAATATATCTATCATTATGTTTTATAGTGTTAATTATATATATATATATATACGTTTTTTTATTGACCCACGGTTGAACCGTATCGAACCAGGTTGACCCAAAGACCATGTGATCCTGAAGGTAATCTGGTTCACTTTCTTGGTCGGGTTTAAAAACATTGGTTTTGATGAAATTTTGCATTAAATCCACTATACTTTATAGTGATGCTTATTAAGATGATAAGTATGAAAGCCCAATATGAATATAACTAATAAAAGTCCAATGCTAAATTACGCTGTGAAACATAGGCGATCAAACGTCAAGCCAATCTTGTTGTTTCCAAAGACGGCAAGGGAAAAGGGGATTTCAGAACCATACAACAGGCGGTTAACGCAGCTTCGGAAAACAACAAGAATTGATTCATCATATATGTCAAGGAAGGCATATATGATGAAATCGTGCGTGTTTCCAGGACAAAGACGAACATCTTGATCATCGGGGATGAAAGAGATAAAACAGTCATTACCGGAAGCCTGAACCAGAAAGACGGCGTAAAAACCTTCAACTCTGCAACATTAGGTAAATATTTGTTCTTCTGATCATCGTTATATATATTCAAAATACTAATTGATATTAATTCTAATTTTGTTTCAATTATTTGTAACGGTAGATGGAGCTGGGTTCATCGGCCAAAGTTTCTGCATCCGGAACACAGCCGGCCCGGAAAAGGGCCAGGCTGTGGCTCTCCGTGTGACTGGTGATAAGGCGGCTCTATACCTCTGTGGAATCGAGGGGTATCAGGACACCCTCTATGCGCACAGTAAGAACCAGTTCTATAGGGAGTGTTATATCTCCGGCACTGTGGATTTCATCTTTGGCGATGCAACAGCCGTGTTCCAGAAGTGTCAAATCGAGGCAAGAAAGGACGGAAACAACAACTGGATAACGGCTCAGAAACGCGAAACCAAAGACGGAGTGTCAGGGTTCTCATTTTAGAAATGCACGATAAGAGCAGCGGCAGATCTTGTTCCCATCAAGGCAACGGTTAAGACTTATCTTGGACGCCCCTGGGGAGACTTTGCAAGGGTCGTGTTCATGGAGTGCGACATGGACGATGTGATTGACCCTTACAGATGGGCTGATTGGAACAAGCGTGAATCTACAGTCTGTTACCGGGAGTACAAGAACCGTGGTCTTGGAGCAGTTACTAGCGGACGCGTCAAGTGGGAAGGGTTTAGAGTCATAAGGGATCCGAAAGATGTAGAGGAATTCACGGTGAGAAAGTTTCTGTATCCGGATTCTTGGCTCAATCTCACCGGAGTGCCATACGACGAAGATCTCTGATTCCTATGAAGATTATCGTCATACTTTAATAAGTTATCGTTTCTGGTAGCAATAGAACAGTCTTAAGCATTAGAAGATAAGTCTAGAGATCTATTTTGTGGAATAACCTTGATACTAGTGAGTTCAGATTCCATCTTTGTTGTTTTCTTCTTCTCCCATCCTGAAATCTCAAGGAGCTTCTTCTGAGTCCTGCGATCAGACCGTCGTTACAGCGGTGTATAAATAGGGATTGGAAAGGCATAACGCTAAATTGTGTTTCTTACTTGTGAATGATATCTTTTGTTCCCTCCATGCCTTGATGACTGACAATTGCGCTTCATAGTTTAGTTAATAATTACCGATGTTTGTGTTTGTGTACCCCTTTTCAAAACTTGTGTACCTAGATTTTGTGAACGGTTCACAGTGAATCCTACTAAAAATCACACATAATCCCCATGCCGGTATGATTCAACTTTCATTTGTCTTAGCAAAGAAGGATTTTGTGCAGTTGATGTAAGTTTGTTGTTATACGATTTTTAGTGAAATCATTTATCGATTATTACTGCAAATTTTATCTTAGCTACTATTTCCAATCTACTATAATATTTCTTTTAAACCGTTGTGGACTTACATTTGAAAACAGTAAAAAAGAAAACATGGAAATAGATGTGTTTTTAAAGAGAAAGTACAATTTCATTTCTCGACATAAGATTTAACGCTCTCCATCAATCTAACGTACTCGCCTTTACCTTCGTTCTTCATGTACTGATCCAAGAAAACAGCAAAGTCGTCGCATATACCTCTTTCCTTTAGAAACTGATAAAGAGCGTCTTGAAGGTTAGACTATCTCCATCCCTAAAATCCACCAGGAGTTCTTAATTAACATTTATAATAATAATCTAAAGTGTCTCTTAGGGCATCATTATCGGTTATACCCACTTTGAGTGTCTTAAACGTAATATTTTAATTATTTTATTTAATTTAGTTATTTATTTTAAATATTAAATTAATAAATAAATAATGAACCAGTCTTTATAAGACATGTGGCAGCTAAGTTTCTTTAAGAATGTTGAATTGTTTCACCCATATGATTCATAGCTCCTGTTTTAATGAATTTTTTAATTTTTTTAATTTTTTAATTACTATGAAACTCTATAAAATTCACCGATAATCATGTCTTAGCATTTATAGAAAAAGTAAATAAAATATGTGAGCATTTAAACTTGAAGATATGTTTAGCCTCTATACATCTCAAAAGAGTTCTCAAACATTGGTAAAACAAAAATGTTTGCTTATCTCAAGAAAAACTTTTCGTTGGCTCATATAATAGTTTCACTTTTTTTTCTTAATGTCTCATGTGCAAGATTTGGTATGATGGTTTCAAAAGGTGAGATCCACTCCATCTGCACAAAGAAAGCTGAAACGATCCGACCCGTTTTTTTTCTTCTAAACATTACATTGGACTCGAATTAGCATTCGCATAAATGTTAATCATCAACATCCAATCAAACACAAACAAGCAACCAGCGGAAATCAAACAAATTTAAACCAAGCAACGAATTCCATTAAATAACTAACCAAACCAGTTCAACAACAATAACCAACAACCTAAACGGCATTCTAAAACAATAACTGAAACAACACGAAACGCGAGACCCTAGATCATCTCTCTCTTCGTAGACGTGATTCCACGATTACACTTTGCATTTACCTGCATCACATGAGAAAAATAGATGCGTGAGTATTATCATAAATACCGAGTGAGACGGTCATCCCATCTACGACTGCGCACTCATGCACGATGGACCGCTCAGGCAAACATGCATATCACACAACACACAAACAACAAACGGTTCAACACAGCCAAACAGACATGTGTCGATCGACACTACCACTAAGTGTCGATCGACACCCTCTGAACTGGCTGTCGTTAGACACACCTCATGTGTGTCGTTCAACAGCCCTCGTACTGGCCTGTCGTTCGACACACCTCATGTGTGTCGTTCGACAACCCCCTGGCAGAATCGTGAGAACCGATCATAATCCTCTCGGATTGATTCCTCCTCTACATCAGTACAAAAACCTGCACAAAACAACAATCACAACACAACAACAGACATATACAACCACAATTCGATCACCACAAGATCAATCAACGCATAGAAACCTATCACCAAGAATCCCTAACGATCCATCGGCCCAGAAGCCATGGTCACGCACTCACCTTAGATTTTCGGATAGAACTTATAGAATTGAGGCTAGAAACGATATCCATGACAACTACCACGAAATTCTACTCCAAAGCACCCAAGAATGAAACTTTTCTCACAGAAACTCACCGGAAAAAAGAGAAACCCCTGTGAAACTCTTTTCCACTGATTATGTCCTTTCTTTCGATCAGAATACGGCCAAAAAGGCTTAAATACAAAACAGAACCAACGCGAACCGACCGATTTAAATTGAAACAGAAACCGATCACTTAAACCCCTATCGATCGACAGACACCACTCGTGTCGAACGACAGTCACTCGAACAAACCGGCCTTAAGCCCCAAAACCCAGCCTGTCGATCGACACACCACACTAGTGTCGATCGACACACCCTCCAATTTCCTCAAAATTGGTTCACGGGTGTCACAATTCTCCCCCACTAAAACTGGATTCGTCTTCGAATCCTCAAACACAGCCCACATGGCTAACCACCTGGCTAACCTGCCAGTAACACCGGAGACTACATCTCCCAGACCCTCTCGAGGCTCACATCCGTCCTATGCATATAGACCCGTCTCAGACATTGATCGTTCTTAGCTCATAACTCATCACCACACCATCTAGCTCTCGGGATCGTCACCCCTTAGCTCTCGGCGCCTCGTATCAACCCACCTCAGTCCGCGCAATCCTGACAGTATTTGATACCAACCATCTCCATATCCCTCAAACCATCAAGACACACAGTCTGTCACGCTCTCGGTATGCAAGGAACTCACTATCCCCTGGAGAGACGCATCTCTCAAAGATCTGCCAAAGATCGCAATCTCCCAAAACTATCTCCATACCTTCACGCTCTCAGTCCTCGCAGTCCTGCCGAACGATCGGTATGACGAGAACCAACTATCCCCGGAGAGATGCATCTCTCAAGATCTGCCGGAGACTCATCTCCAAAAAAGAACGAATGTCCCTCTCTCTGAGCTATGCGAGGAAATCGACATCCCCGAACGAAATCAATTCCTAACGTCTATAATGCACCTCTGACCGGAACTACCTCCCAAGATCTCAACATGATACTCCCAACCTGGAATACCATCACAAACATGATCATCACAGATCATCTGGACCATCCATCACACCGGATGTCCTTGTAAAGTCTCTCCGGAACTAGACAGTTCTAACCACTGTAAAACTTATATTCCGAAACTCTCTCACACATAAACACCCAAGCTCGTTAGAGTTCCACTGAAACTGGCAAGATCTACTCACAATAAAACTTCCATTTCGAGGTTCTCTAACAACATACACATGACTATCAAAGTCAAATACATGAGAAATACTCATCTTATTAATCTGAAAAATGTCATAATCATTACAACTCAAATGAAAATAAATAATCCATAATCACAATCCTCACCACACACGGTGACCACAACACAAAACCGAAACTGGAAACCACAAAGAAAAACGAATTCACTCTTCAGCTTGCTTCTCAAACCACTTCTTGAATTTCATTTTCATCTTCGCCTCTGGTTCCCAAGTCTCCTCCTGAAATCCATCACAGTCCCACAAGACTCTAAAAAATGGCACTCTCTTTCGGCGCAGAACCTTGATACTCCACTCAAAGATCCTAACCGGCCTCATCCCAACAGTCAGATTAGGCTGAAGATCTGCAATAATCGTCACTACTACCTCCTCATATGTAAGCAAACATCTCCTGAGCTTCGAAACATGAAACACATCATGGAACTTCTCCATGATCGGAGGCAGCTCCAACCGATAAGCAACTGGTCCCACACGCTCCACAACCCGGAGCGAACCCATGTACCTCGTACTCAGGTTATCCTCAGATATGGACATGTTCAGACCCCGCATCATAGCTATCTTGAGATACACTCGATCTCCGACTGCAAACTCCAACTCTTTTCTCCTCTTATCGGCATAACTTTTCTGCCAATCCTGAGCCTCCTTCATGTTTAGCTTCACAACACGGATCTTCTCCGTCGTCTCCTGAACAAAATCAGCACCATAAATGTTCCTCTCCCCCCACTTGGGTAAACCATAACGGTGTACGACATGACCTCCCATACAATGCCTCAAAATGAGTCATACCAATACTCGCCTGAAAACTGTTATTATATGCGAACTCTACCAAGCTCAAGTGATCCGCCCAATAACCATCCCAATCCAGCACACACATCCTCAACAGATCCTCAAGCGTCTGAATCGTCCTCTCGGACTGTACATCCGTCTGAGGATGATTAGCTGTACTCATATGCACCTTAGTGCCCATCTCAGCCTGAAAAGCTCTCTAGAACACTGAAGCAAACCTCGGATTTTTATCCGACACAATACTCGCTGGCACTCCATGCAGCCTCACAATCTCCTTCACATACTTCTTAGCCAAAACCTCAGCTCCATCGGTCTTCTTAATGGCCGGAAAATGTGCTGACTTAGTCAGTCGATCAACTATCACCCAAATGGCGTCATAGGTCCGAGAAACCGGCAATCCTACCACAAAATCCATGGTAATCATGTCTCACTTCCACTCTGGAATGGGTAAACTCTGCAATAAGCCACTCGGGACCTGATGCTCAGCCTTCACTAGCTGACAAACGTTGCAAGTTGCAACCCAATCCGCCACATCTCTCTTCATCCCGACCCAATGACAATACCGTTTCAGATCATGATACATCTTCGTCGCTCCCGGATGAATCGAAAACTTGGTCGCATGAGCCTCTCTCAGAATCTCCTGCCTCAAGTCCTCATCCTTAGGCACATAGACTCGTCCATGCACTAAGATAGTCCCGTTAGCAGAAATCTGATACTCAGAACCAGCAGCCTTAGAGAGATCAACCAACACTTGATCCTTCTCCTGAGCTACTCTGATCCTGCTCAGAAGATCCGCCTGATCAACTGCCGCTAACCCCAAGGGCTCCTCTGAAGTAACAAACAACCTCAAAGTACCAAGCATACTCACAAGAGTCTCCACATCCCACTCCTGAGATGAATCATACCGCCTCCGACTAAGAGCATATGCCATAGTGTTAGCCTTACCAGGATGGTAAACAATGTCCAGGTCATAATCAGCCAACAACTCCGACCATCGCCTCTGTCCTACATTCAAATTCTGCTGAGTAAAAATGTACTTCTGATTATGATAATCAGTGAACACCTGAACTCTGCCACCATACAGATAAGACCTCCAAATCTTCAACGCAAAGATCACTGCAGCCAACTCCAACTCATGAACATGATAATTGCCCTCGTGCTTCCTCAACTGCCTCGAAGCATAAGCAATCACCTTACCCTGCTGCATCAACACACAACCTAAACCAACTCCTGAAGCATCTGTATACACCACGTAAGGCTCACCCGGCTCAGGCAACGCCAACACTAGTGTAGTAGTCAACATCGTCTTCAGCTTCGCGAAACTCAGCTCACAATTAGCAGACCACACGAAAGGAACATCCTTCCCTGTCAGCTTCGTCATATACTGAGCCATACTCGCAAAACCTTTGACGAATCTCCGATAATAACCTGCCAACCCAAGAAAACTTCTTATCTCAGTAGCATTCATCGGTCTAGGCCAATCTCGGATAGACTGAATCTTCGCCAGATCCACAGAAACTCCATTGGCAGAAACGATGTGACCCACAAAACCCATCTCTCTCTGCCAGAAACTACACTTGCTCAACTTAGCAAACAGGTTCTATTCCCGCAGCTTCTCCAAAACTCTCCTCAGATGCACCTCATGATCCTCAAGACTCTTCGAATACACCAAAATATCATCGTTCAAGATAATTACGAACTCATCCAGATACTCTTGAAAGACTTCGTTCATCAACCTCATAAATGCCGCCGGTGCATTCGCCAACCCGAAAGGCATAACCACAAACTCAAAATGCCCACACCGAGTCCTGAAAGCCGTCTTCCTGACATTTTCCTCATCGATAGGAATCTGGTGGTAACTGGATGCCAAGTCAATCTTAGAGAACCAAGTAGCCCCTCTCAACTGATCCAACAACTCATCAATTCTCGGAAGAAGATACTTGTTCTTCACAGTGACTCGGTTAAGCCCTCGATAATCGATGCACAACCGGAAACTACCATCCTTCTTCTTCACAAACAACACCGGTGCTCCCCATGCTGAAGTACTCGGTCGAATAAAACCCTTATCCAACAAATCCTCTAACTGCTTCTTCAGTTCTGCGAACTCTGCTCGAGCCATTCGATAAGGTGCCTTAGACAACGGCGTTGTTCCAGGCTCTAACTCAATCGTGAAAGGATCAGACCGAGACGGCGGTAATCCCTGCAACGACTGAAAAACATCCTCAAAATTCCGAACAACCCGAATATCTCTCACAGCAACCTCACCAACAGCCTCCGACATCACAATCATGGCCAAGTAAGCCTCGCAACCCCTCTCAATCATCGCCTTAGCCTGGGCAAGTGAGATCACGAGACTACATGAAGTCGGTCTCACTCCCTGATAAACAAACTTACCACCATCACACTCGAACACCACTCAACCCCAGTGATAATCTAGATGAACTCTGTACCGATTCAACCATTCCATACCCACGATAACATCATACAGCTCCATTGGATTGATCACTAAGTCCGCTGGCATCAACTCGCCAGCCACCAGAAGATCCACATCTCTCACCCGGCCATGAGTAGCTAGAAACTCCCCTCCAGCAACCATAACTGGTCTACTCCGCTCACCAGCATCACTCCGGATACCACTTCTCTCTGCATGATCCGAAGTAATGAAGCAATTCGATGCTTCAGAATCAAACAACACGTGGGACTCACACCCGCCCACAAAAAATGTCCCTACACAAATCTCATATGCTAAGAAACCTAACTTTTCCATCACAAAGTAAACAATCCAAAACAAACACAAAATTCAACACTACCAAGTTTACCAAGTCTGAATTAGAGAGTTTACATGTGATCGGCCTTGAGCTCGGCTCACCAGGTGCCACATTAGCCTGCAGATACTGCATCGCCGCAATCTGATCCAAAGGTTTCACTACCCGATACTGAGCTACTGGCTGGACTACTGCCACGGCCAACGACTGCAACTTAAGACAGTTCGGCCTAATGTGTCCCGACTCACCGCACTGATAACACACCTGAGCTGCTCGAGTCTCACTCTGCTTCGGGCAACTTGCCCTCTTGTGGTCCAAACTCCCACAACCATAGCACCATCGGCCACTCTGGCCCGATCTCGAAGTGTCTTCCCACTTCCTCTTTTGTCCCTGCGCAGGCTTGCCACCTTTGCTAGGACCCACTTATTAAACCTGCTGCTGAGGCCTCTTAGGTTGAACAGCTAGGACAACTACCGCAGTCTGCTCCCTCAGATCCTCCTCGATCTGTGCAGCAGTCTCTACCAACTCTGCTCTATACACGAACCTGATGCCTCTGCACCGAGTCCTCAAGTCTATCCGAAGTCCCCGCAAGAACCTCCTAATCTGAGTCTGCTCATCCTCCAAGCTCCTACACGCATAACCCAATAGTCGGATAAACTCCACGTCATACTCACGAACAGACATAGCTCCCTGAGCCAGATCCAAGAAACTCGCCTCCAAACGATCCAACGCCTCCTGAGGAAAGAACTTGGCTTTAAACTCCGCCACAAAGTCTGTCAACACCCCTCCACCAGAGATGTGCATCACCGTCCAAATAAGGGACCGCCAAATAACCCATGTATCCCTCTGGACACCTAATCGACCGAAAATTACGCTCCATCCTCATCCTCTACTCATCAGCCTCCTCAGGCTTAACACCTCCTGCAAAAGAACTCGTACTGATCCTCTGCATCTGCTCCATCATCTGAATATATGATGGAACCTCATCCACAACCGCAGCCCTCGGCTGCACCTCTGCCACACGTGGCAACACCGGAGCCTGCACTGGCACCGCACCCGGTAACCGCTCCAACAACTGCCTCAACAGATCAACTAGACAATCATCACCAGCTTGGGCTATACCTGCGGCCTCGACCGCACCCCCAGCTGCGCCAACACCACCGGCCTCAACGGGACCCAAACAAGCCCCAACGGGACCCAAACCAGCCCCAACATGACCCAAACCGGCCCCCACACTGGCAGTCATATTGGCGGCCTGACCATCATGCAACATCTGCTGAACTGACACAGGCCCATGTGTGGAACTATGAGCCTCACTCATGACTGGCTCGTCCACAGGTCCACGACCTCTGCCTCGGCCTCCACGCCCACGCCCTCTAGTATCTCTAGCCATCTCACTACACTCACAAGTACACAAGCTAAGCACTAGAAGACACAACAAAACAAACACGAAACACACTTACCGTGAAATCTCATTGAAGGCTCGAAGGAAGATGATCTACAACTCCCAAACCCCACATAATTGCCAATTTAACCAAATGAACAATCTTAGCAGTTCTAACTCATCCTAAAACCGTATCGCTCTGATATTAAACTGAAACGACCCAACCAGACATGTGTCGATCAACACTACCACTAGGTGTCGATCGACACCCTCTGAACTGGTTGTCGTTCGACACACCTCATGTGGGTCATTCGACACCCCTCGTACTGGTATGTCGTTTGACACACCTCATGTGTGTCGTTCGACAGGCCCTTGACAGAATCGTGAGAACCGATCATAATTCTCTCAGATTGATTCCTTCTCTACATTAGTACGAAAACCTGCACAAAACAACAATCACAACACACCAACAAACTTACGCAGCCACAATTCGATCACCACAAGATCAATCAACGCATACAAACCTTTCACCAAGAATCCCTAACGATCCATCAGCCCAGAAGACATGGTCACGCACTCACCTTGGATTTTCGGATAGAACTGATGGAATTGAGGCTAGAAACGATATCCACGACAACCACCACGAAATTCTACTCCAAAGCACCCAAGAATGAAACTTTTCTCACATAAACTCACCGGAAACAAGAGAAACCCCTCTGAAATTCTTTTCCACTGATTATGTCCTTTCTTTTGTTTAGAATACGGCCAAAAAGGCTTAAATACGAAACCCTTGGTTTCTCCAAACCGAACCAACGCGAACCGGCCGATTTAAATCGAAACAGAAACCGATCACTTAAACCCCTGTCGATCGACACACACCACTTGTGTTGATCGACAGCCGCTTAGAACCTTGTCGATCGACACCCACCACTCGTGTCGAACGATAGTCACTCGAACAAACCGGCCTTAAGCCCCAAAACCCAGCCTGTCAATCGACACACCCTCTAATTTCCTCAATATTGGTTCACGGGTGTCACAAAAGCAGTCAATTCTTCATTTTGTTTTGAGGTTCTAAAACCAATCCCTGAAATTGAAACATTGCATATTCCGACTCTTACCAAATCTTTATTCAACTATCAATTTCAAAACAAGTCGAATACGTTGAAGCAAATAAAGTCATTCGAAGGCAACACAAAGGATTTGCAGACAGTTAAATTATGTGAAGAATTATATCAACTATGTCTTGATGATTATAATACTACAATCAAAATTTTGGCAGATAAGGAAATATCGCAGCTTAAACATTCAAATAAGTGGTACCAGAACCAGTATTGATGAATTGTTAGTAATGTACCTGAAACCACAAATCTTGCTCACGAGGAGTACTATCATTATAGATCTGGCTGACATTCTTTTAACAATTCTCGAATGTTTCATCGTAAAAGAAAGTATGTACTGTTATTAATCGTATTTATTTACTGTTTGGTGTGTTATTTTTATTGTCGCTTTTTAAAATATAATAAAAATTATTATCTTATTATAAAAAGAGAAGTCAAAAATCTTATGTGTCACCTCCTCTTTTATTTTTGGAGGAATTTTTATTTAACTATTATTGTTTTTTAATTATATTCATTGCAATCAAAATTTGGTTGACTAAATTTCTCCTAATTCTTATTTGATCAATGATGGCCCTAAAGGATTAGTAAATCCGAAAAGGAGAATTCGCCGAGACCCTTTGTCGTCGTATATCTTCATCCTCTGTAGTGAGGCTCTCACCGGACTTTGCACACAAGCACAAATTCAGGGCACTCTTAAGGGTTTGAATGTGACAAAAGGAAGCCCGAGCTTGAATCATCTGCTTTTCGCAGATGATACAATGTTCTTTTGCCACACAAATCAAGAGAGCACGGCTACTTTATGCTCCATCTTGAAGAAATATGGAGAAGCATCAGGACAACTAATCAACCTCGACAAATCCTCAATTAGTTTTTCGAGGAAAACACCAACAGAAATCAGAACCAGTGTAAAGGTTGAACTCCGAATCACGAACACTACAAGAAAACAGATAATTTGTGACACCTTTATTCGTCACAAACAGGTCATTTGCAACTACTTAGTGACGAAAACAGGATGTCGCAAATATGTCGTCGCTAATTTCTGTAGTCGCAAAGTAGTCGCAGATTAGCGACTACTCTGTTACGCTGTTTTAAACGTCGCGAATTAGCGACTACTTTGTGACACCAGTTCATAGTAGCAAATTAGTCACACTTTTGTTACAACCATCTCGTCGTCGTAAATTTGCGACGCTTTTGCGACAACTGTGGAGAGTGGGAAATACACGACGAAGTAGCGATGCGTGGTATTTATGACTACTTTGTGACTATTCTTATCAATCGTTAATTTACGACTAATTAGTGACGCCTTTGTAGTCACTAATAAGAGACTGATTAGGGACGATTTGGTAGTCACAAATAAGCGACTGATTAGTGACGATCTTTGTAGTGTCTAAATGTCACAGTAGTTACAAATTAGTCTCAAAAGCGTCACTAATAAGCGACGACTTAGCGACGCCTAGAAAGTTTTTGGTCATTTTTCAGTTCCAAATTTGGCACGGATACTATTTAGATTTGAGAGTTTTGGAAAGCCTAAATCAAATTCATAGCTAAAATTCTTGTAAATTAAACAAAGCAAATGTATTTAAACATGAGTTTAGAGAGTTGAGAGTAGAAAAGATAATTATACAAAACATTGAAAATTTTAAAGTTTGTTCAAGACATAAAGAGTAAGAGATTTGCAGAGAGTACTATCAAGCTTGTTGAGCTTCGGGAGAGGTTGTTGTGTGTTGTGCATTTGGTTCCAGTTCAGGGGAGTTGGTTGACTGACCGTTGCTCGTCATGAAATCGGTAACCATCTTCTCTAATTGAACAATCCTCGACTGACTATCCTTGACCTCAGTAGCAAGGCGCAGATTTTCCGCATCACGACGCTTGTTATCTTCATCTTGTGCAGCAAGCTTTTCACGAGCTTCTTTAAGGTCGTCATGGATCTCTAAGAGAGATGTTGTAGAAGACTCAGCATAACAGGTGTTCCTCTTCCCATTCCTTACCTCAAGCTCTTGTGATAGTTGACCCATTCCATAAGGGTTACCCTTGGGATCGAACCTAGTACACTGCAACATACACATATCCATTTTATCAAGAAGCTAAAATCCAAGCAACAACAAGTTAAGAAAAAATCCAGTTTGATCAATAATAAATGGAAGCTCAAGTACACAGCCCTAAATCCAAGTACGATCAATACTAAATTCAAGCTCAAACAACCCTAACTCTAAACTCAAGTATTCATAAACTAAAATCAAAGCTCAAGTACACAGGCTAAATAGAGTTTGATCAATACTAGCAAAGAACTATTCAGTGACAAATCACCTAATTGAGAAAGAACCAAATTGTAGAACAATGTATTGAAGCATAAACACATGGAAAACAAAAACAAAGGGGAAGAGAAAGGGTAAGAAAAGAAACATACCATAAGGAAGATTTCATTCTTCTGAGCAATGGTGAGATTCCGATGAGTTGAATCGAGAGTTGAATCTGACTGTTCTGGTGCATCGGCCTCCTGCTCCAGAACCTCTTGCAGGGCATTTTCATAACTCTCAGTGACTTCCTTAGCTTTCTGATCAATGAAGGAGCCATCGTCATTGGTATGAGTCCTCCTAAAGACTTCACCCCATGAGACTGGTCGTCCTAGTTCCTCCTCCTGCAATAGTAGATAAGATTGATCAATTAGAGGAAGTTAATTTGTAAGAATAGGAAAAGAAAAGATTATTACCATATCTTGTTGAATGGTCAAGTAAGAAGACTGGCCACCTCTATGTCTGTGAGCTCCAAGTCCATTACGATGAGACATACGAGAGTTGGAAGCCATTATGCTCTTACTCTGAGCCTCTGGAGTATCCCAATGGAGGCACATGTAATCCCAAAGTTTCTCACCAATCCAGGTTGGCCTAACCCCCTTCTTCTTAGCCTGACTCACAATTCCCCTCATCGGCTTTGTCGCAATCTTCTTGAAATGAGACCTAACAAGCTCAGTGATCCCTAACTCCCAATTGTACTTGCTCTACACAGTAAAAAACATAGTTAAGCATGTATAATTGAAACATAATTGGAAAGTATGTGAGGCAGAAAAGATTACCGCAAAAGTTCTAAAATATATTTCTTGCTTGTCGATAGGTGTGATAGTCCAGCTGTAGAAAGGTCCATCAAACTTGTGACGAAAGATTCCAGCGATGACACGAGTAAGTTTGCCTTTGTCTCTAGTAAACCTAGCAAAAAGATAAAAACAGAGGCTAAGAAACTGTTTACACAAGTTAGCTAGCAGATGCAAACTACCAAATAACTTAGCTAGCAAATAACCAGTTAACAAGAATGAGAGGCATATAGATCGATGCAAACTAAACAAACCAATACAACACATAAACTACACATTTACAAAAATAAAAGACAGTTTGAAATTAACTTACCAAATACTCTTTTCGACTGTGGGAACGTGACTGAGGAGAGGCAGAGTTTGACGACCTGGAAGAGCCAAAACGTCATCCAACAGCTGCTGGTAGTCTTGCCCTTCTGGTTCCTGCTGAAAAACATGTTCGTACTGAACTTCCATGTCTTCAACCGCGTCATCACCACCTTCCTCATCATCTTCCTCATCTTCTTCCTCTTCTTCATCTTCCATCTCAATCTCCCGACTACCTGGTTGGAGATTGAGATTGAGTTCTGGAGATAGACGAAACGCTGGAGGAGCAGGACGGTTTGATAGAAGAGGGTACTGAAGTGGAACATCCCTAGTCCGAGAGACTGAGACAGTCCCTTGAGACGTCGGCGTACCCTGAGAAGGAGTCGTATGCTGACGGTTGGAGTTACTTGAAGATGTCTGACCGCTGTTTAACCTAACTCGTCTGGTTGGTGAAGCTGCGTCCTTGTCTTGTCTGGCTAAATTTGCTCCACGAGGCGCCGCCAGTCTCTTAGTACCACTGGCAGGAGCAAGATCCTTGTCTTGAGTCTTTGAGACAGACTGAGAACCACCAGCTGCAGCAGGACGCTTCCCATCTGCTTTTGAGAGTGGCGGAGAACCACCGTCTGCAGCAGTACGCTTCCCATCAGCCTTTGAGAGTGGTGGAGAACTACCGTCTGCAGCAGTAGGGTTCCCAGCAGGCTTTGAGAGCTTCAGATAACCACCTCGTGTAGCAGGACGCTTCCCCTCATCCTTCGCGCCTGCACGAGAACCACCAGCTGCAGCAGGACCCTTTGAGGTTTTCTGAGAACCACCGCCTCTTCCACCGCCACCTCCGCCTCTTCCACCGCCTCTTCCACTGCCTCCTCCGGTTCCCTGACCTCGCCCTCGTGGAGCCCCTAATTTTGTTTTCGCCATCAAAGACGTCGTGGTTGTGTTTGAAGAAGGAGAGAATTGGAGGCTTAGGGTTTGAGAGATGAAGAATCGATCGATTTTTTCACTGACGGATCGAATCGAGAAGATGATTCGATACAGAGAGATGGAGAAGAAACGATTAAGAGATAATCGAACAATAAACGCTCGATTTTGTGGAGAAATCGGAAGATTCGATGAAAGAGTCAAATCGTGTAGAGGAGAAGAGAGAAAAAAAATTAGGGTTTGTGCGAAATGAATTTGGGAATTGGTCTGACTTCCTTTTGTTTTCAGTGTAGTCACTAATTCGTCACTAGGACGTGGGAAACCATTTGCAGGCTTTAAGCCCAAATATTTGGTTCTGTAGGCCCATAAATTCGTCACAAGTGAGTCACAAAGTAGTGGCTATTTTATGACTAATTTGTGACACAGTGGTAGTAGTAGCAAATGAAACCCTAAACCCTAAACATTTGGACCAAAGACTTTGGTCAACTAAAACTCCAAATAATTTCAAATGCATTCCTTGATTGTGTGTTCTATTGTATCATCAAAATAGTAGTAATCATATATTTTGTGAAACAATACAAAATTATCAAATCTTAGATTAAAATTCTATGTGTCTCATTCCAATTTACTTGTGGAGTTAGAAAATAATTTTTGGTTTTTGAAAAACTCAAACATAAATTTACTATTAGCATTTGAGTTTATATACATTGTAAATACGAAACAAAGTACAAAGAAACTTATAATGTGTTGATTTAAATGAAAAAATTAAACACAGCGTAGGTAATCAGTTGCAAAGTAGTCACAATGTTTTTATGCGTCGTAAATTAGTCACAAAGTTGTCGCTATTTTGCGACTAATTTGTCACTCAGTGTTAGTAGTAGCAAATGAAAACCTAAATACAAAATAGTCTTTGGTCCATTAAAATTCCGAATAATCTCAAATGCATTCCTTGATTGTGTGTTTTATTGTATCATCGAAATAATTTTAATGATATATTTCAGGAAACTTAAAATGTATTGATTTAAATGCAAAACTTAAAAAAAGCGTGGGTAAAGAGTTGCAAAGTAGTCACAATGTTTTTAGGCGTCGTTAATTAGTCACAAAGAAGTGGCTATTTTGTGACTAATTTGGGAGGTAGTCACAATTTTTTTTTAAAAACAAAAAAGTGTGGTTCAAGTGAAACCCTAAATACAAAATAGTCTTTGGTCCATTAAAACTCCGAATAATCTCAAATGCATTCCTTGATTGTGTGTTTTATTGTATCATCGAAATAGTTTTAATGATATATTTCAGGAAACTTAAAATGTATTGATTTAAATGCAAAACTTAAAAAAAACGTGGGTAAAGAGTTGCAAAGTAGTCACAATGTTTTTAGGCGTCGTTAATTAGTCACAAAGTAGTGGCTATTTTGTGACTAATTTGGGAGGTAGTCACAATTTTTAAAACAAAAACAAAAAAGTGTGGTTCAAGTAGGTTCGAACCCGGATACTTATGCGTTTATAGTGAGTGTCAAACCATTGTGCCATTGTCTTCAGTCGGTATTTAGATACACTCAAATTTATCTATACTTGATCAATTTTATAAAAAAAAAAAAAGTGTGGTTCAAGTAGGTTCGAACCCAGATACTTATGCGTTTATAGTGAGTGTCAAATCATTGTGTCATTGTCTTCATTCGGTATTTAGATACACTCAAATTTATATATACTTGATCAATTTTAAAAAAAACAAAAAAGTGTGGTTCAAGTAGCTAGGTTCAAACCCGGATACTTATGCGTTTGTAGTGAGTGTCAAACCATTGTGCCATTGTCTTCAGTCGGTATTTAGATACACTCAAATTTATATATACATGATCAATTTAATAAAAAAAAAAAAGTGTGCTTCAAGTAGGTTCGAACAACGATTGTGCCATTGTCTTCAGTCAGTATTTAGATACACTCAAATTTATATATACTTGATCAATTTAAAAAAAAACCAAAAAAGTGTGGTTCAAGTAGCTAGGTTCGAACCCGGATACTTATGCGTTTATAGTGAGTGTCAAACCAATGTACCATTGTCTTCAGTCGGTATTTAGATACACTCAAATTTATATATACTTGATCAATTTTAAAAAAAAACAAAAAAGTGTGGTTCAAGTAGGTTCGAACCCGGATACTTATGCGTTTATAGTGAGTGTCAAACAATCGCACAAAATATGACATCAATTATTTAAAAGTCGTGGAAATAACTAAACACACTTGGATAATAACGACCTCTAACACAATCACACAAATATATTACATATAAATTTGAATCCCGGTTCAAACTTCATCGTCATCGTCCGAAGATGATAAATTACATTGAAACTCATCTTCTGGATCATCGTCTCCAATCTCAAAATCGATGTCTTCCATTGGTTGTGCGCGATCAACTAAAGAATCGACATTGATTTCATCAACGGTAGACGTTAATCCTTCATCATAAGTTTGTTGCAAAATAACGACCTCTTTCTCGTTGTACTTTCCTTAAACACAATTTCTTAGATTTACTTTCAAAACAGATTGCCATACTTTCCGAGGACGTTTCGTATTTGGGTATGTCAGATAACACACTTGATCAGCTTGGGATCCTGACATTAATTAATTATTTGATTAATAGAAACACACAAACAAATATATATATATATATATAATCAAAAATTTGGATGACGAAAACATACCCAGTTTTAAGGACGTCGACAACACCTACCGAGCTCTTTCTCATCCCTATGTGAGGAGTAGGGTCTAACCATTTACATTGGAAAAGTACGATCTTCAAATTCAACGATCCGGGATATGTGAGCTCGATAATCTTTTCTACGGTTCCATAATAATCATCTTCCACAAACGCTTCAGAATAATTTTGCCCTCTGACACAAACCCCATAATTCATTGTTTTCCTGTCTTTTCCGTGGTCCTCGGTGTGAAACATATACCCCCTTGTAAAATACATAGGCCATTCAGTTGCCTTGTTTAGAGGACCGTCGACTATATCGTAAACCCGTAGTGGAAAATGTTGTTCATGTCTCGTTGCATTCACCTACATCAATTGTAAATTAAAGTTTGTCAATCCTTAATATGCGTAAGAAGAATTTAATAATTAACTCATAGAAAGTACATACATATTGGTAGATCCACGTGTGAAATTCATCATCTATTTTCGCTCTGACCTCGTCATTAGTTAGGTCTGAATTTTCCAATCGAATATGTGCATCGACAATGCTGTGTTGACATAACACGACTAAAACATAAGGATGTAAAATTATATAAATATGTTATACATCATTGTGGGATGAATCACAATTACCTCTCAAACTGCCGGAAATACTCACAATTACGCAAAACATATGCATGAACGCTCTTATATTCCTTATCTCTGAACCACAAATCACTACTTTGGCCACTTAGACGACCCACTTCCTTAAATATATCCGGTACATCTACATTGTATACGGGCACTTGACCTTCGTCATACCGAGAAGCCCTAAAAACATTACCATGTCTTGTAAAGTTATTGGAAGATAAGCATATATAAGTAACAAACAAGTGAATGTTAATTAATAATTACCTTCTTCTTCTTGCTGTAGAAATTTGTGGTGGAAAGTAGTGTTCTGAGAAGTAAGATAACTCCTCCTTCATGTACGCATGCACGATGGATGTCGCTGGATATCTTTTGTTCTTCGCTAAGCGTTTCAAATGTCCAAAAAATCTTTCAAACGGATACATCCATCTGTATTGCACTGGACCACCAAGTTGTGCTTCGTATGGTAGGTGGATAGGAAGGTGCTCCATCACATCAAAGAAAGACGGTGGAAAGATTTTTTCCAAATTACATATAATCATCACAATGTTTTCCTTCAAAACTAGGAGGCGTCTTTTATCCAATGATCTACTACTTAGATCACGGAAAAATGCTCCAAGTGCTGCGGTTCAATTTCTTTATATAAGTCCAACATTTAAATCCTTATCCAATACCAATTAATATAATGATGATTGTAATGTAAATATACCTGATATTGCTTGGTGAACATTACGTGGGAGAAGTTCTGCAAATATGAAGGGAAGCAAGCGTTCCATAAAAACATGTGCGTCATGAGTTTTCATTCCTGAAAACTTTCCACCTTTGATGTCTGCACAACTTGCTAAATCTGACACATATCCATCTGGAAACTTAACTTCATTTTTGACCCACAGTAGTAAGGTAGCTTTTGCTTTTGCTGTTAGTCTCTAAATCGGGAAAGGGGCGTTCCCACGAGCGTCAAGATGCAGTTCCTTCCGAGCATAGAACGTTGCGACATCTACTCTTGACTTGAGATTGTCTTTCGATCTGTCTTTGAGATTCATAACAGTATACATGATGTTATCTTCAACATTCTTCTCGATATGCATCACATCCAAACAGTTTCGTAGATTCAGATCAACCCAGTATGGAAGCTCCCAAAATATGCTTTCTTTATGCCAGTTGTGCCAATTCCCATAACCGCCAGGTTTTGTCTCATGCCCATTTCCGCCGCATTCTGATGTTTTAGGTGCTCCGGTATTTAGTATACGCTGGTATACTTGTTCACCCATCAACGTTGCAGGTGGACACTCGTCCAAGGCGCTCTTTCCCTTAAGAAAATTAACTTTATTATTTCGTAATGGATGATTGTCTGGTAGAAATCTTCTATGATTTTCAAACCAACACGTCTTCCTACCAGCCGGCAAGTAGAAAGCATTTGTATCACTCATACAAAGTGGACATGCTAAATTTCCATGTGTCGTCCATCCCGATAACATCCCATACGCCGGAAAATCACTTATTGTCCATAGGAGAACAACTTTCATGTTGAGGTTTTGATTTAACGACACATCATACGCCTCAACTCCATGATTCCATAAGTCCTTTAACTCCTCGATCAATGGTTGGAGAAAAACATCAAGACTTCCTCGTGGATGATTTGGTCCGGAATTCAAAATCGTCAAAAACAGATACTCCCTTTTTATCGCCATATCCGGAGGCAAGTTGTACGGTGTCATGATCACCGGCCACAATGAATGGTTTTGGACATTCCAAAAGGATTGAAACCGTCGGTGCATAAACCCAAATACACATTTCGCGTTTCCTCCGCAAATTGTGGATGTATTTGATTGAAATTTTGCCACTCTTCCGCATCAGATGGGTGAACCATTTTTCCATCTTTTGTCTGGTGCTTAGCATGTCACCTCATCGACGCTGCAGTCCTTTCGGATTGGTACATCCTCTTTAATCTGTCAGTGATGGGTAGATATCACATCTTGCTAACCGGTATTTTAGTACTCCCCCGACTTGCCTTGTATCTCGGTTTTTCACAAAACCTACAATGATCCAACTGCGCATCATCTTTCCAGAAGAGCATACAATTATCTACGTAGACATCATATGTATGAAACGGCAATCCTAGCTTCCGCATCAACGTTTCCGTCTCATAGAAAGAACCAGTTGCATTATTAGGCTCCGGCAAATACTCCGTCATCATTTCTGCCACTGAATCCATGCAAACTTCAGCTAAATTGTGATCGGCCTTGATATTCATTTGCCGAGCTGCTAATGATAACTGCGAGAGACCTTCACGACAACCATCATACAATGGCGTATTTGCTGCAGCTAACATGTCGTAGAACTGTTTCGCGTCATGGGTAGGTTCTGCATAAACAGGATAATTTCCACTTTGATCCTGTTCATGGTGATAATCAGTATATGGCACCGAACCACGAAATGCATCATGAACCATTTCACCATAAACATTTGCGCCATCGTAATTAAACTCTTCATTACCACCACTAAAATCAGCATTTTCATAATAGCTACTGCTTCCTCTCCCATCGTAATTTGTTTCTTGGTTACCGCTACTAAAATCAGTATTCCCGTAATAGCTACTACTACCTACCCCAGCCCCAGTTACATCGTAATCTTCACCGTATGCCGTCCAAACATAATAGTTTTCCATGAAACCTCTACTGGTAAATGGTACCGAACAGTTTTAGCTTGTTTAAAACCGTTATCATTTTTACACTTTGCGCAAGGGCAGTATAACATACATCCACCTGTAACTGACGAATACTGGGTAGATGCGAACTCCAAGAAATGTTGTACCCCCACCAAAAATTCATCTGCGATATTATTTGTGCGAGGATCAATTCGGTTGTACATCCACTCTCGATTAGAATTAAACATAATTTTTGGATTTTTTCGGGTTTTTTGGTGTTTTCGAGATTTTGAAATTTTCCTTTTTTGGGTTTTCTTTTCTTGGATTTTTTGGTTTTTTTGGGTTTTTTTCCTGATTTTAAGAGAGAGAGAAGTTTGATAGGAATGGATAAAGAGAGGTGCGTTGTAAATGGAGAGGTGTGTTGCTTATATAGAAAAAAAATTAGTCACTACTTTGTGACTCTTAAAAAAGTGTCACAAATTTGTGACACTTCTGTGACGATGTAGTGACGATTTAGCGACTATGTGAAGGAGTCACAAAAATTAGTTTACTCACCAACCAACCGTATTAATCACGTGTCCACCCACTTGACTTCATTGCCGACACAGCTACCGACATAAATATTTGTGACTGATTTGTGACTGATTTGTGACACTTTCATACAGTCCGTTCGGCATCACAAAAGTGTCGCAAATTTGTGACTAACTTGTGACTACCCTTACTGACCACGGCTGTGGTCACAAAGTCGTCGCTAATTAGTGACTTCTCTATTGTAGTCGTTGTTTCGTCGCTAATATGCGACGACTTAACGACCATCTTAATGCGTCGCTAATTTGTGACGACCTTGCGACTAATAATATATAGTCGTTAGGGCGTCACAAATTCGTCATTAATCGGTCGCAAATTTAGTGACTGAAAAATCAGTCACAAGATGTAGTCACTAATTACCTGTTTTCTTGTAGTGGAAAGAGGGTGGAGATGGTAAATACATGGGGCTCCCGGAAAAAGAATCTTTTCACGAGCATTGTGGACAAGATTAGACAAAAAGCAATAGGATGGTCAAACAGGTTCCTTTCAAGTGTAGGTAAACTAATGCTCTTAAAGAGTGTACTAGCCTCAATGCTTGCCTATGCCATGTCTTGCTTCCAGTTGCCTAGCTCACTCTGCAAACGGATCCAGTCGGTACTAACCAGATTTTGGTGGGATTCCAATCTGGATAAGAAGAAGTTATGCTGGTTAACGTGTGACAAGCTTACACAGCATCAAGCTCAAGGTGGTCTCGGCTTTAGGGACATTACATGTTTCAATGAAGCTCTCTTGGCAAAGATTGGATAGAGAATTCTGCAAGACCCAAACTACCTCCTAGCCAGAATCTTGCTAGGAAAGTATTGCAAGAAGACTGACTTTTTAAACTGCTTATGCCCTGCCTCAGACTCTCATGGTTGGAGAAGTATTCTAGTGGGAAGAGACATGCTCAAGCAGCACTTGGATGGGCCATAGGTGATGGCAAGTCTGTTAAAATTTAAAATGAAAACTGGTTATTTACAACAGAGATGGTGGGGCTCATTGGACCTTGCTCACCTTTTGTAGAAAAACAAATTGTAGTTGAACTCCCGGATGAAGCTACAGGACAGTGGGATCACAGAAGCATTCAACGGTTAGTCCCTTGGATAGAATCAGAGATTTTGTTAATCAAACCAAGTGAACTTGGAGCCAAACAAAATAGAAATTAGGTTACAATCAGAAGAACAATACAGTAAAACCTCTATAAATTAATAATGTTGGGACCGGGATAATTTATTAATTTAGAGAGAATATTATTATATCGATAAATTAATAATTATTAATTTAGAAAGAGATTTTGTTAAATCCCCAATCTAAGATTTTTTAATTTAAAATAAGAAAATTTCTTCAGAATTCATATTCTAACAATATATATTCACTAGAATTTCCATAATGATTTGTTTTTTTACATATTTTATTCAATTTGTTTCCATAATGATTCATTTCCTTACAATTTTTTTTATGTACGAGACTTTGTTTTGATGTTCATCTTAGGTTTTTGATTAAACATTCTTTTTCATCGCTTGTTTCAAAATCAAATTTAGCAATGGCTTCCCATCTAAAAGGTGTTGGGAAATCGACAATGACGGATCAAATACGCAAAGAGTTATGTGAGCATAAAAGAGATCATGCGTCATGCACCCAAAAAGATTTGCAAACGTGGGTTGAAAAAAAGTTTCATCTAAAGGTTAGTCAAGCTACAATCTCAAACACACTCAAACAATCAAGTGATTATCTTTCTATCAATCTGGAAACAAGAAGAGATATCAAGAGGCACAAACCAGCAAAACTTCCAGATATGGAGAAAGTTGTTTTTGAGTGGTTTCTACAATACCAAGATCGTGTAAATATGACTGGAGAGCTAATTTTGACGAAGGCAAAAGAAACAATGAAACTTGTGTACCCTGAGCAAGATACAGAGCACCAATTTTCTCAAGGATGGCCTGAAAGATTCAAGTTACGACCTGGCATCAAGTCATACCGTCGTTTTGGAGAGAGTGGTTTGGTTGATGTACAAGTGTGCTTTTTGAAGAATATATCCGCTGGTTTGATACGAGAATGCATGGAAGAAGAGTTTTGTTTGTGGTAGATAATTGTCCAGCACATCCAAGAAATATTGAAGGACTACATAATGTTGAGTTGTACTTCTTGCCACCCAACATGACATCAAAAATTTAACCTTGTGATGCTGGAATAATAAGAACTTTTAAGATGCATTATCGTAGGAGATTTTACCTTGAGATTTTAGAAGGCTATGAGTTGGGAAAATCTGATCCAGGTAAGACCAATGTTTTGAATGTTATCAATTTTTCAGTCTCGGCTTGGACAAGTGATGTTCGTCAAGAGACAATAGCAAATTGTTTCTGACACTGCAAAATTTGCTCAACAGAGGATGTATCAAGGAATTTAGAAGATGAATCAAACGACATTCATGAACTTGAAGTTGTAATTAATAATCTCTGTTATCGGAACAAAATGGATGTCAAGACCTTACTAGTCTATATGGGTGAAAACGATGTTTCCTCAGAAGTTCAGAGTTTATAAGAAATTGCGGCTACTATCCTTAATGTTGAAGATGAAGTTGAAGAAGATCTTGCATCACCCTTGGAACCAGTTACGCGTAAGGAAGCAATTCTCGCTTCTAGAACTCTTCATAACTTTTGGATGCAGGTTGAGAAGACAACACTAGGAGTTGCTGATGCAATAAGGAAAATTAGAGACGAGCTCCAACGTGATTCCAACTTTAAGAAAAGACAAACAACATTGGAGTCATATTTTACTAAATTACCTTAGATGTATATACATATATATGTCTAAGATTTGTAATTATTAATTTATGCTATTATTGGGATCATATTTTACATAGGAGTTTCAAAAAAAATATTTTCTTATCATTTTATCAAATTGAATATATTTTTACATTGGCCCGACTCGGGACCGGGATAATTTATTAATTTATGGTGTTTGTTAATTTATAAAATATTAATTTATGGAGGTTCTAGTGTATATGCAAATATCGTAGATATTATCAAAAATCCCATCATATCAAATATGGCATGATAGGAAAAGCCTTTTTATTTGCATTAAAGAGACTTCCCTTTGTATCAGACGAAAAGTAAAGATAAAAGAAAAGAGAGAGAGATGGAAGTAGTACGGACTCTAATCGAAGAAGATGACCAACACGAAAGCAGCTTCTTTGACTGTAAATTTCAACAGTTTAGAGGGGTTAAATTGTAAATAAGAATCTTGGGAATTCGTACTCTGTTTCTGCAAGCTCTCAAACACATTTGGTTTCTCTTTTTGACTCATTTCTCTCCTTCAGACACACAATCTCTCAGGTCTCTCTCAAAATCCAGCTTCTTCTAATATTTTCTTCGCATACCTTTCTTGTTTTAGCATGATTCCACCTTCTTGTTGGAGAACTTCGATACCGAGATAATAAGTGAGCTTTCCCAAGTCACTCATTTCAAACTTTCTTGCCATATCTGTCTTAAACTCAAGTATTAGCTTCAAACTTGAACCGGTGATAAGAAGATCGTCTACATACACGGCTACGATGAGTAGATTCTCCTTCTCACACTTCTTGTATAAAGAGGGTTCTTTGGAACACTTCTCGAAATTTAACTCACAAAGAATTTGATTCAACTTAGTGTTCCAGGCCCGAGGTGCTTGTCTTAGTCCATAGAGAGCCTTATGGAGTTTGTAAACCTTCTCCTCACTACCACTGACTATGAATCCTTCTGGCTGAGTAACATAAACATCTTCTTTCCATTCTCCATGAAGGAACGCCGTCTTCACATCTAGATGATGAACTTCCCATCCATTTGACGCTGCTAACGCAATAATCAAACGTATTGTTTCAATGCGAGCTACCGGGACAAATACCTCATCAAAATCTATGCCATGCCTTTGTACATAACCCTTTGCGACGAGTCGTGCTTTGTGTTTGTTGATGCTATTATCAGAGTTGCGCTTCAATTTGAAAACCCACTTTAGACCAATTGGTTTGCTTCCAAAAGAAAGTTCAACTAAACTCCACGTTTTGTTCTTTCGTATAGACTCAATTTCTTCTTCACAAGCATCTCTCTATACTTTCAATATATTCGCCTCTTCAAAACTCCATGGTTCTTCATTAATTGTTAGCAATAATTGTTCTCCTTCAATCTCGGTTAATAACACATAATCCTTCAAGTAGCTTGGCTTTGTTCTTTCCCTTGACGTTTTTCTTAACACCGACACTTGTGGTGACTGGTCTTGCTCTTCACTATGTTCTTGTTCCTCACAATCATCCTCTTCAAGATAAGTTTCAATATCTTCACACTCTGTTTTCCTCTGTTTTTATGGAAACTACATTCTCTTTGATTCCATCGCTCCCAAGTTCTCCAAGATCAAGAGAAAACGTCCCAGAATCCGTAGGTGTTCTTTCCAAATTATTCCACTTCCATCTTTGGTTTTCATCAAAGACCACATCTCTACTAACTATGATCTTCCGATTAGTTGGATCAAGAAGACGGTAGGCTTTGGAACCAGGTTCTGTCCCAAGATACACGAGCATCTTAGACCTATCATCTAGCTTCTTTAGATGTTGGGCTTCGATCTTTGCATAACTAACACATCCAAACACTCGTATGTGTTCTACATTCGGTTTCTTGTGTTTGAAGGCTTCATATGGAGTTTGATTATCTAAAGTTCTTGTTCCCACTCTATTTATAAGATAGGTCGCATGTTTTACCGCCTCTCCCCAAAGATAGTTAGGTAAGCTCATGTGTTTTAAAATACTTCGGGTCATCTCTAAAAGTGTTCTGTTACGTCTCTCAACCACACCGTTTTGCTGGGGTGTATAAGGCGCTGTTAAGTGCCTTTTGATGCCTTCTTTCTCTCAAAAAACTTGGAATTCATGAGATGTAAATTCTCCACCTCTATCTGTTCGGAAGGTTTTGATTTTTACTCCGGTCTCTTGTTCAACCAATGCTTTGAACCTCTTGAATTTATCAAATGCCTCACCCTTTCCTGTCAAAAGAATAGACCACATATAGCGAGAGTGATCGTCGATCAACACAAATATGTACCTCTTGTTCGCAGCTGTAGAAGGTGAAATAGGTCCACAAAGGTCCCCATGGATAAGCTCTAGTATTTGTGATGCTCGGTATGTTGTTGATTTTGGAAACGATTTTCTCGCTTGCTTTCCAAGTAAACATGATGCGCATGTTTCCTTTTCTTTTGGAGCACTTGATATCCCAACGACCAACTCTTTTGTCACCATCGAATTCAAGGTTTCAAAGCTTATATGTCCTAAACGAGCATGCCATCTTGATGGATCTCTTGAAGCGACAAGTTGCAGACACTTTGTGGTTTCAACTTCCAAATTTACCTTGTACAACCTATTCCTTGATCTAGTTGCCCTTACCAGCAAGTTTCCATCTCGATCATGCATGGTTAGGTAGTCTTCTTTCATCCGAACATCACAACCAGATTCAGTAGCCTGTCCAAGGCTTATGATGTTGTTTTTAAGATCCGGTATGTAATAGACGTCCGCAAGTATCTTTCGCTCTCCACCTTTGGTTATGAACAAGATCGATCCCTTTCCTTTGATGTCCAAACCTTACTTTTCCAGTAACCCTCGTATTGATCTTGAGAAACCAAGCATGATTTCCCGTCATATGATTAATAGCACCATTGTCTAGATACCAAACTTTGTCTGAGCATAACTCAAAGTCTTCTGGCTTCACATTCTTTTCATTAAGAAACACAACCTCGTGCATCATAAGCGACTCAGCCTCATGAGTATCATCTTCTTCTTTCTCTTGTGCTTCTTGAAGCTTAATGAGTTTAAGCAACCGATCTGGACAATTTGAAGCATAGTGTCCAACTTTATCACACCTGTAACAAGTTACATTGGATTTGTCTCTCTGTTAGTAACCAGATTCTCTCGGCTGGTAACCAAAATCCCTAGGTTGGTAGCCAAATCTCCCACGACCTCTTCCACGGCCACGACCTGATCCTCTACCTCTGCCTCCTTGCTGAGAGAACCCTTGTGGCTGTGAAACCGAGTGAACGTACATAAGCTTACCTTGGTCATCTTGAGACTCTTCTTCCTCATCATAAATTCGCTCCTCATAGGTTTTCAACCGTCCAACAATGTCTTCAAACTGTGTTGTGTTAAGATCAAGAACTTGCTCGAGAGCTGCAATTATATGTATGTATTTTCTCCTTGGTAAGCTTTTGAGAAACTTCTTAACAATCTTTGATTCCTCAATGTTCTCCCCCAAAGCTGATGATTTTGTAGATATTTCTGAGAGTTTACCAACAAAATCATCAATAGTATCCGTTTCCTTCACCTTTAATCTATCAAATTCAGCCATAAGCGTTTGCAGTCTCGCTTCCTTTACTCTTTCAGCTCCAAGGTGTCTTGATTTTATAGAGTCCCAAACAGATTTTGAGGTCTCTAAATCGCCAACTTGTAAGATCAATAACTCCGGTATGGACTGAAACAAAAGAGCTCTAGCCAAGTCGTTTTTCTCCGCTTCATCTGATCCAGGGTCAATGGTTTCCCACACTTTATGCACTCGGAGCGCAACCTTCATCCTCATTGACCAAACAGTATAATTGGTGTTGTTTAGCATCGGACATTGGATAGATGAAGGTCCTCCCTCCTTCGGTTTGGTGGTTGCTACGACTATTTCACTCATGTTTCGAATTATCTTCGTGATTGCTCCAACTTGGATCCGAAACCTGAAGCTCTGATACCAAATCTAGAACTTGAATACTCGGATTAAGATTATAAAAGCACTTCTTTTATTGACTTTAGAAACTAACTCAAAACTAAAGTCTCTTAATCTCTCTCTCAAAATCCCTAAGGTATACCACAACATTGGTAACTCTTATATAGAGAGATTAATCCTAAACTTAAAAGGAATACATATTATTTAGATAACTCCTAACATAATAACTAATCCTTATCTTGTCAATAACCATAACTCGATATGATTAGGATAACTTCTTGATCAAGCTTTCTTCAAGCTTATCCCAACATGTTTCATCTTCTTTAGAATGTTGTCTTCTTCTTTTTGTTGTTTCCTCTGTTGCTAAATCACCGTGCTTTTAATTAGTGTGAGGTTTAAAATCTGGATTTTGTTTGTTGTCTGATCAGGCGATTCCATTGTCTTTCACGGAGCAACTTTGTAATCCACTTCCACATACAGCAAGGCTCATAGACACAGGAGGGAGAGTTTGGACAGTGAGCATGAACAAAATACGCGAGGGTGCTTATTTCACTATCGGATGGTCCAAATTTGCAGAGGAACACAATCTCAAGAGTGGAGAGTTTCTGACATTTGTGTATGACTGTAACCGCACTTTTGAAGTTAGTGTCTATGCTCGCAATTGCTGCAAAGAGATAAGAGTTGTTGCACAAGTGGTAGAGCTTTCTGATTCTGAAGAGGAAGAAGACACGATAATGGACCAGAGCGTTGGTTTTAGTGACGATGAAGAAATCAACCAGAGCGTTTATCCTTTGGACAGCCAAGGGACTGATACTGATAATTCAGGTGTTTCTTCTTGCTTCAAAGTAATCAACATTTTGTGAATCAATAAACACACAAAACTAATATTGAAAGATCGTTTTGTTGTCAGTTTCTGTAGGGAACTCAGACTTGGATGGTGTGGATAATCCATGCTTTGATACTAACCTCAAGACAAGGATTTATGAACTGGTAAATTGACAAAGATTATTTTTACATACGTCTGCCTCTTCTTTAATGGATTTGACAGGTTTGTGTTGTTGTGTTTTGTTTGTATAGCTGATTCCAGCACATGTGATCAACGAGCATAACCTTAGGTTTGGGAATACACTAAAGTATATTGATGCAGAAGGTGTTACAAAAGGGGAAAGAGGCAAATGGACTGATGATAGGGTTTGTTTCAAGGGATGGGACAGGATTTGTCGAAGGAACAGGTTTAAGAAGAACGATACTGTCACATGCGAGCTCCTTTACAAGCGCAAGAAAGTTCACTCCATCAGAATCCACATCACGCGTGGAACTGCTTGAAGTCTCATCATCATTACCACCAATATCATCTCTAGTGTTATGGTTTTTCTTCTCTAGATATTTTATTAGTACTACTATCTTTATGTGTACCTACAAGGAACTTATGAAACTTATTGCTGCTGTTTGTAATATTTTGAATGCTAGTTATGACATGAATCCATGGCTTTTGTTTATAGTATGTTACCAAAGGTGAGAAAAACCCCCCACAAAAACTGGATATCATAAACACAGACACAGTGAAGCAAAAGTGTAGTGTTTATCATTGAAAATTATATGCATCTTAGACCTTTAGAAACCTAGGAATCAACTGAATATTTCGTAAAGACGAGCCTCATAATTCGGATAACCAGAAAGAAACACAGAGTGCAGTGAAACACAAACAAAAACCAAGAGAAGATTGCATAAACTTGCAGATACTGTAAAACAGCTTATTGCAGCATAAACAACAGGCAATAGAAAATGCTAACCGAAACGAATATGGAAGCATATGCATAAAAAGATACTACTAATATAGAGTTTCTTACACTGCAACAATCTTTGGTTGTGGATCACAATTGCACTCCACCCACAATCACCATCTTCTTGAGTCCAGTCATCAGAACGATACATCGATGCAAAATCAGCATATTCAATTCTTAGCTTTTCGACAGGAAAATCTTTAAAATAAATCTTATGGATTGTGTAAAAAGACAAGCTCTTGGAATTTGGAAACCGATACGAGACTGAGAAAGCTGAATTTCTGAGGGAATCATTTTGTGGGTACATGTTTGATTCTTAGCTTTACGGTTGGAAATTTGAAGTAATCAATTTGTTTGAATTTCTTGTTCATCTTGAGCTCGAGTCTTTAGTTTTCAGGTTGGAACTCAATGGTGTTGAAAAACAGAGACCTTGGTGAGTCAATGTCTAATAAGCTCCTCTAAACTTAGTCAACGCCCCATTTACTCCTTTCTTTATTTTAAGTTATTTTGAAAAAAAATTAAATAGAAAAGTTAGGCAATGACATTATAAGTATATTTAATTCTAACAAAATTATCAAATCAACTATGTATGTTATAGTTATAGCCTGAATATGTATGTCTTAATTGTACCAGTTAAGTATGTAGTTGTACTATTTATATCATAGTTGTACCGTGTTTTGTAGTTGTACTAGTTGTACCATATACATAGTTATACCAATTGTACTCTAGTTGGTCCAAATGAGGAGTATGGTCAGACAAATGAGGAGTACGCCGATCAGGAGTAAGGTAAGATTAGAGTATATCAGACATTGGTCCGACTTTGGTGGTTCTAGAGATTTGATTAGATGCTCTATTAGCCACATCATATCTTGTCCTTCCTTCCCACTAAACAAGTTGCTTCCTGATATATCATGGTTTTCGCCGGTTTTCGACCATGATATAAGTCTTTTTATGGAGTATTTTCATTGTTTGCGAGTCTTTTTTAGTGTCTTAACAGGTTATTATACGTGAGAAGCTTAATTGATGATTATGGTACATTTTGGAGTATAAAAGAGAAAGGAGTCGAAGTTACAAGCGAGGAACCAGAATTTTGGTCGTCTGTCGATCGACACACTTGATGATTGTCGGTCGACACACACCTCTGAAGTGACGACGGATTAATTTTTGAAGATTTGAAGAATTACCTTTTTGGCCCAGAAGTTTCCAGAAGTTATCAGAAAGACCCCACCACGATTTCAGAACATTATTTATACTTTTCTTTTAGATTTTTTGTTTTACACCTTAGTTTCTATTGAACAAATTGAGAGAGAGTTTCTGAGAGTTTTTGGGAGACAAGTCTACTTCGTTCTTGAGATTTTTCGAATCCTTTGTATCTCTTTGTTATTCTTTTTCTATATGTAGTATTATTCAGATATGTCTTGTTTTGCATCCATGTCTGAGTAGTTCTCTTGTTAGGTTTAGGGTTATTCGAAAGGATCGAAGATGAATTGTTAGATTCATATCACTTGTTAGGATTATCATATTAGTTCTTCATCTAGATTGCTTTAACTCTGATTTAGGATTCGCGACCCTAAATTAGATATCCTAGGTTGATAAATTGACACGGAAGTATAATTGATTGACTTGAACTAGATCTTAGATGAGCAAAATCTCCTATTCGCAAAGGAATTTGGTTTAGGGATTTTGTGAACAAATTGGAACTTAGATTTAACGCTTGTTTAAACTGATTGAATTTGCAAAGGAATTTGGCTTTCTAGAGTATAAGCATAGTTAGTTTTCGCAACGGAAGTTGGTTAATTATACCTTAGTGTTCCAAGTTCAAGAACGGTTCTTGATTAAATCCTAGCATCTTTTAATCTACAACTCTGATTCATCCTGAGAATTTCCTGATAATCTAGCTTTTTGTTTATTTGAATTTTAAGAAAACAACAATCTTTCTCTGTTTCGAATTGTTTTTGCATTCACATTACATCTTTGGCTTAGCTAGATTTAAAGTCATAAACTTTATCGTGTGAATTGATTCACAGTGATTCGACCCCTACTACGACGACCTCTTAATTTGAGAGAGTACCTCAGGGTTAAATTTGAGCATATCAAATTTTGGCGCCGTTGCGGGGGAATCAAATTCACCATTAGAGTTTTGATTCTAGAATTTAGACTAAGTTTATCTTTCTCTTGTTACTAATTTTCGATTTCCACTCGTTTGTTTTTGGTGTTTCAGGTGTATGCAATCTCGCAAAACCAAGAGCGATAAAGATCAGAAGCTAGTGGATTTCGTGCCCAAATTAGGGATACTTGAGCGAGAAAACAGAAAGACAGCGAGGCAAGCTAAGATGGTGCGATAAACTTTGATTTTGTTTCCGAATGCAGAGGGTCAGTTAATTGACAGGGAAGGAAACAAGTACAACGATCAGGGTGAGAAGCTCGATGATGCGGGTAATGTGGTAGTTGAGGCAGCGGAGGTAGACGATGCAACTGGAAGAGAGCCTGAGCGCGCTTTGGCTGATCGTCAGGTTCCGGAGGTTGTGGTAAACTAACGTACTTTAGGGGACTACAACCGTCTAGAGGAGTATTACGCCAACAGGGCAGCGATCCGACCTCCTGGATTCGCTAGGCAGGACTTTGAGTTGAAGCCTGCTTTCTTCTCACCAGTGGCTCAGCATTAGTTCCATGGGCATCCTTCAGAACATCCCATGGATCATCTTGAGAGGTTCGAAGACCTCGCATCTAGCATCAACGCAAATGGGGTGTCTCTTGATTACGTCTTCTGTAGCTGTTCCCGTACTCTCTAGCTGGGGATGCAGCTTACTGGCTGAAGCAGTTGGAGCCGGGCTCACTGACCACTTGGAATGATACAAAGAACGCTTTCCTGAGCCATTTCTACGATGAGTCGCGTTCAGATGATTTGAGAGCAAAGATCTCTTCTTTTGGTCAGGGTCCAACTGAAGCGTTCAAGACTTCGTGGGAACATTTCAAAGGTTATCAGAGAGATTGTCCATACCACGGCTTCACAGAGGTTCAGCTTTTAAGCATCTTCTTCAGAGGGATCGATTGGAGGCATCATATGGCTCTTGATTCTGCTAGTAACGGGGATTTCAAGACTAGATCTCCAGATGACTGTCTCATGCTAATCAAGAATGTGGCTTCAAGCAACAACACGAAGAAGATTGCTCAAGAGAGATGACGAGAAGGAGGTATTACAGGTGGGGTTGAGATTGCTGAGGTGAAAGCTAAGATTAATTATGTTCACAACCTTTTAGTGGGGAAGAAAGCAGTTCATTTTGCTCAGGAAGTTGACACATTCTTTCAAGATGAGGATAGGGAAAAAGAAGATGTCAACTACATCAACCAGAATGGGTACCCGAATCAGAGGTTTGAGAATCAGTCAGAGAATAGGGGGTACAATGGTTACAACCATAAGAGCTCATTCTCAGGAAATCCTAGTTCTCCTAGCTATGCTCAGAGGTCTCAGTATCAGAAGGGTGATTATCAGAAGCAATATGGCAGCAGCAGCAACCAGAGGAGCTATGGATCTTCATCTTATCAACCAGTACCTGCTAAGTCTTCAGAGAGCGACACAAAAGCTATGCTCGAGCAGATTCTTGAGGGTCAATAGAAGATGACAGTGAACTTCAATGGAAAGATGGATAGCTTCTACACTGACTTGAATGGGAAGATAGAGGTTATGAACATTCGTATGAAGAAGCTTGATATTCAGGTCGCTCAAACTGCAGAGAATGTAAGAAAACAATAGGGGTTTCTTCCAGCCAGAACTGATAAAAATCTTAAGCAGCATGGTGTAGCAGCTATCACGACCAGAAGTGGGAAGGTTATCAAGCCACTTCAGAGGAAAGAGCTTACAATCGAGCAAATGGAGGAGCTTGAGGATGTTGAGGACGAAGAACTCATTGTTTCGGATTCTGTGTCGATCGACACACCTAATGAGTGTTGGTCGACAGATGCCAAAATCGTCGACGCAAGCACAAATCCAAAAAGTGTGTCGATCGACACACCTGATGAGTGTCGGTCGACTGATCCCTCGAAGAAGCCGGTTTCTAACCTGTGTCGATCGATACCACCCGAGTGTGTTGGTCGACACACACCTCGGACAGACCAAAACCAGAATTTACCTGTTGAGAGAGTGTACAAGCCTAAGGTGCCTTATCCTAGAGGTCCAAAGAGGTCTAAACAGGAGCTAGAGGATGCTAAGTGCAAGGAAATCATTTATAGACTTATGGTTGACATGCCATTGGTTGAAGCAATCAGGACTTCTCCGGTGATTCGACGGTATGTGAAGAGAATGGTTACCAAGAGTTTGTGTATCGAAGAGGGAGTTGCTATGATCTCAGAACAAGTGAGTGCGATCATCCTGAACAAGGTTCCAGAGAAGCTCACTGATCCGGGAAGTTTTGTGTTGGATTACTTCATCTTCTCAGATAGGTTCCCGAGGTCTTTATGTGATTTGGGCTCTAACATCAACTTGATGCCACTCTCCGTTTCTTTGAGCCTTGGGATGACAGATTTCCAGCCTACAAGGATTTCTCTTATCCTTGCCCACAGATCAGTGAGGGTTCTAGAGGGTGTTTTGGAAGACGTTCCAATCAAGGTTGGAGATTGTTTAATTCCTACTGACTTTGTGATCCTACAGTATTGTGAGGAGCCTAAGAACCCCCTTATTCTTGGACGTCCATTCTTAGTTACAGTTGGTGCTATGATTGATGTGAAAGGGGGAAGAATTACTCTATGTGTGGGGGATTTGGAGATGAAATTTGATATGGACAAGTTGGTTCAGAAGCCCACCATAGATGGTCAGACATTTTAAGTGGATACACTTGATGATCTCACACATGAAGTTTTTAATGAGAACTATCCCACTGATCCCTTGGAAAGGACATTGGTTAACTCTGTGACTAAGACTGGACAGTTGGAGGATGCTTCTAAAGGGTATGCTAAGATGATGAATGACAGTGAGCTAGTGAAGCAAGTGGTTACTAATGTGGAACTGGTTGGGGTTTCTTAGAAAACAGCTGAGCTAAGCGATTGGAGTGAAGAAAAGGCTCCAAATATTGAACTCAAACAACTACCAGCAGGACTCAAGTACGCTTTTCTTGGTCATAATTCTATTTATCTTGTTATTGTCAATGCTTACTTGAACAATATAGAGCTCACTTTGTTGTTAAGCAAGCTAAGCAAGTTTCGCAAAGGTATTGGCTATTCTCTTGATGATATTGCAGGTATTTCTCCAGATTTGTGCATGCACAGGATTCACCTTGAGGATGAGACAAACACATCAGTGGAGCATCAGAGGAGACAGAATCTGAATATGTAAGAGGTTGTTAAGAAAGAGGTTATGAAGCTTTTGGAAGTTGGGATCATTTATCCTATTTCAGATAGTCCTTGGATCAGTCCGGTTCATGTGGTTCCTAAGAAAGGAGGGGTTACGGTGGTCAAGAATGAGAAAAACGAGCTTATCCCTACGAGGACTGTGACAGGGCATAGGATGTGCATTGATTACAGGAAGCTTAATGCAGCCACAAGGAAGGATCATTTTCCGTTGCCTTTCATTGATCATGTGTTGGAGAGGCTTGCAAATCATCCCTACAACTGTTTCTTGGACGGTTATTCAGGGTTCTTCCAGATTCCTATTATCCAGACGACCAGGAGAATACCACTTTTACATGTCCTTATGGCACGTTTGCTTATCGCAGAATGCCCTTTGGATTATGTAATCCTCCTGCTACTTTTCATAGATGTATGATGTCGATCTTCACTGACATGATTGAGGATTACATGGAGGTCTTCATGGACGATTTCTCAGTCTATGGTTCTTCTTTCAAAGAGTGTTTGGATCATTTGGAAAAGGTACTTGCTAGATGTGAAGAGAAACACTTGGTGCTGAATTGGGAGAAGTGTTATTTCTTGGTAAAAAGTGGCATTATACTTGGACAGAAAGTGTCAGAAGATGGGATTGAGGTAGATTGTGCCAAGATTGAGGTTATGACAAGCTTGCAGCCGCCTACTTGTGTGAAGTCTGTTAGGAGTTTTCTTGGTCACGCTGGTTTCTACAGGAGATTCATCAAGGATTTCTCCAAGATAGTCTGCCCACTCACCACCCTGCTTTGTAAGGACGTCAAGTTTGTGTTTGATGATGATTGTCTGGCTGCTTTTGAACAGATAAAGCAAGCTCTAGTGAGTGCTCTAATTATACAACCTCTGGATTGGAACCTTCCTTTTGAGGTCATGTGTGATGCTAATGACTTTGCAGTTGGAGCTGTTTTGGGTCATAAGAAGGACAAGAAGCTACACGCTATTTACTATGCTAGCTGAACTCTCGATAGTGCACAGAAGAATTATGCTACCACAGAGAAGGAGTTGTTGGCAGTAGTGTTTGCCTTTGAGAAATTGCGTCCATACTTGATAGGTTCTAAGGTGATTGTGCATACGAATCATTCAGCGCTTAAGTACCTCATGTAGAAAAAGGATGCGAAGCCGCGTTTGCTAAGATGGATACTTCTTCTTCAGGAGTTTGATGTTGAGGTTAAGGATAAGAAAGGGGTTGAGAATGGAGTCGCGGATCATCTCTCAAGGATTAGGATCGAAGATAACGTTCCTCTTGATGATTTCTTCCCAACGGAGGGTGTTAACTTCATTGAGAGTGGATTGCAAGCTGAAAATCCGCAGGTTTCCCGAGAATTACATACTGTGTCGATCGACACACTTGATGAGTGTCGATCGACGGATCCCTCAAACCTGTGTCGATCGACACCACCCGAGTGAGTCGGTCGACACACCCTCCACCAAGCGCCGGCTCGCCTTCCTCAGATCATCAACGATGCATTCCACGACCACCTATCCGTTGTTGCTTCATCCGTTCGTCCTTGGTATGCTGACATTGCCAATTATCTTGTCGCAAAGGACATACCTAATGATCTCAAAGGGTATGAAAAGAACAAGTTTTTCAGAGAGCTTCGTAAGTACTATTGGGATGAACATTATCTCTACAAGTTTTGTTCTGATAGTATTTACAGGAGATGCTTTGATAAGCCTGAGACTCCAGAGGTGTTGTTTCACTGTCACAGTTCGGATTATGCGGGCCACTTCGCTACATTCAAGACAATTTCCAAAGTACTTCAAGCAGGTTTCTGGTGGCCTATATTGTTTAAGGATGCACACGATTTTGTTAAGAAGTGTGATGCTTGTCAGAGAAGAAGGAAAATTAGCAGGCGACATGAGATGCCACATAACTTTATCTTATAAGTTGAGGTTTTCGATTGTTGGGGCATTGATTTCATGGGTCCTTTCCCATCATCTTATGGGAATACCAACATACTAGTTGTTGTGGATTATGTCTCCAAGTGGGTGGAGGCAATAGCAAGTCCAAAGAACAATGTTGGGGTGGTTGTTAAGATGTTTAAAACCATCATTTTCCCTCGATTCGGAGTGCCTCGAGTTGTCATTAGTGATGGTGGCACACACTTCATTAACAAAGCTTTTGATCGATTATTGGCTAAGTATGGAGTTCAGCATCGTATGGCTAGTCCTTATCATCCTCAGACCAGTGGACATGTTAAGGTTTCCAAAAGGCAGATAAATGAAATCTTAGAGAAGACTGTCAATGCTACAAGGAAAGATTGGTCTGCAAAACTGGATGATGCACTTTGGGCTTACAGGACTGTGTTCAAGACACCTTTGGGAACCACTCCTTTTCATTTGCTTTATGGGAAAGAATTTCATCTTCCAGTGGAGCTTGAGCACCGGGCAGCATGGGCAATGAAACAGCTCAACTTCAACATCAAACCTGCTGCAGAGAAGCGTATGATTCAGCTGAACGTATCGGATGAGATTAGGTATCATGCTTATGAAAACTCCAATTTATACAAGGAGAGGACTAAAGCATATCATGACAGGAAGATCATCTCCAGGACTTTCGAACAAAACGATCAGGTACTCCTGTATAACTCTCATCTAACTTTGTTTCCTGGCAAATTGTTTTCTCGTTTTTCAGGTCCATTCACCATCAAGGAGGTTCGACCACATAGAGTAGTTGTCCTTGTCACTAAGGATGGCAGAGAGTTCACAGTGAATGGACAAAGGGTGAAACACTATTGGGTGGAAGCCAAGATTCCGGATGGACACATCGTGTCTCTGGATGATGCACCCATTGTCTAATTTCTGGCACAGTCAAGTTAATGACTCAAAACAAGCGCTTAGTGGGAGGCAACCCACTGGTAAGTGTTTGTAAATTTCGTTTTCTTTCATTTTATTACTAACATTCGTTATAGTTTTGTTTCAAAACAAAAAAAAACAAAAAAAAGGAACAATCAAGACGTTTGTCGATCGACACACACCGCGGAGCCCACGAAGTAAGTTCTTATAAACCCTCGACACACATGTTATTCTTTTTTTCACATTGCTCGACACAACCTAGCAATCATCACACAAATTCCTCAATTCTTCACCGATTTGAGTGATTTTGTGCTCTAATTCGTGTGAAATCACCTCCTCTTTCCGTTTCTAGCATTTGTTTATTCAATCTGCTCAGGTATGTGCTCGACATTCTCTTTCTTTCACTCGTTTTTTAGAAGAATTTTTGTTTCGATTTTGATGCTAGAACGGTTTGGGTTAGAATAGGTGTTGATTACGTGATGAATGGTGTGTATTTTGAGCATTGGTAGTCGAAAATTGCAGGATTGAGATTTGTGGTCGATGTACATATCGCAGACTGTGTCGATCGACACATTTTGTGTGTCGGTCGACACAGACCTTTTTACCGACCAAACTCAGCTGATTTCGTGTTTGTGTGGTTGTTTTTGTTGTGGAATTTTTTTGCAGATGGCTTCTAAGAGAGCACGACCAAGTAAGGTTGGTGGTTCGGGTTCTAGCCCCAATCCATGACCAAAACGCGAAGGATAGAAAATCCCAATTAGGAGGACATGGCGAGATTGCCCTGAGATAGTTCTTCAGAAACCTGAGGTTGCGCGCAGAAAGATTACAGAGGATTGGAATGACTATGATTCTCTCTACTACAATCAAGGGCAGAATGTGTTTTTGAAGCCTACACGGATTGCAGACTATGATGCATTTAAGGAGTTGCGTATTATGGATGAGGTGAGACGTTTATTGCAACATGCAGGTTTAGGTAACATTGCTACCAAGCATCACCACTTGTACCCCGACTTGGTATGCCAGTTTTTCGCTACAGTGAGGGTCTACTACCCAGAAAATGAGTGCCCATCAGGACAGAATAGGACATTGACTTTTATGATCGGAGGAGTCAGATACAGGGTTACTATCAGGGACCTTTGTGAGATTTTTGGATTTCCACCAGAGCGTGAGGATATTTTTCTTCTGCTTTTGTTTACAGAGATGAGACCTTTTTGGGCTCTGTTTGGATTTGGCGTGTACTCTTCTGGAAGCACCACTCACACAGACATTCGCCATCCAGCCCTGCGCTATCTAACTCGTTTGTTCTCAAACACAATTCTATACAAGAACGAGCCCAGTAAGATGAGATTCGACGAGCTCCTAGTTCTCTACTATACTATATCAGATGATATTGAGTGGCGGTCTCCTACTGATCTACTTGTTAGTCCTAGCTGGGGATCTATCCTGGCTGAGCAGTTGGTTTTGCAGAACAATGCCCCTTTCTCTCTAGGATCAGGTACAGACTTTCGCGCAGGCAGCATTATCACTCCTATCTTAGAGTTCTGCGGCATTGTTCTTTCTAAGAGCTAAGCAGTCTGCATGTTCTGCACTATGGACAACAAGCATATGGTGAGTGCCACGTGAATTAGCGGAGATCGCATGTGGCTCCTCCGTGATAACACTCGAGCAAAGTTTCAAGTTCCTCTGCCACTTTCGAAGCTGACTGACATCAGAGCTGGTCTTGATGCGCTTTTCTTCCTTCTTGATGCTCCTTTTCGTTAGCCCGTCATCAGTAGACGATCCACTCGCAGGACTACTACTCGTCGCACGAGTGTTTTTTTTTTAGGGCTTCAGCTTCTACAGCTTCTGCAGCTTCTACTTCTTCCTCTCGCCGCTTAAAGCCCCCTCCTCATATTGACATGGATCATGTTCAGCGGTGGATTGTCACGAGCATTTAGACTCTTTGGGATGCTTTTGTAGATTTGTCTCGTTGCGGTTGTGTTCGTCCTCGTTCCCCTTCTCCTCCACCAGCTAGTTCACCACTCGTAGAGGAAGACGAGGAGTTTGAGGATTAGTTTGTCTCCATTTTATCCCGGTTTAGTCTTTCGTCTTTTCCTTTGAGTCATTTTTCTTTCTTTAGAGTCAGTTTATTATTTGTTTCACTATGACTTTTGAATTTGTGAACCTTTTGAACTAATTATCATGTGTTGTGTTATTTGATCGTGTTTCGTTTGAGTGATTTTCAGTTTTTTTTCTTTGGACTGCTCAAACGACTGAAGTCCCAACAGCCACGATTGCAGATTTTAACGGTGCGTCGATCGACACAGATGGAGTGTGTCCATCGACACATCCACGCATCCCGCGTCAACCAACACACCTGATGAGTGTCGGTTGACACATCCACTACACAGGTCCAAGTTTCTCGTTTCACACAATTTTTGAGTTATTTTCTTTTCCTTCTCACTTATCTCGGATTTAAGAACACGGGGGACAATGTTCTTCAAGTCTGGGGGAGGTAGTTGCTAACTTTTTTTTTGTTTTGGAGTCAAAATTTGGTTTTATTGAGTCAAAATTGTAGGGAACAACGATCTTTCCTAGGAAAAAACGCTCAGTTTTTGCGATTTTTAGTTGTTGCGATGAAGCCTTTGGAAGGAGCGAATTCGAAACCAAATGATAGTACAAGTTTCCCTTTTATCACGGTTTGCAAAAAGAAGAAGATCAAATTCTAGACTAGCACACTTGATCTCCATCTCGCTATATTCTCTCTGATGATGTCACGACAGTAATCGATCAAACATTCAGGACTTCTTATTCATTTTACCACTCTTTGTTGATCCTGAATGGCCTACTTAGTTTTAGTTGGTACCCAACCCCTAGCCTTAACCTTTTGTTCAAACCTCATGCATTCTTTTTCCCTTTTGTTTTATGTGCAGGCATGTGTATAAACACCGGAGAGAAAAAGGTCTGACGCAGTTTTTCATTCACAAAATTGCACAAAACGAGGATTTGGTTGGAGAACATTATGATGAGCGACGATGCTATGCACTCCTTGGGATTTCATACATAATAATGGTAATTTTGAGACTAACACTTATGTAGATCATTCCCCCTATTCAGATTTTTTTTTTTTTTTTAAATTCGAAAATTTCGTAAGGGAAAGGGAATGATTATTTTCAATAAGTCTCTAGCTTCCAGGAAAATCCCAAGGAATGGAGTGTACGGATGTGAGTAGTGAAACTTGTGATTTTTATGCTTTATTATGGTTTTTGGTTCCTGATTTCGATTTGGAGGAGAGAGTGCAATTTGAATGAGAAATTGTGGGCATCAACTGGACCAGTCTCTCTCTTGTGTTTATGCATAATGTCTGCATCCACCAAATAAAATATGGTAACCCTAAACACCTTTAACTCCACTAAACACCAAAAGCCTTTTTACATAATATCTAGCCTTTTACTTGGTTGACATCGTTAGAGAGAGCTCCATCATCACTTTGATCAAGTGTGCGACAGTTAGGAGGATGTGAAATTGATGGGTTTGCAGACTAATATTTGAGGCTCAACTGATGATGGTTGAGATTCGTGACCGCCAAAGGTACTTTGTTTATATGCAACGAAAGAGTCAAGGGAGCGAAAACAATGTTACAAACGATTAGTGAGTTCCCGTGATTTTCAAACCTCGACTTCATTCTTAGTCTTTAGTTTGCTTGAGGGCAAGTAAAATCTAAGTCTAGGGGAGGTTATATATCATGGTTTTCGCCGGTTTTTGACCACGATATAAGTCCTTATATCGAGTCTTTTCATTGTTTTCGAGACTTTTTAGTGTCTTAACATGTTATTGTAAGTGGGGACCTTAATTGATGATTATGGTGCATTTTGGAGTATAAAAGGGAAAGGAGCCGAAGTTATAAGCAAGGAACCAGAATTTTAGTCTTGTGTCGATCGACACACTTGATGAGTGTCGGTCGACACACATCTCTGAAGTGATGACAGATTGATTTTTGAAGATTTGAATAATTGCCTTTTTGGCCCATAAGTTATCAGAAAGACCCCACCACGATTTCATAACATTATTTATACTTTTCTTTTAGGTTTTTAGTTTTACACCTTAGTTTCTATTGAACAAATTGAGAGAGTTTTTGAGAGTTTTTGGGAGACAAGTCTACTTCGTTCTTGAGATTCTTCGAACACTTTGTATCTCTTCCTTATTCTCTTTCTATATGCAGTATTATTCAGATATATCTTGTTTTGCATCCATGTCTGAGTAGTTCTCTTGTTAGGTTCAGGGTTATTCGAAAGGATCGAAGATGAATTGTTAGATTCAAATCACTTGTTAGGATTATCATATTAGTTCTTCATCTAGATTGCTTTAACTCTGATTTAGGATTCGCGACCCTAAATTAGGTATCCTAGGTTGATAAATTGACACGGAAGTGTAATTGATTTACTTGAACTAGATCTTAGATGAGCAAATCTCTTATTCGCAAATGAATTTGGTTTAGGGATTTTGTGAACAAATTGGAACTTAGACTTAACGCTTGTTTAAATTGATTGAATTCGCAAAGGAATTTGGCTTTTTAGAGTTTACGCATAATTAGTTTTCGCAACGGAAGTTGGTTAATTATACCTTAGTGTTTCAAGTTCGAGAACGATTCTTAATTAAATCCTACCATCTTTTAATCTACAATTCTGATTCATCTTGAGAATTTCCTGAAAACATAGCTTTTTGTTTAATTGAATTTTAAGAAAACAACAATCTTTCTATGTTTCGAATTGTTTTTGCATTTACATTACATCATTGGCTTACCTTGATTCGAAGTATATCACTTCCACATTGACAAAGTGGCGGTATCTCTTTGCTTTCTCACCAAATCTTGATTTTGATGACTCTTCGTAATTCTTAAATGGGTAGCCAAAAAAAGAGACGAGATTCGTAAAATGTTTATAGATAGAGTATTGGGTTTGCACGGGAACTCTACTATAAACAAGTTCTCTCTCAAGTGTGAAAATGGTGTTTATCCAGCTTGTGTCTCTCGTTGGATATTGAACTTGTTAGAACATGGTGTATCGGATCTTGATTTATGCGTTGATGTGGATTGGGATTATTCAATCGAATGCCTATGCAGATCTTCGGAAGACCTTTCTAGTTTCCTATCATCAAGTCCGGTGAAAGTTATAAAGGCGAAATTTATATTTAGAGTGATGAAACGGAGCAGCAGATGGAGTAAGTAAACTCGAACCGACGTAAACGCACGCCTAACTACTAGACGAATTCTAAAATATAAAAAAGTTAAACTCTCCCAGACACCATTTTCGAGGCATCCTCTTTGTTAATGTTTTCCGACGCCGGTGGAGCCATTGCTCGCCGGCGTTGGGACTCTCCGTCTTCTCTGAAATTTCTTTACAATATCTTTTCTATTCGGTTCCGTTCTCTTTCACTTTGTGTGGATTTTGAGAAGTTTCTCTTTTTGGCCTTTAATGGAGAGATTTGTGTTAGAAAATGGAGGTGGCTTACGGCGAAGGTCTTTCCAACCTATCATCTGCGCACATAGGTGGTTTCGCAGTCGGCAAAAGAGGAGTCCTTTGAATCCAGATGCGCTTCATTTCTCAAATTAGAGATTTGTTTTTTTTATCAACCTCAGATCCACTAAATCTAGAGTTATCTCGGATTTTCCCGAAGAATTTGTTCACCGGGCATCATCAACGGCACTTCCTCGTTCTTCTATGGTGGCTTCTATCAACGTAGAACAACCTTATATCTTGCATCCAGAAGCTTTGTTGTCGTGGATTTCATGCTTGTCGTTGGCGGCGGTGAAGATCAGGTCATCGAACGATATTAATCTAAATTTGCTAGTGGTCCCCCTCTATGGGCCTGGCCCACAACGTTGCAGGCAATTTGTTGGCCCACTTCGAGTCTTATCTCGACACATTTATGTGGCTTTTGGCCCATCTATCCTTTCATCTTGGCCCAGGTTTTCTTCTCCTAATTTATATGTCGGGCTTCAATTCATGCTTTCAAGTAACTTTGAAGCACATAATGTCTTAGGCTTCATGGCAAAAATCATTTCGACATTAGTAGTGCGGTCTTGCTCTCATCGGAATCTGTTCCGGATGATGAAATCATTTTGGGTAATTCCCAAAGAATTTACAGTATTGACGGTTTTTATGCTCCTTGTTTTGGCTTCGCTCCAACGGTGTCAAGGTCGGTATTACCGGATTTTTCTGTCCATTTTTAGTCTACTGGTTTTTATCTTCATTGCACATAATTTGAAGCAATTCAACAGTGTTTCCATCCTGCAACCACAAATTAAGTTTGTGCACATTTTTATTTGGCTTACAGATTCAATGAAAGATTTTGTGTTTTATCGGGAAGATTTCGATCTGCGTTTTGGAGCTTCAAATCATAGCTTACCCGACCATGAGGGTTTCTTTTGCTTCAAATCACTCCCGACTCTCTGCTTATCATCGTCGTTCCTTTGTCGTCGTCGGCTTGCTTCACAAGCTTAGCCAAACAAGAGTTTTCCGTGCGCTTACCTTGGTCGACCGGGACCATTTTTCTCTTGCATTTGGCAAGTTAGTTTCCTCCCTATGGGAGAGATCTTTACCACTATTTTTCTCAGGAGAGAGACATGTCCAACCCTATTCCTTTTGTTGGGAGAAACCATTACCACCTCTTTCTTTTCCATCGATTTGGTGCTCTGCTCCACTGGCCGAGACTTTCCCCTTCATGGAATATGTTACAGAGATTTTAGTCCTATTCTTCGCCGGCGAAGGGACAACGGGACATTATGTTCCCGTTGTTTTCATTCCTATCTTAGCCCGGATTTGTATCTTCTTGGGTGTGACCCATACCTTTCATGTAATGAGCGTGATGAAGCTCGGTTACGTCGTTATATCTTTCTCCGTCAATGAGAGATGTATCCCAACCACTTCCATGAAGTGAGTTCACAAAAGCTTAGCCTTTATGGCAGCTAATGATGTTTTTTTGTCGTTAACCGCAGAAGATTTGGAGATCGATTTGCTTGCTATCGATTTTGAAGCCTTTTTTTTAAGAAGCTTCTGCTTTTTGTCTTTGATTCAAACCGCTTAACCTATCTCTTGAAGTCTATCTTGACGTATCCAGGTTTCTCTTTGGATTCGCTGTCTAATAGCTATGTTGTTATTCTCCTTTCAATGTTTATTGTTTTCAATCTCTGCATTTTGCAGCTTTGTAAAATTTTAGTTTTAGTATGAATGAAAAATTTGTTGAAAAAAAAAAATGGAGCAAGTAAAGTATTTCTTGGAGGTAATGCCGAATCTTGAACAAATGCCGAATCTGGAATTGATCAAGATTTGAAAAGCCAACTTGAGATGTTAGTTCCTAGAGGAGCTTCGTCCAAGTGCACTGTCCAACTAACCTCAGCAAAACCAACGGATCATTTCTCCTATATCATACAAGATTAACAAAGCCTTTTGTTCTATAATTTAGCATGAAATTATCTTAGTGTTATTGTGGTCTATGTTTTGTTATCTAAAACTTGTGTACTGTAGCAAAAATGTATTTACTCGCATAACTTTTACTTGAGGAAATAAAAAACGAGAAACACAACACCCACACAAAGAGAAAACCAGTCAATGGAACTGGTTTTTATTAGCCAAATATAAAAAAAAAGTTTTTAAGTAACGAACATGATGGAAGTGACTTTGAAACAAAAATCATCAGAATTGTTTTACTACAAGAAAATTGATTTGATTTTGATCCTACCGTTGAAGAAATATGTCAAAAGATTTTCTTCGTTCTATATACTGTAATTTCTGATTTTTTTCTTGTTAACCAATCAATCAGTCATAGCATATCCCATGCAAATAACAATATAAACTCAAGCCAAGAGTTTGCAACAAATCATAGTCCATTAACCAAAATATTTTATTAGCAAACATATAAAATTTAGTAACCAAAGAAAGGAAAATACACGGCACGGAGATGAATCCATTAAAGACTAAAAGCTCGAAATATGCAACAAATCATACCCGACTAAACAAATATTTATTAGCAAAAATACGAAATTTAGTAACCAAAAGTAGAAAAAAAGTAGACATGGCACGGAACCGAATTCGTTAAAGATCAAAAGTTCAAAAGAAAGAAAGAAACAAAGTCCAAAAGACTATCGAAAAATAAAGTTCAAACAAAAGAAACTGAACGCCCAAAGGTACCATTCGAAACCATTTTGAAATGAAAAGCCCATCACTCTGAAAAAGCAGATTTTCCGATGTTACGTATGAAGTTTCTTAGGTTAAATCTAACTCAGAATATAAGTATAAATAGGTTTCGAAGAATAAACCCGCCGACATGAAAGAGAAAAACCACGCACTTAAAAGAGAATAACCTATTCACCCGAAATTTTTTTGACTGATATCATAGTGGCAAACTGGTGATGTACATCGCTTAGCTCTTTTTCGAAGAGGATTTCATAAACCTTAATTTTCTTTCCGATTTCCCTCTACCATTCAAACATATGAACTATAAGTTTTTGGGTATTTTTGTGGGTTCTCACTTCTCATTTTTCTGCCTTTATTCACAAGTAAGTATTCATTTTAATTTTGTGCTTTTGTAGTGTCTGATTTTATCCAACAATTTGCTTTTGTGGAATCTTGTTTGAACTAGAAAGTCTTAATTGAAACCTTGAAACTGATTTGCCATTGTTGTTGTCTTAATTTTGATGTTTATCTTCTGAAAAACCTATGATCGGATCACTTACACTAGCTCACATCTTTGTACAAGTAAATTTCTGATTTTTTTCTCAAGTTAGCAAATTTCATTTTTGGCTTTGATTATTAGCATTTTGGTTGGAAATCTGAAGGAATCATTTTGTTTGAATTTTTTGTTCATATCGAGATATGTCTTTGTTTGCAGGTTGTAACTCAATGGTGCCGAAAAAGAGAGACGTTGATGGTTCTGAAGATTTAACCAGTGACTTACCAGACGCTCTTATTGGCCACATCTTGTCCTTCCTTACCACTAAAGAAGCTGCTTCCACATCAGTTCTCTCGACAAAATGGCGGTATCTCTTTGCTTTTGTCTCTAATCTTGATTTCGATAACGATGAGGTGATTTGTAGAGAAGAGATAAACATTTCTACAGATACCATGACAATGGACAGGAGTTTTATGGATTTTGTGGATAGAGTATTGGCTTTGCAAGGCAATTCTCATGTTGACAAGTTTTCTCTAAAGATCAAAGATGATAGCGATGGCGATGATTCAATTGATTCAAACCGTATCTTTGGTTGGATTCGCAATGTGTTGCAACGTGGTGTATCAGATGTTAGTCTACACATGGGTTTTGATTTGGAATCGGAAGTTATGATTCCTTCAAAGATCTTCTCGAGCAAGACATTGGTTATGCTTAAACTAGTCTTTAGATATAGCCCCACCATGGATATTGGAAATGTTGATCTTCCAAAGATGAAGGCTCTTTATCTTGACTCAGTCGATTTTGAAGAGGATGGTATTGGGTTTACCAAGTTTCTTTATGGTTGTCCTATGCTTGAGGATTTAGTTATGGATGGTATAGATTGGTTTGCATGGGACTTTGCCTCTGTCTCTGCCTCTGTCTCTGTCACAACTCTCAAGAGACTAACCTTTTACGGGGGAGGGCGTGATAGGAATCCAAAGAGTGTATCTTTTGATACTCCGAATCTTGTTTACTTGGAATATACTGATACTGTTGCGGACAAGTATCCGAAAGTGAATTTTGGTTCGCTTGTCGAGGCCAAAATCAATCTTAGGATGTCAATGGTAATGCAACAGATTTTATAACGGGAATATGCAATGTGAAGATTCTTGATCTATCTTCCGACACTCCTGAGGTTTGTATTTCATTACTCCCATCTTTCTCTTAATCGTTATACGTACACTCTAGTTTGATGTGGTTTTGTTAGGTGCTCATTTTCTGTTGTAACGCAATACCGCTATTCAACAATTTGACTCATTTAACTATCGAGAATAACCCGAATGTAAGATGGCAATCATTACCGGGTCTTCTCAATAATTCTCCAAATCTGGAAACCCTCGTCTTGCAAGTACGGAACAAACCCTTTAAAAAACATACGTTGTTGACTCGTTTTTCAAAGTTTGAGATGTTTCGTCTATGTTTCAGGGACTCCTCTACAAAGCCATAGATGAATGGAGATATTATGAGGAGGAAGAGGAGATTCATACGTCGTTATCATCAACCCCGGTGAAGGTGTTGAAGATAATGGAGTTTGATGCAATCGGTCCTGAAGAGTTAGAGCAAGTCAAGTACCTTCTAGCGACGATGCCGAATCTTGAGCAACTGATATTACACATTGAGATACCATCTGAGGAAGAAGCCGTGACTGAAATGTTAAGCCAACTTGAGATTCTTCCTAAAGGAATAGCTTCATCAAAGTGCCATCTCAAAATAATCACTGAGCAAGTCTGTGTGTCATCTATTGTGCCCTGAAATGGGATTCTCTTCCTTACCATCATCGAAGTCAAGATTCTCTTGTTTCTGTTTCATAGTTTAAAAACATGTCTTCTTTTGGCGAACACAACAATAACTTTATATTATCTTTGTTTCAGTTATTATGTTGTGTTAACCTAGGTTGCATGGAAACTCTATTTTATGACGTTTCACGCTTCGGAATCGGAATCGGAATCGGAATCTCTTGGAATCGGAATCTCTTGGAATCTCTTGGAATCGTTGTGGAATCGCGATTCCAAATATTACTATTTTGGAAGCGCTTTGGAAGCGTCTGATTCCAATTTGGAAACACCTTGGAAGCGTCTGATTCTATTTTGGAATCGCGATGGAAACTTCTTTTCATTTTAGATGACAAAATTAAATATTAGAAAACTTAAAAAAATTTGATATTTTTATAACTTGAGAGAAAAGCCCCTAAAAATATGAATCATCACATCCCTAGTCACTAAGAAGTAAGAACGATTATGATTTCGCTCACAATCTCTGTAGAAGGATTCTTTTAAAAGCATGATATATTTCATATTATATGTAATATAAGAACATGATATATTTCATAATATACGTAATGAAACTATTCTTAACATATATAAGTTTGAAGATCTTTCTCTCGACAAACCAAAGTTATGAAGCAATTTTATTTGATGGAGCAGATGAAAATCAACATGAATATGATAGTCTAAATCCTTGATTTCAGTATTAGGTGTTGTTTATTCTAGTTAAGTTACTTAATACTTTATGTATTGGATTTATGATCCAATTTGTAAACGAAGTTTTTCAATTTGGTTTAGTTTTGAATGTTAAAAAGTACTTATATATATTTATATATATATTAGTTTTACGCTTCCAAAAAGTACTCGCTTCCTAATTTTTTCAAAAAATCGCTTCCGCGTTTCTGAACGTTTCGCTTCCACGTACCCGTTTCCGATTCCATGCAACATAGGTGTTAACTATTCTTGTGGAATGAAATGTATACATGAGCACTATTCATCAGTATTCTGTTGTTAAAAGAACAAATGATTGAGTTACACAGAGCATATGGAAGCATTGTACATGGTCCGGAGTTTGTAAACAAATCATAGCCCACTAAAAAAGATATTTATTACTTAATGTGTAGTTATATATACATAATTACATAGATGGAAACGCTCTCGTTGAGGTGAGAGTAACGCTTCCTTTTTGAAATTTGGAAATTCTGCAGCCGCTGTGGTCCGGAGAGCCGGTGAACCTGCGATGATGGGTGGATGGAGATCCATGTGGAACCCCAAGACTAGAGATTGTGTTTTACTGGGTGAGCCTAGTACCCAGTTTCGGTTCATGAAACTTACCTTTTCTTTTGCTGATTGGGTGTGGAATTACAGATTGATATATAATCAAATCCCGTCGTTTCATCCCCATAGACACAATCAGGCTTCTGATCTGTTTGCCAGATCTCCAGCCGTGATATCAATGTCTCTTTTTGGTAACTTATCTCCTTCTGGACCAGTTACTGCAATCAGGGAATCTGATGAGTATCTCTCCCCTTTACAGCTGATTAAATTGGAGCCCGGCGATTGCTCCAAGAAGGTATATTTGAACGCTTGCCTGAGCTTGGCTTATCCTACACCAATCTCAATCGGCTCTTTCAATCTTTCCTGCTTCCCACCTGTCTTTTCAACAAAATACATGGCTTTCTTCGGGAAATTGGTTGCTCCGGATAGAGAGATCAAAAGCTCCAAACCAATCAAACTGCCACCGCTGGACAAGGCGCAAGTTCTCAAGCGATTTGAGAAGACGTTGGTAGGACGAGTGCTGCTTCGAGAAGCTCCAGATCAGAAGCTAAAGGCTTTGATCAATTTTCTCCCGACGGTGTGGAGATGTGAAGACCGGGTTCAGGGGATGGATATGGGAGATGGTAAAATCCATTTCCGCTTTCAGAGAGAGGAGGACTTGGAAATGGTTATGGCTCATAGACCCTATCATTACGATGGGTCAATGATTGCGCTGGACCGGTGGATACCAACTGTGCGCAGAGACTTCCCAAACACTATCCCATTCTGGATAACCATTACTGGTTTGCCGGACTACCGCCGCAAAGCAGAGGCCGTGACAAGTATTGGAGAGGCTCTTGGTGAGTTTCTGGCGGTGGATGTTACCCAGCCAATCCCTCGGGTCAGGGTATTGCTTGACTGCGATTCGCCTCTCATTCTCCGGAGCGAATCTGATGACGAGGGGCAAATATGCGTGCTTGATTTTCAGTATGAAAAGCTCCAGAAGCATTGTGGTAGGTGTTTACGGCTGACCCACGAGGCCCCTTTGTGTCCGCAGAGGGTTCGTGAATCTCAGTCACAACGGGAACACCGCCGTGAGCCACACGGGAAGAGAGAAGAGGAGACAGCGAGGAGGAGGAACAAGAACTCCAGAGACGAAGGTGTACAGGCTCTGAAACCTCCGCGAAAGCCGAGTGGACAAGTCACTGTTAATGTCCCCTTGACCTCTCGCCAGAAACCGGTGCGCCGGGACATCTTAGCGGAGTTGGAATCCACCCGAGAGAGTGTGGTGAAGCCCGGTGTGGGTAAGCTGTCGACGAAGGATTGGGTCCAAAAGTCGTTTGGTCACGGCTCAGTCCCCGGTGAGATTGGGAGTAGCAGTGGGGTAGAGGAAACACCATCGCCTCACCCTGTGGCCAAGAGAGCAAAACCCCAGCAAGCGCCGTGGTATAAGACAACGGAGGAGGAGGCGGCGATCGCCAACGCCATCAGCTTCCAATCCGCGAGATGGGAAGCGAAGGATCGAAAGAGTCAAAGCTCCATAGGGGAATCGCAAAAGATGACGACTCCGCCGGTGAGGGAAGAGCCAGAAGAGACGAGTCGAGAGGTGGGAGAGACGGTGGCTAGGGTTACGAGTCTCAATGGGGTGGAGATGGAACAGAATCACGTTGATGGGCTTGACCTAGAGGAGGCCCATCCTTTTGTTGTTTCAGGGACCCAACACGACCCACAAATGGAACCTGGATCTGAGGGAGATATTGGGCTGCCGATAGCTAGTGTGGAAATGGGCTTGCTTTCTCATCTGAGCCCAAATGATATTATTTCTCCATTAAAAGACATGGTTGCTAAAGCTAATAAGCCAAGAAGGGATGGACAGCGGTTGAATCGGGCACTTGGAGTCAAAAAGAAAATAGCCCATAACCCTTTCCATGGTAAGCGCGTACACAAACATATGTCCTTAGCGATGTTGGAGCCACTTACAGGTTCAACCGTTTTGGAGAAAGTTTTGCACCCGTCATCCTCGAAGACGGCCCCTAACGAGGGAACATGTTCGATGGAGCCAAACGATCTGGTGGTTCAGGAGAAACCACCGGAAGCGGAATAAAATGATCTTGAGTTGGAACTGCCAGGGAGCGGGAAGCTTCCTGACAGTTCGTCGATTACGTGAATTTCGTAAGAGGTTTTTCCCGGGGATTCTCTTTCTTATGGAGACAAAGCGTGATCATCAGTTTGTTCAAGATCTACAAGTTGAATTTGGTTATGATTTTCTTTTTACTGTTGACCCTTGTGGTCGTAGTGGCGGCCTAGCCCTTCTGGCGAAGTCTGAATTTCATATTCAAGTACTTTTCTCTAATAAAAATATTATCGATGTAATGGCTACCATTCATGGTAATAAAGTTTTTCTATCGTTTGTTTACGGTGACCCTGTTATTGCAAATAGAGGTATTGTTTGGGAACGTTTAACCCGGATTAGTACTACTCGTCTCGCACCCTGGTTTATGACAGGAGACTTTAACGAGATTACAGGGCATCATGAAAAGACAGGGGGAAGAAGACGCCCTGACAATTCTTTCCTCGATTTTAACCTGATGAGGCAAAGCTGTGGAATGGTTGACTTCCCCTTTTTAGGTAATTCCCTGTCCTGGTTTGGGCGCCGAGGCAGAAATGTCATTCGCTGTCGTTTAGACCGTTCCATGGGGAATGAGGATTGGTATGAACTTTTCTCACACTCAAAGATGGAATACCTTCGTGATATGCTCAAATTTACCCTGAGCTACTCTCTCAAATTAAGAGGTCAATTGTAGTACTTAGGGGTCGAATCACTGGGAGTAAAATCTAACGATAGGATTTGTGACTTCAAATTCGGCTAAGTAAAATAATATAAAATAAAGACAAAAGCAAATTGAAACAGAGAAAGATTGTTGATTTAAAATTCAATAAACAAAGTGCTAGGCTTTTGGGTAATTCTCAGGATGAATCAGAATTGCAGGTTTAAACAAAATCAGGATTTGATTAAGAACCGTTCTAGAACTTGGAACACTAATGTATAATTAACCAACTGTCGTTGCGAAAACTAACTATGTCTAAACCCTAGAAAACCAAATTTCTTTGCGAATTCAATCAATTTAAACAAGCATTAAATTCAAGTCCAATTTGTTCACAAAATCCCTAAACCAAATTTCTTTGCGAATAAGTAATTTTGCTCACCTAAGATCTAGTTCTGGCTAATCAATTACACTTTCGTGTCAATCTATCAACCTAAGATATCTAAATTCGCGAATCCTAAACCAGAGTTAAAGCAATCTAGGTGAAGAACCTAACAGATAATCCTAACAAGTGAGTTTACCCTAACAATTCATCATCATTCCTTTCGAATCACCCTAAACCTAACAAGCAAACTACTCAGACATGGCAGCAAAGCAAATCATAGCTGAATAATACTGCATAAAGAAAGAGTAAAAGAAGAATTACAATAGGGTTCGAAGAATCTCAAAGTAATGAAGTAAACTTGTCTCCCTAAAAACCCTAAAAATCTCTCTCTAAACTTTGTTAAGTAAAATCTCAGTTCTGATCTAAAAACCTAAAATAAACTATTTATAGAGGTAAAACTCGTGGTGGGCTTCTATGACGGTCTATTGTAGCTCTCGGCCCATTAACTGGCGAATTTCCTTCTTTAAAACGTATTTAAGTTGGTTTCAGCGCTGGCCTGTCGATCGATCGTCTATGTGTCTGTCGATCGATAGGCTGGCGTGTGGCTGTCGATCGATCGTCCTTCTTTGGGCTGTCGATCGACAGGCTGCTTCATTTCAGCTTCTTTTCTTGCAAAATCCGGCTCCAACCTTGTTTACGTTCCAAAATGCACCGTATTCGCCATATAAGCTCCTCACGTGTACTAACCTGTTAAGACACTAAAAAGACTCGAAATACAACGAAAAGACTCGATAAAAGGACTTATATCATGGTCGAAAACCGGTAAAAACCATGATATATCAACTCCCCCAGACTTAGCTTTTGCTTGCCCTCAAGCAAACTAGAGACTAAAACTGAAGTTGAGGTTTGAAAATCGCGAGAACTTACTTATCTTCGGGAACATTGCTTTCGCTTTCTCGACTCTTTCGCTGCATGTAAACAAAGTACCTTTGGCGGTCACGAATCTCAACCATCATAGGTTGGGCCTCAAATCTTAACCTGCTAACCCATCAGTTTCACATCCTCCAAACTGTCGCACACTTAATCGAAGTGATGATGGAATTCTCTCCAATGATATCAACCAAGTAAAAGGGCTAGGTGTGATGTAAAAGGCTTTTGTGTTTAAGTGGAGCTAAAGAGTGTTTAGGGTTACCTGATTTTATTTGGTGGATGCAGACATTATGCATAATCACAAGAGAGAGTCGGGTCCAGTTGATGCCCACAGTTTCTCATTCACATTGCACTCTCTCCTCCAAAACGTTATCAGGAACCAAAGATCTTCATTTAATAACATGTTCCACTTTCCACATCCAACCTTCTCATTCCTTGGGATTTTCTTTTGAAGCTAGAGACTTATTAAAATAATCATTTCCCTTTCCCTTACTTATTTTTCGAAATAAAAGTAAATAATTATTTTTTTTTTTTTTTTTTTTTTTTTTTTTTTTTTAACTCTAAGGGGGGAAATGATTTTACAAAGATATTAGTCTCGAAAATTACCATTGTTGTGTATTAAATCCCAAGGAATGCTCAGCATTTCTGCTCTGTTTCAAGTACTCCTACCAAATCCTTTTCCTGTGCAATTTTTGTGAATGAAAAACTGCGTCGGACCTCTTTCTCTCCGGAGTTTATACACATGCCTGCACATAAAACTAAGGAAAAGAGACTGCATGAGGCTTGAACAAAAGGTTAAGGTTAGGGGTTGGGTACCAACTAAAAATGAGCTGGCCATTCAGGATCAACAAAGAGTGGTAAAGAGAATAAGGAGTCCTGAATGTTTTACTGTCGTGATATCATCAAAGAGAATATAGCGAAATGGAGATCAAGTGTGCTAGTCTGGAGTTTGATCTACTTCGTTCTGCAAATTGCGATAAGAGGGGAACCTGTACTATCATCTGATTTCGAATTCGTTCCATCCAAAGGCTTCATCGCAACAGCTAAAAGTTTCAAAAACTAAGCTTTATTCCTAAGAAAGATCATTATTCCCTACATTTTGACTCAATAAAAACAAATTTTTGACTCCAAAATAGAAAACAATGTTAGTAACTACCTCCCCCAGACTTAAACAACACTGTCCCCAGTGTTATTAAATCTGAGATTGGTGAAAAGAAAAAGAAAAAGTCAGAAAATTTGTGAAAAGAATGAAATTCGGACCTGTTCTGCTGGCCTGTCGATCGATAACCATTAGGTGTGTCGAACGACAGGTCTTTATTGGGGCTGTCGATCGACAACCACCAGGTGTGTCGATCGACAGGCTCTCGGAAATTCTGAAAACTTGGCTTTGACGACTGATGTTGTTGGAGAAATCTAAAGAAAAACTGAAGATCACTGAAACAAAATACCATCAAATACCACAGCAAAGAGTCGCAAACAACAATGTTCACAAATCCTAAAAATTAAAAGGAAACAAAGAACAAACTGACTCAAAGAAAGAAAAATGACTTAAAAGAAAAGAAAAACTTACAGGTGGGTTGCCTCCCACCAAGCGCTTGTTTTCAGTCTTTAGCTGGACTGCGGATGACGCTCAAGCTGGAGGTGGATCACTGAAATGCACTCCCCCAGACTTGCAAGGAACAATACCAGGAAAGAGCTTCCTAGTATTTTCGAACATCTCTTGGACAACTATCTCTCCCTTGTCCCTCAACTCCGAAGGAATGACAATTCTGAACTTGGAGAATGCTTTAGAGGTCTTCCTGCGCTTCACCTTGGGGGACTCATCGCACTTAGAACTGGCAGGAATGTTGTCATGGCGACGTGGAATGGGAGAAGCCAACTTGAGAACGTTTTGAACCTTCTTCGTCTCATTTTCAATACCCAGCGTATCTCCAACATTGACACTCATACAAGAAGCTGCTGTGACAAGAACCGAAGGATAGAAGACATTCTTGTTGATGTTCGAGAAGGAGATTCGTTTATTAGGAAAATCCACCATTGCTCCCACTGTTGCAAGGAACTGTGCACCAAGAACCAATGGTTTACAGATTTCATCCTTTCTCTCAATGATGTAGAAGTCCGTAGGAACAAGACAATCTCCTATTTGAATAGATACGTCAGGAATGAAGCCTTTAGAAATCGTACATGATCTATCTATGAGCTCAATAGGAGTCCTTAAGGGTTGTAACTCCAAAATTCCTAGCTTCTTTGCAACAGCCTCACACATAACATTCACATTGGCTCCTGTGTCGCATAAAGAATCCTTCAATTTTACACCATTGATCGAACAAGGAACCACAAACATTCCCGGATTCAACAACTTTGGCAGCTTCCTCAATGATGTTGGAGCTTGGTTCTCTTCCTCTCGAGGTGCTCTGTCACTGCCTTGGTTGATGCTTGTAGGGTATAGACTCCTTGGATACGGAATCTTGGGCTTGTATACACGTTCAATAGCGGTTTCAGACTGACATTCGAAAATCTCTGCATTTTTCGGGGCTGTCGATCGACAGGCTTCAGGTGTGTCGATCGACAGGGCTGCTGAACTCGAGTTCGTACAGAAATTTTCTGTAGCTGTCGATCGACAACCACCAGGTCTGTCGATCGACAGGTTCTCGGGAAATTCAAAGTTAAGGTTTTCTTCACTCTTCAACGTGATAGAATTGGAGAAATGCTTTGGGTTCATGTCAGTTTTCCCTGGAAGACAACCTTCTTGTCTCTTTATATTTGCAGCAGTCTGAGCAACCTGAGAATCAAGCTTCTTCAAGTGAATGTTGATGGCTTCTATTTTCCCATTAAGATCGGTGTAAAGCCCGTCAATCTTCCCATTGAGATTTACTGTTAGGGTTTGTTGCCCCTCAAGAAGCTGTTCGAACATCCTCTTCACGTCACTTTCTGAAGATTTAGAGGGAATCGGTTGATACGATGAAGATCCGTAGTTCCTCTGATTGTAATTGTTGTATCCCTTGTTCTCTGACTGATTCCCATACCGCTGACTCTGGTAGCCATTCTGGTTGATGTAATTAACATCTTCCTCAACAATCTCAGCTCCATTTGTTTGACCAGCTCCTCGTCTCCTTTCCTCATCAATCTTCTTTGTACTATTGCTAGTAGACACGTTCTTGATGAGCTCAAGGCAATCAGTTGGGAATCTGGTCTTGAAATTCCCATTACTCGCAGCATCTAGAGTCATTTGATGTCTCCAATCCATTCCTCTGTAGAATATACCTAGCAGCTGAACTTCTGTAAATCCGTGATGAGGACAATCTCTCTGATATCCCTTGAACCTTTCCCACGCAGCTTTGAAAGATTCTGTCAGATTCTGAACGAATGTTTGGATTTTAGCCCGTAGATCCTCTGAGCGCGACTCATCGTAGAAGTGACTCAGGAAAGCACTCTTGGTATCTCTCCAAGTAGTCAGTGAGCCTGGCTCCAACTGCTTCAGCCAAGAGGCTGCCTCTCCAGCAAGAGAAAATGGGAAGAGCTTACACATAATGTAGTCTTCCGACACGTTGTTAGCCTTGATGCTAGACGCAAGATCCTCAAACATCTCAAGATGATCCATGGGGTGCTCTGATGGGTGCCCATGGAACTGATGTTGAGCTACAAGAGAGAAGTACGCAGGCTTCAACTCAAAATCCCTCCGCTCAAATCTAGGAGGTCGAATCGCTGCCCTGTTGGCGTAATGTTCTTCAGGACGGTAGTAGTCTCCCAAAGTGCGTTGGTTAACTACTGCCCCCTGAGGTCCGCGATTCGCCTGAGCCAGATGCTCAATCTCTGCGCGCCGGCGCTCTAACTCAACCCTTTGACGATCTAGCTCAGCACGCTCTGCTGCAACTGGATCCATAACCTCAATGATGTTACCAGCTTCATCAATGGGGTCTCCCTGATTGTTGTATCGATTGCCATCTCGATCAGCATTCTCCCCTTCAGCATTCCGAAAAACCACTACAGCTCGATTAACCATCTTAGCCAACTGAAACACAAAAACAAAAGAAAACGCGTAAAAACGAACAAAAATAACTTAGTCAGAATTCTAGAATCAAAATCCTATGGAAGATTTTGACTCCCCGGCAACGGCGCCAAAATTTGATATGCTCAAATTTACCCTGAGCTACTCTCTCAAATTAAGAGGTCAATTGTAGTACTTAGGGGTCGAATCACTGGGAGTAAAATCTAACGATAGGATTTGTGACTTCAAATTCGGCTAAGTAAAATAATATAAAATAAAGACAAAAGCAAATTGAAACAGAGAAAGATTGTTGATTTAAAATTCAATAAACAAAGTGCTAGGCTTTTGGGTAATTCTCAGGATGAATCAGAATTGCAGGTTTAAACAAAATCAGGATTTGATTAAGAACCGTTCTAGAACTTGGAACACTAATGTATAATTAACCAACTGTCGTTGCGAAAACTAACTATGTCTAAACCCTAGAAAACCAAATTTCTTTGCGAATTCAATCAATTTAAACAAGCATTAAATTCAAGTCCAATTTGTTCACAAAATCCCTAAACCAAATTTCTTTGCGAATAAGTAATTTTGCTCACCTAAGATCTAGTTCTGGCTAATCAATTACACTTTCGTGTCAATCTATCAACCTAAGATATCTAAATTCAGGGTCGCGAATCCTAAACCAGAGTTAAAGCAATCTAGGTGAAGAACCTAACAGATAATCCTAACAAGTGAGTTTACCCTAACAATTCATCATCATTCCTTTCGAATCACCCTAAACCTAACAAGCAAACTACTCAGACATGGCAGCAAAGCAAATCATAGCTGAATAATACTGCATAAAGAAAGAGTAAAAGAAGAATTACAATAGGGTTCGAAGAATCTCAAAGTAATGAAGTAAACTTGTCTCCCTAAAAACCCTAAAAATCTCTCTCTAAACTTTGTTAAGTAAAATCTCAGTTCTGATCTAAAAACCTAAAATAAACTATTTATAGAGGTAAAACTCGTGGTGGGCTTCTATGACGGTCTATTGTAGCTCTCGGCCCATTAACTGGCGAATTTCCTTCTTTAAAACGTATTTAAGTTGGTTTCAGCGCTGGCCTGTCGATCGATCGTCTATGTGTCTGTCGATCGATAGGCTGGCGTGTGGCTGTCGATCGATCGTCCTTCTTTGGGCTGTCGATCGACAGGCTGCTTCATTTCAGCTTCTTTTCTTGCAAAATCCGGCTCCAACCTTGTTTACGTTCCAAAATGCACCGTATTCGCCATATAAGCTCCTCACGTGTACTAACCTGTTAAGACACTAAAAAGACTCGAAATACAACGAAAAGACTCGATAAAAGGACTTATATCATGGTCGAAAACCGGTAAAAACCATGATATATCACTTCGTTTTATGGGTTCGGACCACCGACCTGTTCTGACTCATATTGAGAGTAATAGAATGGGGGGCACACAAAAATTCCGTTTTGACAAACGGTGGCTTTCTAAGCCAAATTTTGAGGAGGTTATCCGATCAGGGTGGGGGAGTGGGAGTGCAAACGCTAACTTCACGCTAGGTGATCGGATATCTAACTGCCGAAAAACCATATCTCGCTGGCGCAAGCAAGACCACATCGTGTCTGAGGAAGAGATCGAGGAATTAAAGTCCCGTCTGGAGGAGGCCCAGAGTAATGACCAAACCTCCATTGAGGAAATTGCGTCCCTCCAAGAACAGCTATGTACGGCTATTCGGGAGGAGGAACTCTATTGGCAACAAAAGAGTCGGGTTACATGGCACCAGGAAGGCGATCAAAACACAAAGTTTTTTCAGGCCTCTACGAAACAACGAAGGGCCCGCAATAGGATTATTGGGATTGTCACCGAAGCTGGGGACTGGACGAAAAAGGAGGAAGAGATTGAACAAACAGCAACAGAGTATTTTGCGGCTATGTTCACATCATCAACAATCTCCGATCTGGAAGTATCACTCACACATATTGGACAGTGTGTTTCATCGGAGATGAATGATTTCCTCACTCGTCCGGTTTCAGACCAAGAAGTCAAAGCTGCGGTTTTTTCCATCCACCCAGAAAAAGCACCAGGACCAGATGGGATGACCGCTTTGTTTTACCAGAAGTATTGGCATATTGTTGGTCCTCAAGTTGTGGAGATGGTATGCAGTTTTATACACACTGGAATTCTAGACCCTGTGAGCAATGCGGTTAATATCTGTCTCATTCCGAAGGCCGAACGCCCAAGGTTGATGACGGAATTTTGACCTATTAGTCTCTGCAATGTGAGCTATAAAATCATTTCTAAGGTTCTTTGTCAGAGACTTCGGAGATTCCTTCCTTCCTTGGTGTCAGAAACTCAGTCTGCCTTTGTGGCAGGATGCCAAATAACGGATAACATCTTGATCGCTCAGGAAGTTTTCCATGCTCTTTCCACAAATGCCATGGGCAAACGTGAAGGTATGGCGATTAAGACAGATATGAGTAAAGCGTATGACCGCGTGGAATGGGGATTCCTCAACGCTTTGATGCGTAAGATGGGTTTCTCAGACAAATGGATCGGGTGGATTATGACTTGTGTCAATTCTGTGTCCTATAGTATCCTGCTGAATGGAGAACCCAAAGGCGCCATTACACCGACACGGGGCCTACGACAAGGTGACCCTCTCTCTCCGTATTTGTTTATTCTCTGTACAGAGGTTCTTATTGCCAACATCCAGGCGGCCGAGGTAGCTAGACACATCAGCGGCATTAGAATTGCCCCAACCTCTCCGGCGCTTTCCCATCTGTTGTTTGCAGATGATAGTCTCTTGTTCTGTAAAGCGACATGGGAACAATGCGACCATTTCCTTCAGATACTGAAAGTTTATGGGAATGCGTCAGGACAATGCATTAATTTTGACAAATCCGCAGTTACGTTTGGAAAGGATGTGCCAGACGCGCGCCGAACGGAACTGAAAACAAGGTTAGGAATCCTGACTGAGGGGGGTTCAGGGAAATATTTGGGGATTCCCGAGCAGCTCCAAGGATCGAAAGCAGCAGTTTTTGCTTATGTCCAGGAGCGTCTGCATCAGCGAATAAATGGCTGGTCAGCCAAGTTCCTTTCAAAGGGAGGAAAGGAGGTGATGATTAAATCGGTGGCACAAGCGTTACCAACGTATGTAATGTCCACTTTCCTTCTCCCCAAGAGCATTATGCGGAAACTGGCCAGTGCGGTCTCGGATTTCTGGTGGAAAACTAAGGAGAATTCTAAGGGGATGCATTGGATAGCTTGGGAAAAGTTGTGTCTCCCTAAGAATGCAGGAGGTATTGGGTTTAAGTCTTACGAAGAGTTCAACCAAGCTTTATTGGCTAAGCAGCTCTGGCGACTACACCGATACCCACACTCCTTAGTGACAAGAGTGTTGAAAGGAAAGTACTTTCGCTACTCGAGTCCTTTTGATGCTAGGAAACATTATCGTCCTTCATATGGTTGGCGTAGCTTACTTAGTGCCAAACCTCTGCTAGATAAAGGAATGAGACGCACTATAGGAACGGGAGCGCAATCATGGTTCTAGACAGATAAATGGATCCCGGATGAGCATCCACGGAGAGTGCGAGGCCTCGTCCCGAATCCTAATAGATACGAAAGGATATCGGATTTTATTGACCCCAGGTCAGGGAAATGGAGGATGGATAGGCTTCGGGCTTGTGTCCACCCAGAGGATATTGAACTCATTTTGGCAATACGCCCTTCTATACGCGGAGCCAAGGATGGCTTTTGTTGGCACTATACCACATCTGGCATGTATACCGTGCGGTCCGGGTATGAAGTCGCACGAAAACAGTTGGCTGCTGATTTGGTGTACGCCCAACAACTACCCTCGCTTAATCCCCTAAAGGAGCAGGTATGGAAGCAGAAAACATCTAATAAGATTCGTCATTTCCTATGGCAAGCACTATCTGGGGCAGTAGCGGTTAATGACCGGCTTGCGTCTCGACATATACAGCAAGAGAGGCAATGCCCCCGCTGTGACCACAGTGAGGAGACGATTAATCATGTCTTGTTCACCTGTCCGCCGGCAAGACAAGTCTGGGCCCTGTCAAATATCCCCAACCCTCCAACAGTCTTTCCTCTAGACAGTCTTTGGGGAAACATGGATTATTTGTTCTCACGGATTCCAAACCGGGACGAGCTACAGGAACATGTTCAATGCTTCCCATGGATAATTTGGTATCTTTGGAAGGCTAGAAACGACAAAGTTTTTACCAATGTGGATAGATCACCACACGCAATCGTTGAATTGGCTAGGAGGGAAGCTCGGGATTGGTTTTTAGCTAACAATTCTGTGGGGACTCCCTTACAAGCACAAGGACTTGTACTCACGGAGGATGCAGTACAGCCGGTATTCCGGTGTTTCATAGACGGTGCGTGGAAAGATGGGGAGGATATAAGTGGAGTGGGATGGATTTTGCAGCTACAGGACGGGTCCACGGATCTATTGGGAACTCGGGGTATGCGGCAAGTCTCTTCACCGTTACATGCAGAGCTTTATAGCCTCATATGGGCTCTGTCGAGTCTCAGCAAATATAGACGGTATTGTTCGGTGTTTCTCACCGATTCCAAAGAATTGGTAAGTATGGTAGCAGAACCAGATAACTGGCCCAACTTCCAAACCAAAATGGCTGAACTTCAGGAGTTACGTAATGCTTTCCCAGACTTTACTCTCGTGTATTGTCCCAGGGGGAAGAATGTAAAAGCAGACTTCCTCGCGAAGAATGCTCGTCTCCGAAACTCGAGCTTTTCTTATATCAGCACTTCTATTCCACATTGGTTCCCTGATACCTCTGTATTCTTGTAATCTTGTTGGATAAGTGCGTTAGTGAAGAAAAAAAAAAAAAAAAAAAAAAAAGATATTTATTAGCCAAGAATAATAATTTAGTAACCAAAGTTGGCGAAATGGACTTTCTTTTTTGTAATAACGCAACATCACTTTGCTCACTCTATACTATATACGGTCACTTGCTTAATTTAATCAGCCAGCTTTGAGTTAAAAATGTCAAAATTGCGATGATATGCATCTTATAAACGGTAGTTTTTGTCATGTAGTAATTAGGCCATTTAAACTGAAGTTTCCTTCTAAACAAAGATTGCAACTTGCAAACGTTAAAGAAGAAAAAACGCAAAAAAAAATCATTAGATTTGGCTCCACTTTAAAGTAAAAAATTGATTGTTTTGTTCCCTTTTAACTTTTTCTTTTGGCGGGATTGCTTGCTTTGATTTTGGAATGTTGTAAAAGCAAAGCAAATTTGGTTTGAGAAGATTGAATTGAAGCAAAAGCAAAAAAAAGACATTAAAAAATCACATAAATAGATATTGAGGGATACATAGAGACTTTGTTTGTAATAACCAAAAAAAATGAGTAGCAAGAACTTAGGAGCTGCTCCTACTTCTGCAGCTAACACAAATGGTAAGCTACCAATGGAGGAGAATGAAGAAGAAGAGATATGGAAAGTTGCGGTGTCGAGGTTTCAAGCCCGAGAAGAAGAGATTGAGAGGAAGAAGATGAATGTTAAGGAAAAAGTTCAACAGCGACTCGGTTTTGCAGAAGAAGCTACAAGATGTTTAACTCAAACATTGGAAGTAAGTAGAACAAACCCTTTTGTTCAACAATAGTGGATTTGATTTCTGAATAGACAAGAAAAGAAAGTTGATAATGTTCTTGCTAAAAACAGGAGCTAGAGATTATGGGAGATCCTATGAGAAAAGAAGTTGGAATGGTGAGGAAGAAAATCGATATGGCGAATCGAGATATCAAATCTTTGGCTCAAAGCTGTCAAAAGAAGGTTTTTCAACATTTTCATCTCTCAAAATCGTTTGTTTTTAAAACTACGTTTAACACGAGAATACTCTGGACAGGAGAAGGAATACAAAGATACATTGGAAGCTTTCAACGAAAAGAACAAAGAGAAAGCTAACCTTGTTTCAGTGTTAATGGAGGTATTAAATCTAAACAACTTAAGCTTTGTAGATTCCTAAAGCAGATCCAATGTGTGTTGATGATTTTCTTTGGCAGCTATTGGCTGAAAGTGAAAGACTAAGGATGAAGAAACTCGAGGAAATCAACAAGACCGTTGGAACCTTACAATGAGGTGTTACAATCGAGATGGATCTTACCTTTGAAAGAGTCTGAAAATTTGTTTCATGTTTTCGGTATTAGATTCTATTCAAGTCTTTGCTATGAAAAGTGAGCTACGATGTAACAAGATGTACGTTAAAGGAATGGTTCACCTAAGGTTTAAAGAAACCATTGCGCCCAACGGTAAATTTCTTAAAATGAACTATTTCGTTCGATGCAAGATGTTTTTGTACACATAGATAATGTCACAACACATCAAACATCGATACATTCATATGTCCGAAACGAGCTGGCCATTACCCATTTTCTTTACTCTGCTGGTTCAGTGATTAAATACTTGTTTGTGTAATCTAAATACTCCTGCAAGTAACAATCAAACACAAAAGAGGTTTCCAAGTGAGTAAGAAGGATATATAAGACAGATTTCATCGGTCTCTAACTAATGCAGGGAATAAGTACCGCATACCTGAAGTATAACTACTGCGGCTAACTTGTCCAACATTGTCTTCTCTTGAACTGGATGTAGATTCAAGGGCTTCAACATCAGTTCAACAGTCTGTAGACAGTATTACATGAGAATGAGACTCAAGGACTTATAAGTTACATGGTTATATGCTCACACCTATACTGTACTAGATTTGTTTATCTGAATAAAGTATACCTTTGATGATAAACGCTCGTCCCAATACGTGTACTTCACATCCTTGAGTTTTTCGGTTTTACGAAGCTCCTCGATGAAAAGATTCACAGTGACTACCTGTTCCAAGTTGAAAAACCCTTTGTCTGGTTAGAAGTGCTACTGACGAGGAAAAAATAGTTAGCAATTCTGCGAAAGAAAACTTACGTCTTCTACATTGTTCAGTTTGCCAAATGGATAACCAACGATTAAGCCTGACACAGAAAATGCTTTGACCTGCAAAAGAGTAAAGGTAAACGATTGGTGTACTCGAACGGAGTTCATAAGTCTACTTGTTGATAGATTATCTACAACATGAAAGACTAGTGTTTGATATTGTTCAACAGTAAGTTTCAAGAGATATTAAAACCTTGATCCTCTAATCGTGAGTGATCACAAAAAGCCGTAGGAAGATAAGTATTGATCAATCAAATCATTACAATCTTAGTAGACACTGATCTACACTAGCAAGCTTTCTTCTTTATTGTCCAAAAAACCTAAGATATAAATGGCTACTCCACTTCTTAACAGGAGATAAAAACTGTGTATTTGTTACAAATCTCCTTTAGAGCTTAATATACAAGAAAACAAGTAAAAATTTAGTACATACCAGGTTCTGGAAATCTGTAGCCATCAAGTCAATGTTTGTTTTCTTCCTAAGCAGAACACTGCAAGACATTTGCAATAGCTAATGAATATAAAACTAGACAGGATTTGCATATTTGAAAACAGTACTAAGATCTAATGTTACACAAACTGAATCTAAAAAAGAGTGAGTGAAAGTGAATCATAAGTACCTTAATGGAGAAGCAACCATATTAGAAGGATCTGAAATAGCCAATCCAACATACTTATCACCAACATCTAACCCAAGAAACCGACCTGGGACTTTCACTTTTGTCTTCAACGCATCACCCAATAAACTCAATGGTTTCACATACTTCATTTCCTGTACTTGAACAAACTGAGCCTAAAAAATCAAACTTCCAAAGCATTTGCACTAAATTGAGACTAAACCAATCAGATATATGTAAATAAAGTGCAGAAATTTCAATCAGACAATGAAACAACTATTTTTCGAAAAGGGTTTTAGAGATTTATGGAAAAGGTTAAAACTTTAGTTTCAGACGTACTTGCTGACGCCGGAGTAGAGAATCTGGTGAGAAGAAACGACGAAATGGTCACTGAGAGAGGTCGAGCGAGGTGATGGAAAGGTTTACGGGATAGACCGGAAAATGGTTTATTCCGGTTCGTTTCGGTTCACCGTCTAAGGAGAAGAAGAAAAGCATTCCAGTTTTTGCTCCAAATGGAGTGTTTAATTTAATTAAACCGGCTGGTTCCCGATGGTTTAACTGGTTTTCCCACAAAATTTCGGTTTAACCGGATTTGGCTAATCTTGTTAATTTGTTCGGTTTGGATCACTTTTATCCAATGTTTTAAAACCGGACCGGCGACCGAACCGGATTTTTTTTGGGTCGTGGGTTAATATGGTCCGACCGGGTCTAACCGGGGTTCAACCGGGTTCAATAATATTTAAAAATATTAGTATATATAATTTGTTTTTTATATGTATGTGCATAACTATCCAAATATCAAACAAAATATTAAGTTTAGTACAAATATTTAGAAAAACAAAAAAAATTCAATAGCTATAGCAAAACTAAATAATAAAATGATGATATTTAAATACATAACTAATCTTTTTTGTCTTAAAATTTTAAAAAGATTATAATTATTTGAAAAATGTTTTTTTTTTCATTGAATATGATTATATTAGAGAAAATGTTAAACCTTTATTACTATCTCATTATCTATAAACCTTATTTTTCTAATTTTAATTTTGATAAACATATTAATTAAAGAAAAATGAAATAAAAATATATTTTTTTAATTAAAAAACAGTTGAACCCGGTTTGATCCGGGTCAACCGGTTCGCCGGTTCCCGGTTTTTTGCCGGTCCGACCCGGTTCGATGCCGGTTCAACTACATTTGGGTTTTAATATTGAACCGAACCGGACATTTGACCGGTTCGCGGTTGAACCCGGTTCAACCGCCGGTCTGGTCCGGTTTTAAAAACATTGCTTTTATCTATAGTCAATGACAATGGCATTGTTCTCTTGAATCAAAGGATCTTATTAGTCTTGAATCTTGATTGTAAAACAAAGTTTCATTGCTTATACAAATTCTCAAGCTTTTTTAGATATGAATACTTAGTAGAAAAAGGAAAATCCAATTCAGAGAAAAGAAAAACATATCTGCAGAAAAGTGCAGATTACAAAGGACTTAAGATTTGGTCTTTAAAAACACTTTCTTTAATGAAAGACTTGAGTTGAGATTCCCATCTGATGAAGAACACTAGAACTCGACGAAGCTGACCTCAGTGCTTCAGCTAATGGTCCACCCATATTGTGATGATTCCCTCCATTGCTCCACCAGTTCATGTTTTGTTGTTGCTCCTCCCTCTCATTCTTGTTTTCTTCTTCTTCATTACCTGTTGAAAGTTTTAGAGAAACATCCGAAGAAGAAGCGTTACTCGGCATGGAGATTGAAAGATGGCAAGTAGATGAGCTCATACGACTCGAGTTAGAGTCCGATGATCGTGGCCAATCATCAAAGAAATGTCTCAAGATGTGTCCATCATCTGATCTTCCATTGGTGTATCCACCATTGTGAGCCTCATAAGGCCTCTTGTTATTGTTATTGTTGTTGTTTTCTTGTTTCATCTCTGAAGAACAACTGTGAGAGAGATAAAAATTTCATTAGTACAAAACATCATCAACATTGTCAAAACAATAACATGAAAGTTTGAAACATTTATCCAATTTAAGTAGTAAGCTTTAGGGAATCAACTCCTACTAATTGTACATTGTTTTTTTTCTCAAATGTGTTTTAAGAGTAAGTGGTTGCAGAATCTGAGAGGTTTTTTTTATCTTGTATGCAGGTTTGGTCAGCTTTCATTGAGGACCTACCATTATCATTATTTCAAAACACATAAGTATACATCTTTCTCTCTCTTTCTATTTCTCTGATTGAAAAGTCTCACCAAACAACTAGTAAAAAAAATTAGATTCTATCAAATCCAACTGTTATCATTATCTCTCAACTAAAGAAGGAAAAGAAGAATATTATGTTTCTTTTTATTTCACAAATGATGATAAGTCTCTCTGTGTCACCCATTTGCCAACATTACCCCTTTCTTCACACCATTACTTCACAGTGTAATAACTATTCTCAAACAATTACTGATTTCCAACATGTTTATCACAAAACTATGGTTTCAAAGCTAATAATGACTTCAACTAAACAGAGAGTTTGTTTCTTTTTGTACCTATTAGGGTGGAGATGTTGAGATGAAGAATGTGAAGAAGAACCAGAGGAGAAGAAGAGATTGTTTGGTCCACGACCAAGCTCCTCGCTTAAGACAAAAGAAGATGCGGCGTTTGTGGTTGTGGCGGTTTCCACAAGCTTTCTTGAACGGTTACGACCACGGTGGATGTGGCGGTCACAATACTTGTGTCCGGCTACAACATCTCTTGAACATCTCCATTTCTTCCCATCTGTTCTCTTGCACCTCCCTGGCTCAGGATCCATTGCTCCTTTTCCCCAATACCCTGTTTTGTTAACAACAAACAAAGATCTCACTTAAGATTGTTTCATAAACCCAACTTGTCTTGAATCTATGTGGCTAACAGATCTTCCAGAAATAAGCTTATACACAAACACAGTGTTTAAAACTCCTTACAAGATTGTAAAACAGACAAATGTATATACTTTCTTTAGATCTTGGAAACTTAAAAAAGATTATTTCAAAGAAAGAGAGAGGGAGAGAGAGACTGACAAGAAGGTTGGTAATGAGGGAAGTTATGTTGAAGAGGATGGTGAAACAAGTGCAAAGGAGATTGATGGATGAGACTTTTCTTGATGGGTAAAAGAAGCTCTTGAGGAACCGAAGCACCAGCCAACATGTACCTATAGATCAGTGCTTGTAGCTCAAGTTCTTGCCACTGTGCCCAGCTGAAAAAGTTTCCCATCTCTACATTATTTGAACATAAAACCATACCAAAAGTCAGTAATAACTTCAACACTTGAGTATCAAGAAAGTAAAAACACTTACTAGGGAACCTGGAAGAAGCAGAAGAAGAGTCAGGAGAGAAACATGAGAATGAGGAAGAAGAAGTGGGTTCAGGGACAAAGAGAGGAAGAGGAGCAGAAGCAGAAGTTGCAGTTTGAGACTGAATCTGATCAAAGAAAAAGTTTGATATCTTGGTTGCAGATACTTGTTCTTCTGACTCATTCTGCTGACTTCTCCATTGTTTCAGCTGCAAGTCCATGGAACACAGAGAAGAGAGAGAGAGAGAGATATGTGTTGGTTGCTTTTGTTTGGGATAGTTTATTTTCCCCACTTCTTTTGTGTTTTAGAGGAGTATGGCTTAATAAGCAAAGACAACCACAACAAAAGTCTTATATGTTTGGCTTGTAATGTAAATAAAAAAGAGATTTTTTTACTTTGGTATTTGCAACAGTTGCTGGTGAGAGCCCTACTAGAAAGAGCTAAAACAGAGAAAGAAAAGACTATGAGACAAGACAGTTGAGGTGAAAAACAAAAATTAGAGAGTAAAGAGAACGATTTTTTATAATAATATTTTGATTTACTCTTTTTAAAATGGTAATATAAAATTATGAAAGTCAGAAAAAACCAAGAAAGAAAGCAGATGGAGGAGATAGTAACCTGCAGTGTTTATGTCTCACTGCATTGGAAATATCAATTCCTTTTATATCTCATTTTAATATTCCATATGTAGGTTAAAAGAGAAAAGCTAAAAAGCCTATTAAGATTCTTTTAATTAGGGACTCATTTATTTAATGTGATTCAGTGTAACCTTCAGTTTTTGTGATACATTTGTCATTTGTGTTTCAGAGATTGTGTTACAAATGTATTTAGATTCTAAGCATAATTACTTTGGATTTGACCAAGTCCACAGTCAACTAGTGTATTTGTAGACTGCATTTGTTGGAGAGAGCTTCAATATAATTTGATATTTGGATCTATAAAAAAAATTACATGTGAATTGACCAACTATAATATTCTATTTACAAGAAACTACTAATATAGAATCAGGTTAGTAAAGTTACAATATCACTGTTTTGTCACTTACAATATCACTATATACAATTTCTACTAACCAAGTAACCATTGTTGTCTTTGGCTGATAAATTGTTTAGTTTATTAAATCTGCTTTAATTTGTAACCGTCATTTAGCTTTATCGCTTATTAATCATTAAAATAAAATGTAACGGTTCATGCGTTATTTAAATTTTTGTTGTGTTACTACCCGAATTCAATCATAGTATATTGCATATTGATATATATATATAAGTATATATATATGCAGCCAAAAAAACGAAACGAAAACAATGCTAGCGAGCTATTATATCAAAATAAGTCCATACCACGGAAATAAGTTACCATAAAAGGCCAAGTAAACGTAGAAACATTTATTAAAATGAAGTTAGAAACATTAATTTATATCTTCACTTGGCTTGAATAATACAAAGAACATTTATTATTTTCAAAGTATCTTTTTTTGGTGGTGCCACGATAGTATTATTTTGTAGTTTTGAGGAAATAAAGTAATAAATATGAGAAAGGACGATAACGATATTTCATATAGGAGTGAGCCAGCCCAGACTGATATGATAGAGTTTACTAAGTTTTTATTCATTCATATTTCCACCAGTTTCGGCGGCATTTATGTGCACTATGCCGAAATAACCCAAACTTTTTTCTTTTTTTTTAACCCAAACTTTTTGTTTTTGCTCTTTCATTAGTTTAGGCAGGAACTGGCTTTAAATTAATAATACTATAGAATATCATGGTTCATGTACATAATATAATTTAGAAGTATAAACTTCATTTAAGTGTAAATCCTTTAAACAGAAAGAGAGGAATATTCTAATATATATAACACACACAATAAACTTTGTATGCAAAATACGGTAACTTCATTCTTTTGTATTGTAAAATAGTATGATTTTTTTACATGTTTTTGGGGAAAATGTGATATTTTTGAAGAGTATTATAACGATAGAAATTCATTTGCAGCGAATATTCTTCACCATATTGATTTTTCTTTGCAAATCCGTAACGTAATGTTTCATTTGTGATGTTTTGATACAATTTAGATCATCGCAAATACAAATAATTTTAGTTAAATGTATAATGGATCTTGTGCACTACTAATGATGATCTTCGCTAATAACGGATATCGTGCAGTAAATATCTTTAGGACATGACTTCTCACATACCAAAACGAAAAATATATTTCTAGGCATTTCTTCTGTCGTGACTATTAAGGAAGAGAACCCAATAGGAAAGTGTGAACGAATTGAAGCTACCCAAGAGCACATTGTATGTCTCTTTTTTTTTACATTAACACTCACTATGTTTATATGACAATAAAGGTAACAAAACAACAAAATAGATGTCGATCTTCTAATCTAGACTAACTTTTTTGTCAATAACTTAAATCAAAATTAAATCCAACCCATGAAACAAATTAAGGTCCAATCTATATATTTTTGAACCTATTTTAAATCACAGAAAATTATAAGTGATATATTTAGCGAAAACATAGTGCAAATTACAAAAAATTTACTTGGTCATGTCCCGATTGTTCTATAAACCAGAGATATTGAATTTGAATATGACCAAGCTTGTCTTTACTCTTAATCCAGAAGGAGCATGAGTAAAATTAACAAACCAGAGATATTGAAATATTTCCCAAAAATATATGGACGAAGGTTGGGTCACGTGCTAAAATGAAGACCAGATGAGATCCAAAGAGGGCCCGGCCCAAGCTCATCCACCTATTCCAACTGAGTCGAGCCGAGCCGGATAATGAAATCAGCTTAGGAGCTATAGTTTCCGACGAGGGGGCAGACAGTAGGTCCCACTATATAATGTGGACCCAGTGACCAATTATATGTTTGTGTGGGACTAAATTTACAACAATCTGACATTTCTACCCCCGCAAGTTACCCTTTATTTACCCCCCACTATGCCATTTACGATGGGCCGGGCCGTGGTGAATCGTGTTGTTTGTACTTTTTTGACTCATAAACATAGGTAAATTGCATATATAGCTAATGAAATGGAAGACTTATTTATAAATGGATGATCAAAGGAAATCGAAGGTTATGATTTTGCAATCGTAGAAAACGTAACTGTGGTCATGGTCATGGACCTCATAAGGCGCAAGGTATCACGTGAGGCCTCGCGTGCTTGCGTGATCTTGCTTTTTACTTGACAAGAATATATAAAAATATTCGTGATAGATACGTACGTTTTAGACGTTTTATATCTAATAATTTAAAATAACATTATTTGACACAATGTCCCAATAAAACGTATTTGTCTTCTCATAGACATGTGACCTCTTTTTTGGTTAACATTTTCCTAAATCGTAAATTTAACCATTTCGTATTTCAATTATTACCGTTGTACTGGAATACGTTAACGATTATCAGAATACTTTGATAACTGATAAGGTTAATATAATGATTATATATGTATAATTTATTTTGCGGTCTTATAAATTCCGAATCTAGAATAGTTGTGGTTATTTTCACATGTGTGGGTAAAAGCTATGCAGGTTGTATTTTCGCCAAAAAGTCCAATAAATTCTAAAAAAAACGTTAAATGCAATTGGTTTTTTACCTAAACGATTCAAAAAAATTAAAAAAAAAAAAAAATTAACTGTAAAATATTTTTTTTCTTTACCCGAATGATTAAATGTATGAATAAACTACTTCAGTTTTCATTCAACTATTATGCTAGACTTATGTTGTTTCTTTAAGAATCTTTATTCAACTATTATTCTTGTTATGTGTGTTTCGCATATTCTATTCTTTTCTTTTCTTTTTGTCACGGACGCACTTTTCCTATTAGTTATAGAAATACAGAAGCATCATTGCACCAATGCGGAGGGGTACTGCTAACATAGGTAAAAACCAAGTTACGTGTTCGAGCATTCTTCGCGAGAAAGTCTGCTTTTTCATTCTTCCTCCTATGACAGTACGTAAGAGTAAAGTCTGAGAAAGAAATTTGTAACTCTTGGAGCTCTGCAAGTTCTGAACGGAATCTGGGCCAACTCGCCGGATCGTCAATCATGCTCACCAGATCCCGAGAATCCGTACAGAACACTGAACAACAACGGTTATGCTTACGGAGGCTGGACAGGGCCCAAAGGAGGCTGTGCAATTCCGCATGTAAGGGCGAGGCCACTCGCCGCATCCCGCGTGAAGGTCAGAGGTCCCATCCAAGAGCTGAAGGATCCATCCCACACCACTCGTAGCATCTTTTGCTTTCCACGCACCGTCCACAAAACACGTGAACACTGCCTCCGGGTGCTCGTCCGCCCCCTCAAACGCCGGAACACCGCAGAATATTGGCTTTTCCACCAAGTTTTTAGCCAGAAACCATTCTCGGGCCTCCTTTATAGCCAGTGCTAGGATTGCTGGGGGAGCTTGTTCGATATTTTGAAACACTTTTGCATTACGGGCCTTCCAAATGTACCAAATAATCCATGGGAAGCACTGGGTATGTTCCGCCAAATCAAGACACGGAGGGATCCTGGAGAACAAGTAGTCCATATTACGCCATAAGTTATCCGAAGGGAACAAAGATGGGGGATTTGGAATGTATGATAGCGCCCAAACTTGTCGAGCCGGCGGACATGTAAACAATACATGATTTATTGTCTCATCACAGTCTCCGCATCTGGGACATCGTCTCTCTAATTGGAGATGCCTATGAGCAAGTCGCTCATTAAACGCAACTGCCCCCGATACCGCCTGCCAAAGGAAATGACGGATTTTATTGGATGTCTTCTGTTTCCAAACTCGTTCCTTCAGCGGATTTAGCGACGGTAATTGTTGGTCATACACCAAGTCTGCATCCAAGTTTCGTCTAGCAATATCGTACCCTGAATGCACTGTATACATACCCGTTTTTGTAAAATGCCAACAAAAACAATCTGGAACTCCTCGCAAGGACGGTTTTAAGGTTTGAAGGATTTGGATATTGTCAGCATGGACACATGCTTGAAGTCGTGCCACATCCCATCTTCTTGTTCGTGGGTCAACGAAGTCGGAGACCAGCTCGTACCTGTTAGGATTTTGGACGAGGCCTCTAATCCTGCGAGGGTATTCATCAGGGATCCATGTATCTGTCCAAAACCAAGACTGTGCTACTGATCCAATGGTACATCTCATACCCTTGTCCAAAATAGGTTTGGCGCTGAGTAAGCTACGCCATCCGTAGGACGGTCTGTAGTGATTTCTAGCTTCCAGGGGGTTCGAGTATCGGAAGTACTTCCCTTTCAAGACTCTTGCCACTAGAGAGTTAGGGTATTGGTATAGTCGCCAGAGCTGCTTAGCTAACAACGCCTTGTTAAACTGTTCGTAAGACTTAAAACCCATACCACCTGCATTCTTCGGGAGACACATCCTTTTCCATGCTATCCAATGCATCCCCTTTGAATTCTCTTTAGTTTTCCACCAAAAGCTAGAGACCGCGCTCGCGAGTTTCCAGAGTAATCTCTTAGGGAGGAGGAACGTGGACATCACATAAGTCGATAAGGCTTGCACCACAGATTTAATCATAACCTCCTTACCTCATTTCGAGAGAAATTTGGCTGACCAGCCATTTATCCGTTGGTTCAACCGTTCCTGAACATAGGCAAAGACTTCGGCTTTCGACCCATGCAACTGTTCCAGAATACCTAAATATTTCTCGGAGCCTCCTTCCGTCAGAATGTTTAGCCTAGTCTTGAGTGCCGTTCTACGCTCAACTGGCACATCTTTTCCAAATGTAATTGCCGATTTGTCAAAATTTATTCGTTGTCCTGACGCATTCCCATACACATCGAGCACTTGAAGGATATTATCACACTGTTCCACCGTCGCTTTACAAAAGAACAGGCTATCGTCTGCAAATAATAAATGGGAGAGCGTTGGGGATGTTGGGGCCAATCGGAATCCACTGAGTCTCTCAGCTGCCTCGGCCGCGTGGATATTGGCAATTAACACATCTGTACACAAAATGAACAGATACGGAGAGAGAGGGTCCCCCTGCCGGAGGCCACGAGTAGGTGTTATGGATCCTTTTAGCTCTCCATTTAGTAATATATTATAGGACATGTTGGGGTCAAATCTCACCCCGCCTGAGATTATCAAGAAAATGGCTAAGTGTCAAAGGCGTGCGCAGGACACTAGAACTAGCACTGCCAGTTTCTGGGAGGACCTACGCTTATGAAGACGAGCACTGCTCATGCACAGGACGAGCTCAGAAGGCCTAGGCTCCGGAAATGAACTGTTGGGGTCAAATCTCACTCCATACGAGATTATCAAGAAAAATGGCTAGGTGTCAAAGGCGTGCGCAGGACGTCGGAACTAGCGCTGCCAGTTTCTGGGAGGACCTACGCTTATGAAGACGAGCACTGCTCATACGCGGGACAAGCTCGGAAGGCCTAGGCTCCAGAAATGACGCAGTAGAAGTCCTAGGACGATGTGGCGCCAAGGTAGACAAGTTGGGCCGACCTTCGACACGGAAAGCCCAAGTTGGGCCTAGGTGACTTTTCAGGCCTAGGTCCAGTACGAGGACGAGGACTAAAAACCTAAGCAGCCGCCAACCACGAGAGGAGCATATCCCGAAGAATTAGGATTTTCATACTTATCTTTTAATAGGCCTAGCCGACTTAAGACATGTATAAATATACTTTGTAAGCCTCATTCAAAGGAGGATAAAAAATTCTTATACGCTTCGCGCAAAACAGCAATAACAAAAACTACTATTTCGATCTTTGCCTACGTGATTTCGTTCAAAGAAACCTCTGCTCCCTTAGAACTCTTGACAAGTTTATTGTGTAGGATCTAGCACTCACAATTGGCGCCGACTAAGGGGACAAGAGACTTTCTGACACAAACCGAAACCACGTTACGCATCAGATCCAGGAAGATGGCCAGCGAAACGGAGAAAGAGAACGAGTCTTCACCGCGCAGAGATAACCTTGAAGGGGAGGACACTATCACAAACCCTACTGCAAACCCGGAGCCTTTAACCGAGGTAAAGAAGATGTTCGAGACACTCCTCGCCCGCAGAAAGACAACGAGGCCGCGGCGATCGATTCGGCAGTTCAAACCTCATACCCTCCGCTTCTCAAAGCCGAGCACTAAGCCGAGCACCCGAGGAGACCTACCACCGCCGCCGACGCTACAGACTGGGGACAGGACCCCCGAACGCGTCGACATCCGCGGAAACAGAAATCCTTCACCATCACGAGAAGGCGCCCGCGCACATGACGACCCTCGCGAAACGGCAGATCGCAACGCACCAGCGAGAAGGACTCGACCGCGTAACCAAGAAGAGGCAGACGCAGAGTACGCCAGACACCTCGCCGAAGAAGAGGACTCTTTCGTGGCCGATCCATCTGGTTTACGCCGAGAACGTAGGACGCTGCTCGAAGCACACAAAACTGAGATGGCCGAGATGCGAGCACAGATAGAACAAACTTTCTTGGCCATGAAATCACAGATGTACCATACTGCTGGAAAATCACAAGATGTCAACCGCGTACTCCAGGAGGCGCGTAACTCACCGTTCGCTGAACACATCTCGAGAACCAAAATCTCGGACCCTGGAAGAATCAAGCTTCCGCTCTATGAGGGAACCACCGATCCACAAAACCACCTCTTAGCCTTTGAAGTCGCCATGGGAAGAGCAAACTTCAAAGAGCAGGAGAAGGATGCCGGTTATTGTAAGATGTTCATAGAAAGCTTAAAGGGGCCTGCGCTCCAATGGTTCTACTGACAGAAGAAGAACTCTATTGACAACTTCTACCAGCTTTCAGAGATGTTCGTAACTCATTACAGCATATTCGCAGAACGTAGGGTCTACGACGGAGGACTGTGGACTACGAAACAAGGCGAGAGCGAAAGTCTAGGAGACTTCATGAAGAGATTCAGGACTACGCTTTCAAAGGTAGAAGGGGTGACCAGCGAATCCGCCCTGGCAGCTTTGAAAGAAGCACTCCTATGCCCCTCGGCTTTCTGGCAAGAGTTGATGGTACATGAACCAACTACTATCCAGGACGCTCTCCACCGCTCCGCCGACTACGTCAGAGTCGAAGACGCAATTTTAGCAAGAACCCAAAAAACTTCAAAGCCGAAGCAGACGAGCGAATCAGCCGCCCCTACGCAAAAGAAGAACAATCCTGGTTTCAATCCGCACGAAGGATTCACAGGAGCCCGCAACTACCAAGTCGAGTTGGAGAGCTACAACATGTGTACCATAGGACCAAGTACCGATGATGGAACAACTTATTGTGAGTACCACCGTGCCTCCGGACATTCCACCACAAATTGTCCTACCTTGGGACAGAAACTTGCTACCAAGTTGGTAGCTGGAACACTCAAGGGCGACTTTAGTCTAGCGGATTTCGAGACGGAAGAAAGCATGTAGTAACTTGAGCCTTATTAAATATGAACTACGAGGTGGCTTGATCCCTATAAAGGGTACGTAGGCAGCTCTTCTTCGGAGGAGTTCAGCTGCCCCTTCCTTAAAAAGGAGGGGGAGTGGGTGCGTATACACATATACTCCCATTCTCTTGAAACGCGATTTTTTCCTTTAGAAAACCAGGGTTTTGCCTCCTACCTACTGCCGCCGCCGTCTCCGCATCTCGAACCGCGCCGCCGACGACCGCCGAAAGAACTACTCAGTTCCGCCGTCATCGATCCTCAATTTGTTGGTCCTCGGTCTCGGTTCTCACCGTCATCGATTGTCGGACCGAAGCCGTCGTTGCTCGATCCTGTGCCGAGAACTCGCGTCATCGATCCTCGGTTCATCGATGAAACCCTTGAACCCGTCGGTGCGTGATCTCACGCCGAGGACTCGTCGCCATCAATCACCGTCTCGAAGCCGAGGCGGAGGACAGCACGAAGGAAGGCCTCGGCTCCGAAGCCGAGGCTAAGACCCAAAGAAGTGCCGAGGAGTCCTCGATCCATTGGTCCTCGGTCTCGGTTCTCACCATCATCGATCGTCGGACCGAAGCCGTCGTTGCCCGATCTTGTGCCGAGAACTCGCGTCATCGTTCCTCGGTTCATCGACGAAACCCTCGAACCCGTCGGCGCGTGATCTCACGCCGAGGACTCGTCGTCATCAATCCTCGTCTCTAAGCCGAGGTGGAGGACAACACGAAGGAAGGCCTCGGCTCTGAAGCCGAGGCTAAGACCCAGAGAAGTGCCGAGGAGTCCTCGATCCATTGGTCCTCGGTCCTGGTTCTCACCGTCATCGATCGTCGGATCGAAGCCGTTGTTGTCCAATCTTATGCCGAGAACTCACGTTATCAATCCTCGTCTCGAAGCCGAGGCCGAGGATAACACGAAGGAAGGCCTCGTTCTGAAGCCGAGGCTAAGACCTAGAGAAGTGCCGAGGAGTCTTGATACGTTCGAAATCACCGAGGGAGAAGAAGTTGCCGAGGAGTCTCGATCAGTTTGAAAATGCCGAGGGGAGAAGTTTCCGAGGCTATCGCTTGGCGTGAAAGTTCAGAGGAGAATCGTGCCGAGGACTTTCACTCGACTTGGAAATTTTTGCGGTGAAACTCCTTGTTGCCAAAGAGTCATCAAGCCATGTTTTCGCGAGGAACCAAAGACGAGGCTGTATTGGCAATTCTTCCGCTTTTGACACTTTAGCGGATATTCAGGATCGTTTCGATATCAACACGAAGGAAGGCCTCGGCTCTGAAGCCGAGGCTAAGACCCAGAGAAGTGCCGAGGAGTCCTCGATCCATTGGTCCTCGGTCCTGGTTCTCACCGTCATCGATCGTCGGATCGAAGCCGTTGTTGTCCAATCTTATGCCGAGAACTCACGTTATCAATCCTCGTCTCGAAGCCGAGGCCGAGGATAACACGAAGGAAGGCCTCGTTCTGAAGCCGAGGCTAAGACCTAGAGAAGTGCCGAGGAGTCTTGATACGTTCGAAATCACCGAGGGAGAAGAAGTTGCCGAGGAGTCTCGATCAGTTTGAAAATGCCGAGGGGAGAAGTTTCCGAGGCTATCGCTTGGCGTGAAAGTTCAGAGGAGAATCGTGCCGAGGACTTTCACTCGACTTGGAAATTTTTGCGGTGAAACTCCTTGTTGCCAAAGAGTCATCAAGCCATGTTTTCGCGAGGAACCAAAGACGAGGCTGTATTGGCAATTCTTCCGCTTTTGACACTTTAGCGGATATTCAGGATCGTTTCGATATCATCACTCGAGAAATTCTTAGAGGACGTGTTGAAGACGAGGACAATCCATTCTGACGATGCAAGGCAAAGCGCCGAGAAAGCTTGTTCTGACGCTGCCTCGAGCTCCTGGTTGCATCCTCGTTCCAAACAAGGAGAGGGATCTCAAGCTCTAGATAACCACCCAGGGAAGCCGTCTTCTGCTGATGAACAAGTTTTTGCAAACTTTTAAGTCGTAACACAACCGACGTCTCAATAACATCCTACAGGGATTACCAATATCTTAACAAAATAGACACTCAATTACATCCTTTATGGATTACTCAATGTCTTGACTAAACAGACGAGTCTATCTCTCACCGTCGCTGCTGGCCACAGCGACGATCTTTCATATAACACTCTGCAGATTTTACAATAACATCCATCATCGGATAAGCGCGCTATACAAATACTAATGATTCGTTATAGGAGCGGATATGTTCAAGGAGAAACATATCCGTAAACCCAAATGATCATTCGAAAACCCAACAACATCGTTGGTAAAATACAGCTGCCAATGCTCATTATAGACGCGGACGTGTTCAAAGAGCAACACGTCCGTAAAGTGATCATTCTGAAAACCCAGCAACAAGTTGGTAGAATCGAATGAGTTCATTCGCGGAGCAGACACCTCCGAATCAAAGTGGTCATTCTGAAAACCCAACGACATCGTTGGTAAAAACAAGTATATGTTCATTCTTGGAGCAGGCGTGTTCAAAGAGCAGCACGTCCATAAACCAAAATGATCACTCCAGAAACCTAGCAACATCGTTGGTAAAAATAAACAGCAAACGCAAGAAACAGGAAACGCTTAGCTCAACATTAACAAAACATTTGAGAGCTTGGAAAAAATAAAAATCTCTAAGCAACAAGTCAAGCTACAAAGCACGACTTATCAGAACTTTACTTACGACGAAAAGCTTTTACCAAAAACAAGCTCTGTGAACTTCTACAAAGCCAGCTCTATAAATTCAACAAAACACAAGTCTTTTGTAGGCTACGCTGAGCTAAGCATTAACATAAACATGAAAGCATAGTAACATTGACAAGATTGCCGGGTACGATCTCGTCTCGACAACGACACATTTTCTTGAGAACCTCATTCTCACCTATAACTCTTTTTACCTCGGCACTATCATAAATGATACTACCGAGCTGGGGGGCTAACTGTTGGGGTCAAATCTCACCCCGCCTGAGATTATCAAGAAAATGGCTAAGTGTCAAAGGCGTGCGCAGGACACTAGAACTAGCACTGCCAGTTTCTGGGAGGACCTACGCTTATGAAGACGAGCACTGCTCATGCACAGGACGAGCTCAGAAGGCCTAGGCTCCGGAAATGAACTGTTGGGGTCAAATCTCACTCCATACGAGATTATCAAGAAAAATGGCTAGGTGTCAAAGGCGTGCGCAGGACGTCGGAACTAGCGCTGCCAGTTTCTGGGAGGACCTACGCTTATGAAGACGAGCACTGCTCATACGCGGGACAAGCTCGGAAGGCCTAGGCTCCAGAAATGACGCAGTAGAAGTCCTAGGACGATGTGGCGCCAAGGTAGACAAGTTGGGCCGACCTTCGACACGGAAAGCCCAAGTTGGGCCTAGGTGACTTTTCAGGCCTAGGTCCAGTACGAGGACGAGGACTAAAAACCTAAGCAGCCGCCGACCACGAGAGGAGCATATCCCGAAGAATTAGGATTTTCATACTTATCTTTTAACAGGCCTAGCCGACTTAAGACATGTATAAATATACTTTGTAAGCCTCATTCAAAGGAGGATAAAAAATTCTTATACGCTTCGCGCAAAACAACAATAACAAAAACTACTATTTCGATCTTTGCCTACGTGATTTCGTTCAAAGAAACCTCTGCTCCCTTAGAACTCTTGACAAGTTTATTGTGTAGGATCTAGCACTCACAGGACATCAAATTAACACAAGTTATAATCCATCCAATCCATCTCTCTGAGAACCCCATTTTTCTCATCAGTTCCTCCAGGAAAACCCATTCCACTCTATCATACGAGCTACTCATATTCGTTTTGACGGTCATAAATTCCATTTTGCCCACTGTATTTGTTGTTAGGGCGTGGAAAACTTCCTAAGCTAGAAGAATATTATCGGTAATCTGCCTTTCGGCGACAAAAGCGGATTGGGTCTCCGATACCAAAGACGAAAGAAATCTTCGCATTCTCTGGCATAGAATTTTAGAGATGATCTTATAACTCACATTGCACAAGCTAATGGGCCGAAATTCCTTCATCTCCCGTGGGCGCTCAGATTTTGGGATCAAACAAATGTTGACCATATTGCTATCAGAGTCCAAAACTCCAGTGCGCATAAAGCTCCTTACCATCTCTACCACCTCGGTACCAATCAAATCCCAGAACTTTTGGTAAAATAAAGGTGTCATTCCATCCGGACCAGGGGCCATTCATGGGTGAATGGCAAACACTGCCGCTTTAACCTCCTGTTCCGAGACTTCACGAGTGAGTATCTCATTCATCTCAGGAGTAACACAACTCCTTATATGGGTCAGGGACACTTCCAGATCTGAGATGTCAGAGGAGGAGAACATTTCCTTAAAATAGTATGTTGCTGTTTTTTCGATTTCCTCTTCTTTTTCGGTCCACTCTCCTAACTTTGCAAGAATGCCAGTAATCCTATTACGAGCCCATCTTTACTTCATAGAGGCCTGGAAAAATTTTGTGTTTTGATCCCCTTCTTGATGCCAGGTAACCCTACTTTTCTGGTGCCAATAAATCTCTTCCTCTCGAATAGCCGCACAGAGAATTCTTGGATGTCAGCAATATCTTCGAGTGTTGCATCATCGTTGCTCTGTGCCTCCTCTAGACGAACTTTCAAGGCTTCGATTTCCTCCTCGAAGATAATCTGGTCTTGTCGTGACCACCGAGAGATAGTTTGTCGACAATTGGCTATTCTGTCCCCCAGAGTTGCCGCCACATCTGTTTGGCCCTTTAGCCATCCTGCTAGGACTACTTCCTCAAAGTTCGGTTTGGTAAGCCAACGCTTGTCAAATCTAAACTATATTGTTCCACCCGCTCTGCGGTGCTCGATATGTGTCTAAACAGGTGGAGTGGGAGAAAAGCTCATACCACTCTTCATCCTGGAGTGGGAGAAAAGCTCATACCACTCTTCATTGCCCATTGAATGGTCTAAACGACAACGAATAACATTGGTACCGCGTTGACCGCACCAGGATAGACAATTGCCCAAATATGGAAAATCAACCATTCCACAACTTTGTCTCATTAGATTAAACTCCAGAAAGGAGTTATCCGGTCTCTTCCGACCTCCAGTTTTTTCGTGATGACATGTGATCTCATTAAAGTCCCCGATCATAAACCAAGGTGCAAACCGAGTAGTACTAATACGTGTTAAATGTTCCCAAACCACGTTTCGGTTTAAAATAACAGGTTCTCCATAAACAAAAGGCAGAAACACTTTATTACCACCAATGATTGCCATTACATCAATGATATTTTTATTTGAAAAAAGAACTTGAACTCGACATTCAGACTTAGCCATAAGGGCTAAGCCGCCACTACGACCATAAGGGTCAACAGTAAAAAGGAAATCATAACCAAATTCAACTTGTAAATCTTGAAGAAACTGATGATCACGCTTAGTCTCCATAAGAAAGAGAATCCTCGGGAAAAACCTCTTATGAAACTCGCGCAATTTACGAACTGCCAAAAAATTACCGGCTCCTTGACAGTTCCAACTTAGGATCATTTAAGCGTCCGCCGGTAGTTTCTCTTTAACCACCGGTTCATTGAATTCCTTTGAAGTTTCCCCTTCACCAGGGCCCGTCTTCGAGGGAGACGGGTTCGACACACCAACCAAAGCTTTTGGAGCTTCCAAAGCGGCTAAGGCCATGTGTTTGTGTACACGATTACCATGAAAAGCACTATGCTCAATCTTTTTCTTAACTCCAAGCGCTTTAGTAACCCGTTGTGTGAGCTTCCGGTCCTTATTGGCCTTATCCACCAAACCTTTGAGAGGGAAAATAATTCCAGTTGGGCTTAAAAAAGATTGGAGGCCCATAACCTGAGAATCTGAGTCATGGGCCACGAGCTCCACATTGTCATCCATCTGTTGGGCCTCTTCAATTTCAGGCCCATGGAACAAGCCCGTCTCCTTTGGCGAAACCACCGCATCACGACTCAGAACCCTATCCGCTTGAGGATAGCCATCACCAACCAGCGCCGGTATGACTGGCTGGAGTACCGGAACCGGAGGGGTCTCCACGGCGTCCCATTTCTCAGCCTGATAGCTCACGGAATTTGCGATGGCTGCTTCTTCTTCGGTGGTCCTGTACCACGGCGCTCGTGCTTTAACGGGATTGGCCTCCGGGAGCCGATCCTGGTTAGTGTGGTCCGTCTGGGACGGCGATGTTGAACGTCGATGGTCGGTGGTGACGAAGGTCTTCCGGACCCACTCTTTGGTGGAGCTGTGAGCCGTAGCAGGAGCCTCCACCGTCGCTTGACAAGAATCCAATTCAGCCATTATATCCCGGCGCACCGGCTTAGGTCTAGAAGGTAACACCGCCGCAGCCTCCCCTTTACCACTCGTCACTCGAGAAACTCGTGGAGCCACCGCCTTACCACGGTCCTCTCTGTTATTCCACGGCCTGCCTTTCCCGGTGTCAGTGTCCCTCTTCCGATTAGGATCCCTCCTCGGTTCCCGATGCAGAGGTGGACCGTCGTGAGCACGTTCTGGGCAAGACGGAGCCTTGTGCGTAATCCGGAGGCACTGGTTGCAATGCTTCTGCAGTTTTTTGTATTTGAAGCGTAGCCGGACAATCACACCATCATCATCAGATTCTCTCCTCAGAACCAGTGGTGCGCCGCTATCAAGCATCACACAGACTCGTGGTGTTGGTTCAGTGACATCCACATCCAACCATTCACCAAGCGCTTCCCCAATGCTTCTCACCGAGGCTTCATCACGTCTGTAGTCTGGGAGACCATAAACAACTATCCAGAACAAAATAGTGTTCGGGAAATCTCTTCTCACCGTCGGAATCCATCGTTCAAGGGCAATCATTGACCCATCAAAATGATACTGTCTATGAGCCATCACCGCCTCCAGATCTTCTTCAGTTTGGAAGCGGAAATGGATCTTTCCATCACCCATTTCCAGTCCCTGAACCCTTCCTTCACATCTCCACACTGTCGGAAGGAAGCTGATCAAGGCTTTGTGGGTCTGTTCTTGTGCTTCTCGAAGCAGCACTCGACCTACCAAGGTAAGCTCGAATCTCTTAATCGCTGAATCGCTTAAGCAGCATATTCTATTCATTCAGTGTGTAAACGCTTAATCGCTTATTGTGATTTTGGAGGATATATAGTAATGGATTGAATTTTATATTCTTGTTAGTCCATGCAAAATAAGAGGTCCACTACAACAAGGAAACCTATAATTTCGCAATGGGCTTTTGTTATTTTCAACATATCTCATGGTTTCAAATGATTCTTGTGGGCTTTTTTTAAATCTTGTGTTTAACTCCAACAAAAATGTTGCAAGATTTTGATGTATAATTGTTTTGGTAACCAGATTTGATGTATAATTGAACAATATTGTTAGTTTTAACATCTTAGTGATTCTACTAGTGAAATTATAAATATTCGATTTTAAGCAAGAACCACAGGATAATATATCCAAAGAAAGTTGCTTTTGACTCTCAAATTCAAACATTACATGTCCAAAGGAACCATAATTTCCTTGTTAACTAGAAAATAAATAAATAATATAAACCAAAATTCTTAAGTTAGGGTATGATATTAAAACCTTCGTTTGATTTGGGTAAGGAAAGAGCATTTTGTGATAGTATTTTTGCCTTGTTAATTTTATTACTGTCACACGAAGGTTTAAGAACTTGGGATCAAAGAAAATGGTCTTCTGTTTTGTGGTATCTACCACCGTTCAAATTAACAACATCCATTCTCTTTTCTGCTTTAAACATGCACATCAATTGGTAAACCAAGGATCTGAGGAGTTTCAAGGTAACATAACCATAACAAACATATATTTCCCCATCTCCGAGTTTGCGGGAAAGGAAATTCATGTTATAAGTTTCAATTTGACTAGTTGTTCCCACATGGAAGAACCTTGATTGTTAAGGAGATACCAACCAAAAAGACCTCTACTTAAAAAACCTTATTTTAAGCTTATATTTCTGACACCAAACACCCTAAAGATATCTCGATGTGATATTTAAACCTTCTTTCTCGGTACAAAAATTCTTCTATTGTGAACGTGCAATATTATACTTTCGTGGAACGTTAATTAGTCAATCGTGTGACAAGATAAAACAATGTGCAATTCACAATTATAATCTTAAGTTCTATACGGCAAAGAAGGGTTGCATGGTCGAACCACTTCGAGGCTTTGCTTCTAGGCCCACCGTAAGATGTACCCTACCATGAGATATCTTAGAGATCTCTCAATCTAGACCGTACATTTGTTCGAGTGTTACGACTTACGAAAGAGTTTATTATGTTTGGGTCCCCTACTATCGCCACCGGTTTTTCTCTGTACCACTTACGATCAATCATCATGCCTTTTGTTTTTTAGGAAATCATTTTTGCTTTTATTTAGATATCATTTTTTGCGATATATTCTTTTAAGTGAATGTTGGGACTAGTTTTTATTTTACTTCACTCAATATGAAACAAATTCCAATCTGTAAAGTGTGTTTTATTGATCACATTCACAGTAAATCCATGAAGACATTACATGATACTCCCTCCCTTTTTTTATAATGGATGTTTTAGAAAAAAAAATTGTTTGTAAAATATTGATTTTTCACATTTTCTATGCATTTTTAATGTAATCATAATGATGAATTGTAAAGTTCAACACATATTAATTGACTTTACTGATTATGGGTCAAAACTTATGGAAAATTGTTTAGTGAAAAAAATAAGACATTTATAACTAAGTATTTATGTGTTTTCTTAATATGTGTAAAAAATCCAAAACATCAAACAAATAAGAACGGAGGGAGTAGCTTAGAAAAGTGAAACGTACGATCACTAATTAACAATATTGTTACTTTTCCGGTAAAATTTATCTCTTATGTCTATGATCGAGTACTGAAATAAACAGCGCATGTACCGTTTTCTCGCCTTTATCTAACATTACTATTCAATATTAATTAACTAGGGTATGTCCACGCGTTACGTGGATTTAAAATTTAACATGGTATAATATACAACAATTATTAAATTATTGGCTATTTATATATTTAATATTATAGAAATTTAGTTTTTATAGTAAATAACTATCTAGGTTCAGAGATTAAATATTTGTAGCAAATTATTGGATATATACAATGTTATTTGTAGAAAACAAATTAAGATGGAACATTGTTGAAATATATTATGACAAAGCATATATTAAAAAAAGTATAGAATTTTTTTCCTCTATATATATAGCTAATTAAGTAATGTTTAAGATTTATGCTCACAATTTATTATTTTCGTGAATTTAAGATTAAAAGTAAACAATAATTTTAAACTATTTTATGTGAATTATTTTAAAATATATAAAAATCTATCATATTATTGTAAAACAATATATATATATATATATATATATATATATATATATTAGAATATGGTTTTACATATTTTCAATAAATTCATGAAGATAATTTGATACTAAATGTTTACTTAAATTATAATTGATGTCGTATTTTTCTTTTAAAAAATCAATACAAAAATTCTAAATTTTAGAAGGGCAAATATCATAATTAAGTAAAAATAAGATTCTAAATATGTAAATGAACATTACTTGCTAATACAAAAGTGACACATGACAACTTGTCAAAGCTTTAACTTAGTGGAACCTTAAAAGATTATATAAGATTAGTTGACAAAGAAAATAACCGAACCAATCTCAGCAAAACTTAATTAATAAAAACTTTAGGAAAACTAGTCATATACGTATATTGTTAATCTAAATAATTTATAAGATATGTCTTTCAACATCTATATACATGCCGATCAGCTCCACAATACTTCAAATGTTTTGGCAATCAACAAGCATGAATGCTTTGTTTTTCTGACAATTTTCTTTTACAAAGTCTTTGATCCTCGTAGTCTGATATGTAAAGCTGACCAAACCTAGCTAGTGCAACTGTGCAAAGGCCAAAGATTTACATCCAGACTTAGCTAGTACGGTTAAACTCACAAGACATTTTCTACATCCATCAACTATATATATATTCCCAATTCATGAAATAACACACCACATATTTCGTTTTTTTGGGTAAACATAAGGAAGACAACTTATCAAATTAATGTTTCATATCAGACAAATAAGGCAATAATAACATTATAAGTGCGATTGGCTATGGATTCGGTGAAACACTGATCATGATGACAACGGTGATTATCAAACTGCAAAACGTAGAAAACGAAATAATTAAATAAGTTTAAGAAGGGAAGGTGAGAGTTGGAAACAAAGTTGATATTATGGTTTGGTGAGCTACCCCCTCTCTTCATGCATTGTGTTTACACCTTTCTTTTTCTCCATATAATTTTATTTGGTTTAATCACACTAGCATGCATCATTAAGTTTTTTTTTTAGTTTACAATATGATTACAACGGTAAAAAAATATTAATAATAATTGATGTGAATTATGAAATTTCAATGCAAAACTTTAAGAGAATAGATAGGATTATATTATGTCACTGCATTATTATTAATTAAGAAACTGTATACTAATATAGAATTGATAATATCTACACATTTCGGCTTTTGCTTTACAGCCGTCATCTTTTTTGAAAGATGGATTCATTTTTAAAATTATGATAACGCCAAGTGGCAAAGCCAAAGCCAAATTCCAAATAAAATATACAAAAACCCAAAATTTGCATTTACTAACATTAAATGATTCCTGAAACTGACCGTTAACATATTAATGTTAAAAAACCAGACGACAAAATTCAATAGTTAGAATCTTTATATGATGAAATGAAATCGACGAGAAATAGATTACAATATAATGATTCTCTTCCAATCATTTAGCTTGAAAAAGATTTAAGAATCATTTTTTTTGCAATCCGTTTTGTTTATTTGTACAAACTTACACAATTATAATTTATCTCCAATTGATAAAACATCAACTGAAATAATGAAATTTCGTCTTCCAATTATTCAGTAACAACTATAAATATATTTTTCTATAATCCGATGAAAAAAACTATGAAAATTAGGATAATAATATATGATTCATATACAAACGGATTCCCAGATTAACATCTCAGTTAAAATCAAGCAACCACATGGATATTCGCATCCAAAACAAGTTATGAAAAACGAAAAGAAAAAACTGTTGTATATGAAATAAAATTAGTATAAGGAATTACTCCAAATCTAATAATGAAAAATGTAAAATCTATCTGTCAAGAATTTTTCTAAATTTAATATAAGGAATTTTAAAACTATCATAAAATTCCAAAGGAAGAAATTAATAATATACATTTTAAATCATTTAAATAATACAGACTCAAACTCAAAAAAAAATCTCCAGTGTGAATAATATCTGTATTTTTGGACAAAATAATATCTTGTAACTACATACAAATATCTTAGCTGTATCCAAACAAACCTCCAAATAATTTGGATATAATTATATCCATCTATATTCGAATCTACTATTACGGCTAATTTCTATATAACAAAAGAGAAAAATAAGCTCCAATTAAAGTAGCTACGAACTTAACGGATACGTAATAACAAATCATTAAAATAAAAAAAACAGAGAAAGCAAACAAAATACATAAAAGAGTGAGAAGAAGAGGACAGAGAGAAGAGAGAAGAGAGCTTTACCACACACAAACCCACTACTCTCAAAAATCCGCCATTAAAAACCCAAGCTTTTACGCTTTGAGTCAATCCCAAATCGGCAAAAATAGGGTTAATCGAAGAACCGCACCGGAATTCCACAGAGGAATTGCATCACTCGCGTTCCTGTTGTGGTTTGAGGAAGAGGAGCAGTAGCTACAAGGAGAAACCGAAGATGCAGACCACGACGACAAAGGCAGAACCTAACCAAGCTCAGAATCAGATGATGAGTTTGAGTTTCAGTAGTCAGATGTCTAGAGAAGACGAAGAGATGGCTCGTTCTGCTCTCTCTGCTTTTAGGGCTAAAGAAGATGAGATCGATAAGAGGAAAATGGAGGTTCGTGAACGGGTCAGAGCTCAGTTGGGTCGGGTCGAGGAAGAGACCCGTCGTCTCGCTAATATCCGTGAGGTTTGTTTTGATTTTTTTTTTCTAAAGTTCAAATTTTTAAGATCTCAGAGATTTGTTTGAAATTACAGTCATGCACGTTTAGTTTTGTGTTTGTGATTTGAAATTTTGTTACTGTTCTGTGATTTTTAGAAGATTAGGGTTTTAAAGATGTGAACTTTGTTGATTCTCGATTCAGGGGATAAAGGGTAAAATGGGAATGTTTTTTTTTTTGTTCAACTTGGAAGTTCATGGCTTTAGAATGATTTAGCTTGTAATCTTAATTGGATCTTGACCTCATCTTCTAAGTATATTTGAAGCTAATGATTCTGCATGTACTCAATTTGTTGAATACATGATAAACTTTGTTGATGAGTAAATGGGTTTTTGTAAGTTTCTGGAGATTAACTCAAGTTAAAGCCATTATTAAACTTTAGGATTAGGACATGAACATTTGCATCTTGTTATTGGGTTTATTCACAAATTCTGTTCTCAGGAAAGGATTTAACTTTGTGGAAATGATCATGTTTTTTTGGTTACAGGAGCTTGAGTCTATGGCAGATCCTATGAGGAAGGAAGTTTCTATGGTGCGTAAGAAGATTGATAGTGTCAACAAAGAACTCAAACCATTAGGTGCCACAGTTCAAAAGAAGGTAAAGAGCAGTTGATTCATTTGATTACCTGTATATTATGTCTCATTACTGTTTGCTATAAATTTATTGAATCTTTACCTAACCCAAACTCAGAAAACACAGTTCCTTAATGTCAACTGAGTAGGTCTTCAGGTTGTTATGGTGTTGACAAAATGTTTGATTTAGCAAGATTTGGGTTCACAAAAGTCAAAACCTGAAAACTCATGTTTTTGTTTATGTGATGAAATCAAACAGGAAAGGGAATACAAAGAAGCATTGGATACATTCAACGAGAAGAATCGTGAGAAAGTTCAGCTCATCACCAAGCTAATGGAGGTTAGTTTCGAGTTCTCGGCTCTAATTTCGCTCAATCAAGAGAACAAAAACCGAGTTTTTCGCTCTTTTAATATAAACATTAACCGTGTTGGTTTGTTTTTTTTGTTCTAATTTTCTCCTTGGGGAGATGTCACAGTTGGTTGGTGAAAGCGAGAAGCTGAGGTTGAAGAAGCTTGAGGAGCTCAGTGAATCTATCTCACAAAACAAAGACCAGTCAATCAAGAAGAACTAATTGAGCTTTTAGTTTTATGGTTCTATTTGATGTATTTACTTCATTTCATTATGGAAGATGATGGATGTTTCATGCTGTTTTCTTAGTTTGTGGGGTGTTTTAGTATTTTACAAGGATTTGTGGGTTGATTTGTAAAATTATGATGGGTGTTTTTCATTTTTTTTTATTAACCAAATTAGGGAAGGGAGATTGCTTAGGTTACTGGGTTTGTAAGTTTGATTTTCTTGTTTCTAAAATGTTATTTTATTTTATTTATTTTAATTTTCTTTAGCTTTATTTTAATTTCTTTTCCCCCCAACTAATTAGCTTTTAGAAAAAGTAGCCTCTTGCCGTCAAGCGTGTGCTTTTGAAATTTGAAATGACTTTCCTCTCAAATTAAAAATGATGTCTTCTTGACTCACAGTAGACGGGTTTTTGAATATTTTTCAATGATTGTTTTCAAATACAAATGTTTAAGATATTAAGTTAACATCACTAATTCATCTTTAGTAAAACATACAACTACAAGGCTAATCGGGGATAAATAATCAATTCACTCTATATTTGAATGAATTGTAGATTATTCCATCGAGCTGTTAAGATAGAAATATTCGTTCCGACAAACACTACAACGTGCTAATCTAGAACCAAACTATTCGGTCTATGATCTGGAAAGCAAATGCTTTTATGATGCTTCGTGGATAACCAATTAGATTTACACTCAAAACACTTAGCCCATTTCGTGGTGTATTCAATGGTAACAGTAATTGGCGAAAACATACTTATGCTAGAGAAAATCTCACTAGCCAAAATGAGTTTCCACTGATTTTATAATTTGATTTAATGGTACAGTTAGTGAAAATTAACTCAGGTTTATAATTCCTTATCATTCGAGCTAGTACGTTGCGAGTAAATAAGAGGAAATTAAAACAAAAGCTGTTTATAAACCCCTAAAAGAGGTCTTGAGTTCAACAGAAATAACCTCAAATGGTTTCTTATTTGGGTGCTTTAAACACGTTCTAAGAAATCACGAAACCAAAATCAAAACACAAATCCAAAGGAAACTGATGAAAAGAAAGCACCGTTAAATCCGATATTGTCAAGCAAAATAGAGAAAACGAAAAACCCTAGAAATATATCTAGGATGATGATGAAACGTCACAATATAAACCATGACTTCAATCAGTACTTGTAATCTGCAACGTGAAGGCTCTCGGCTGCGCCATCACCAAGCTTAGCATCACCTTTGTATGTTCCAAGGGTGGCTTCTGAGTTAGCCTTGCACCTCACATACAAAGCCTCTTGAGCGGCCTTGACATTCTCCGCTTTGCCAGACCATGTCTTCAATGTGCTCTGTTGCAACGCACGTCCGAAAGAGAAAGACAATGACCATGGCTTCTTGGTCTTCAATTGGTTCATTGCGTTCAAGTTCCTGGTTGCTTCTTCCTCGCTCTGTCCTCCCGACAAGAACACGATAGCTGGAACAGCTGCTGGGACAGTCCTCTGGAGGGCACGGACGGTGTGCTCAGCGATGACTTCAGGTGAGACCTTGGGGCTGTCAGATCCAGGTGTAACCATGTTAGGCTTCAAGAGAGTTCCCTCGAGCAAGACGTGGTGGTCGCTAAGAGCCTTGTAGCAAGCTGCAAGAACACGTTCAGTCACAGCAGCACATTTTTCGATGGAGTGAGATCCGTCAACAAGGATCTCTGGTTCAACAATGGGTACAAGACCGTTCTCTTGGCAGATAACAGCGTATCTGGCTAATCCGTAAGCGTTCTCGTGGATGGAATGCTCTGATGGCTCGTTAGCTCCGATCTTGAGGACTGCACGCCACTTGGCAAAACGAGCACCAGCTTCGTAGTACTTCTTGCAACGTTCACCAAGACCGTCAAGACCTTGAGTGGTAGTCTCACCGTCGGTTCCAGCTAGCTCAACGGTACCCTTGTCAACTTTGATACCTGGAAGAACACCTCCTTCCTTCAAGATATCAACGAAGAGCTTGCCTGGGCAAGCCAAAAAGCAAATAACCAAATCAGAAATCGATACAAATCACTCACAGTGAATCAATCAATACATACACAGAGAGAAAAGGAATCATTGAATTTCGTACCATCGGAACTCTTTTGGTAAAGAGTTTCCTCGAAGAGGATGACACCGCTAAGGCAAGGAAGAGCACCAGGGGCTGTGAAGAGAAGCTCACGGAGGTTACGTCTGTTGGTTTCGTTGTTCTCAACGTTGATGCTGGAGAGACGCTTTCCGATGGTACCGGTGGATTCATCGGCGGCGAGAATACCTTTTCCGGGTGTGCCGATGTAGGCAGCGTTAGCGATCAACTCATCTGTCAACGAAAACCACAAAAACCACATCGACATGAGAAAACTTCAGATCGTGAATACAATTGATTAGATCCGTTCTTCTACTACTACGACAGATCGATCACACGAAAAAAATCGGAAAATTCTAAACAGATCTACGCTAGTTTCGAATCATAGAAATCATCGACGGATTCGTTTCAAGTCACAGAATAAAGCATCTAATCCAGATCTAGACAGATGAGCACAAGAAGAGTAGATCTAACAATTACGAATCGGAACATGTAATTCCGACGACGGAGAGAGAGATCTTACCGGCGAATTTGCTGGTGAAGGCAGACATGGTTTTGGACGGAAAGATCGAGAAAAAGTGAAGCGGAAGAAAGTAGACGAGAAGAAGCAGGTGGACCAGTAGAGGAAAAGGGTTGGGTTTATATAGCAGAGGATGAGAGAGACTTATTGGTTGGTGAAATATGTTAATTTATTAAGGGTTTAGATCTCTGGCATCTTCTCCAAGAAATTCATTTTCCACCGTTGGATCTCACGTGGTTTTCTTGGTAGTTTTGGCTAATCTCTGTTTTACCCTTATTCACCTATTTACACGGAGGGTAATTTTGTCATTGCAGGAAAAGCATGATTTCAGACGGATCAAGGCCCATAAATTATAAACCTCCCTCTGTAAAATCTTGGCTTCAAAACCGTCCTGCGAATAGTATAATTTTTTTAGTTTGTGTAATATTAAAATTGCAATAATTAGAGTTATACAATTGTTTTTTTTGTTATCATAATGAGCACTTAGACGGTTTGACTACGAAATTCCATAGAATATTCTATTTTTTCTAGAATTGTTTGTTTATTTTAGATTTATAGAGAAATGCGACTTTGAGATCATAGAAAAATAGATCTGAGATTTAGATAGAGACATATAAACCGAAACAGTTGTGACTCTTGAAACCCATGAATCATCAAACTATATACCAAAGTATTTTTGCTTTATACCGACGGGACGTAGAGTTGAGAACTTTTTTTCTTTTTGTAGTTTGAAGTATTAAAGGTGTCTTTTAGGATCTTTAAGTGTTTTCCTTGTTTGTTTGTTTCTATCCTTTTGGGTTTTTTGCATTTTGGATGCAAGTAATTACAAGATGATACATGTCACTATACCAATTTGAGGGATTTTGTTTCAGCATATTGTTAGATTGTGATATGATTTATCAATGGAAACAAAATGTTTCGATATTTTCATGATATTTAAGCAAATAAAACAAATACAGTAAAACCTCTATAAATTAATAATGTTGGGACCGAGATAATTTATTAATTTAGAGAGAATATTATTTTATCGATAAATTAATAATTATTAATTTATACAGAGAAATCCATTTTAGGTAAGATTCTTCTTAATTTTTTTTCCGAATAATGTTATATTATGAAATTTAATGAATCTATTTGCAAATTGATGAAATTTTGATTAAAATTTTTGATTATCGCAACAGAGTGGATGATATTATTATAATAGACGATCAAACTAAAATGGTATACTATGTATAAAATTTAGAAAAAATCATAGTTATTATCCCTAATATCGATGAATACATTTATAAAGCGTTATTATAAAGAATCAATTATTTTGCCTATAATTTTTACAAGTTTATGGTAAAGATCGAAAAAACAATTATAAAAGTTTTTGATGTAACACTTAAATTAAAAGATAAGGTCTAATGAGATTTTCATTTTTAAGTTAAAAAAAAATCACTAAAACCATGTTTAGTACATTATCATATATATATATACATAATTATATATGATTATTAATTTATACTATTATTGGGACCATATTTTACATAGGAGTTTCAAAAAAATTATTATCTTATCATTTTATCAAATTGAGTTGATTTTTACATTGGCCCGACTCGGGACCGGGATAATTTATTAATTTATGGTGTTTATTAATTTATCGAATATTAATTTATCGAGGTTCTACTGTATAGTGATGACAAAAAAAAACATATATAGGAAATACAGTAATTAAAGACGAATATAGAAAAAAAACAAAGAAGGAAACACGGGTGTTTATGGTCGGTCTCCTCCCTACGCTGGGTATTCGGATATTCGATCGGGTTCCGATCGGGTATTTCGGTTTTTGGGTATTTCGGTATTAGGGTTTGGAACCCGATCATGTATAAATTCGGATTCGAATCAAATGACTTCGAGTTCGGTTATATCCACTGTACAATTTATTTAAAAGTACACATCAAATATTAAATTTGATTAGAACTCAAATTTATCTGAATTTTCAAAACAAAAATTCAAATTAATATAAATATCAAAAAAGGAATTCAATATTGGTTTTTACATGAATTATCCAAAAATATCCGAGAAAATATCAAAAATAAAATTGTAAAAACTCAAATAGTATTGATAAATTAGTTATTTTTATCCGAATATAATCCACAATATTTGAATTAACCAAAAATATTATAACAATTATCTAAAATATATGAATATACTCAACCTTATATCCAAATATATTTATTTTAATTTATGTTTATGGTATTTCGAATACCCGTTCGATTATCGGTTTGGTCCGGATTTGGATTCAAGTTTTCGGGTTTAGGGATATAGAACCCGATCGAATATTTTATAAATTTGGATCGGGTTCAGATTAGGTAATTTGGATCGGGTTCGATTCGGTAATTCGATTTCGGATTAGAAGGTGGATTTAACCTTTAAACCTTTAAACCTTCTGTTTTCCATTTCTTAAACTCTATTCTTGATGACCAAGAAAAAACATTCTGTTCTTAATTTTTGCCTTTTGGTACGCATCAATACTCAACATCAATAACGTCATTGCATGAGTATATTCTCGTCTATTATATTGATCCGTTACCATAAGTATATTATTATAATGACATCTACATGAAATATTGTATGGTTTACTATAAACACAATAAACTTTAATTACAAATCGAAGTGATGAACACACAACGGAACAAACGAATTGTAAATTTCAAAGAGATAAGAATATATTTGTCTCTCTTCTAAAATTCTCTACTTCAAATTTCCAAGAGGGATTCACAAAATAACACAAAGAACAGGAGTAGTATTATCAAAAGTGATCAAAGTTTCAATCTAAACATTGCTAAAACCCATAATGGAATCTTCTAATGTCACATCAAAGATGAAAGAAAGACACAAGCAGATGAATCTCAAAGTCTTGGCACAATTAATAGACATAAGGAAGTATTCTCCAGGGGACAAGTCTAAGATACTCTGCCCAAATCTCCTTGTACTTCTCTGCACATCGAACCTCGTCTCTTCGTTCTCTCCATATCAACAATATCAGAAGATATATCGGGTAGAAATATGGGACCGGAGAACTGAGAATACCGAAGACAACATCATAAAAACATCCCATATTAGTTTTTGTCTAAACGCAAGTTTCATCAATAAGACAATGAACTTGAAAACACTGGAAAGTTCAAATGGCTAAGATTAGAGAATCTCAAACTCAGATTTAAGATCAAACATCTTAATCTTAGCCAAATGGGGTTTAGGATAAACATACTATGTTTAAAATGTTTGAATATTGGTATTAGTTTATATACGACTGTGGTAGTTGTAAGATGAACTCAAGCAGTCGAAGATACCTTATTCCACAGGGTAAACTGAAGGAGAGAGCAAGCATCAAGTCTCCAAGGTAGTTACAGTGCCTTGCAATTCCCCTGTAATATATCAAAACAGCATCTATGTTATCGGAAATGTATCATTGTGGAATTAAAGACAGAGACGGACGAAACCAAGAAAAGAAGCTAGAGAAGAAGAAGATCATACCAGTATCCTGAAGCCAGCAACTTTCCACCAACAACCACTGGAGGCTTACCCCATATAGGTGTTTTAGGGTTCTTCTTGAAGATATGTTTTTGTTTGTTAGCCCCTCGAAAAACCATGTATCTGCCAAAGGGGAAGTTGTGAGCTTCTTATTTTAGTTTCTAAAGAATGTAAATAACCCAATGATTTAGAACTTACCCTATTAAGAATACAAAGCAATTGGCTACAATAGCAGGAACTGTTAGTTCTACTTTGTTGTGCAAAAGCCACCAGCCCTGTACCAGTGAAAAGACAATCCAGTCAGAGTGATTAATCATTCAAGAACGATATCGTTTTCGAGAATAACTGTTACGTGACAAGAAGATACTGTCAATAAGATAAATTTAGGTGTGTCGTGTTTATGATCAGCTCACAGTTACATGCCTGAATGCTAAAAGTGAAAGGGATCCACAAGAGATCTCCAAACACCAGCATGAAGCCCAATCTCTCTGCAATTATGTCCCACCTAGAAAATGTAGCCGACATAAGATTTAGAAAGTAAATGTGATAATGGAAATGGTCATGGTTTGGTAAGACAAGTATATTTCATCAAGACGTCATGAACTTACGTAGAGGTCATGTATTCTTCATGAACAAAGTAGTCCAATATGTATAACTGCAATTATAAAATTAATCAAAACTAACAAAACACTGATGATGATCAGAATGTTAAGAAGCAGGAGTTGTAGGTAAAGCCAAATGTACCGCACAGAAAATCTGGTAAAGAATCATCGACTGACTCAAGGAACCATCCTGCACACTTTTTGCCAGAATAGAGAGATTGATAAGCAGCCATCCCATCATCCCTGCTCTGACAAAGAAAAACCTGCAGAAGAAATAACTCCCATAATCATACAAATTTGCAACTGTAGACGGAAAGCATACACAACTGTGATACATCCTGGACGGACAAATCGAAGAGAAAACGGAAAGATAGATTACTTGAGATCAATACTTAAAAATTGAGGGTTCAGCTGTATTCCAAACCACCTATCACACAAAATAAACATTATGAGAAAATATCAAAGTAGCTGTTTGGAAGAAGCAAGCAAAAGACATTAATCCGAACTTTTGGTTGTAATGAAAAAGTTCAAAAGCTAAGTCACTGCTACTTAATAAGATCAAAGAGCAATCTCTACCGGCTTTCTAGAAGAAAGTACTCAACGCTCTTCGTGGTTCTATACAATCAAATTGTCCAAATCGTTGTTTCATTCTCTACAGTGTACCAAATTACGGATTAATCCTAAGTTTTGCTCTGGCAGGAGTAAAAATATATAACATAACGGTTTGTGAAACAAGAAAGAAGTAGATCTACACATGTATTAGGCCATTACCAGTCATGTACAAGATTTCCTGAGACATGAGGCTTCAGGGAAGAACTCTTATCCGATGAACTGCGCCCAGAAACATACAATGCTAATGTCACCTGAGAATAGTAAGAGAAATCATGGATATTAAACACTAGTCCACGAAAAGCAAAGTCATAAACTCAGAGACACAAATCTGATCCTGTGGTACTAGCACTAAGAACAAGACAACCTCTAAATTAGGATTTAATCATCTTACCAAAACACAAAAAATGAAAGTAGCTGAGAGTAGCTCAAGTCCTCTATCAGCAACCACCTGCAAAACATCTCCAAGCTATGAGTATGAGAAAAGCAGTTGCAATCTTAACTCTCGGATTCACAGAAACACAACTTGATGATCACAAAATGGTAATTAGACTTACAAGAGGTGATACAATGCCGAGTTTTGCACAGATTCCCAAAATAGCAATCAACAATGTCAGTGCAAATAAACCTGAAATCAACAAAAATCAATCGAATTTAAACTCTCAAGCTCACAAAATCTCAGGATATTATAGATACTTAGAATCAGATGAAAATAACCATTGCATCGGTAACGAAGTTGAGAGCCATCTGATAAAAGAGCGCCGCGAATAACTTTTCCGGGGAGGATTTCTCCGGCAACGGCCAAGTAAACGAAGTAAAACACCAGCACATAAACCTGAAATCTCCAGGGAAAAAATTGAGAATACCAGAATCACAAGCGAGCTAAGAACAATTGCGACATTGAAACAAAAGCAAAAAGAGAGAGAGATTACTCACGGATTGCGATGAGGGAATAAGAGATGGTAGAAGAACAGTGAGATCCATAGTAAGAGGATTCATCGGAGAAGAAGAAGCATTCGATTGTATCGCCGATTAGTTAAATTGAGATTAGAGAAGAAAGTGAAACCAATTTCAATTTTTTAGTGGGAACCTCGTGGACTCTGACTTGTTTAATCAGCAGAAAATTGTAAAAAGACCCTTGGAACTCTTAATTCCATACCAAGGGAGCCTTAAATTATAAATATTGTTTAGAATCAGCCCCATGTACTGTATGTAGAAACTTGGGTTTTCTTATGACTCGTAGATGCAAGGATTCACACTAAAGATTCATTAGATCAAACTTACCAAGAAAAATGGGTTTCAGTCATTCTTTCTACTAACACAAAATTAATGGTGGGATACTTCAGTACAATGCTTTTATTTATGCTAACCAAATTAGTACTCTTTCCGTCCAATTTTAAATGATTTTTAAAGTTTTACACACAAATTAAAAAACCATTTAATTGTTTATCTTTTCAATACATGACATAAATTCCAAAATGCTTCAACCAATGAAAAAATAATATGCAGAATTCAAACAACTAAAAACACAATAAATTTTGCATAGAAGATTAAAATAATCAACTAATTTGAGACAATATTTCTCCTAAAAGATCATCTAAAATGGGATAGAAGGAGTACAATATTCAATTGAAAAGTCAAAATGTGCTTTTATTTATGTTAACGATAGTACAACATTCAATATAAAAGTGAAAATGCTAGAAAATGATGGTCAAAAGCTCTAGAATTTAGAGAATTCATAATCTCTTCTAAATGTAGTAGATATAGAAGATGTTGATTATAACATAACCGTCTTTTAGCACGTGTAAATGGAGTGGTCGAACATGATTCCGACTCAAATACAAAATGTTTAATAAAAAAATTGAACATGCCCCATAAATATATCTTAATTAGATGTTTCTTTTTCACATTTTAGATTTATGATTTTTAATTTATTTTGTGACTTACAGATTAAATGCTTTTAAGAAAAATATCCAGATTATGTTCATAAAAAACTTTGTTATACTTGGATATCATGCTGATTTACTTCGAGGTTCCAACGCCTGAAATGAGGTTTAGGCTATCTGAGTTCATCTCAAACATTAATGGATCGAACTATGTCATTTTGGATTGAGTCCATACTCCGGAGTAATTAGGTCTAACGATACTTTGCTAAAGGAAATGGCTTTTTGTTATACCTTGTTCGAAGCCACAAGAAGAATCATGTAAAACTTCTATAATCAACAATAGAGATATGTAGTAGATAGTCAAATCCAGTTTCTACATTATGTACCGATCAAATCCCCCAACAAGTCGTTTATGTGGTAACCTTTTAAAGGATGAGATTGCATTTGACCACTCGTAGCAAAGCTATGCAAGGCCAGTTGACTAGAGAACCAATAAGCAATTTAATACTATAGTTTGACTTCTTGTTAATAAAGTTTATTTTGTTTTATTATCTTCACATTTCCGTCTTGCTCACCCAAATATTAATTTCAAGATCCGATGATAAAATTTGTATTTATTTAGCCATTAACCGTTTTAGATAAAATGTCAAATTTCATATTTTAAGAAGATAAAGAGTAGTTATTGGTTATTGACATTTTTTTTTAAAAAGAAGCCATTTACCACAAGGGGCAATTTGCCAAATAACAAAAAAAAAAAATTATAACTAATTATGTAGCCAAAATCCCTAAATCTAAGGGTTGTGGTTATGCTAGGGGGTTTTGGCTACTTAATTAGTTATAATTTTTTTCTTTATGGAAAAACTAGATTTGTATTTTGTAGTAGTATCATTTTCGTCTTCGGTTATAATAAGATTGTTGAAACAAAAATTAAAACAAGAGGAGGAAGAAGAAGAGGGTAACCACCACACACACAAAAAAAAAAAAAAAAACAATCAAAAATCGATAAATGGCTAAAGACGAATGTTAATAGGCGTTTATTCGTTTGGAACAACAATCAGAGACAAGACAAGTGCTCCAGAGGTGGAGGAAGAAGAAGAAGAAGAAAGGTAAACCCTAATTCCCAAATCTTCTTCTACCTAGAATTCTAGGGTTTCAAAGTTTTATCCTTTTCTCCTCAAGCTTTCTTATTCCTCATCATCATCATTTCCCTCTCGTCCTGGTCAAATTAGCGAATCCTTTTCCTCTCTTTCGACCTGATTTCATTGTTCTTGTATGTGCATCGGATTTATCTCGTCTTTGCTAGGTTTGATTTCTTGGAGCAATGAATTACGAATCTGATAATCTTATTGTATCGTTATATGAATTGGGTTTTCTCCAGATTTGTGCATAAGATTCAAAATTCGTTGGATTTATAATAAAGCCCTGTTCTTTCCCAGATTTCAGGAAAACCCTAGATTGAGTTTACGACATGAGTACTCAAGGGACAGGACCTTCTTCAACATCAGGGAGGAGAAGCACGTCCAGTGTACGAGGAGGACCACGAGCTTCCAAGAAACCAGTCCAATCAGATAACGGAAATGTCAATAATGGGAACACCTCGAAACCCAATTCCCCACCTGCTCAAGCTCCTTCTAATGGAGAGAGAACTGTTAAGAAGCTTCGTTTATCAAAAGCTCTTACTATCCCTGAAGGAACTACTGTTTATGATGCTTGTCGAAGGATGGCTGCTCGGCGTGTTGATGCGGTTTTATTGACTGATTCAAGTGCTCTTTTATCCGGGATTGTTACCGATAAAGATATAGCTACGAGAGTGATTGCAGAAGGCTTGAGACCGGATCAGACTTTGGTCTCTAAGGTTATGACAAGGAATCCTATTTTCGTCACGTCTGATTCTTTGGCGATAGAGGCTCTTCAGAAGATGGTTCAAGGCAAGTTCAGGCATTTACCTGTTGTGGAGAATGGCGAAGTCATTGCTTTGTTGGATATCACCAAGTGTTTATACGATGCTATTTCGAGGATGGAGAAAGCTGCAGAGCAAGGCAGTGCTTTAGCTGCTGCAGTGGAAGGTGTGGAGAAGCAATGGGGAGCTGGATATTCTGCGCCGTATGCTTTCATTGAAACATTGAGGGATAGAATGTTTAAGCCCGCATTGTCAACGATAATCACCGATAATTCGAAGGTTGCACTTGTGGCACCATCAGATCCTGTATATGTTGCTGCGAAAAGGATGCGGGATTTGCGGGTTAACTCTGTAATCATTTCCATGGGGAGCAAAATCCAGGGAATCTTGACTTCTAAGGATATTTTGATGCGAGTTGTGGCGCAAAATTTATCTCCAGAACTGACTCTTGTTGAGAAGGTGATGACACCGAATCCCGAATGTGCATCGCTAGATACAACGATTCTTGATGCGTTGCATATAATGCATGATGGGAAGTTTCTACATCTCCCAATTATTGATAAAGACGGATCCGCTGCAGCGTGTGTTGATGTCCTTCAGATAACTCACGCAGCTATTTCAATGGTTGAGAATAGTTCTGGAGCTGTGAACGATATGGCTAACACGATGATGCAGAAGTTCTGGGATTCAGCTCTTGCGTTAGAGCCACCAGATGATTCAGACACGCAGAGCGAAATGTCGGCAATGATGCATTCAGATATTGGGAAGCTCACTTCTTACCCATCTCTAGGACTTGGGAACTCGTTTTCCTTCAAATTCGAAGATCTTAAGGGCCGTGTACATCGGTTTACTTCCGCAGCTGAAAACCTTGACGAGCTGATGGGTATTGTGATGCAAAGAATTGGTAGTGACAATGCCAATCCAGAACAACGACCTCAGATTATATATGAGGATGATGAAGGTGATAAGGTTTTGATTACTTCGGATAGTGATTTGGTTGGTGCTGTTACTCTTGCTAGGTCTACAGGACAAAAGGTTTTAAGGCTGCATTTGGACTTTACCGAGACAACAAGGAGCTTGAGCTCGGAAACGGTTCAACTCAAGGAAGCGGATTCTTTGAAACGCGAAGGAGGCGGATTAGTTTCATGGCGGTGCGGTGTGGTGGTTACTGGAGCTGTTGTTCTAACGAGCATAGCAGTAGTTGTTTACTTGAAACGTTCAAATACATGATTTTTGCTGACGCAAAACTATTTGGGTGGCAAAGAAATTTCTTTCTTTTTTTGGTAAGTTTCATACAATATGTCTCTTTTGTCTTTTGGGTTTACATGTTTTGCAAGAGAGAAACATTATTCATTCCCTAAGATATTAAATTTATGGGGAAGTAACCTCTATTTAAAAGAGAAGATTATAGATTTGACAATGTTAAATAAAACCTCTGAAACCGATACAAATAAAACCAAGGAATGTTGTTGCACTGCAATTTGTGGTGGTATTTGATCTTGTAAATGTAACTGTGTCATACTGTGTTGTTACTTACCCAGAGATTGTTGTGTGGATGTGAGGAAGAAAGAGGAATTTATCGAGAAGATAGAAGTTTGGTATATATATATATATCTCTCGAGGCATTAGCTTTGAAAAGTTGAATGGGATTTGATTGCATATTGAAACAACACCAACAAAGATATCACAATCTCGAGCTTTGTTAAGGAGATAATTAATTTTCTAAAAACGTTATATATTATAGAAAAGAGTGAATTAAACAAAAGAGCAGGTTTGCCCGAGAGGTTAAGGGGGAAGACTTAAGTTCTTCTGCACATTAGTGCGCGTGGGTTCGAACCCCACAGCCTGCATCATTTTTTATTATATTTTTCTGCTTTAATCAGTCCAACGGTAAGTAATTGCCGAAGAAGAGATCTCTTTTTTCGAATAATGGAATCTTTCAACACTTGCTAAGTTGCTCTCTAAACCGAAATTATGGACTGTGATACTCTTCTCAATAGATAATGCGTAGGCTAATTTGTAAACAAAGAGCTATCCATGTGAGAACGTGAATCTCGTAGATGTTAAGTTATATAATTGGAGACCAGAAAGAAGCAGAAGCAACACGAGATAACAAAACAAAAGCTAATATATAAAAGTAAGGCTACTATCCTTTTAAAAAGGTAGAGCTCACATGAACTCAAACAACACTTGTTATCTGTTCTCTACCAAAAAAGTAGAACAAAAACAAATCCTTTATTTCACTTTTAAAACCTCAAATCTTAAAATCAAACTTCCAGCTCTCTGTTTGATCTCTCTCTCTCTCTAGTACGGCTCAACTGGTGCGCGGAAGTTGACTCCTGCGTACACTGCCTCTGCTCCAAGCTCCTCCTCAATTCTCAATAGCTATTCATTATATCACAAACATTACACACATCAGTCCAATGAATCTTATCGTGAATCCACCATAACACATCTTGTTACTAAACCTGGTTGTATTTGGCTAGACGCTCTGATCTGCAAGGAGCTCCGGTCTTGATTTGCCCCTATTATATAACACACATGCTCGATATCATGATACGATTTGTAAAGAGACACTGGGAAAATTTTGGATACAACTTTGGGTTTTGACTTACGGTTGATAGACCGACAGATAAGTCAGCAATGAAGGTGTCCTCGGTCTCTCCACTTCGGTGACTGGCCATCACTCCCCAACCAGCTCTCTTTGACATCTTAACTGCCTCAATACTCTCGGTTACAGATCCGATTTGGTTAACCTGTTACATTCATTCACCAAGGATTTATTTAACACTATTTAAAGGATTTCAAATTGACACATATCAGTGGAGAATGCTTTGTGGGTGAGAGAATGTTTACCTTCAAAAGAAGAGCATTGCAAGACTTCTCACTGATTGCCTTTGCCACTCTCTGCATACGAAAGAGTGTTAGAAATACAAAAGCTCTGAGAGAGAGAGAGAGAAATTTCTAAGCTAAAACACTTAATTAACAATGGCAAACCTTGGGGTTAGTGACCAACAGATCATCACCGACTATCTGAACTTTCTCGCCCACCTCACCGGTCATTTTAGCGTAGTGCTCCCAGTCGTCTTGGTCAAATGGGTCTTCAATGGATACAATTGGGTACTCTGCAACAAATGACTTGTACAAGTCTTTGAGAGCATCTCCAGAAATCTTCTGAGACCCATCGTTGTTCTGCAAATACACAAATAGCGTAGAGTTAGCTATTAAGCACATTGTTCTTGATTTTCTTCTCAGGCGTGTTTTAAATACCTAGGGTAAAAGACTATTTTACCTCTTCTTTGAAGTTTAAGTCGTAGGTCTTGTCTGATGAATAGAACTCGGATGCAGCGACATCCATTCCAATGACAACCTGAAAGTTATGAACAAAACCAGTTAAATTTACAGCTTATGATCTGGTTACAAGGATACGTAAACTATTACGGGTAAGGGACATACCTTTCCAGTGTATCCGGCCTTCTCAATGGCAGTCTTGAGAAGTTCAAGACCTTCCTTGTTCTCCTGAATGTTTGGTGCAAAGCCACCTTCATCACCAACGTTTGTTGCATCCTGACCGTACTTCTTCTTAATCACAGACTGAAATTTACATGAGATCAAGAAGGATGAATAAGTCACATAAAGGAAATGAGTGAGCATACAATTTTGCATATAATTTAGTTAATCATAATATGAGCATTGTCAAAGACCAAAATGATTCAATATTTACCTTCAAGTTGTGGTAAACTTCCACACCCATTTTCATGGCTTCCTTGAAAGATGAAGCTCCAACAGGGAGAATCATGAACTCCTGCAAACACCAGTTCCAGGTCAGAACTAAAGAGTCTTGCAATTACATACATTTGAAAGAATATAATCAAACTGCTTCCTACCTGCATTGCAAGCTTGTTTCCTGCATGGGATCCACCATTGATGACATTGAAGGCAGGAACTGGTAGCACCAACTTCGGGTTACCAGCAAGATTGGCAATGTGCTGCAACAAGATACGAAACAAAGCAAAAGAATTAGATTACCTTACAAAAAGCCCGGTTGACAAAGTGCTAAGAACTACAAGAGACCAGTTATAACTTATAAGTGCAAGATCAACAAACCTTGTAGAGAGGAATTCCACTAACAACAGCTCCAGCTTTGCAAACCGCAAGAGACACAGCAAGAATAGCATTGGCTCCAAGCTGTTAACAAACAGAAGAAACAAGCTGGTTAAAATCATCTGCCATTCTCAAGTGAATGCAAAAACAAGAAGCAATCTTAAATTACCTTTTCCTTGCACCAGCCCCATTCATTTTGGGTCCCATCAAGTTCGTGAACCATGAAGTTGTCAATAGAAGTCTGCTGAGTTGGGTCCTGCAACAACCAAAACAAAAAAAATAATATTGAGCAAGTGATCCGTTTAAGAAATAAGGAAAACAAAGCTTTAGAAACGTTTGAAGCAGAGAGGATTTAACAGATGCAATACCTTGCCAATCAAAGCTGGGCCAATGATAGAGTTAACATTTCCAACAGCCTATAGACACCAATAGCAATAAGAAACATAATTGGTCACATTATAGAACAAAAATTCCCAAATTGGTCTGTTCGATAACCAGTTTGTAATCACGACCATAACACAAACTCACCTTTGAGACACCTTTTCCAAGGTAGTCAGATCCACCATCCCTCAGCTCAAGAGCCTCATAGATTCCTATGCCAAGTTTACATTAATAAGTCAACAGACAAAAAAAAACAATTAATCTAACCAAACTGTATAACCCAAACTAACGAACAACATAAGCTACATGGTATAGATATTGATAAAAGCAGACATAATTATCAAAATTGGCATACCAGTGGAAGCTCCACTAGGAACAGCAGCTGTGACCTTAACGCCGGTAGATGTGTGGACATCGACCTAAACAAAATCCAACAATCATTAGTCCTCTTTCAAATCATCAGTAAAACCTCCCTCATGGTTTCACTTGTTCAAAATCAAACAACGATCATCACACACTCACAAAGCAGCAAAAAGTAAAGCCATGTACAGAAACAGATAACAGAATCTACTAAATACTCATCACCCAAAGCGAAAAGAAGAAAAACAAACCTCGACGGTGGGGTTTCCACGGCTATCGAAGATCTGTCTAGCTTTCACAACAGTGATAGTAGCCATAGTCGATTAGATCTTAGAGAGAGAGAGAGAGAAAGACGAAGAATCGAAAGAGTTTGAGAGAGATGGTTTTTGGTACAGAGAGATAGGCATCACCACGGTTACAGTTATTACGGTTACGGTTTATTAACCACCGGTTACGGTTATCAATTTCTTTTAACCTTAACCATTTAATATACGGTTAAAACGGTTACGGTTGAAACGGTTACGGTTATATACGGTACAATTACGGTTAGATACGGTTAATATTAAAGTTATAATTATATAACTATGTAATTTTTTAAAAAGAAATATTTAAACAATAATATTATGGAAAATATATTTTAAAAAGTCATGGTCGTGTAATCGTGGGAAATGGTACTAAAATTCTAAAACAAACGGCAACTAATTTATCTTAACAAAGTCAATTAGTCAAAATCATTTATATTGTGTAACGTAAACGACCATATTTTATTTCAAACTTAAGTAAATCTTTGAGTTCAACTAAAATATAACATAATTCACAATATTTTCATCAAATTAGTTAGATGCCATGTTTATAGGCATAACTTTATTACCACGATCTTTTTTTGTTATAATTAATAGTTTTTCTAATCTTATTTATTTTTATTGTAAATTTGATGTGTTTTAATATTATTTATATTAGTTAGAAAATAATCAATTTAGCACATTCAGTTTTAATATTTAGTTATTATTGATTTAATTTTTTCTAATTAAATATTATAAAATTAGACTCGATAAATATTGATTACATATAATTTTACTATGTCATATTTATCATACATAATTAATTATACATAATTTATTTTATTTTAAAATGGTTACGGTTAAAAATTTAACCTTACGGTTAACCGACGGTTTTAGTATGGTTACGGTTAATAACGGTTACGGTTAACGATTACGGTTTAACCATAACTAATCAACTTTTACGGTTACGGTTACGGTTTTTCAACCATTTAATACGGTTACGGTTTGGTTACGGTTTAAAACAATACGGCTACGGTCCGAAATACGGTTACGGTTAGATTTTGGTCATGCCTACAGAGAGATATGCTTTTACGCTCTTTGCTTCATATATAACGGGAAAAAGTGGAAACTATTGAGTTTACATTACAGCGGTTGGATTAAAAAGCTTTTAGATCTAATCATAACCGTAGAATCTAAAAAAGGTTGAAACGCTGCGTTTCACGTCTTTTGCATATGACCAAGATGTTTCTTTTTTAGTTTTTGTGCTCCTTGCGCAAGCAAAATACGACTTTGGGAAGTTAAGTAGACACTAGAACAAGTAATTAACTAATAAGGCAATTTTATATTAATTCCATCGTGTGTATATTGAATGTACATAGATTTTGAGTCATTAATGTATGCAGTTCTTATATTAATGTAGTCAGTATAAATTTGTGAAATGTCGCAAATTAGGACCCAAGCAAATTTGGCAATTTGCCTTAAAAAATGAGTTTGATATGATATGTTTTGCAATGTTTTTAAAACCGGACCGGACCGGCGGTTGAACCGTTGAACCGGGTTCAACCGCGAATCGGTCACATGTCCGGTTTGGGTCAATATAAAAACCCAAATGTAGTTGAACTGGCTGTCGAACCGGGTCGGACCGGCAAAAAACCGGGAACCGGCGAACCGGTTGACCCAGATCAAACCGGGTTCAACTGTTTTCTAATTTAAAAAAAATATTTTTAATTCATTTTTTTTTAATTAATATGTTTCAAAATTAAAATTAGAAAAATAAGGTTTATAAATAATGAGTTTTGATCATAATGAGTTTTTGCGAAATTTTAGTAGTCGATACTATCGTGTTAATAGGTTTTTGCGAAAGCATAATGAGTTTTGAGCTTTTTCAACAGATAATCTTTTTAAAACAACCATATTTATTTTCGTAATTAGTCAGACTAGTTGTGGTTCTTATTATACTAGTCCAAATGATCTACTAATATTATTATGAAAAGAACATAAGAGTCATAAACTCAAGGACATGTGGAATAACATATGGTAGCTACCAACTCAAATTGACGCATATTCCTTTGGCATCTTTGCTTTTCAACATCCTTTTTTTTCTAACGCCTGTTTACTTCTAATTTAAATTATAAGAATTAGATCCTTCTCATTATTCTATTAAGTGCAGATTCTGAAACAGGATTGCACCAACAATTTTACTTTATTTTTTCCCGATCATTGTCAATTATGTAATTACGGAATGTGACTCCTTAACTAGTGTAGTTGTGCTTTGTATTCCTCAACAAAAATTCAAAAGATGATCTACTCTATTTTTTCGTTTGACTTTACTAAAATATAAAGGAAAACCGATCTGGTGAAATATATACAATACTTTTATACAAAAGATGATCCTACTCTATTTTTTTTAAGAGACGATTAGCCAATTACAGGTAAAGAGGTTACTAGCAAGCAAAACCAATAAAATCGATATATCCCAAACCATAACAATGGCTAACAACCATCAATGACCATAGTATGTATATCATAACCACAAAAAAGTTATTAGCATCCAAAATAACCAACAAAAAATAACATAAATATACCAAAGTAATAATCTAATAAAAAACAATCTACCACCGAAAAATCGTTCCGCACAACTTTCTTGGATTACGAAATTTCTTACATGTGTGTTATCATAAACTCAAAGACAACATCGTTGAGGATCTTGTTCGAGTAAATCTCTGCATGCTGGAGGAAATCAGACTAATCAATTGCATTTGATGAGTCCATGAAGGCAATAAGTTTGTCTCTGCATAGTTTTTGGAGGCATGAAATGTTGTATTTATGCGCAACATTGTAGAATGCAAGAGCATGTGCACCAGTTTGTGATCGAGAAGATGGCCGAATGTGTACACAAACTCGACAAAAGTCTCTAACTGTTCCTTTGTCATTTCCAGAACATTGTTGGTTCTTTTGGTGGTGATTTACCTAAATCAAACATATCTCTAAAGTAATTCGATGCTCCAGTCAAAAACTGTATGTGAGTTGGGATATGATGGGGTTGATCATTCGCTATGAACCATACATCGGCTTGGTATCCTGTTTTCCGCATTTTGTCAAATTGCATAAGGTGATCTTCCTTTGCTTGAAGCTTTTTAGATTCATCCATTTTTACAAAAAGATCCAAAGAGAAAGCGAAAACTTCAAAAGAATGCTGATAAGCTTACTATATCAGAGTATATGTATATCTACTCTTGGATGCACGGGGACGGCAATTTGGTGGTGTCTAGCGTCTCGAGACGGTGGGCACGGGGACGGCACGGGGACACCAGAGAAACGTCCCCTAGACGTCTCGGTTGATCGGAGATGGCGAAGAGTCATGGGGACGGGAAGATTATGAAGATGGGGACGTTTCATCGCAATTTTATAATGAAAAAAAGAAAATAATAACTTGTACATAAGAAAAAGAAACACATATTAATGTTAATTAGGGTTTTTACTTAATAAAACTTCTCTTATCTCAATTTCCCACGTCCCTTTTCTAGTTTTCTCTCTACACCTTCTTCACAAAGTCACGATTATCTCTCAACCTTCCTACAATTCACTCGAGCACTCATACACTAAAGAGAAAGGTTATGATTCGTTTTTACCTATTTTGTCTTCTCTTCTCTTTGCTTTTTGTCATGTCTTTGTTTTTTTCCTATGGTTGTTTTGTTTCACAAATTTGATCGATAACTATTTAACTAGGTAGATATTAAATAGTAATACTACACCAAAGAGAAATGTTACAAAATTATGAATGATTGTCTTTTATCTATTTTGTCTGTTTTTTCTTTTTTCTGGTATTGTTTCGTAAGTTTGATCGATTATAATTTTTGTGTGCAGACTTGTTATGGTTTCTCATTCTCAAGATACTATTATTGATAATGATATTAGTGATGGATCGGCAAATTTGTCTCAATCTCAGAGTGATGAACTTCCTTTATGGAAGTTTGTGACTAAATTAGAGAAACAAAAAAAAACAGGAGGAACTTGGAATTTTCAATGCAATTTTTGTAGTGAAGAACAGAGCGGTTCTTATTCTAGAGTCCGAGCACATTTTTTTTAAATTACCAGGTCATGGGATTATTGTTTGTAAAAAAGTGAAGAATATCGACAAAGCTGAGATGAGACAGTTGGAAAAAGAGTATGAGAAGAAGAAACTTAAATCTCAAGATAAAGAAGTTCGTTTGCCTTGTGAAACCTCAAAGAAAAGGAGGACGTTAATCATGTCGCCTATTGAGAGAGCATTTGGGGTTGAAATCGGGGGATCAACTGGATCAAGAAATTGCTAGAATGTTTTACACTGGAGGTGTGCCATTTAATCTTGCAAGGAATCCGCATTACCTTAAGTCATACCAATTTGTTGTTGCGAACAAAATTGATGCATATATACCTCATGGCTATAATAAGCTTAGAACCACTCTACTTTAGTAAGAGAAAAACCATGTTGAGAAGTTGTTAGATCCACTTAAAGGAACATGGAAAGAAAAAGGGGTGACGATAGTCACATATTGTTGGAGTGATCCTACAAGAAAACCCATGATCAACTTCATGGCTACTTCTGGAAGTGGTCTTTTATTTTTGGATGCTGTGAATTGTTTTGGTGAAGTAAAAGATAAGTTCTTATTGTTGGTTTGATGGAGAAAGCTATCAATGAAGTGGGTCATTAGAATGTTGTGCAAATAATGACTGATAATGCAGCAAATTGCAAAGCGGCTGGAGAGCATATCGAGAGTTTGTTTCCTCACTTCTTTTGGACTCCATGTGTTGTTCACACTCTTAATCTTGCATTGAGGAACATTTGTGCAACAAAGAATACGAGCGGGAATCAATAAACATATGATGAGTCTAGCTGGATAACAATAGTTCATGCGGATGCAATGACAATCAAGAATTTCATCATGAACCACAACATGAGGCTACCAATGTTTAACAAGTTTTGTCCTTTGAAGTTGCTTTCTATTGATGAAATTTGTTTTGCCTCAACTATCATGATGCTTAAGAGATTGAAACTCATCATGAGGGGTCTTCAAGCTATGGTCATTAGTGAAGATTGGTCTACCTAAAAGAAGATGATCCGCGAAAAGCAAAGTTTGTCAAGGACAAAATTCTTGACGATGAGTGGTGGGATAAGGTGACTTATATTATCGATTTCACTAGGTCCATATATGACATGATCAGAGTTTGTAACACCGACAAACCATGCCTTCACTTGGTATACGAAATATGGGATTCCATGATCGAGAATGAAACGACCCGACCCGTTTTTTTTTTTTAAAACATTCAAACCTTGGTTTCGGACTAGCATTCCCATAAATGCTATCCTCAACGACCAAGCAAAACACACAGAAATATTCAGCGGGTAACAACTTAACCAAGCATTAAACCTTGGAACTCTGAGCCTCACTCACGACTGGCTCATCCACAGGTCCACGACCTCTGCCGCGACCTCCTCGGCCTCCATGCCCACACCCTCTAGTACCTCTAGCCATCTCACTGCACATAACAAAGTACCCAGCTAAGCACTAGAAAGACCAAAAACAAAACACAAACAACACTTACCGTGAAATCTCATTGAAGTCTCGAAGGAAGATGATCCGGAACCCCCAAACCCACATAATTGCAATTTAACCAAATTCACAATCCTAGCAGTTCTACCTCGTCCTAAAACCGTAAGGCTCTGATACCAAACTGAAACGACCCGACCCGTTTTTATTTATTTTTAAAAACATTCAAACCTTGGTCTCGGACTAGCATTCCCATAAATGATATCGTCAACAACCAAGCAAAACACACATAAACATTCAGCGGATAACAACTTAACCAAGCATTAAAAATTCGTTAACCAAAAGAAACCAACCCAAATAATATCCAATTCAAATGCGTTCCAGAGCTAAACCATCAACCTAGGCAGTTCTAGGCAAAACCGAAACAATAACCAAACAAACGAGACCCAGATCATCCTCCTCTTTGTAGCCGTGATTCCACGATCACACTTTGCCTTTACCTGCATCACATAGGAAAAATATATGCGTGAGTATTATCATAAATACCCAGTGAGTCTGTCATCCCATCTACGACTGCGCACTCAAGCACGATGGACCGGTACTCACACAGCAAACAAAACGGCTCAACTCAGCCTAATCAGACGTGTGTCGATCGACACTACCACTAGTTGTCGATCGACACACCTCACTGGTGTCGATTGACACTCCACAGACCAGGTGCAGGTGTCGATCGACACACCCTCTAGGTGTCAACCGACACGCTCCCTCGGGTACCTGTGTCGATTGACACACCTCACTAGTGTCGATCGACACAGATCACAAACTCGCCAGAATCGAACCTTCTCCTCTCTGGTCCGATTCCGAGCCTGCCTGAACCCATAAACCTGCAAATAAACCACAACAAACACCCCAACAAATGCACCCAATCACGAAATCAATCACCACATGATCAAACAACACGCTCCAACCTATCACCACGAATCTATAACGATCCATCAACCCAGAAGTCATGGTCACGTACTCACCTTAGATTTTTTTGATAGAAACTGATATAATTGAGACTAGAACCGATATCAGACTTGATCACTATTAGAATCCACGAATCCACCTTCTTTTCCACGCCAAAACACGACAAGAACGATTCTTTTCTCACAAAAACTCACAGGAAACAAGAGAAACCCTCTGAGACTCTTTTTCAATGTTTCTGGCTTTTCTTTTCGACCAGAATACGACCAAAAAGGCTTAAATACGGAGCCCTAGGTTCCTCAAACCGAACCGACTCAAACCGGCCGTTTAAAATAGAAACAGAAAACCCTTTCATTAAATCTGTGTCGATCGACACACCTCACCTGTGTCGATCGACCCTCACTCGAAACAAACTTGCCTCAAGCCAAAACACGTGTGTCGATCGACACACCCTTCCAATTCTCAAAACTGGTTCACGGGTGTTACAGAGAAGGTAAAATTTGAGGTCTACAAAAAGGAAAAACAACCAATGTCGGAAGATAGTCCATTATATGATGTTGTCTACAAGATTTTGGTGGCTCATTGGACGAGAAACAATAGTCTTTTACATTGTATTGCTCACTCTTTAAATCCAAGGTACATAGTTTTTAAATAATGTTTTATTTTTTTATTTTATCTCCTTCACACACACATATATATATTTTGGACATAAATATTTTGTATATATCTTAAATTTTATAGTGATCAATGGCTTAGTGAGAATAGCGAAAGAGTTGCTTCACATAAAGATCTAGAAATCTCTCGTGAAAGGATGAAAGATTTTCGAAGGTTGTTTCTTAGTGATGATGAGTATCGTAGAGTTTTGGATGAGTATGCCTCCTTTTTCGATGAAGATGGGTCCTTTTGAAGATTTAGATTGCTTTGAAATGATGTCTACTATGGAACCTAAGAACTGGTGGGTTAACTATGGTGCTCCAGCTTCTCTCCTCCAGACTTTGGCTTTCAAATTGCTTGGACAACCTAGTTCATCGTCTTTTAGTGAACGCAACTGGAGTACGTACTCCTTCATCCATTCACTTAAAAGGAATAGGCTAAATCCAAGTCGTGCTAAAGATTTCGTTTATATCTACAATAATCTACGCCTCTTATCAAGGAATTCTCTTCAATACGAAGATGAAAGGACGAAAAAGTGGGATGTTGGTTGAGATGATTTTGATTCAATGGAAGACGTTGGATTTTTGGAGTTTGCGGAGCTCTCTCTGAATGATCCGGAGTTAGAAGCATAGTTGGTCAATGATAATTGATAAGTATCATTCTTGTTATTTCTTGTTTTAATATATTAAGCTAAATTCGGTTTTGTTTTAAGATATTAAACTAAATTTGGTTCTTTATGTTAATGACATTTGCTTGGTATATGAATATTTTTTTATATTTATATTATCTTACCCATGCCGTCCCCGTATCTAATAGATTAGATTTTGCCGTTTCCTGTCTCCGTATCCGTTCGCGTATCCGTTTCGAGGCAACTAGTATCTATTAGCCTGATACATTTACCTTTTCTGTAATTTCGTATAGTCACTTCTTCCTCTTTTGGCATTTTAGTATACTAGGGTTGGACTCGTCCGTTGGGCGAGTTTTGTTTCTTTTGATGTTTTTATGTTATTTTCTTATGTTTGGAAACTATATCATATATAACGTGTACTGCAAAATATTTATGTTAGTATATATCTTTTACATTCATTAACATATTATAATATCATATGTTCAATCATTAATTTGAGTGTGAATTTTTTTTTTTTTTTTTGAAATTCTTCCAATTTGGCATTTGATTTTAAATAAATAATTTTTAGTTTCTAAAAACTTATTATTTTATTTTTAGTTGCTTCTATCTTAACCAATCATAATCGCGTAACATGCATAATAATATATTTACTTTTTCTTAAACACTTTAAAAGTATTTTAAATTTTCCTAGATTTTAGTGTTAAAAGCAATTGTTCAAATATTGAATTATCAAATAGGTAATTTTTTTGCATCATGGTGTATAACTGCGTACACTTTTACATAAAAATCATATATCATTCTCCCTATATTTTGTTGTATAATTCATGAATAACGCGACCATTCATTTTTTAACTTTACATATATCAAAACTCAAGATTATATTTTTATTTTAAATTATGGTATTGCAACGTTTTTAATTTTTTCTTTTATACTTCCAGAAACTCAATTAAATTGAATAAATTCTTTTTTTCTTTTGGAAAAATCTTATATTCCAAATTTTTACTTTACTTTCTCCTAAATGTTTTTGATATCCTTTAGTGAAATCATATATCCTATTTCTCATTAAACCTTCAACCTCATAGCAATTGGCGGAAGCTCAATTATGATACCTTAATAATTGAATCATTTAATCTATTTTTGTTTGATTATATCTCATGTCGTTTATTTACATTTTTATTCATTGCTCTTATATGTAAACTCATAATGTTTTGATTATTTTCTAATGAATTTTATTATAAATGATATATATTCATTATTGTATTTTTAGTTTAGAAAATAAAATACTCAAATAATCCTAAAACATCGTTTGCGTGATACATGAGTTTTATAATTTTATTAACTTAACGACAAAATTTTGATTTTACCATTTACAGCGTATACCTCTAATCTTTCAAATAATGGTATTATAACACTTTCAATTTTGTCTTTCATCCTTTCATAAAATTCAAATATAACATAATGAAAAAATTGTATATTCCAAATTTTCATCCTATTATCTCATCTTTACTAAGATGGTTCAGTAGCTTTTTAGTGAAATAGTAGATATTCTTTTTGTAGATTGACAACTCCTTAACAATTGTTTGACACTGAAATTATTTAGGTTTTTTTTCTTTGATTCTTTGATGTCGTTTATAATTTTATCTATATGTTTTTATATGTATATTTATTTTACATATTTACAATTTCTTAAACTGATTATATATATAAAAACTTTTAAGCAAGAAGGTCAACCCGTTGTTTAGAATTTGACATTATATTTATTTTACTTGTTTAACCCATTTTTTACTTACTTGTTTAAACTCTACATATATTTACTGATTTTTGTTTTTTTAATTTAATTAAAGTGTAGTAATTATTAGTAACAATAAATATACATAAACGAGATCATCTTTAGTGAGATGGTTTAATATCATCTTAACAATCGTTTGACATTCAAATTATTTAGATTTGTTTTATTTGATTCTTTGATGTTGTTTATATTTTTATTCATTTGTTCTAATATGTATATTTAATGTACATATTTCCAATTTTTGAAATTGAATATTGTTATTATAAATCCATTTATTTTTGAAATTATATTTACAACAATAAAATACTCAAATTAATTTTACATGTACTACTTTTAGTTATTTATTGATTTATTTTCGTATTTTATATTTAATTAGATTTTTTTACCTATAAGTAAGAATATATATACATAAACATGAATTAAATGATACTTAAATTTAAAATTAATTGTAAAAAATGATTTACCTACGTGGACACCTTAGATAAAGAGAGGATTAGCTAAAAATACGAAATTTAATGGAACACTGAAAGAGGCCCACGCGTGAGTAAAATGACAACTAAAGCCCATTAACACACACTAGGCCCAATAAAACTAGAGCCCTTCCCTCACTCTACTCAATCCAAGAAATATCAATCCTGAGAGTCACTCACCAAACAACAAACATTTCACCTAAACAGTATCCATGGCAACTTCTCTCTCTGTCTCGAGACTCCTCTCTTCTTCTTCAGCCACCGCAATCTCCGTCGCGAAACCATTCCTTTCCTCCACCGTCTCTTTCACCGCACCAATCTCCTTCACGCGCTCTCTCGCTCCAAATCTCTCTCTCAAATTCCGCAACCGCCGATCCAACCCCACCTCCGTCGTCTCTTCCACCACCAGATCCTTCTCCACAACAGTCTCCGCATCCATTTCCGTCGGCGACAAACTCCCAGACTCAACTCTCTCTTACCTCGATCCCACCACCGGAGATGTCAAAACCGTCGCCGTCTCATCTCTAACCGCCGGTAAGAAAACAATCCTATTCGCCGTTCCCGGAGCATTCACTCCCACCTGTTCGCAAAAACACGTCCCTGGATTCGTATCCAAAGCAGGAGAGCTCAGATCTAAAGGCATCGATGTTATCGCTTGTATCTCCGTCAACGACGCGTTCGTGATGGAAGCGTGGAGGAAAGATCTAGGTATCAACGATGAGGTGATGCTACTTTCTGATGGTAATGGTGAGTTTACTGGGAAACTTGGTGTTGAATTAGATTTGAGGGATAAGCCTGTGGGACTCGGAGTTAGGTCTAGGAGATATGCGATTTTAGCGGATGATGGTGTTGTGAAGGTGTTGAATCTTGAAGAAGGAGGTGCTTTCACTAACAGTAGTGCTGAAGATATGCTTAAAGCTCTGTGATGATTCCGATTTCGTTTTTTTTGTTTCTCTGTTTGATCTTGTGTGATGGTTGCTTCTTCGGATTCTGTGTTTCACTAGATCTGTGTAACGGAATAATAATAATCGGAAGCGTTTTGTTTCTGTAACGTTTTAGGTCTCGTATGTTTTGTTTCGAATTTACTACTTTTTTTTATTTGATTGATAAGTAGCACCTAATAGCATACTAGGGCGGTCCCCGCGCCCTGCCCGGGAAAATAGTTAAAAAAAACTAAAGTTCATAATAATGTATATCTTGAATAGACGAATTTAGATGATACTAAAATAAAGTCTTACAAACTATGGAATAGTTCATGACAATGCATAACTTGAATAGAAAAGCTTAAAGGAACTAAAATAAAGTCTTACAGATCATAAAATAGTTTCATAATAATGTATAACTTGAATAGAAGAGCTTAGAGGATACTAAAATAAAGTCTTACAAACCATAAAATTATTTCATAACATGCTTCAAACTGAAATTCAACACACACCATTATGCATTATGAGTAACAACTTTGATTATGTTACATAATCAAAACTACAACACGCCCAATTAGAACTCTCTTTTAGTAAAACGATCTTATCCTGACATAATCTTATCTCGAAAGATACATCTAATGGTTGACTCATGATAAAATTTATTTATTATGCACTTTGATCACTTTTAGTAACACTTGGCTATCAAATTCTATGATTAGAGATGCTAAACCTTAACATAAACGTATAATCTCTAAACACGCTACAATCATTAAAAATCATACATAGAATCTTTTGATGGTCTATAAAAAATGCATTGGTCACAAGTAAATATTCAAGTCCTCTATTCGTTGTAGCCTTTCTTCTATCAACAAACATCAATAAGATTTTCACCTTATGTCATTTCATTAACCAATTTGATTGATGAGCTTCTATTTATTTATTTTTGTTCTTGTATTTACATAAATTATTTGAAAGAGTACTTGAGCTTAATGTTCAAAATTAAACAATCAAAAAATTAAAAATAATAAATAGTCTGATTTTTTCCAGTGTAGCATATGATATTCTCCTTCTTAACACTAATTTTTAGGATTAAACTTTTGGGTCTTGCATACGGGATCATAAATGTCTTGTATAAACTTTGAAGTGCCATACATAAATCGCCATAAAAAGCACCGGGTAAGAGTTTCGTCCTTCTAGGAGATGAGAAACGTTTCTGCCTAAGTTGTCGCCACTAAAATAGTGAAACATATGCCTAATGCGCTTTTTGGTTATAATCATGGCAGATCTTTTTCAAATTCTAAATCGAAACTCAAAATCATGCCACTAAAGTAGCTACACATATGCCTAGGATATAACTAATTATATAGTATTATAAGCGGTTTAGGTTATTACATATTCTATGAACATTATGCCATTTTTACCATATTGATAATATTCAATTTATTATTGAACTTTAATTTTAATATCTATGTTTAGAAATCAACGGTCTAGTTATGTAAGTAATATATACTTTTGTATATAATACTGTATGTTTTGATCTAATTTTAGAAAACAATTACACTTATTTTACTTTTGTATATAAAATGTCTAGATCTCATTTTAGAAAACAACTACACTTATTTTATAAACATCGCATGCATAGTAATTAAACATTAAAAATATCTACTATCAAACTCACAGTGTAAACACAGCTTATCACATGCATGAGTAATTAAGGTTAGTAATACTTTAATCAAAATCTTGCCGTTTGCGTTTAATTATAACAAACTTTTAGAACACTCAAACCTGAAAACAAACATTTTGGAATACTCGTAGACTTTTCTTTCTTGCTTCCATCATCGACCCTAGTTTTCTCCTTTGCATTGATCTCATTTACTTCATTCTCATCATTATAGCCATAGTTTTGTATTGCCTTTACTGGTGACACACCAGTGTTGACTACTGATCCATTAAAACTAAATGATCTGAAGAGTTGTTCTTAAAATATGAATAACACTTTTTCTTCTCCTTTACCATGCCCCTTTTCTTAAAAAACATTTTTTGAACACGAAACTAACGGTTAAAATGCCCTATGAAGGATAGATAAAAAAACAACAACGATACTTTCTCTAAATTAAACAACTTAAGAATTAATCTTCACATCCCAACCAAAAAGCAATGGCAGATATTTTTTTCATCTCGAAATGGCAAAAACAAATTGTTCCTAGAGAAAGTTTCAAAGAGAAAACGAATCAACAACCTTTCCCTACTCACCGTCAAAGAAGTTAATGGAAATCGCCTCGTTAATTCACATCTTCCTGTTAATACACATCCCTGGAAGAACAAATCCAAAGAAACCAAAACCAGAAGTTTGTCATACCAAAACTATACACACAACCACCAAATTCAACGTTCTCATCAAAAACCAGAAGGAAGAACCAAAAAAGTTCTAGAATTCGCCATCGCTATCTACAACCAGGGTTTACCATGTTGTAACTCTTTTACCGGCTCCGTCTCAAAGATTGTATATAGAGAGACGCATGAGCAACATATTAATTTTATCGGCATACAAATTTATAATAACCTTTTAATATTTTTGCATTTGATCTTTGAAAATATGTAAAAAAACAAAATCCAAACAAAAAAATCAGAATTGAGAATCAAAATATTGTGCGTATCAACAAAAACAACGAACGAACAAAAGAAGAAAAGATAAACAACAACAAAGAAATCTTTAGAAATCGTTAGAAACATAAAACGAATACTTAAATACTTAGCAGTAGTAAGAATACAAATATATAAAAAATCAACAACATACCGGGTACCATGTGTAATCTGCAAGATGCTAAGAGTACAAAACAAAAATCCCTGGGTTTTGATATGAATTTTGGAAAACCTTTTCAAGAGCCATTCTTTTACATAACAATACAGATTTTGATGTAAAACAATCAATTTTCTCAATTTGTTATTATGAAAATAATCCAAATACAAAAACAACCAAGAAACTCTAAAATGACACTCTCTTTACATAATCATCTGATTGTTAAATATATCACAAATGCAGCAAGAAAGTGGTGGTTGAGTAAGAAGAATAGATGGCTGAAACATAAAACTTGCGCGGAAACTAAAGTTGTAGAAAATCAAAAATACAGAAAAGCGTTGACCTCATATGCCATACAAATGATTTCTTAGTTCCTCTAGTTCAATTAGACTATAAGGGTTTTGAAAATCGGAATTTGGAATCCACAAAAATTTCTTATGCATGCATTCAGAGGAAGATTTTTCTATAAGATTCTAGACGTCTCATTGGCCATAGTTTTAGTTGTAGTAAAAAATATCTCTAGTTCAATAAATCTTTTTATCACACATTAGATGGCATGAGTTTGGGATGAATATAATTATCAAATTGTGAAAAACAAACTTACTCTACAGTTAAATTCCATTAGTGTATAAAACAAACCAAAAGCTCATAAGTTTCAAATAGCATCACATGACCTTTAGCCTCGTCTCTATCATGTACTCCACCTAGCTAGTGATTGTCTTATTATGTCTCGAACTTTGTAAAGCTGTAACAAAATAGCATAACTTACGTTTAAGATCGATTGAAGAAGTGATTTGAGACTTGTTGATGGATAGATAGCGACAAAGTTGATTCCATGCGCCTATTCAAAATTGCTTTCTTAGCTGATGTTTTCGAAATTGGATATCACTTCTAAAATCAAAATCATAGATTGTTACAAAAATAGAATTTTGTTAATGAAATTTATAAAAAAGATCACTAACTAATTAATCAAATATTCTCAATATTTTCTAAAGCTTATTTTCAAAAATATACATAAAGCATTGTTATCTTATTAACCAAGATAATTACAAACTGCAGAACATAGAAAAACAAAGACAACCATGGATTAAAGCATATGATCTACGAAAACAAGGAGAAGCAAATCCTATGCAAAGTTTCAAACTCTTCGATCACACCATAATTCTTTTTACTGAAAATTCTCAAAATCTGCATAGGACTGTAGTGCATGTAAAAACTATTATGGAGTCGTGCGAGGGCTTGGTGTAAAGCACATACGGACTAAATTCCTTGTCACTATTTTCTGTAAGTATCTCTCAAATTAGAATAATCCAAACTTTAGAAAAACGCAATGGAGCATTTCTATAACATATACTCACTGCCATAGTTTACTGTATCACCCATGCCTGGATTCTTCCCTGAAATTAACAGTTAATAGTACTAAAAAGAACCAATAATCATCGAGATTAGTAAACCAATAATTGATCACATATCAAGAATTTTCTATTCTACTTAATCTTGTACTCAAACTATTCGTATCTTCTTCATTCTGGTTTTTGCTACTTATCCTACAAAATCCAAAATCGTAATCATGTTTAGAAAACTCGAACTACCTTTCTAAAGTTTTGAATATACACTGTATTTTGGATCCAACATGGAAAAAATTAGATAAATTAGAAAAATATAAACGTTCTAAAATAATCAAAACATAAATCATGAACCATGGAAAATGAAATTCATACATGGATTAATGAATTTGATATCAGCAAGATAGGAACAAATTAAGAAATATAAAAAATCAAGAACATATAAGAGAACATTAGTAATACCGATTAGAGATCAAGTATTTATTTTGCCTAGAAAGCGACTAACTTACCAATTTATAAGATGTCTTCTTGCTCAAAAATATATTACGGAACCTCTCTTGTCATGCAATTCACACGACCAAATATTTATAATATTTAATATCATAAAAAGATAAAGAAGAAATTAGAGAGCTAGTCGAATACGATTAGAAACTTGAAGGAATTCTGAACCATGATGATTAGAGGCTTCACAAATTTCAAGTACACAAAAATCATAATCACCGAACTATAACACATCGGCGATTAAACCTAAGAAAACTGAATTGTGAAGAAAAAGCGAAAAGAAATAATACCTGAAGAAGAACGGGTATGGGATTCATGATCCACATCCATCCGAATTAAAACGAAGACAAAATGGTTTCAAAACAAAAACAAAATATAAACACTCATCCATTTTTTGAAGTTAGGAATGAATATTAGTCTTTTTGTTGTTTCTTTAGATTTCGGTCCTTGGCCCTCTGACCATTTTGTTAGTTCCATTGTTTTTCATGTTCCTTTGAAAAAAATTGGTTCTTTCTTCATCTATAATTTGATATCTCCGGTTTGTATCCATGCAAACCTCGAAAGTTGACAAAACAAAACACCCGCCTTGAATACAAAACAACAACATTTAAATCAAAACATTTGGTATATTTAGCACCAACAGATCAAAAAAACAAATCTACTTGTTATGGGTTTTCCTTTTATGACCATAGGTTTGATTAGAGGCTTCACAAATTATGAACCATGATGATTAGAGGCTTCACAAATTTCAAGTACACAAAAATCATAATCACCGAACTATAACACATCGGCGATTAAACCTAAGAAAACTGAATTGTGAAGAAAAAGCGAAAAGAAATAATACCTGAAGAAGAACGGGTATGGGATTCATGATCCACATCCGTCCGAATTAAAACGAAGACAAAATGGTTTCAAAACAAAAACAAAATATAAACACTCATCCATTTTTTGAAGTTAGGAATGAATATTAGTCTTTTTGTTGTTTCTTTAGATTTCGGTCCTTGGCCCTCTGACCATTTTGTTAGTTCCATTGTTTTTCATGTTCCTTTGAAAAAAATTGGTTCTTTCTTCATCTATAATTTGATATCTCCGGTTTGTATCCATGCAAACCTCGAAAGTTGACAAAACAAAACACCCGCCTTGAATACAAAACAACAACATTTAAATCAAAACATTTGGTATATTTAGCACCAACAGATCAAAAAAACAAATCTACTTGTTATGGGTTTTCCTTTTATGACCATAGGTTTGATTAGTGAAACTTTAATCCTTGATTGTACTTGTTATGGTTTTTCCTTTTGAAGAAACATTGGAAAAACTATCTAAATTTAAATATCTATGACATGAACAAAGAATCATAGGTCATAGTCATACTCATTATATATTGGTAAAGAGTGGATTGAGCTGACTAAAGCAAAACTAAAAAAACAATAGATATTTGTCTGAAAAGAAAAAAGAAGTCAATAACCCAAAAACCCAAACTCGAAGAAAAAAATAGTTGGGAGTAATCGTCGGAAGCAATGTATTCGTCCTCATCATCATTTCTTTTTATTCATCATCATGATCATTATCATACTCATCTTGTCATCGTTTTTTCTCATATCGTCTTCTTTATCAAATTTACAATGTTATTATCGTCTTAAGAATCATCATCAACACACAGTTTGTCTATCATTGAAGAATAAAATGCTTGAATAGAAGAGCTTAAAGGATAATAAAATAAAATCTTACAAACCATAAAATAATTTAATAACAACTGAATAGAAGAGATTAAAGATACTAAAATAAATTCTTACAAACTATAAAATTATTTCATAACAGGCTCCAGAACGTTATGCGTTATGAGTAATAACTTTGATTATGCATGGTATTAGAGCAATATCATCGAAATTAAGATCCACCCATTCAGTTTAATGAGATTCCAAATGCTTTATTTCATTCGAGTTCCTGTTTTTCATTACGAATCTTCTCTACATTCTTGCAGGCTTGTTGGTATATTTTGTGAAGCAATGTATAACCAAGAAAATCATAGTGATGGTGTGAGTATAAATAACCAACATATTGATGCGAAACAAATTATAATCAAACTAATTATATTTTCGTCAATATACTTAATCCTATCTTCGATAATCGATAGTCCCTCTCCTCATTCTCAATTATCGGTCCTAAAAAAATAAAACTAAAAAATGGACCAATTCACAGATTCCCATGTTCTAAATCAACACTCAAATAAACATCTTCTAAAATGATAAAAAAATTCAACCATTTATCTAAATATACTAAGAATCACATATCTCATTAACTGGATAATTGATCTCGGAGTTAAATGTTCTCCGCAGATCTCACTAACCGGAAAAATCGATCTCGGAGTTAAACTATCTTCTAACCCTTGTTTTTTTTTTGAATCTTAAAAACTGATTGTTTGTTGCATGTGTTGTCTTTGTTCCATACCTATAAAGTAAGAAAATCAAATATTAACCATCTAAACAAATATAAATTGAAACCAAATATCGAACAATAAACCAACAAACAAATAAATGTATACGAAAGGCTAAAATGTTTTTTATAACAACAGAAACATAGGTAAAAGATGATCATACATCAATGAAAACGTTCAAATATGGTAAAAGAGAGAAAAATAGTCATATCTTTTTTTGTATGTTTCACTACACAAATGACAACAAAACTAACATAAAATAATTAAAAAACAAAATCAATTGAATAAGAGTATAATGATTTGAATTCTTGTTAGTATTGGTAATTCATGGTTCATTGCGCACTCTCAACTCGCCTACGTAGTTTCCACTTTCTGTTTCTTTTTCTGTACTTGATCAAGTTTCTTCTCCAACCAATCCAACTTAAATCAAGCATTAGATATGGATCCTCTAAGTTTATGTAAAGAGATCATTTTATTCATTGAGAGGAACCACATATATATACAACGACGATTAGCTAGGGTATTACAATCAGAGTAAATACATGAATATACACTTGACATATATGGAACCGTGATCTATGGAATTGATAATGTGATTGTGATATGATTATATTCTTGAGATATGATTATATTCTTACACGCCCCCACAAGATGGAGGGACTCTTGTTACTCCAATCTTGGATGAGAATTTGTTGAACGCCATCCGTGATAGTGGTTTAGTGAGGACATCCGCTAATTGATCATGTGTTGAAACGTGAACCACCCTTAATGCACCAGATTGGACTTGATTACGAATGAAGTGATAATCCAAGGCAATATGCTTCATTCTTGAATGGAACACCGGGTTCGCACAAAGGTACGTAGCGCCGACGTTGTCGCAGTAAATGACCGGTGGGTGAGCGAGTGTGATACCCAATTCACCAAGTAGTGAGCACAACCATTTGACTTCAGCTGCGGTATTTGCAACAGACCTATATTCAGCTTCAGTAGAAGAGCGAGCAATACCTTTTTGTTTCTTTGACGACCATGAGAGTGGATGAGAGCCAAGATATACAATATATCCATTTGTAGAGACATAATCATCTTTATCTCCTGCCCAATCCGCATCAGAGTAAGCATGAAGTGTTAACGTAGTACCTTTTTGCAAAAAAATGCCATGATCCGTGGTTCCGGCTAGGTAGCGAAGAAGGCGTTTCAAGGCAGACCAATGATCTGAGGTTGGAGAATGCATGTATTGAGAGAGCTTGTTAACCGCATAACAAAGATCTGGTCTTGTGAATGAAAGATATTGTAGACTTCCAAGAATTGCTCGGTATTCTGTGGGATCGGAGAGGTGCGTACCAGAATAGAGTGAGAGTTTTGGAGATGTGGCCATTGGTGTCAATACAGGTTTTGCAAGCAGCATGTTTGTACGAGCTAGGAGATCATTGATGTATTTGCGTTGACTTAAGTGCAGTCCTTGAGATGATCGTCGAGCTTCAATACCCAGAAAATAGTGTAAATCTTCTGGGTCCTTGACGGAGAATCTCGAAGCTAAAGCATCGAGTGTATGTTGGAGCAGATTATTGTCATTACCCGTCACCAAAATATCATCAACATAGATAAGCATATAGACTATGGATTTTCCCTGCTGCAGAATGAACAAAGACGTATCGGAGACAGAGTTAACAAAGCCAACAAAGATTAAATAATTCCTGAGTTCAATATACCATGCCCTCGGGGCCTGTTTGAGGCCGTATATTGCTTTTCGAAGTCGACAGACATGGTCAGGTTTATCTCGGTCGATAAAACCAGGAGGTTGATTCATGTAGACTTCATCCGTGAGTGTACCTTGCAAGAAGGCATTGTTGACATCCAATTGTTTGATTGGCCATGATCGACCAACTGCAACTCCTAGAACCAACCGAATCGTTGTCGACTTAATGACTGGACTGAACGTCTCGGCATAATCTATTCCAGGCCTTTGATTGTATCCTTGGGCTACGAGCCGCGCTTTATGACGATTGAGAGAGCCATCCGAATTATATTTCTTGGTGAAGATCCACTTGCAACCAACTCTAGTAACCTGCGGTGGTGGTGGGGGAACTAAATCCCAAGAATGGTTGTCTAGTTGTGCATTATACTCTAAACCCATGGCTTTCCTCCATCGTTCATCCTTAAGAGCTTGACTAGCGGTTCTTGGCTCAATGTCAGAAGGTGATGTGATAGCCGCAATGAGATTGAGTTTCTTGGTAGGTTTAATAATTCCATGAACGGACCGAGTAGCCATTCTTTGAGGGACGGGTTTTGGTGGTGGCGATGGTGAGACTGGGGATGATGATGAAGTGAGATTTGGTGTTTGGTTTATGGATTGGGGCTGGGATTTTGTCGGAGAGGAATTAAGGGATTTTGTGTTTGGGGATTTTGGAGTTTCAGTGGGTGAGGAAGTTGAGATTGTGGGAGAGGTCGGTTCGATATGATTTGTGTTTTCGGTTTGGGGTGTTTGGTCTATGTTGTCGGTGTGGTTAGTGTGATATGTGGGCTCATTTGTGTCTATGTGGTTTATGGGCTGATAATGGTTAGGGAATTGAATTTGGTTTGTGGGCTGAGATATAAGAGGATGCTGGGCCGTGGGTTTCGACCCATTTTGTAATGGAGTAGTGGGCTCAGATGGAGATGAGAAAGAAGAATGAGGAGAGCAAGAAGATAATACCTGAGTCGGAGAAGATGGTACGGACGTTGGCGGAGGAGCAGGGTGAGGACCTAAGCTTGGGACCACCGTCGACGGAACTAGAGTTGTATGAGAGTCCCAATTTCGTTCTTCATCAAAGGTTATAGTTGGTGGTGCTTTCAATTTCAGGTTTGCAAATGGAAAGGTGCCTTCGTCAAATTGAACATGACGAGATACGTACATCCGACCAATGGGTATGTGTAAGCAGTAATACGCACTTTGAGTTGGTGAATAACCCATAAAAGCACACTGAGCAGCCTTATCTTCAAGCTTGTGACGATTATATGGTCGAAGCCACGGATAACACGCGGAGCCAAAAACGCGAAGTTTGTCATAGTTGGGATCCGTTCCAAAGAGTTTTTGAAATGGCGATTGCATATGTAGTAGTGGTGTTGGTAGACGATTAATAAGGTCAACCGCTGTTGCAAAAGCAAATGACCAATACTTCTTTGGTACCGAGGCTGTGGATAAAAGCGTTAACCCCATTTCCACAATATGTCGATGCTTGCGTTCAGAAAGTCCATTGTGTTCCGGAGTATGAGGCGGAGATGTGAAATGAGAGATGCCGTGGGTTGAAAGGAATCCTCTTAGCGCTATATATTCACCACCATTATCCGAATATAACGTCCCAATACGTGTTTGAAAACGATTCTCCACCAGACTCTTGAAGGCTATAAATGTGTCTTTGACTTGTGATTTAAGCTTCAGTGGATAAAGCCATGTATAGCGGGTGTAATGGTCTACGAAAATGAGATAGTATTTGAAGTTTTCAAGAGAAAGAATGGGAGAGCTCCAAACATCCGAGTATATATATTCAAGTGGTTTTGATGAGGTAATAGTGGATTTAGAAAATGGAATTTTGTGGGTTTTATTGATGAAACAATCAGAGCAAGACAAAGGCTGTGATGATTGTTTTGAAATGGGAATGGAAAAACGAGAAACAATATTATTGAAAATCAAAGAAGACGGGTGGCCTAAGCGAGAATGCCAAGACTGTAACGTAGTGGTCGAACTCGGAGACGCAGCGAAAGCGGTGGGTGATGAAGACGAGATCGGCCACTCATACAACTCATTAATAGTTCGGCCTTGGAGTAACGGGGTTTCCGTGCTGAGATCCTTCACCTGAAAGGAAGCCGGGAAAAATTCCACAGAGACACGATTAGTGTTGCACAATCGATATACCGAGATTAAATTCTTTTGGAGATCCGGTACGTATAAAACTTTATGAAGTTGTAAATCACGAGAGTTTGAGGGAAAGGATTTGAAACCAGTTTGAGTTATTGGAATGGTGGAACCGTCCGCAATGGTAACGCCATCTGAACCACGGTACGGCTGATGCAAAGACAGGTTATGGAGATCGGATGTCATGTGATGCGTAGCACCACTGTCAAGAAGCCAATTGTCGGCTGAGTACGACGAGTTCATGGCGAGATTAGCTCTTGGTTGCCAGGAAGTAAATGGGCTTTGTTGTTGTTGAGCAGAGGATTGAAAACTTTGAAGTTTTGAGCATCGTTTTGCACTATGCCCTTGTATTCCACAAATCTGACAACGACCAAGATAAGGTCTTGGACCTTGTGAATCAGCTCGGTTTTGACCAGATTGCCAATTCGACGATGGAGAGTGTTGCCATTGGTTGTTGGTTGTTCTGTTACGGGACTGATTTTTGTTGTTGTTGGAGAAGTTCCGGTGTTGAGCAGCGTTAGCCGTTACCGGACCATGTGGCACGAGTGTTTCCATAGCCGATAGTAACTTAGCTTCGTGGTTTAGAAGCCTTTCATGGAGTTCCGTGATGGTTGGTGGTGTGTCTCTACCTTCCACTTGATCCACCACGTTTTTATATTCCTCGGGAAGACCGTCAAGGATGAGGTCAATTTGCTCCTCATGACCCATCGCTGCACCAAGAACAGCTAGTTGATCAAGTCTTGTGGTAATGCCTTGCACATACACATCGATGGTTTTGGTTTCTTTGTGCCATTGTTTGAGTTGCGTCTTCAATTGGCGGATGTGTCCTCGACTGGGCTTAGCATAGGTTGAAGCCAATGTGTTCCAAATCTCAGAGGAAGATGTAGCGCGTGACACAAGCGGTTGAAGCGGTGTAGATATAGCACCGATGAGAGAGCTGAAAATTAGGCGGTCATGGCGTGTCCACAGTGTGTATGCAGGATTCACAGAGACAACATCATTGTTGGTGAGCGTGGCTGCCGGAATCTCTTTGGATCCATCAAGGTGACCGGCGAGAGCGTAACCATCGAGGAAAGAGTGGACTTGGAGTTTCCACATTAGGTAATTCGTAGAATTAAGTTTCGTGACATGAGACATGTTGATGGCAAACAAAGATTGAGAATTTGCAGCAATGATTTCTGGGTTTGAAGGGTTCGAGGTTGTTTCGGAAGTAGACATGGTTGATGAGAAGAAGAAGATGAACAAGGAAAAGAAAAATATTTGTTTTGGATCTATAGATCGTTTGCTCTGAATACCATCTAAGTTTATGTAAGAGATCATTTTATTCATTGAGAGGAACCACATATATATACAACGACGATTAGCTAGGGTATTACAATCAGAGTAAATACATGAATATACACTTGACATATATGGAACCGTGATCTATGGAATTGATAATGTGATTGTGATATGATTATATTCTTGAGATATGATTATATTCTTACAGATCCCAGTGCTGCATATGCATCAGCCGGAGATGGTATGAGGCGAATGACGTAGAGCCTCAGTCAAGCTGAGTAAGACATTCATGTACGTACACTATCTTCATATGTTGATTTTTTATTCTGAATTTTGTTGCAATGTCTGGGTGTCTTTCAAACAAACGATTCATATATATCACCTGTGAGTAAAACAAAATTAATGTAAGAAGTAAAACCATATCAGATAGCAATCTTGGAGACCAAGAAACAGCCCAAAAACATATCCTAAGTTTGAATATAAATTCCAGTTTGAGTGATTCTTATCGTTGTTATTCTTAGTCTTACATGTGAAAGAAGAACTTAAAACCCATTGACATCGATGCTTTCCATTAGTGTTGACGTTTTCTCTGATACAAAATCTAATTTGCCAATAACCTCAAGAACCTCTACCTCTGCAACAATCTTGTGATTCTTGACTTCTTCTCCCTTCACAAGAAACCCGCCATCTTTAGTACGAAGTTTGGTAAGAGGAAACTTCAATGTAAAACCCCAGTCTGGTTCCGTCTTATCAAACCAGTGTTTTGTTTCTCAAAAAACACAAAGACAGACTTCCTTTCAATATCATTTACATTTTTGAATAAAGCATGCCATGCGATTTGAACATTAATGTTAACATGAACATAGATAATTACACAACATGAACTTTCTGGTTGTCTGCTTTTTAATCATCAAGTGGCGAGAGTAGAAATAATCACCTCGCATTTGGGAGAGGTCTTCCGGAATTTGATTTACTAAGGTAAAAGAAACTTTTGCGTGTCTTCTCCATCCATTCGGCAAAGACTCCGAATCGGCAACTTCCATGTACAGAGAAAAATTGTCAGCCTTATTATGTCCCTTGGGAAAGGCCTTAAGACGCCTGCAAGCAAAAGTCGAAAAAAGAAAAACAATGTGTGTCACACATAAACCTTAAACGGTTGACAAACATTCGAAAATAATTAATTTGCCTTCTCTTTTGATCATCTTTAATAGTTTTCTCTTTTGATTCTCTATTTTCTTTTGTTTGGAGGTTTTCTTCTCTATGGAAGAAAAAACAAAAGAAGACATAATTAAAGAGTTAGGTTTACAATCGTAGCATTGTTTTACATGAAGTGTAAACAATCATGATGTATCCATAATTGCTCGGTTCAAAAGAGTCAACAATCGTCAAAATTAGTAAAACAAAAACTGAATCACAAATCAAAAATTCTTTGAAAATACCTAAAAAATAAAAACCAAAAAAAAAAAAAACAGAATTGAGAATCAAATTATTGTGTGTATTAACAATTACGACAAAAAAGTGTGTATTAACAATTTAATGTTTCTGAAGTAAACTATTATATCATGTATTACTCTATGTTTGTTTCTAACTTTCTATAGACCATACCACTGCAAATTAAAATTGCAAACAATGAATGAGATATATAAGAACCAACCACCTTTGATCAAATCAATGCATGTTTTTTTGTTGAAATGTTAAGTTTATTTATCAACAAAAAAGAGTGGCAATCTCAAGGATACAATTGTGTCCTAAAAAAGCTTATAAATCTTGTCAAAACAGAGAAATTTTGAAGAAAACAGAGGACTAAAGCTTGAAGACATCGCGTGATCGTTTCATCTTCCTCATTCGCTGGTGAACCATTCCTAAGCACGTAAAGACGAAGTAATACTTCTTTATGTATTAACCTCGTAAGAGCCAGAGGATTTGATAAAAAGAATATATTCGTACTTAACATATCAGACCACCTTCACACTTTTAAAAAAGTATAGCTAGTATTAGACGATTGTAATACAGACAAAACTATAAAATTAGTAATAACCTACATTAGCAAGATAGACAAAAAAAAACCAATTGATTCATAAAATACACAACCGAGTGTTACATAAAGAAATGAATAATAGACTAAACCATGCATAAAACCAATTGATTCATAAAATGTTACATAAATAAATGAATAATAGACTAAACCATGCATAAAACCAAAACCAAACGCACAACCAAGTTAACCACAATGTCAAAAGAATATTTGAAAATACATCTGGTAGAAATTGTCCTACTAAACGATCCAGCACGACGAACAACCAATCGCTCAGTATAAAACGTAGCAAACGATGATCTGAAAAAGACAATAACTATATTAATATACATAACAAATAGTTAAACATAAACTTTGTTTCGTTGAAAAACAACACTCATACGGAAAAAACAATAAAAGTCTAACCTTACCAAAGAATCATACACCGGATAAGTCAAACAACTATGATTCACATCGTTGAAAGAAGCAAGACCACAACGGTCAATGCAAACATCGTATTAAAAGACCTCACATCATATGAATGGCTTGACAAATAAGAACAAAGCTAGAAGTCGCTAGTTCGAGTGGCGCTTGGGACGAAACTAATATTACATGCTGTGGTTTCGGGCCTGGGGGATTACGGGCTTCGGCCCCGAACCTCTTAGTAATTCAAAAAAAAAAAAAAAAAAAAGAACAAAGCAAAGGAAAAGAAATCCTATATATCAAGATTAAGTAACATTAGTACATAAAAAATAGTTTTTAATTTTAAAATTAATAGCAACATAAAAAAAAAATACATACCTGTACACGATGATAGATCTGAATACAATTTTCGATCAAAGGAAATTGACACGAAAGATAGAGCTATTGCTCCGAAGCGATACTGATAAGTGAACTTATCTAACAATAACGACAATTAGAATATTTTGGAAAGAAAAAAACAGATACAACAAAATCTAAATGTGTAAAAGATAAACGTACCAACGAAATCTAGTACAAAAAAATTATATTATCTAATACCATAAAAAAGACAAAGAAGAAATTAGAGAGCTAGTCTAATACCATTAGAAACTTGAAGGAATTATGAACCATGACGATTAGAGGCTTCACAAATTTCAAGCACGCAAAAATCATAATCACCAAGTTATAACACATCGATGATTAAACATAAGAAAACTAAAACATGAAGAAAAAACAAAAGAAATAATACCTGAAAAAGAACCGGTATGCGATTCATGAATCATGATCCACAAAAGGGTTTCAAAACAAAAACACAATATAAACACTCATCCATTTTTTGAAGTTAGGGATGAATATTTGTGTTTTTGTTGTTTCTTTAGATTTCGGTCATTGGCCCTCTGACCATTTTGTTAGTTCCATTGTTTTTCATGTTCCTTTGGAAATAAATGGTTTCTTGCTTCATCCATAATTTGATATCTCCGGTTTGTATCCATGCAAAATTCGAAAGTTGACAAAAAAAACAACAACATTTAAATCAAAACATTTGGTATAATTAGCACCAACAGATAATAAAAAAAATCTAGCTTTAAACTTAAATTTTATGACCATAGGTTTGATTATTGAAACTTTAATCATTGTTTGTACTTAATATGGTTTTCCTTTTGGAGAAACACTGGAAAAACTATCTAAATTTACATATCTATGACATGAATAAAAAATCATAGGTCATAGTCATACTTATTATATATTAGTTAGAGGATTGCACTGACGGAAAAAAAATCTAAAAAACAATAAAAAATTGTCCGAAAAGAAAAAGACGTCAATAACTCAAAAACCCAAACTCGAAGAAAAAAATAGTTGGGAGTAGTCGTCGGAAGCAATGTATTCGTCGTCATCATCATCCATATAATCTTTTTTCATCATCATGATAATTCTCTCCATCATAATGTTATTATTGTCTTAAAAATCTCATCATCATCACACAGTTTCTCTCATTGATAGTCCTCATTTTCATAATTAGTAGAAAACCCATCATATATTCCACCAACCATATGAACATCATAAAAATCTTTCGAACAACACATTGATTTATCTTGGTTAGATATTGCAGGTTTTCAGCAGTTTCTTGCCCAAGAAGCAAAGCCTAGAAGCAATCACTAATGAGGCTTCCATGCTTAGAGAGACCTAAGAAACATACAAAATAGAAACTTTCAGGCATAACAGAAACAGAAAAATTAAAATAAAGTTAACCATTTTCATTTGAAACCAAATAATGAAATATTTCAATATTTATTTCAATGGTTTATATTTTGTGATACAGTTCACTATTATATTTTTCTAACACTGGTTGTGATTTTATAGATATCAAAAAGTTGAAATGTGAATACAAAGTTTCGAAAGAACACCAGTAGTGTGAAAAGAAAGGCAAAGTTTCATGTTCGGAAGCCATTGATCTTCCGAAATGTGATGATATAAATCATCTGATAAAGAACATTGGTTCTTCGAGAGCTCTCAGGTCAAATAGCAGAATCGGCTTCGATGAGAGCTTGAATCCATCTCGTACCTTCACGCGCTATGTAGGATTGGTAGCGTTGGTCCCTTGTGACACTCGTTGCTATATCTTCCGCACATTTGTTTCCAGAGGACAGAATCTGAGTAATGCTTCATACCTCAAGGGAGTTGAGGAGATGCATGATGTTAGCAATGAGGTGCCTCCATCGAGGAAATCGATGAGGCTGTTGAATGGCTAAATGTAGTTAGTCCGATGAACTCTTGAAAACTACTCTTTTAAAGTGTAAATTAGCCATCCTTCCACTGCCCAGAGTAGTAGACTCAACAGATCAGCCTCCAAACGACTATCTTTTCTGGAGTATGATCGTCGGCTATGGAACAGGGGAGAACCTTGATGATCTCTAAGTATCCAAGCAACGCCGCAGTATTGATAAGGATTGAGCCACGATGCATTGATGTTACATTTGACAATACCTTGCACTGGTTTTATCCAAGTCAACTTCACGGTAAGGAGAGAAGGACCAGAGTCCTTTACCATAGGAATATGGACGTTTAAACTCAACCAGATGGTGGCTTCCTCTTTAGCTTTGAAGAATATAGATGAAGGATCATAACGTACTTGTTCAAAGATAACCTTGTTCCGAGCCTTCCACAATTGCCATAATAACCAAGGAAATACGAGTCGCAACGACTTGTCGATCTGTGGGTTAGAGTTGCATTTCAGGAGGTAATGGAGGTTTAGCATAACCGAGGTGTGTGAGAAACCTGCTGGAGGCAGAGGTAACCCCGACATCTCCCATACCTCTATCGCAGCATGACAATAAAAGAGAACATGGCAGATTGATTCTGACTCGTCCCGACATGCTAGGCATAAAGGATCAATCGCAATACCTCGAGTCTGTAACCGTTCAACAACCGCAAGAGCACCAGCTAAAGCTTTCCACAGAAAATGTTTCAGTTTTGGGGACGTTTTTATTTTCCAGAGGCTCACCCACAATCTTTTCTCCAAGGGAGGGAGAGAAATGGGAACATTAACATGAGGCCCTGGATTTGATTCTATCCACTTTGAGATGTGTAGCTTCCATGCTTGGTAAATCCCCATTTGTAAGAATCATGTAACATTGCCGCACTTGATTTTCATCCCAACGACATGAAACATGGTTGATAAGGTCTGAAACTTTCAAAGTGAAGTCAATGATTCCCGGATTACCAATTGGAGACCGAGGAAACTCATCAAAAATCCAGTGATCAGACCAAATCAACTTGTCTTCTCCACTACCAATCGACCTTACCAAACCACGTTTCAACAATTCTCGCCCATGTAATTATACCAAAGATCGAATCTGAAAGGAAACAAAGGAACCAAGTATTAGATCAAGCCTTATTGCCATATCCATCGCCCGAGAGAGGATTTAAGAAAAATCTGAATGAGACTGACATATGGTATTGGTTTTAAGAGAATATAATAGGATATAAAGACATCAAAAATACAAAATTAAAAACAATAAAAGCCTTAAACTTAAACATATAGAGCCTAACCTTGAAGAACTGATATGTTGTTATCACATATGAAGAGACAACTCTTTTGCTAAATATCATAAGAGAGCTTTAGCTCACAAAATTTTAAGAGATTATAAAGTTCTACATTCCCATAAGGGATCTATCATAAAAAAAGATCCATGAACTGCGTATTACAAAGTGACATACACAAAAGTTTATCACCAATGAGAGTATGAGACTGCTATTGGTAAAGACATCTCACCTAAATATAGAAAAGTAAAAAGTAAGAGTAGTCACAATACATGACTCAGAATCAATCAGAGACGAATAGTAAAAATCACACGAAACAAAACAAATATCAAAAACAAAGGACAAAAATAATTCAAAAGCATTACGTAAATATATGTATAATTAACAAAAAAACCATACGTAAATATACATACCTAAAAGCAGGACGAAACTGCAAAACAAAACAACAAAATAAAAATTATTAGCAATCGTTCCAATATAGGTCTTAGATATCAAAATATTATGCATATACAAAATACTCATCATTGAAAGTATAGAAACTCGCACCTTAGGACATGAATAACAATAAACAAAAAAAATCATACCTTTTCAATATTGAGTGCCAATATACGAAGCCTGTAAGAGATGAAAACAAAAACAAAAACAAAAACAAAAACAAATCAATACTCAAACAAACCAAAAACACAAAGATAAATTGTATATAAATCACACGATCAAAAAGAAGAAACAAATAGTATATGAATATTAAAGAAAACTGAAAACAAAAAGCATTCAAGGCCAATGAACTATAGAAAACTAATTACGACCATGAAATGAGATGAATTAAACCAATTTATGTGAACACATAACAATAGCACGCTTTTGCTGTCTTTTTATTCTCCAAATTCTCGATCTTCTATTCCTAGCCATTTGAGCAGGTGATAGGTTTTAAATCCATAATATTTTCAGAAACTAAATATTCATTCATGGGCGTAGGAGCATATCGTTCCTTATTGCATGTTAATCATGCAAATAACTCTAAGATACCACCATATTTAATATAAAGACGACATAAAAGATGATACCGAGATATAAAAACTGAAATTTTGGTGGTTGTACGCAACTCCATAGTAGATCTACGAAGATCTTGAAACCTATACAATCAAAACGAAAGGGATATTAGTATATAAAAAAACATCAATAAACAAACAAATGATCAAACCTAAAACGATGAAAACAAATAACAAACGAAATTACTAAGCAACAAATAATTCAAACAAAATCAATTAAGAGAATATATATACAAAACAGCCATTTAGACGTAAAAATAAGAAAAGAGAAGATTTGTTGGAAGAGAAGAGAAAAAAAAAGATATATATAAGAAACCGAAGGTAGAATAGATAAGGATTACAATTTTAGTTGGTAGCATCAAATTTTATCAAATTGGATATTCATATCTTTAGATATTTACGAATATATAAAATATAAACAAACTATGAATATATCCAATTTCCGAAAATCAACCAAATCCGATTATACATTTAGATAAATAAAATTGAAAAAATCAAAAATTATACTTCCTAAAATTAAGGAGAGCGTGCCACCTCATATGTTTTGACTTCCTTTTACTACTATAGATTTGTTAAACTTTCTTCGTGAAATTGACATTTTGTCAAATGACCATTTATTAGTGAAATAGTATCACTTCTAAAATTGTAATGGCTGATAAATCTGTGTATAGGGGGTTATTGGTTTGTGTATTTTAATGGATTTTAGATATCTGAGATGAATTCATGGATTTTAAAATCCATAATAATAGATAACGTGGATTTCAAAATCAAATAAATTGGATTTACAAATCAACTAAATGGATTTCATTGACTAATCAATAAAGTAATAATATCAACATCTAACTCATTATTTTCATGTGATATATGTCTTTCTTGTTCTTCAAGGATTTCTTGTTCTCCCGTATTTGTTGAATCCATGTTTGAGTATACTTTTAACAAAGAAAACTTAACCCATCAAAAACGAACACTAACACATACACCTTTGTATCTTTATATATATTATTTACGATGATTAATTTATGATTTCACAATAATATTCACTAAAATCCTTATTGTGAAGAATCACAGAGAAATTGATCACGTGAATAGCAAGAAAAAATGAACAAGCCTATAAAAAGAAAAAAGCAATACAAACATACATAAGATGATGAAGAAGAGACGAAAAGTACATAAGTGACACAATTTTCTATTATTTTGTTTGATGGTGTTTTATTTATTGGTTTGATTATTTTAGTTGATTTGTGGATTTATAAGTCTGTGTTATTTGATTTGTGGATTTATAAGTATGTGTTATTTGATTTATAAATCTTATAAGATTTAGAAATATTTGTAAATCCGAAGGTTTCCCCTCGGATTTGATCCTTTGTATTTTTGACATGAAATCCTTTCAAATCCATTAAAATCCTAAGTGAAATCAAATCCATAAGTAAATCCGTAGGATTGAATAACACGTGATTTTAATTAGGATTTATAAATCATAGAACCAATAACACCGGATTTTAATATGAATTTTAAAATCATAGAACCAATAACACTAGATTTTGTTTGGATTTCCAAATCCATTAAAATCCATAAACCAATAACCCCCTCTAAATCATACTCACCTTATGTAATCACTTGACTAAATCATGGTTCAAATAGTATACGTTTTGTAGTCGTCAAGGATGAATTCAAATTTAGAATGACGAAAATTTGTATTTCCAAATTTGTTGATTAACAATGTGTTTGAAATAGATAATTTTTCTTTTCTGTTTCAATTACAAAACACGTTATGGAACTTTGTCTGTCACTAATTTTAGTTATATATCTTTTGGTATTCACAAATGGAAAACCATCATCATGTTCCGGTGTATGCAATATAAGGTGAGAAATTCCATATAGGAAGGTCATGATTTATTTATTAATAAAAAATTGGTTTTTTTTAAAATATTGCTACTGAATTCATACTTGGATCTTTTAAAATTGGTCAATGGAGGCTATAAATCCAAAAGTCCTGACTTCTCGAGAGGTTTTTGGGTTGGTGGCTAATTGCAATACGACGTTTGGTAATCGCATGCTACGTATGCATAAATAGACAAACGGCTAAAATTGTTCACCATTTTATATACCGATGTTTTGCAAAAGTTGAACTTGAACTATTTTTTCGATGAATTGTATTAATTTATAAAATGCAAATCCCAATTAGTTTAATAATTTTTCACATACATTAGAAAGTGGTGAATTTCAATATGGTCTATGAAATTTTGTAGCGGCTTTAACGTAGAGAGCTAAGCAGGAGAGCTGGGCACGGAACGGATATCTGAAAAAATGTAGTATTTGTGATTTGTTTTGATTTTAAGAAATATCTAATTTTTCAATTTGCTTTGCTCTGAAAAATTTCGAATATTCTGAATTACGGATATTCGTACATGCATCATAATAGCTATTTGTAAGACCATCCTCACTTGATTCCCATCATCGATAATATGACTAAGTCATTCATGTATAGGTATGAGTATGACTAAGAGTCGAATGGTCAATTAGACAACTAACAAACACCCAAATCGGTCCAAGGATCCGAGTCAGTTCTAGTTGAAGACATAACCACCTTAACGTGGATTCTCAAAATTCTGGGGATTCAAACCCTTAACGTGAAAGACAAAATTTGGTAAATAATATTTACTGGTTTGATCGGATGAAGCACCATCTTGCTGGTTTGAAAGGAGATACAGAGCCGTGTACAAAGGTTCCTTCTGATGTTCGATTTAAGATTATGAGTGCACTTAAAAGAAATTGAGAACACGAAGAGGAAGGGCATTCATCAGAATGATTCTAACTTAGACAATCATAAAATCCAAAATGTTGATAGAGATGATATGGGAGTTGAATTTCGCCCAAGTCAAAGGAGAAAACAAGACATTCATCTACACTCATACTTTAAAAGAGGTGTGCACGACCAGACTCAACCTACTATAAAGGCATGTATGCAAAGTAAAGAGAAAATACATGATGTGGATATGTCTGTAGCATTGTGGTTTTATGACGCTTGTACTCCGATGAATGCTGTAAATTCTCGGTTTTACCAGCCTATGATGAGTAAGGTAGCAAGTATGGGTCATGGATATGTGGGTCCTTCATACCATGCTTTGCGTGTTGGATTGTTGCGTGATGCTAAGGTGCAAGTTTCTTTGATCATAGATAATATTAGAAGCACTTGGGCTACTACAGGTTGTACTCTTATGGCAGATGGATGGAAGGACACAAGACAGAGACCGCTCATTAATTTCTTAGTTTACTGTCCCAAAGGAATTACATTTCTCAAGTCAGTTGATGCTTCTGATATCTATGCAAGTGCTGAGAATTTGTGCAACTTGTTTGCTGATATTCTGTATATGATTGGTCCAGAGAATGTGGTTCATCTAGTGACAGATAGTGCACCCAACTACAAAGCTGCAGGAAAACTCCTTGCTGAAAGGTTTCCCACTATTGCTTGGTCTCCATGTGCAGCTCATTGTATCAATCTGATTTTGGAAGATGTTGGAAACCTACCTGTGGTTCACAATATAGTGCATCGTCTGTCTAAGGTAACCATTTTCGTTTACAATCACAAGTCGACTTTAAATTGGGTGAGGAAAAGGCCTGGATGGAGAGAGATCATTCGCCCTGGTGAAACTCGTTTTGCTACGACTTTCATTGCTCTACAAAGTCTATATGAGGATAAAAGGGATTTACAAGCTTTGGTTACAAGTACAGATTCAGAATTTAAGCATCTTTTTAAAACATCGAAAGCGAAGGAAGTTAAATTAACTGTCTTGGATGAGCGAATGTGGAATGACTGCCTCATAATTGTCAAGATTATGAGTCCTATCATCCGTCTTTTGCGTATTTGTGATGCTGGTGAGAAACCTTCTTTACCATATGTGTATGAAGGGATGTTTCGAGCAAGGTTAGGTGTTAAAAAGTTATTCCAGTTTAAGAAGAATCTGTACAAGCCTTATACAAATATCATTAGTAAAAGATGGGATCGTATGTTGCATCGCGATCTTCATGCTGCTGCGTACTATTTGAATCCAACTTTTATATATGATCAAGATAGCGTTTGTGAGAAGCCTGAGATTCAGAGTGGGTTGATGAATTTATTTGAAAAGCAAAAAGATAGCAGCAAAACAAAGTTCGTTCAAGAGCTTAGGATTTATAGAGAACGTGAGGGAAGATTTTCACGAGATATGGCTCTTACTTGTAGAAAAACGGTTCAACCAGGTAAGTTCAAATTTAAAAATGAATTTGGGTTGAACTTATATATAGTATTATGATATATAGTTTTATTGATATTTAGATGAATGGTGGAGATATTTTGGTTCTGATGCTCCTACTTTGCAAAAGTTAGCACTACGTACTCTTAGTCAAACCGCTTCTTCATCTGGATGTGAGCGTAATTGGAGTGTATTTGAGCGGATTCATACCAAGAAGAGGAATAGATTGGAGCATCAACGACTTAACGATCTTGTCTTTGTTCACTACAATTTACGTTTGCAAGATAGGTGAGTGTAATTTTAATTTATGGTTCCTCTGTTAAGCTTAGTTTGTAATAAGTTTTACATGTTTTTAATGTATAGGTCAAAAAAGAAAAGGTCGTACGATCCTGTTGACTATGAATCGATCGATAAAACAGAGTTTTGGATCGTAGAAGAAGAAGAACCAGGTGAACTTGACTATGATGAGTTAGAGAACGCTCTTGCTGAGGAATATCCCAAAGATGATGAAAACACGAATCTCGAAAGATCTGATGGTATTTTTTACATTGTTGACTGAATTTTTGATTTTTCGTTTTAGTTTTATTATGAAACTTTTATATTGCTAAGCAATATGATTTTGATTCTTCAGAACTTGATGATGATTTTACTCTACCACCCGAAAAAAATGAGCATAATGGTGATGGATATAATCAAGGTTGGAATCTTTGATAGGAAAGTGTTACAAGGTTGGAGTCTTTGATCGTGAAAACATCTTTGGCCACTTTTATGAATTGATTGGTTTTTGTTTTGATTTGTTGTTGGATGTTATTACACTTTTTCCAGATTCGTGTTTAAGGTTTCATGTTATCAAACACTTTTTTTTCCAGATTCTTGCTTTAAGGTTCTTGATTGAGTCTTGTTTTTAATATTGAGTCTGGTTTATTTATTTATTTTGGAATACAATATGTAGTTGGAGAACACAAAATTGTCATCTTTGCTCTTGAGCTATAGTAAGAGTTACGTTAGGTAACTTTGTTATGAAATCGTCTTATATTTTTGAACATATATATACATGTAATAATATTAGACTTATTGACCCACGGTTGACCCGCATTGACCCGGGTCGACCCGGAGGTCATTCCGGTTTGTCATCCGGGTCGGGTATGAAAACATTGGTAAATATTTATCTTCTACATGTGATATATAGATTGAAAACCCTTTTTGCATAGAAATGTTTAACTATGCGTGCATGTAAGAAAAAGCATGTACAAAAGAGAAAAGAAAAATTCAAATTCAAATATGGAATTCTAATTCCCTCGATATGAAATGGGAATCACTTCCAAAGGAACATCTTTTTTCAATGTAATACCAATCCTTTCTCCCATATCCATTTCTTCCGCCTTAAGCCCATTAGCCAATACCCAATCAAACGACCTCACCATCGATCCAATAGCCAACGGTAAAACCCGTGCCGCCAAAGGCAAAGCCGGACACATCCGTCTACCCGACCCGAATGGCAAGAATTCGAAATCTTGTCCCTTGAAGTCTCTCGGGTTTGGGTCCGATATAAATCTCTCGGGTTTGAACATAATCGGATCGATCCATGTTTTAGGGTCACGTCCCATGGCCCAAACGTTCACCAAGATTTGTGTTTCTTTGGGGATTGTGTATTGGTCGAAGACATGACACGTGGACATGGCCTTGTGTGGGACTAGGAAAGGTAGTGGTGGGTGAAGCCTTAGGGTTTCTTTGATAACCGCCGAGAGATAGGGTAGGTTCGGAAGGTCTTCTTCTTGGAGCTTTTGGTTCGGACATTTGAAGTAGGTTCGGAGTTCGGTTTGGAGTTTGGTTAGAGTTCTTGGGTTGTGTAATAGTTCCGCTAGTGCCCACTCCAACGTGCTCGTTGTTGTGTCCGTACCAGCCGAAAACATTTCCTATCAATAAAATCGATCATCAGTTTTGTATATATAATTTCAAAATTGTCTAAATTTTACATTTTGTTTTATAAGAAGCCAACATTTATTAGAGGATATCTACTTCTATTTTGTATTATCCATAAAATTGAATACATTTCAAATCGGAAAATGAATTAAAAAGAATGATTATAATCAAGAATATATATTTTTGGTATAAACTTACGAAAACAATAACGTTGATATCTCTTGGTGAGAATCTTGAAGGTTCTTCGTCGACTCTATCGCCACCACGAAACTCCAAAAGAACATCTAAATAATCTTTCGTTTTCTCATCGCTCTTTTCTCTCTCCCTAACCTCCGTTCGTTCTCTGATAAACTCTCCGGCGATCTCAAACGCGCATTCCACGTGGAATTGCGTTTGTCGTCTGATTCCTTGAGGGTCAAGAAACCTCAAGAAAGGAAAGAAATCGGCAAGGTTGGGTTTTCCAGCGAACTCCATCACTTTTCCGGTGTGGTAAAAGAACTCGGAGCCTCTTTTCGAATCAGGATCGAGCAAATCTCTCGAGAACATTAGGTTTCCTATGAGATTAAATGCCATCAAGAAGAAATATCTCCCCACATCAATAGTTTTTGTACCTGAGTGTAAATCATTCACATTCGATTAGTTTCAGAATCAATAAAGTTGAGTTTTTGACACTTTGAAACACTTAGTTGGATTGTATTCAAATGCATCAATTGCCCAAGTTAGATTATTATAATAGTTTAGTTTACCATGCATGCATGATCTTGTGAAAACTGAGTATTTTATTTCATATTTTAGTTTGATATATATATATTTTTTAAACTAACTAAAGTCATATTTTTTCATGGCTTAAACTTTGCACTAGATTCAAATTTAAAATGCCATGAAATAAACAAATTGTGTCCCATATATAATTGGAATAGGTGAAATTTTGATATATAATTATAATACGTACCATTTTGGCCACCTTCCTCGACGAACCGAAGCATCTGATCAATACACCTAGAGCGCACATCACTCATAGCATCAAGACGACGCGTGACAAAGAACTGAGTGTTACAGAGCCGCCGCAACATCCGCCAATACGCACCGTACTGAGCCGTGATGAGCGACCCGTCGCTGCTCTTCCTTCCTTTCATCGCCTCGTAAATCTTCCGACCGGCCAAAGCCGTGTCGTGCTTCTTGAAAATCTCTCGAGCCACGTCGCTCGAAGAGATCACAACCGTCAGCATCGAGCCGAGTCGCAATGTCATGATTGGCCCGTGAATGCGCGAAAGTTTAGTCAACGAGTCGTGTGGCGGTGAACCGGCGAGTTGAAGCATGTTGCCGATCACCGGCCATGGATATGGTCCCGGGGGCAGTCTTGCACGACGTCGTTTCGTGTGGAGGAGCCATGCAATGGGTATGAGAAGAGCAATGGATGTAAATAATCCGATAATTAACTCGTTTTTTGTTAATTGTTGCATCATTGTTTTTTGTTTTCTTTCTGAATAATAGTGTTAAGTGCTATTTTTTCTATTTTATATAGGCATTATTAGGTTCGTGTACGTGTGAAGTATAAAGTACTTTTAAAATAAAGTGTTGAGTAGAAAATATATTAAAAACGAGTTGATTATTGACGTTTTGGCGAATCTTGTCGCCATTATGATAGGAATCTTTATTCGGATAATCACTTGGAAATATTTGTTCTAAGTAACTTGTAAGCTAATTTGTAATGTAAGAAAGAACATCTCCATTAGAGAAATAGGGTAGAAGTTTTTTAAAATAAAGAAAAATTACTATTTTAATTTATTAGTTATATTAATTTTTTTTAATAGTTAAACTAATAACCAAATGCCATGCGTAAAAAAGTGAGAAAAACCGTTTCCAAAAGGTGTTCTACAAAAACTATTTTTTTTCTCCTTCCCTCTCTTTTCCCATTTTCTTTTTTTAAATTTTTTTTTTTTAGTTCTAAGAAACCTAAGAGCATCCACAACCATGAGGTTGTGGATGAATCTCATCCATATTAATAATGACTAATTTAAGTGTTAGTTAATGAATGAGACTCATTTTAATTTAGGTGATTTTTTGTTGTTTAATCATGATACTTGGGTATCAAAAAAATAAAAAAATAATTTATAATTTTACAAAAAAATAAAATGAAAGAAAATTAAATTAACATATATGATTTCAATTTTTTTTTAAAACTTAGATTTATTAAATTTCAAATATTTGTAAACGCATATTACACTACGTAAAAACAAAGTAAAACATAAAATCGCATAAAGTTGTAAATAGAAAACATAAATAACTCGGCTTTAGTATTCGTGTGTGCCAAATTTGTTCTAAACATGCTCAACTAAGTCTGCTTTCAATTGTTGATGCATTTGTCTCTCACGAATTCGAGCTCGATTGGCCATCATATTGTTCACATTTGTCGGGGTTGTAGTATAGAACGTGTAGTCCACTTGTGAAGTCCCGTTTCTTTCTATTTCTATGAAAGATTCATTGTCTTGGTCTCGTTCATCTTCTACTATCATATTGTGTAATATGATACATGCTTTCATTATCTTACCAATTTTTCCTTTATCCCAACTAAGAGCTGGATTTCTGACAATTGCAAATCGAGCTTGGAGGACTCCAAAAGCACGTTCGACATCTTTTCGGACACCTTCTTGACGTTCAGCAAATAATGATGCTTTAGGACCTTGTGGCAGATAAATTGATTGGATGAAAGTTGCCCATTTAGGATATATACCATCTGTGAGATAGTAAGCCATATCGTAATGGTGTCCATTGACAAAGTAACTAACATTTGGAGCTCGACCTTCTAATATATCATCAAAAACGGGTGAACGGTCAAGAACATTAAGATCGTTACAAGTACCTGGAGCTCCAAAAAATGCGTGCCAAATCCATAGATCTTGTGAAGCCACTGCCTCTAAGACGATTGTTGGTTTTCCATGTCCACGTGAATACTGTCCTGCCCAAGCCGTCGGACAATTTTTCCACTCCCAATGCATATAATCAATGCTTCCTATCATCCCGGAAAATCCTCGAGACTCTCCTTGATCTAGTAATCGTTGGAGATCATATGGTGTAGGTGTTCTCAGGTACTCGTCTCCGAAAAACTGTATAACGACATCCACAAAATGTTCTAAACATTTTAGTATGGTGCTTTCACCGAGGCGGAGATATTCATCCATCGCATCCGCTGCCAGACCATATGCCATCTTCCGAATTGCGGCTGTACATTTTACTACCGCGGAGATGCTCCATCTTCCGGTAGCGTCTAGTCTCCTTTGAAAGTATGGTACATTATTGGCGAGTTTGTCAACAATTCACAAAAACAATGGCTTGTGCATTCGAAAACGTCGGCGGAATATATGTGGAGGATAAACAGACTGCTCGGTAAAATAATCATTCCATAGTTGATCGTGTCCTGCCTCGCGATTTCTTTCAATAACTATGCGTTTTTTCTTGCCTTTTTTCTTCTCTTGACTTTGAGTGCAATGATCAATACATTCGTCAAGACTCGCTTGAAAGAAATGATCGAAAGTCTCGTCTAAGTTTTCCTCGAAATTTTCATAAAAATCAGAAAAACTAGAAGAAGAAGAGTGAGGATGAGAATTGAAAGACATGTTTTTAGTGTTTCTGAAAATGATAGAAATTTTTTGTTGTTGTAAGAGAAGAGTTGACTTGATTTTGTAAGAGAGGAATTGATTTTCAAAGTGATTTAGTAAGAAAATAGTTGAATTTGTAAGAGAGGAATTGAGTTCATAAAACTTATATTGATAGAAGAGTGATTTTACAAGTTAAAAGAACCGTTGCTTTTATAAGTGAAGCATACAATACATACAAACAATATCTATTACAAGTGTTATTTTGTGACACAAAATTACAAGACAACAAGTCTTGTGACACATGAAGACAACACCTTCTTGGCCGACTACATAACAACAACAACAAATTACAAGTCTTGTGACACTTGAAGACAACATTACAATACCCGTGACACTTGACCAAAACACAACTTGTTCCTGCAAAAACAGAACCAAACAAACAAGTGGTAAGTGAGAGTAGAAGACAAGTCTCGCTTTAAAAAACAGAAGCCAACAACACAAGTGGTAAGTGACACTTATCAGACGATTGACTCAGTAGTCTTCCCCTTGCATCTTCTCCTTTATGACTCAATAGTTCCTGCAAAAACAACCAACAATAACCAAACAATGAAGCCAATGAAGAACAAGTAACAATGCATACAATAAACTTATTCAGACAACAAGTAACACTCAACAAGAAACTTACTTAGCTCATTGCACATTTGAAGTAGTAGAGAATTTTTCAAAGTTTGTTCCATTTCTGTTAGTGGTTCTGGTTTTTGTATAAGACTATCTAGAATTCTGCGGTTGGATTCTCTATCTTTAGCAGCCAATTCCTTCTCCTTTATCTGCCACACCTGCTCAAGCATCTTCACTCTTGAACTATCATCTGTTTCTTCACTCTTCCCCTTGCATCTCTTTTTCCCTTTCTCCTTACCAGCTTGTGCCTTTGCAGCCTTAACTCCCATAGGCCTCTCCTGTGTTCCATCCTCCTCCACTCTAGATCTTTTGGCACTTGTAAACTGATTACTTTTTTCTTCATAAAGAGCTAGCCACTTCTGATCATACCGCAACAGCCTCCAAACATGCTCGAGGGTGAACTTCATCTTATAGTCTTGGAAGTAGAGCTGATAAGCAATCACCATCTCATCATTACCTTGGAGGCCACTCTTCTTAATCCTAGTCGCACACTCTAAACACCCAACAAACTTGCTAACACACTCATTTATTTTGGCCCATTTCTGCTTACAAGTGTTAGCTTCTCTCCTTGGAAGGTGTGCAACAGCAGGAGAAGCTGCCACATAGTCTGCGACTCGGTCCCAGAATCTGCCTGCCTTCTACTCTTTTCCAATGATTGGATCCTTCGATGTGTTTAGCCAACCACTTACAAGAGCTGTCTCTTCCTCAACACTCCATCTTGGCCTAGGAACTGCATCTTTAGATGTGTCATCTAAAGATGTTGGGATAGAAGGTGATAGTGGTTGGGAAAAAGTGTTTGGGATCCCTTGTTGGCTATACAAGAGATCCGTGAAATTTTGAGAGGATGCAATGGAATTACTAAAATCAATATTCATTGAACTAAGGAAAGATTATGAAGAAATTAGCAAAACTGGTTTCATGTTGGACACCAAAACAGTTATGGAGTTATTATAAAGGGAAAAAGAACTTCAGTAACTGAGCAAGAGAAGATCTATTAAATTAGTGTTAGGTAAGTGATATTAACTCAGTGACTTAAACCACTTATGTCTACATCACAATGAAGTACCATTAAGCAACTTTGTTCCATTTCCAACTACTTCACCTCAGATAATTACCAAGCAAAGAAACTATCTTATTAACTAAACTAATTCAGTTAAGATCAATTACCAATTCGCAAAAACAAGCTTATTAAATAAACTAGTTCAGAACAAGTAATATCTCATTACTAATCAATACACACAAACCAACCAAATCAGATGATCAATACACAGAAACAAGTTATATCAGATTCATTTACTTATCAATACAATTGTTTAGGATAGAATAACACTGACCTTTCAAATGGGAAACTAATGAGGAAGGGTCATGATGGTCTTGGAGACTTGGTAAGACCATCCACCAAACAAACAGATGAATGACAGAAGCATATCCTCGTATGAAGAACAAGTAAAAAAAAAATTCAGAAACTATCACAAACATTTAACTCAGAGAAGTTATTAAACAAAATCAACTGCCTACAATCAATGTATATTAACTCACTGACTTAAACCACGTATGTCTACATCACAATGAAGTACCATTAAGCAAAAGTTATTTTCCAACTACTTCACCTCAGCTAATTACCATGAAGCAAGAAACTATCTTATGTTCCAATTAGTACAGTTCAGATCAATTACCAAGAAGCAAAGAAAGAAGTTTATTGAATATTGTAGACATGTTCAGATCATATCTCAACAAGCAAAGAAACTATCTTATTAAATAATCTAATTCAGTTCAGATGAACTATCAAAAACCAACAAAAACAAGCTTATTAAATAAACTAGTTCACTACAGATCATATCTCAATACTGATCAATACACACAAACCAACCAAATCCAGATGAAGAACAGAAGCATATCCTCGACACAAGAACAAGATAATTTTTTTTTGAGAAACTACCACAAACATTCAATCAGAGAAGTTATTAAACAAAGTCAACTTCCTTCAATCAACATACGTTATTAAAAGGAGAGTCATACCTTGCTCAGTCGTCTGTATTAACCTCTGTCAAACCACATGTTGCAGAGTTTTAGATTCATAGTAAATCTTCACAGTTTGCTTCAGAGCTTTGAAAGCCCTGAGAAGAAAATGTTTAACTAGATTAATAAAACTTCAGATGGAATATTAATGGTTACACATATAGAGGAAGGCTAACCTTTGGAATTATAGTATTGGTTCTCAATGTCAACGTGTTGTTCCTCCTGTTCCTCATCAGAATACACGAATCCATAGTCTTCCATATCAGCATCTACCACAGATAACAAAAACTACATCAATAATCTAGCGAGTAAGCACCAACTCCAAACCCTAGAGATTCCACAGTAAACAAGAAGAAAAGAAACAACACCTGAAGCCATGGTGATCAGATGAGGATGGTGATCAGATGAGGAGAGAACAGGAGGAGAGGAGAAACGATTCGTCTCCTCCTGACGATTCGCATCTCCAGATAGATGCGACTCCTCTCCATCGCCGGCGAAGAACACGATGAAATTCATCGACGATTCCATTTCTTTCGTCGGAGACAGAGAAACCAGACGGATCAAGGGAGGAGGAGGAGAGGAGAATCGATTCGTCTCCATCCCCGGCGAAGAACACGACCGAGAAAACTTTGATGATTCGATTTCTTTCATCGGATACAGAGAAACGAGACGGATCGAGAGAGGAGGAGGAGAGGAGAATCGATTCGTCTCCATCCCCGGCGAAGAACACGACCGAGAAAACTGTGACGATTCGATTTCTTTCGTCGGAGACAGAGAAACCAGACGGATTGAGAGAGGCGGAGGAGAGGAGAATCGATTCGTCTCCATCCCCGACGAAGAACACGACCGAGAAAACCTCGACGATTCGATTTCTTTCGTCGAAGACAGAGAAACCAGACGGATCAAGAGAGGAGGAGGAGAGGAGATGCGATTCCTCTCAATCGCCGGCGAATAACACGGTGAATCGAGGAGGAGGAAACGAGAGAGATTTCTCGTGTTCTCCGCAAATGAATCTGGTTTGTGTCGTTTGGGTCACTCTCAAAAAATTCGGTCCAATAAGAGACTGACACGTGGCAACGCGGGTGCAATATGATACAGCTCAACCAACACTTCTGGATCAGACGCCTCAAACCCAATTTGTGTAAAAGCCCAATATTTAAATCACTTAAAATGAAAAGAGATCTACAAAACCTCACGGTTGTGGATGCTCTAAGAGCATGATTATTCATAAGAAGGGCATCATTAATGGTCACACTTTAAAAGTGTCTTTAGCCATTATAAAAATCATTTTACTACTATTCAAAGTTCATTAATTGTGTTTTTGGGTTTCTGTCTAGAACTTTTTTAGCAAATTTATTTAGTATAAAATTCTATTTTAATTAAAGACATTAACAAAAGTTCTGCATTAATCATGCTCATGCAAACATTTTGCAAGTGTCTTTACTTAATATTTAATACAATTTTTAATACAAAAGTACACTTTAACACTTTGCAAGTTTCATCTCAAATTTCTGCATCCAATGGTGACACTCTACAAAGTTTTTTTTTTAAAACTATTTGATTTAATTTATTTATTTTGCAAAATAAATATAAAAGAAATTATTATACATAAATATTGAAGAGTAAAAAATGAGAGTAGTACAATAGGTTGCATAATTTTTTTTAACGTATATTACAATCCGTAAAACGTAGAATAAAATAGAACATATTAAAGCATGATGAATAATACGACTAAATCGGCTCTAGTCTTGAGTTCTCGGAACATTTTGCCAAATGTGTTCAACCAAATCAACTTTTAAAAGCTCATGCATTTTTTTGTCACGAAGTCGAGCTCGATTGACCATCATATTATTCAAATTTGTAGGTGTCTCTACAGAGAATGAGTAGTCCAATTGAATCCCACTTCCTTCTCTTTCTCTGAATTCTCGTCTACTATGTTGAGTGCCTTGGTCTCGTTCGTCTTCTACGATCATATTGTGCAATATGATAGATGCTTTCATGATCTTACCTATTTTTTTTCCTGATCCCAACTAAAGGCATGATTGTTTTAACGTTTGTTGAGATGGTGCGTTATAACATAGCTGAGTCACCGCCAATCACAATAAAAATATATTCCTTTCACACGTGTGCACTTTTGTAGCAACTGCTCAGCGTTATAACACAAGAAAATGAAGAGTTGTACGGCGCTTTTAGTGGAGAATCACCAATTAATGCTTTTCTTATTTTTTAATTCCATTTGATAATTAATTAGAAGATAAATACAAATTTGAAACATGTCCCATAATTGTTGCTTGCCAGTGAAACATGTCCTCAACAATTGGACCTATAATCCACTCAAATTTGTTCACAAAACCCCATATGAGTTCTCTGACTCAACTAGGAAACTAAAGAATCTCAATTCAACAAGCCAAAGCCAAATCTAAGCAACAAAACCACAAAACAAAGCAAGCTAATTCCAAGCAACAACAATAACAAGAACAATTTGCAATTCCGGTTAAACAACTCACACTTTTCATACAAGTTGAATCTCCACCTCAACTACTAAACAAAGCCAAACCTAAGCAAGCTAATCACAACACAAAACAGTAATTTCCCCTTTTTTGTTCTATAGCAAACAATATACCAAGAAGAAGAATCAACGAGTTTTGGACTAACCAGCACTGCAGGAGGTTGGAGGGTCTTTCTGAAGATCCTTGAGGTCCTTCAAGACCAGTTTCGAAGCCATTAAAAACCCCTAAAACAAAAACAAACCCAAGTTTAACCTAAGATCGATCCACCTTAAAATCGATTCAAACCCAGAAACTATATTGAATCAAACAAGAACATGAAGCGTTTCATTGATCTAAGCGTCGGACACATGTCGCCCCGCGTTACATATGGTACGTCTCAACCAACCCTTTTACCTCAGACGTCTCAAGCCCAAATCAATTAAAGCCCAATATTTTTAATCAACAAAAACAAATGAAACCCACATAAAATTGCCGTTGTGGATGCTCTTAGATATTATCAAACGAACCAAATCAACCTGATATCTTAATTTAGATTTTTACTTAAATTTAATACCAATATTTTTTCTAATTCTCTATAAATACCAGTTTTCAACTTTAGTCATCTTCACTTCTACGAGTAAAGTTTCAGTTTGTCTCTTTTTTATAGTTTTAACTTTTTCATCATCTAATTTTGTTAGTGAATTTTCATTGTTTATAGTTACACATATATGTGTAAAATTACACTTTAATATTGTGTTTAGATTTTATGTAGTTTCTCTTAAGTTAACGTTTATGTACGTATGAGTATTATAATACTTCAATCTAGTTTGCTATTTGCTTATATGTTCGACGTATTATTATGGTTTCTTTTAGTAAGAACAACTAATAATTAAGCTTTTTGTCTTTATGCAGAAAACATGGCTAATCCAGCACAAGCTTCTCCACTACCATCAGCTGAGGTAATTTTATATTTTAAATCTTCATTATTATTATACTTTTTTTTTGTCGAATTAGTACTGTTTGCATGTTTTAAATTCCAATTTTTTTTTGAGATATATAGGTAAATTATTTTAGATTGATAGTTTTCGTGTATTAATTTTTTAGCCAAAATTTATTTGGACGTGTCAATTGAGTCATGGTCTGTTGCAATTGTGCAATGACCAAAACGACAAAGGTCATTGGAAGGGTACATGTCTAGACGAAATTGGTCGTCAAAGCGTTCGAGCTGAGTTTCTGAAACTTTTTGGCTATGATCTGTCATGGATCAAGTTCAAACACCGATTAGATCATTTGAAAAAACAATTCGATGTTTACAAGAGAATCACCAAAAATGCTACCGGAATGGGTTTTAATGAAGCTGGTGAGCTTGACATGTCACCAGATTGGTGGAATGAATTAATAAGGGTAAGTACTAACGTTTTTAAATAATTTCATTAGGTTTTTAATTTTATTTATTTAATTTATTGTGCTAATCAATTTTTTTACTAATTGCAGAGCTGTCCAAAAGCATCCAAGTTACGAACTCATCCTCTACGAGACATTCCTTTACTTGATCGTCTCTATGCTCAAGTCACAGTTTCTGTCAATGAGGGATGGCAACCTCGTGGTGGACCAAGACAATTGCCCCATGATCCGCCTAGTCCATTTCCACAAGTAATCGAATCTGAGGAAGAAGTGGAACCATTTGAACCGATTAAGAGATCGGCTTCACGTGGAAAAGCTAAAGTAGGATCGTGTAGCAAGCAAGGTAATCCAGATAAGTGGGATCGTCTCACTACCGCTATTGAAGATCAAGGAAATTTCTGGAAAGGTGGCTGAGAGACATTTGAATCTTTAAATCCGTTCAGTGCTGCTGTGTGTATGCAAGAGATGCTGAAGATGACTACTTTGGACCATAATAGCGAGTTGTAGTGGAATGCAATTGATTACCTTGCATCAGATGAAAGTGGTCGTCAAATCTTCATGTCGCTACCAAATGAGGCGGAGAAGATTAAATTTCTTGAACGAAAAACGGGAAGATTTAATTGTGCGGCATAATTAAGATCGTTTAAAAAATAAATTTATTTCTATGCTTTTTAATAATCTTTTTTTTCTTTTGTTTTAATAATTTGTTTTCTTTCTTGATTTGTTTTCAATAATTTGTTTCCCCCATTTCTTAAAAATAATAAATAAACTTATATATCTTAATATTTTTCATTTACATTTACTAGCATTTGATATCATAAAAATTACTACGTGAATCAAATGATTAGTGTAGCTCTCATTTGCAATAATATATTGCTTTTAAATATTCGTGCATTCTTTTGTTTTTAAGATTGTTATTGATTTATATTTATATATTAATACTTTTTTTCTTTATATTTTCAGGAATTAGTTTTTCGGTATAACCAAAATTTGCTTAAAATCATTGGATTGTTGATTGAGAATGAATGTTTGGATCCAAATCGTGACCGAAAATTGATGAGAACTGATCGAGGTCGTGGATGGCGCCACACAATGCAGTTGATAAGTGGTCATGATCAAGAATGTTATGAAACTCTACGGATGCATCAAGAAACTTTTCAGCGTTTGTGTAGTGTTTTGAAGAATGATTATGAATTGCGAGAATCACGCGAATGTAGATTAGAAGAGGTTATTGCGATGTTTGTTGAGACAGTTGCACATGATGAAGTTCAAAGAACAATTGCAACACATTATCAACGCAATCAAGAGACAGTGAATAGAAAGTTTCATGAAGTTTTGGATGCGCTTGTTCGTATATCTCAAGATATCATAAAGCCTGGAAACAATGAATTTCGTCAGGTGAATCCCATTCTGTCTTCTAATAAAAGTTATAATGCTTTCTTTAGTGCTTGCATCGGAGCACTAGATGGTACACATGTGTCAGTGCGAGTTGGAGGTGATAAAAAGGAAAGGTATTGGAACTTACGGAAGCAACATCCTACCATGAACGTGCTTGCGATTTGCAACTTCAATATGAAGTTTATATATACATATGTGGGGACACCAGGAAGAGCACACGATTCTAAGATATTGACATATTGTGCACAAAATGATGAATATTTTCCAACACCACCTGAAGGAAAATATTTTCTCGTTGATTCGGGATATCCTAACATAAAAGGATATCTTGCTCCATATCGCCGAACTCGATATCATCCACATCAATGGCGAGGAGGAGCACCAACAAATGAGAATGAAATGTTTAATAGGCGTCATTCCTCTTTGCGTTCTGTGATTGAACGAACTTTTGGTGTGTGGAAGGGAAAGTTTGTTATTTTCAGAAATCCAGCACGCTATGATCTACAAACGCACTCCAAGATTGTCGTAGCGACTATGGCGTTACATAATTCATACGAAAAACATGTAGGGTTACTTCATGAGAAATTGATTAAGTTCTTGACTGAACGAGGTTATTCAAGAGGTAGTGAAGACAAGAATCTGTTTGTTAGGAATCATGAAAGTGAGGTGTTCATGATAAAGGTGTATCTTGACAATTTGACTATCGGAGGAACATCTCAGTTGCTGGTGGAGCAAAATTTAAGGAGTTTGGTTGAGAAGTTCGATGTTAGCATGGGACGTGAACTGAAGCACATTCTAGGGTTCGAAATCTCTCAATCAGGAGACGGGATATTTATATCCCAAACTGCGTATGCTGAGAATCTTCTCACACTATTTGGTATGAGTCAATGCGAAATTACCGAGGCACCCATGGATACAACTGAAAGGTTGTGGGTTGATAACGAAGGGAAGAGTGCAGATTCTGAGATGTATCAATGCATGATTGAAACCTTGAATCATCTCACTGAAAGCAGACCCGACATATGTGCCAGTTTAGCGATGTGTGCAAGATACAAAGCCAATCCGAAACAGTCACATCTCGAGGCAGTTAGAAGAATCTTCAGGTACGTTCAAGGAATGGTGAATTTGGGAATTTGATATTCAAAAAGACCAAACCGGAAGTGTGTGAGGTACTATGGAGCTAATTGGTTGTGGACATTGGAGGATCGTAACAGTTCAATTGGTTGTTGTTTCCTCCTCGGTGACAGAGTAGCCCCATGGATGAGTAAGCAAGACATCATGCCACGTGTTTCAGCAAGTGAAGTAGAAGGTGTAGCACTGATAAAGTGTCTTCAACAGTGTGTAAGGATGGATCGCATATCTAAGGACTATGAGATGGACTCAGGAGTCTTGCTGGTTCACTGCAACGACAAGAGTGTGTCAAACACTGAGATGAATATGGTTCAGTCCCTTAGAATAAAGCATATCAACGTCAGACACTACTATATTCAGAGCATAATGGAGGAGAAACATGTAGTGGTTAAACATATTGGTACTTATTTGCAATTGGCTGGCTTATTTATTAAACCGTTGGAGCTTAAACGTTTTGTCATGATAAGGAATTCAATTGGTTTGTGTGGAATATGATGTGTTTGTGAAGTGTGCAGAACTGATACAGGTACTGACTCAGGGTATAGACAAGGCTTAGATTTTGCTTGGAGTCACAAACATCAGCGGAAAAGAGCTACATATCATATCGGCTTGCTTGGACTTTAGTACAGGGTGCACATGAAGAAGAGAACTAACAAGCTGAAGAGTGATTAACCATGAGACAGTTCTTGAGAAGTCAAGTGATGGAGCTGTCTCATCTGTTAACAAATCAAGTAAAAAAGAGAGGAAAAGATCTCCAAAGCCAAAGGCAACCTTGTCCATGCGGATTCAAGTGAGTAGTAGATGAAGCAAAACTCAAGATGTTCATAAAAAGAACGACAAGAACATAAGGAATCCGATAGTAAGACAAGGTGAGTATTCAAATCAAAGAAACTCCATGTCTGAAGTATACCAGCTGCTCTCGCATGATGACCGAAGGTTGAAAACTAATCAAGAGCAAGATAAAGATATGATAGTGTGAAAGCTAACCACTAGAGTCAATGATGACCAAACGTTATGAATCTGGAAGAGCTGAATGTTTGCTTATGAAGTACGTTCTGGATCATTTTGTGCTGCATCACAACCAATGAAAAAGGTATATTAAAAGTATGTTTAAAAGTTTTTTTTTTTAAAAGGTCAATTGTCAAGGAGGTTCATATGTGAAATCACTGCAGGTTAAAATTCCCATTATGTTATGAAATCCAATGTAGATGTGTCGATTTTGATCTAAGATTGACTGATTACATGTGATGTGTAAAGTGTTGCAGTGTTCTACAGAATTTCTGAATTTATCTATAAGGTTCGAGTCAAGCATCTAATGGTCGAGCTAAGTGACCAAGATCTTTCCACCGACGATGGTGACAACTATATGAGCATCAACAAGTTGACCACAGGAGAGGAAAAGTCTGAGGAGGAGCAAGTACGCTCAATACCCTCCAAATCGGTGTTGTAAAAGGACAAAGGGAAGGGAATTGTTGTTGAGAATTCTCAATCAGAAGTTGAATCAGTTTCGGTGGGGAGTCAGATTCAGAGAGTGACTCAGGTATGATACTGATTTTGTCGGCAATATGTTGGTTAAGAAGCTTCGTGTCTCGTATCCAACAGACGAGTTCATTTCCAAAGAAGCAAAATCCAGGTATGCGGATCTTCAAACCCATGGTGTATTGGCTGAAAGGAAATCTGAAATGGAAGCTAATTCAGTTAGCAAGGATAAAGTCTCTGAGTTTTTTGTTACAAGGAACATATCACACTGAGTTGCTTGCTATAAACTTACAATCTAAGTTCTCATGCTTGAGGGATACAACTGGTACCCAACTGCGAATCGGTGTCATGTGGCTGAAACCCGAGCAAGATTGTTGTACAAAATGGCACATGGGGTGCATGTTGATTATGGACTCATAGTATACAAGCAGATCATGGAACTAAGGGAGTTTCAGAAAGATGACAGAAAAAAGCTTGTGTTTCCCCATCCTATACTTGGTTCAATATGGCTGTGATGGTTTTTGAAATGAGTGAGTGCTACTAATGATTCATGTTGAAAGAGAGTGTTGCAGTGGGCTACGGGTGGATTTGAGTTGTGTTCTAAGTGTTGTTGTAGGTGGTTGCTTCATCACGTGGCTCTTGCAATCAAGAAAGAGAGGGTCAATATCACATTCAGCAAGGAATACTCAATCATGGATGAATTAAAGCTACGAAGTTATAAAAGAAGCGTTGTGTTAAAGTAGAATCAAACAAGTCATACTATGCAGCTGAAGCAGGCAGTTTTGTCGAGCATAGTGTTTTGGTATTCTCTTATAAGGAAATGTGTTGGGTGAGCAGAACGGTGTGTCACTACGAGGCTAAAACTCATCTGCATCCATTCAAGGAAGAATAGTTGCAGCTCAAAATCTTGAAAAGAAGAGTAAGAGAGACTTGGAGTATGTATCTAGTCTATGTATCTACTCTTATGGGGGAGTATGTATCTAGTCTATGTATCTACTCTTATGGGGGAGTATGGTGTCTCTAAGGTGATGTTGGTGATTCGAATAATTAATGATAGAATTCTGGGGGAGCCTAGGAGTTGATATAAAATGCCTAGTTTAAGGGAGTTAGAATTTTAATTAGCCATGTTTAGAATTCTATTTCTGGGTTGCTGCTTTGGTTTGGTGTGGTTAAGATTGTGTAGGTGCTTGTGAGACACGCCAAGTTAAAAAGGGGGAGATTGACGATGCAAGTATCTGAAGCAAGTTCCTGAATCTGTACGAAGTACTTCAGGAAGTGATGCAGAGAAGATTACTCAAGACTTGTGCGACATGGGCTTGAGAAGATAGGCTGGACTGGATGTTTCAAGCAAACTGAGACGAGCCCAAGACGACGTAGCTGAGCTGGAGGAGATCTTTCGTGAGGATCAAGGATGACTCGAAGACTTGCCTTATCACTTGAGAAAGATAAGGAAATAAGGCAAGAGAGAATATCTCCAAAAAGATATGAAGATCTTTGAGGAGTATAGAGCATGGCTAGGTTTAGCCGACTTCCTATTTTGTATAAATAGAGGTGTTCGTGCATTTGTGCTAGGTTGAACACTTTGGGAGATTATTTCTTAGTAGAGGAACTAAGGTTTACAAGAAATCTGATTCAGTGCTAAGGGGTAGAGAGAGGTTTTCAGATCGTGTGTAGATCTTGCAAACAAGTGAGGCTAGGATCAACATGGTGAGTGAAACTTGTATGTTTATTCAACAATTGATCTAGTAATATTTTCTGGAAAGAGAATATCATGTGTTGTGTGTTCCCACTATTCATTCACATCTGAATTAGTAGTGTTCATATCCAGCAGTAGTTCTAGAGTATATCTGAAGCAACAGCTGTTATATTTTCAGAGATGACTCGATAAAACGAATAACAGATTTGATGTTCTCTTATCCTTAGGCAACGACAGCTAATGATGATGTAACAACAATTGTCTAGGGTTAACTAGCTTGTATAAAAGGAGAGCCAATGAAATTGAGTAAGACACGTAATAATGAAATGAATAAAAGCAATTTTTCATCTTCTTCATTAAATCTCTAAGTTTCTGTTTTGTTAGTTTTCAAAATTGTTGAAGAAAGGCCAAAATTGTTTCCCGGATCATATGGAAAAAGTAACCAGTCACTTTAGTTCTCAGTTAACCAAATTTTAATAAATATTACTGTTGTTCACTATTTTAATCATCAAAATAAAATATTTCGCCCTAATTTTACTGCGATCTAATTTGTAAAGAAAAAATATTGCAAAGAAAATAATAAAATTTGGTAGACACTCTTAACAATAGTCAAAGGAGAAACTAAGTCAGAGAGATCTCGAACCAAATTCGCAAAGATTCACAAAAGTTAGTTTATTTGCTATATTTGGAAGGACTATATACACATATACGTATAAGAGCTATGTATATACAAATATACTATATATGCAAGGGACAAGGCAAAAGTCAAGTGAAAATCGTTCTCACTGTTTTTTGTGCATGTATAGTTCACTGTATTTTAAAACCACTACCTACGTCTACGTGACATGTTTTTTTTTTGCTAAGACATGTTTATGATTAGTGTATATATATACCCATTAACCAAAATTTAATAAATCTTAATGTTGTTCAGTATTTTAATGATAAAAAAAGTTAGTGTTAATTAAAAAGATATAAAATGTAGGATTTTTATTTTAGTTTTGTTAAGATTTAAAATGCGTAGAAAAAGATAAGAAGAGATAACACAAATTTAAAAGAAACAATAAAATTTGTGTAGACGCGCTTAACAAAAATCAAAAGAGAAACTAAGTCAGAGAGATCTCGAACCATATTCGCTAGGATTCACAATATAGTTAGTTTGCTTGCTATATTTAGCAGAGCTATATACACATATATAAGAGCTGTGTATACTATATATGCAAGGGAGATAACAAAAAGTAAAGTGAAAACTGTTGTCTCACTGTTTTATTGTCTTTTTTAAGAAATTTTTGTTGTGTTTCGTGTTCTTGTGTAGAGATGGTGTTTTAAACAATTTATGAATGGTTGAAGAAGAAGAGAAAGATATCTACAATTGATTACGATGAGCTCTGTTTTTTTATATTGCATCAATCAAACAAAATATTTCTAGAGACTCTTCTCCTTTGTAATTTACAGGTAAATCGATTCTCTACTGTTGAGTTTCTGAATAGAAATGTAGAGAATTGAATGGAGTTCTTAATTAGAGAAGAACTATAGATGTAAAAGATTTCATATTCTAGAAATAAAATCATGATTGTTTAAAGTATTGAATTTTTATTGCATAGTCCCAACTTAAATCTGTCTCTTCTTATCCATATACCATAAAATTGTAGCTTTCTTGTTTGGTTTACTATATGTGTTCATGAGTGAGTTTCACTCTTGTACTCTTTCGGTACAATTTGTAATGAAAATTTATGACTCAAACTCTAATGGAAAATTTGAATGATTTATTATGCAGAGGGAGTTTTTAAGAGAAAAAAGGTTATTAGAGATGAATTTCACAGAAGCTATGAATGTTGTGCACAACAGAATCCAACAACTTGAACCAGAAAATGCATCAAAGATTATTGGTTATCTCTTGTTGATGGAAGATCACAACGATCGTGACATGATCCGTCTCGCTTTCTGTCCAGATTCCGTGATGTGTTCCATGATCAATTGTGTGAAACACGAATTGGCTAAAAAATCATGTTACCACATTCCTTCTTCTGATCACATTCAAATCCTCAAATTCGGATCCTTTACCGGTTTATCAACTCCATCTCTCTCGGTTTCCGTCTCTCCTCCTTCGGTTCTCTCCACGAGAACCGGTTTATGGGAGAATTCAAGCGAGGTAGATTCATTGCAGAACAATGTTGAGTTCTTGAATTTTCAAGATTCAATGACCAACCCTGAATTCTCAAACGGTTTCTTCTCTCACAAGAAACAAGGTTTGCCTTTAAGAACAAGCAGGAGATCCCCGAGCTTACCCGAGTTTCCTTTCAAAATATGCCATTACTTCAACAAAGGGTTCTGCAAACATGGCAACAATTGTCGGTATTTCCATGGGCACATCGTATCAGAAAGAGAGAGTTTTGCTCAGATGTTTAATCCAAACAATAACCTAAGCGATGAAGATCATGTTGTTTCCCCTGGATCACTTGAGAAGCTAGAAGAAGAGATCATTGAGCTGCTCAAATCAAGAAGAGGCGCTCCAATTTCCATAGCTTCGTTGCCAATGATGTACTACGAGAAATACGGTAGGACCCTTCAAGCTGAAGGATATCTAACAGAGTCACAAAGACATGGTAAAGCTGGTTATAGCCTCACCAAGCTTCTTGCTCGGTTGAAGAACACCATCCGCCTCATCGACAGGTTAGTTAGTTACTTAACATTTAGAAACAGAGAAAGCATAGTTTATGTAATTTTTCGGTAAATGGTCTTTGAATTTTGTAGGCCTCATGGACAACATTCGGTTATACTTGCAGAAGACGTATCAAAGTTTGTTGAATACACGGGCGAGAGAAATGAACATGGAGCGATCCTTGCTGGTTCTAGACAGATTTACCTAACATTTCCAGCAGAGAGTAGTTTCACTGAACATGATGTATCAAACTACTTCTCCAAATTTGGACCTGTGGAAGATGTCAGGATTCCTTGCCAACAAAAGAGAATGTTTGGATTTGTAACTTTTGCTTACACGGAAACCGTCAAACACATTCTTGCTAAAGGCAATCCTCATTTCATATGCGGGGCTCGTGTTCTCGTCAAGCCTTACCGAGAAAAACCACGCTCGGGTAGGTACATTGACAATAATAACAAGCCCCTACACGATCGATATGGCTCTCAATACTTTGACATAGACACGGATATGAACAATTGTTAGTACATTCTCAAAGCCTTTTCTTTTTAGTATATATATATATATATGTACTAATCTTGGCTTTGCCGTATAATTTAGCTTTTTGTTTTGTGTTGCTTAAGTGCCATCAGAGAGCTCAAGTGGAATAAGAAATCAGTTTCTTGAGGAACACGAGCAATCAGTGTCTAAGTCCTTACCTAATAATTACTCATACCTCGGCTTTTCCTCTAATGACTTCAGCCTAACAAGAGATGGTACTTATTCTTAATACTATATCTCCCTTTCATAAATACATATGAACTGCTTGACTTTCTTTATTTGTATAGAAGAACAAGAGGAACAAGAAGGACAGTTAAGCTATCTACGAGATTATCTAAACACCGAAGATAATGTCATGAACATAAGCCCTAACTACAAAGACATTGTTCGGTATGCAATGACTTTGATCTAAATATCAACAAACACATTTTGAAATATTTTTTAGTTTGATCATTCTATGATGTATGTTTTTAATTCAGAAGGAGGCATTATGAATATTTGGACAGTCAAGCTCCAAAACTACCCGAGAGTCCATTTTCTTCCCTTTCCGGGAAGGAGATTTCCACGGTTACATAAAAAGAGATCAGTGATAAACAAAGGGGAGAAAGAAGAAGATAGGAGCATAAAGGTTAGAAGAAATTCCCAAAGATATAGTCAAAATATTCATCCCTCAACAAAAAGAGATTTGTCTTTTTCTTACATTATCTTTTTTGTGGGCTTTAGATTGTTTGGTTAGGAGACTTTAGGCTCTTTAGCTGAACAAAGATAGAGGGAGACACACACAACATAGAGGAATCGTTTGCTTCAACTACAATATGAGACGAGAAGTTTAAGAAACATAAAGTACACATGGGTTATATAAACTTATAATAATGCTAATTGCAAAGTTTATGATGGTTTGCTTTTTCTATTTGTTTAAAACTTTTGTTATGCAAGTCTGGTTCATATTTTATTGTATCATATGGTAATTCGTCTAGTTTTAAGAACAAGGTTTAGAAAAGTGTGTGGATTGCATATTTTAGCAAATATCGCCATCAACGATGAATCGTCCATATGTAAAAAATTCTTGTGAATATTGAACATATATATATTTATTGTGCAATTAATATAAGAGACCAAATATATAACATGGATGAAAAAAGAGGATATATTCATGTAGGCGGAGAATCACGTAAAAAATATTGTAAAACAAGACAAAGAAATAAAAGAGAATCTTCAAAGATTTGAAAATTAATAAGTTGCCAAAAACGTCGAAAAAAACAAAATAACTTGCCAAAAATAAATCAATAAAAACTGTCACATTCTCTACCGATTTACATTATCAAGCAGCCTTCCTCATTTCAGTTTCGCCGCTTTCTTAACACAATGATGATTTCCGATCTTCCAGAGGATTTGGAATTGGAAATACTCGCTAGGGTTCCGACCAAGCCTCTAGTAAAGTTTCATACCACTTGCAAACGATGGTACACTCTGTTAAAGGATCATAATTTTGTCAAGAAGAATCGGGGCAAATCCGCTAGAGAGGTGATCTTACAGACGACGTCTAGGGTTTATTCAATTAGCATCAATCACCACAACGGAATTGATCCATCCATGGAGTTTAGAAGTAAACTTAGCAGTACTCTTGAGGATTTGAAAATATATGAAATTTTTCAGTATGACGGTTTGATATTATGCGTTACGGAGGGAAACACAAGAATCGATGTTTGGAACCCATGTACGGTTGAAACCAGATGGATCAAACCGAGAACTGGCTACACGAGTTGTAATAAGTATGCTCTAGGAAATTCCTCTTGCCATGGCTACAAAATCTTGAGGTTTTGTCGTTATCACAATGAAAATAAGCTTCAAGTTCCTGAGTTTGAAATCTATGAGTTTAGGTCTGATTCATGGAGGGTTCTTGATGGCTTCCCTGATGAGTGGGTTGTATTCAATCTTGGCGTTTCTTTGAAAGAAAATGCGTACTGGTTTGCTTTCGATGAAGAAACCGGCTCTTTCTTGCTTGATTTTGATTTCACAACAGAGAGATTTGGGTGTCTCCCTCTTCCGTATCAAAGCCATGATTTTGGACATGTTGGGGTTCTATCCGTTGTTAAAGATGAAAGACTCTCGTTGTTATCTCATCATTTTTCTACGTTTCCACAATTGGTGAAGATATGGGTGACTAATACGTTTGTTGATACCAAAGACATGTCGTGGAGCAACTTCTTAGTTGTGGATTCTGGTAAATTTATGTTACCGAGGATGGCGAATGTGATAAGCTTCTTGTTGGATGAGGAGAAGAAAGTGGCATTGTGTTGTCATATAGACCCGGAAGATGACATAATTTACATTCTTGGAGAGAATATACATAAAGAAGTTTATAGAGAGACTACAGAGGAAACATTGTCGAATTGGCCACTTCTCGTCAGTTATGTTCCAAGTTTGGTTCACATCCCGAAAACAGGAGGTTAGTCCCCCTAGTTTCTTTCTTGCTTTCGTTTTGGTCTGTTCCTTTTAGTGAGATTAGTCAATTATTATAAGGCTTGTTTCTATGATGCTTATAGAGAACTAGTATTTCTCCCGTGCTAAACACGGATATACTTTCGCCAACAAATCAAACTAAATTTATGTGATATATGCATCACTAAGAATTACATGTATAAATAATTTGGGGTTAGTGAGTAAATTTAGGGATATCTAGCATTTTAGTTTTGAAATTTAGATAGATAATAAATAAATAGAAATGAGTTAATAAGAAAAAGTAGTTTCCCCCCTTTTATTTGGTTGCATTTGTTTGTTGGTTTTTTTTAATTTTAAACAAAAATATGAAGCATTTGCCACATGTCAACTTTTGATTACTCAAGTGACTTGTGATTTAGTAGTTAATGATAACATAACATTTCCCATATAGACATCACATGTGCCTTCATAATTCATATTTCGTACCATGTTGCCTAGTCTTATGATGTAATGCTTCAATTGCACACAAAGATTGTTTTCTTGTAGTAACTCGAACCCGAGAGTTTCATACTAAAAGACTGCCTTGGCTATATTTGTCTCTTGTTGTATATGGTTTCGGGGTAGCATTCTCTTTAATTAGGTTTGTGTTTGTGTGAGGTTTTACAGGCAGGGACGAGAGGCCATCTTTGTAAGAAGTGTTAACGAAATCCAAGTCATCCAAAGCATATCCAAATCTCGCAGCGTAGTAGGGAAGATTAAATCAATTCAACATATGTTTGAGCTTTTCATATTATTTTGGATATGAAAACTTTAGTTAAGACAATGCTTTTGTAGTTCATTACTTTTTTTCAATTTATTTTAAATAGAATCTTATTTGAGACGTTTGAAGTATAATATTGCATGTCGAAGCAACCTAATGTCCTTTGAGTCTAACTCTTGTTTGACTTCGAATTCGAAGAATCCACAATGAATTTCCTTTCTGTACGCATTGGGTAATCATACTTTGTGAACATCTTATTTGGCTTCTTTACGACCTCGTGAACAAAAAGCCATAGCTTTATCAAGTATACGGTGAGAAAGTTCCATAGATCTTCCCTTGTACTTGAATCCGCTTCTTTGCTTTGGAGAGACCTGAAATCCAAGTGGATTGGAAAAGCGTGTGGTCCAAGTCAAGTACAAGAGGGAGCTTCTTCTCGTTGAGACAATAATATTGCGTTCAGACTATGCAGACTCCGTAATGAACGTATCAGTGACCACATCTACTACGAGACGAGGAGGAAGGACTCTTTTCACCTAGATCGATATGTACTATTTGTTGAGTAAAATCTTTAAGCTAATTATAAATGAGCACTGATAAGAGATTCTGAGAGCAAATGAACCAAATGAAAGTCGAGAATATGAACAAAGAACATCAGAAATCGAGTGCCAAAAAAGAAACCCTAACTTGATCAGAACGAAACCTTGACGGGAGAAAGAGTATAATTTTGAGGTATTAACACGAACTCTTTCATCTCGTCTCACTTCATTCTAAATCCGATTGTTTTTGTACTTTGCCACAATTACGTTCCTTTCCAAGCGGAAGTCCATATACTAGTTCTCGTGTTCCTATGTAATAACTACTAATCTCTTTTATTTTTTTTGATTTTTAAAAGTTCCAAATGTATATACCGAAAAAATTGTTACGAGACAAATCTAAAATCAATGCAAAAACAGATATTTATTTATACAAGAAATGGTTTGACTTAAGATGAATCAACATAAATTAGTTATATGTTTATAATTTTTTTTTTTAAATTATCGTTTCTAATGAATCAAGGATACAAGATTGATCAACAAAAATTATTAAATCGTTTTTTAAATACGAAAAAATACATATTACCATTTCTCATGAAAATTTAATTGTTGTAGTTTTTTCAAAAGATAACAGTATATATATCCTTTAGACGAAAGAAATTCTACACTTTTGGCAAACTAGTGACTAGATCACATGACTTGGTGAGGAAGATTCTATAATTTTGGCTAATGTCAAACAACACCATTTTGGTATCGCTAGTGTGTCATCACAACTGTTTTTCTTTATCTATTTTTTAGTGAGAAAAATACTATTAGTTTCTTTTTGTATTTTACATGTTGAAATTCTTCTATCATAGAATATGGTTTAAATTAGTTTCAATAAAATAAAGCGTTAAAAAAAATTTGAGGCATGCAGAATGTTTGTAGAATATTCTAACTTGTATAACCGAAACGTTGACAATTGAACTATTTGACCAACGACTAAGGTTAGTTTTTGTAGTTGGATGGTTCTTCCATGCGTTGTATCATCTGGATAAAAATATTGTTCATATGGATATTAATTTTATTTTTAATATTCTAAACTGCTGATTTTAAAAAAAAAAAAATTAAAAAGTAGTATCTAGAGGTAACTAATTGAAAAAGAATAAAAACACATGTTAGATCGTAGTTTTAAAAGGACAACTTATTTTGTGGTTTTAGCGGAAATTCGCGGTTTTAGTGAAAACAAACGATTTTTTTATTTTGGTATGATTACGAAATTTCATGGTTTTGGCGGGAATTCACGATTTTGCTATTTTGGACGGAAATTCGATCACGATGTTGTAGTATTGGCTGAGAAAATGCGATCTTGAAGTTTCAACATAAAAACACAATTTTTATCATTTTGGCTGGAGAAAACACGGTTTTGGCCAAAACGTAATTTTTTTTATATGTGCAAAAACATGATTTCTCGGTTTTGGTTGGAAGAGACAATCTTGTGGTCTTGTCGGGAAACATGATTTTACGGATTTGAATGGAAAATGTTTTTTTGTAGGTTTGGTAAAAACACATGATATTGCAGTTGGCGAGAAATGTGATTTTTGCGGTTTTAACAAGAAAGCTTGATTTCACGGTTCTGACAGAAAAATGAATATGCAATTTAACGTGATATTACAGTTTAGCGGAAATTAAGATTTTTGTGGTTTTGGTGAAAATATGCGTTTTGCAAGTTCGGCGGAAAATTCGATTTTGCCTGAAAATGCCATTCAATGTATGGCCAAAAATGTGATTTTATGAATATAATGAGAAAATGCGATTTCGTATTTTGAAAGTTTTAACAATTTTACGATTTTGATGTAAAAAACGCATTTTACGATTTTAGCGAGATTTTGTTATTTTGGCGATTAATTATATTTTTGCTACAAAATGATATTTGACTAATAATTATGAAGTATTATTTAATAAGAGAGATCAAAATTAATTAGATTTATGATATTTTTTTAAAAAAATAGTCTTATGGGTTTTTTTTTGGTAATGGGGGGGGGGGAGACAATTGTTTCCCATATTTTATTTCATAACCTTAAAAACCGACTAAATTCGATGTCTCTAGGGCGCGCAACCCCATTGACATCCTCTAACAAAGTCGGGTGTACAACATCAAAACTGGAATCAAACAAATGAAAACCTAATGGTAAAGAAAACGCATAGTTCGCTAATCCATCTGTGAGATGATTAGCTTCCCTATACACATGCGAAATCCGGACTATCCAGTCCCTCGTAATAAAGCCATAGCACAGTCGTACCAGGAAAGACAGCGGATGTGAATCGTTAATCCCGGTCATAAGAAAATCAACCACTACTTGTAAGTCCACTTCTAGCTCCAATCGTATAATACCTCGATCCCAAGCAATACGCAACCCATAGTAGACTCCCCACAACTCAGCTAGTGGTGCGGAACAAATTCCGATATGCACATCAAAACCTCCACACCAATCCCCATCTTCGTCTCTTAGAACTCCTCCCGCGGCTGCGAGACCCGGGTTCCCTCGCGATGCCTCATCAGTATTGAGTTTGAACCAACCCGCCACAGGTAATGTCCAGGCTACCATCCGGACTTCTGTGCCCTTACCCATCGACCTGCGATCAACTAGCCTGTGTGCATTTAGTCTTATGGTTTTTGAGATGCTATATGTGGATTCAAATTCTACTTTTGAGATGCAAATGATAAAATGTCCTCACGAATAATATATGAACAGGTTGAAAAAAAAATAAAAAAATATTTGAACATTTGCATAGAGATGTTGCATCTAGATGGAAAAACGAAGCCTTGGTAATAAAGTTTGCCTCTCAAATTGAATGTTCGTAAGTTACATGAGAACCTTTCAAGTTTCAAGTTTCAACTATAGCACTTGTTGTTACTTGTTACGAATTACGGAACAAAAGAATAGTAGCAAATGTTAGGCCGAATAAAAAAGAATATTAATCAAAATTAAATGCTAACGCGAGCCACCATATATTCGTCTACTCGGTTGTTCCATTAAACATGCCATACGTACCAAAATGTATTCTACGCGCGTTTTAGGCGTTTGGATCACAGCTCTTAACAATTAACTACGTTAGCCTACCAAAGTGTTGCACACGCGCTATAACATGCGCATGTACAAGTTCTTGCCTCTTGCCCACGAAATAAAATTCGTTGTTGAAATAATCCTCCACGTGCCTACGATTTTAGTCCTTGACAATTGTGTTTATTGCAGATCTTCTTTCTACGGTGTACAGTAAAGTAGTTTAATTCGTTTTTAGTCCCTATAGTTTTTGATTGCTACTATTTTAAGACGCATATTTTCAATTTCATAACATAATAATTATTTTTATGTAAACTAAAATGAGAAACGAAACCTACTCCAAACCTATTTATTAAGTAACAAATATCAGCTTGTTAATTTGTTTTTTCCAAAACTAAAGTGTTTAGAAATTTTCTCTTTATTCGTTCAATAAAAATGGAGTTTTCATTACTATTTTGTTTAAAACAATTTATCATAAATTAATAAATATGTGTCTGTTAAATTAGGGTAAAATAAGTAACAAAAAAACACCAGTTTATAAAGTATGAATAAATAACAAAATGATTAGTGTTTTACATTAGTGATAAAACAGATAGAAGTAAAATAAAAAAAGAAAAAACATAGGGGTACAATTTACATAAAACTGAGAACTTTTAGGTTAAAAGAAGAAAAAAGCGACGACTCTTTTACTTTATAAGCTTTTTGTTGTTGTGTTTTCATTTTCTTTGGTAGCGTGATATCATTGAACGGAGAAGCGACGGTCCAGTCGAATTTTCACTCTCGTCTCCGGCGATAACATCTGAGATCTCTTCTACTTTCTTCACCCAAAGATGCATTCCAGTCATCTTCTTCTCGAGGAGCCCATCAGGATGACTTCAATCCTCGAACCATCCAAATCTGTGAGCTCTCTCTCCCATTTCTTCATCGATTTCGTGATTTCGCACGGATCGATTGATCAGAAATCTTTTGTATCTCATCTTACTTTGCGATGAATTTCTCAGAGTTTCTTCCCGGCATTGACTAAGATCGTCGGGACTCTGGGTCCGAAATCCCGATCCATCGATGCTCTCTCCGGTTGTCTCAAAGCTGGGATGTCTGGTACTAGCGATTTACTGTGTTTGCCTAACGTGATTTGGGGTTTTTGTTTCTCACTGATACTCACGTATTCCTGTTTTGTGATTTCTTCAGTGGCTCGATTCGATTTCTCTTGGGGAGACGCTGATTATCACCAAGAGACACTTGATAATCTGAAGGTTGCTGTGAAGAGTACTAAGAAGCTTTGTGCTGTATGTTTTCTTCTCTCTTCTCTGGTTTTGTTCTTGTTGATCTTTAGATTTGCTGCTATATGTATCTGAGTATTGAGATGTCTTTTTGGGTTAATTAGGTTATGCTTGATACTGTTGGACCTGAGCTACAAGTTATTAACAAGAGTGAGAAAGCTATTTCTTTGAAAGCTGATGGTCTTGTGACTTTGACGCCGAGACAAGACCGAGAAGCTTCTTCTGAAGTTCTTCCCATTAATTTTAATGGGCTTGCTAAGGTTATCTAAGACCCTTATAGAATGAGATGATCATATCTATGTATGTAATTGGTGCTAGTTACTAATATATAGGTGCGTGATGGGTGTTCTTGTTTGATGTTTTCAGGCAGTGAAGAAAGGAGACACTATCTTTGTTGGGCAATACCTATTCACTGGTAGTGAAACAACTTCAGTTTGGCTCGAGGTAACAATATGAAGCTCATTAATGGAGCTTTGGTGGTTTCTCTATGTAAAAAATGACATTTATAGGTATGTATTGTAAGACCCACCTCCCAAACGAACCTGCAGGTTGATGAAGTTAAAGGAGATGATGTCATTTGCCTGTCAAGGAATGCTGCTACATTGGCTGGTGCTCTCTTCACTTTGCACGCCTCTCAAGTTCACATCGATCTGCCAACTCTTACGGAGAAGGATAAGGAGGTCAGAGTTGCTCATAATCTAGAAGTCTAGGGATTGATTGCTTTGTTCCCTTATATAATACAATCTTGGATTTTCTTTTGTTCGAGTGTTTGACCAGACTGTTTTTATTTTGTTATTATCTAGGTTATAAGCACATGGGGAGTTCAAAATAAAATTGATTTTCTCTCGTTGTCTTATTGTCGTCATGCGGAGGATGTTCGCCAGGTCTGTATATTTATGATGCCCTTTAGTTGTTGTGTCGTACTTCTTTGTGTATGTACTGATAATTCTGAGCTTATGATCAGCTTGAACAATAACCATTTATTGTTTTATAACACAGACCCGTGAAATGCTTAAAAAGTTGGGTGACCTCTCCCAAACACAAATATTTGCAAAGATTGAGAATGTAGAGGTAAGTACAATTACTGACTTTTTCTTTGTTTAATGTCTCTGTAACTTTTCTTTCTTTGTTCGCTAAGCTGCTGCTTTTATATTTAATTTAGGGACTAACTCACTTTGATGAGATTCTACAAGAAGCTGATGGAATTATTCTTTCTCGTGGTAATTTGGGAATCGATCTACCCCCAGAAAAGGTATGTTGGTTGGTTGTTCATTCAATTTGATTTGTCCAGCACCAAATTTTACGTTCTTTCATTAATTACCTTGGCGGAATCTGGTGGCAGGTGTTTTTGTTTCAAAAGGCGGCTCTTTACAAGTGCAACATGGCTGGAAAGCCTGCTGTTCTTACCCGTGTTGTTGACAGTATGACTGACAACTTGCGACCAACTCGTGCAGAGGCAACGGATGTTGCTAATGCTGTTTTAGATGGTATGTTTAATCTTGAATATGCTTCTTTTATAATGTTTCGAACATTTTATAGCAGAATCTGTTTGGTTTCGTAAGTTATATGAAATTGTGGAAGGAAAACCTATTTCTGGATCATAGCTTTTCTCATAACTTGGGGGTTCTTTATCATTTTACTTCTTGCAGGAAGTGATGCAATTCTTCTTGGTGCTGAGACCCTTCGCGGACTGTACCCTGTTGAGACAATATCAACTGTGGGTAGGATATGTGCTGAGGTAGGCTTTATGATTTGTGGCACCAAATTGTGGCTTGTCATCCGATTTGCTCTTACACGGTTTCTTTACCTGTTCATAGGCAGAGAAGGTTTTCAATCAAGATTTGTACTTCAAGAAGACTGTCAAGTATGTCGGAGAACCAATGACTCACTTGGAATCCATCGCTTCTTCTGCTGTAAGTCTGTGTTCTGTATTGCAGAGACATAAGAAAGGGTTAGATTTTCTGGTTTCAAGACTCAAATTGCCATCACAATTTCTAATCTAGCTTAATTCACGCTTGATCAGGTACGGGCAGCCATCAAGGTCAAGGCATCCGTAATTATATGTTTCACCTCTTCTGGAAGAGCAGCCAGGTTCGTAGCATTCCTTTTGGCTTTAACTGTTTTTTCGTTTGATCTATCCATATTTGTCTAATGAGTTGTTACCTTTGATCTCTGTGCAGGTTGATTTCCAAATACAGGCCAACAATGCCGGTTATTTCTGTTGTCATTCCCCGAGTTAAGACAAACCAGCTGAAATGGAGCTTTAGTGGAGCTTTTGAGGTATGTTTCTCCCTTGTTCTCTCAAGTTTAGAGATTACATTCATGCCAATCTCTTACAGAGTTCTGTTTTTTAAGAGACACATGATTCATAGCTGTTGTTTGGCATCATCTAGAATTGCTTGCTGAGTTGTTGCAGTACAAATAGTTGGAGATAGAACTTAGCTACCACATTTCTTTTGATACACCAGTCATACACATATGAGTGGCATGTTATAGTTTAACATTAACCCGTGTGACTTATCAGGCGAGGCAGTCACTCATCGTCAGAGGCCTCTTCCCAATGCTCGCTGACCCTCGTCACCCTGTAAGTCTTTCATTCTTTTCTTCGCTTGTATCTTATCTCGTCCTTCCTATTGGAGAAACGCACGGTCTCAAATCTGCCTTTAGGATCAGAATAATATTATGGTCATTCTACGAATAGCTCTTAAATCTCTGCGGTTTCTTGTTGAGCCAGTGGTTTGTTTCAGAGGCTCATACAAGGCTTCAGTCTCTAACATATGTAAAACTGTGATGTTGTTGTTGTTACAGGCGGAATCGACAAGTGCAACAAACGAGTCAGTCCTGAAGGTTGCTCTAGACCATGGGAAGCAAGCTGGAGTGATCAAGTCGCACGACAGAGTAGTGGTGTGTCAGAAAGTTGGTGATGCATCAGTGGTTAAGATCATCGAGCTCGAGGATTAATTAACTTGAAAAAATTGCTGCATTTTGGTTTGCCTTTCAAATTTGCAGAAGAAAAAACAAAAATTGAGATTTTTGTTCCAAATACCAATGCCGGAGTGTATATTATCTCCGGGACTTGTGATTTTTTGTACTTAGGAGATTTTATGTCTCTAATGTTTTCCTTTTCCCTACGCTATATTTGATTACAATCAGATTTAAGCATATGATAAAAAGTATACACTGTCTTAGCAGTTATTCAATAAGCAGTAACATTCTCTATCAAGTTTCTGTGACAAAAAATTATCCTTTTCAGATTTCACGTTAAAGTGGCTAACACAACCAAAAGAAGACTGAGCTGAATATGTAAGACTTGGTTATTGACTTTTTTCTTTGCTCAGCCATTTCTACAAATGAAGATACCTTTTTTCCAAAATATCTTCTATATCATAAAAAAAAAAAATAATTACTCAAACATCTTTTTTAGATATGGTGTTTACTCAAACATATTTTTATTTTTTGAGCTCAAAAATTTGAGCAACAAAAGATTATAAAGACATTAAAAATACCCAAAATTCGTTTATTAACGAAAATACCATTATCCTTTGGAAAAAAAACCAACATAACATCAAAAAAAAAAAAAAAATCAGATTTCAACTCTTCATCTTCTTCTCCTCTCTCCGGCGACTCAAATCGCGACTTCTTCTCCGGCGACGAGATTCGTTGCTTTTGACAGTAAGATTCGAAACAAATCATGAGTTTTCTTCCTCTATATCATTCACGAGTATTTTGGGTTCGGATTTATGAACTTCAATATGTTCTTCGTTCATAAGTTTCGAAATTCCGGTGAAAGAAAGTTCTGGCGAGTGTTGAGGTTTCGTTTTCGTGCGTTGTAGAGAGGTAATCTCTTGATTCTAACCGGTTTCGTTTGGGTGTGTTGAAGTTTTGTAAAATTACGTTCTGGTCCAGATCTGGATTTTTCTCAGATCTGAATTTTTTTCAAGATCTGGATTTTTCTCAGATCCAGATTCCGACGTTATGGTAGACTTATTTCTATGGGAAAAAACATACGCTACGGTAGATTTATAATAGACATTATGGTAGACTTATTTCTATGCGATGCAGACGTTGTGGTAGACTTATTTCTATGAGATGCAGACGTTGTGGTAGACTTATTTCTATGAGATGCAGATGTTGTGGTAGACTTATTTCTATGAGATGTAGACGTTGTGGTAGACTTATTTCTATGAGATGCAGACGTTGTGGTAGACTTTTCGACTCTTGATCTGCTAATGAATGAAATCTTTTTTGACGTTGTGGTAGACTTTTTGCAAAGAGATACAAACATTATGGTAGACTTTTCGACTCTGGAGCTGCTAGTGAATGAAATCTTTTTTGGCTAGTTAGGATTGTGTTTCAGTCTAAGATGTTCTAATTTACATGAATTTCTTTACAGGTATTCTTTGTATGTGCAATGCGTAACCGCATGAAGATTGTAAAGAAAATCCAAAAGATCATGAAGATGGTCTATACACCATTGTTTCTTGTTGTATTTAGGTAGTATTTGGTTAATCTTTGTATTGTTTAACATGCTTATTCTCCTATACGGCCTTATGGTTATGTAGCATCAAGTCCTCAATCTCACCCTATATATGGCATGTAAGTCCTTAGTGGTAGATTTATTTTTTGTGTAATGGTAGATTTATTCTATTCAATGGTAGATTTTTGACTATGAAGCTGCTAATGAATGAGATTTTTTTGGCATAGTATGAAAAACTTATGTGATTCCAATATGCATGTTATTCGCCTCAAACGTGCAGCTAATATCATGGATGAGTTACCACGTGATGAGATTGTTCAGTTATCAGAGTCAAACCCTCGTGATGGATCCAGTGATTGTTCAGTTATCCCTCGTGATTGGGATGAGATGTATTTTTCGTTTGATGGTAGATTTATTTTTATGGGACACAGACGTCCTGATTTGTAATATACGTTATGGTAGATTTATTTCTATAAGATACAATTGTTATGGTAGAATTTTTGCAAAGAGATTCAAACATTATGGTAGACTTCTATGAACATTTTTTGTAGTGTAATGAATGAATTGACAACATTTATGTATTTTTAACATGGCTTCTAAAATGTCTCTGTAACCATTACAATATTCTTAAAACACGAGTACGATTTCACACGAAAAGATAGAAAATATATGAAAATATATAGTACATACTAAATCTACCATCACTTGTATATAAATCTACCATCACTTGCATGATATGCCCCTAGAATTGTACCACCTTTTGAATTGTCAACCAAGAACACCCATCAATTCTTCTCAAAACTCTGACTACCACAAATAAGAATGATTTGTTTTGTTCCCAATTTACCTCTTTTTGTTCAAACCCTAAACCCTAAACCTTAGTTCTTCACCATTGTTGCAGGTTTTTTCGAGCAAATTTGTCTATTTTTAATGGTAAAATCGACATTTCGCGTTCTCTGCAAATAACTCTACACTCTACCACCTACCAAATAAGTCTACCACCACTATAGTTTTCGAAACAGGAAACAAGTCTACCACCAAGTACTATAAGTCTACCGCTATCACAATAAGTCTACCAAATGTCTAATGTGAAAAAAAGTCTACCGTAACTAGGTTGGATAAAAAGTCTACCATCACTAGACCTAGGTAAAAACAATCTACCGCTGCAGTCGCTAAAAACGCATAAGTCTACCACTATTGATCCTAAAAAAATAAGTCTACCAGTCAACGGTTGGTTTCGTTGACCGAAAATACGGAATAAGTCTACCGCTCTTTATAAATCTACCACTACTACAATAAGTCTACCACCACTATACACAAAATAAATCTACCACCGCCATAAATAAGTCTACCGCTAACTATAAGTCTACCACTACTAAAATAAGTCTACCGTCACTATCCACAAATATAAATCTACCGCTACTATGACTAAAAATCTACCACCAAAGAAAACAAATCTACCGGTAAAAACAAATCTACCATCGAAGAAAAATAAATCTACCGTTCAAAATAAGTCTACGAAAATAAATCTACCATTCGACTAATAAGTCTACCGCAAAAAATAAGTCTACCATTAGGTGAATTTAAGTCTACCGCTCAAAAAATAAGTCTACTGTTCGGAAACAAATCTACCACCAAAAGAGACACAATAAGTCTACCATTCAAAAATAAGTCTACCGCTCGTCAAATAAGTTTACGGACCAAAACATAAGTCTACCAGATCGATAATAAGTCTACCATCACTGAGCGATAAACTTATTTTTTTTAGGCGGGAACTTTTCCCGCCTACGCGGCCTGTTTCATTAATGGCATTTTCGTAAATACGTTTTTGTTATCAAAAGAAAAAGGGTAAAATGGACTCAAAAATAGTCTCAGTAATTAAAATTTAAAAAGGATGTTTGAGTCAACCCGAAATCTAAAAAGGATGTTTTAGTCAACTTCCGTAAAAAAAAAAGATAGTTTTGTCGTAAACTTACACACTGAAAAACTAGAATTAGCAAAATAAATTGTGCGAAAAAAAAGTGGTTGAACCCAAGTATTACTCTGGATAATATATGTCATAGACATATTTTAACTAAATTAGAATAAATAATATTAGAAGGAAACAACCATCAAAATTTAAAAATATCTCACGCCACAAAACAACAACCAGTTTCAGCGTAAATATGATCAACTAAATCATATATGATCATGCCAACAATATCAAAATCTGTAATTCAACTACTCTCTAGATTTTCTCCATCAGTTATTTACTGATTTTTCTCAATTTATTTTGTTAGTTTGTAGCAGTGTTTTGATGCCCGGACCGCACCGGCCGGTCGACCTGGTTAAACCGGGAACCGGTCACTACTCCGGCTCGGGTTTATTACTTAAATCCGGATAATATAAACCCGGAAAAATCCGTTATTTACCCGTAAACCGGTGAACCGGTTGAACCGGCCGGTCGACGGTTTTATAAATTATCGCAAAATATTAATATTTGGCCCAAAAGGTTACAGTCTTAGCCCATTAATGTGTCGACCAAAACCCAATTCATTACTCTTAGTCTTTAGTATTTAGAAAAGGGTTTTAAGCAAGTTTTGATTATTTTTAATCTTGTTTCAACACTTCACCTCAATCCGTTTGTTTCAATTTCTTATTTGTTGTGTTTTTGATCTCTGTTATCATTTGAAGTCTTGAAATCTGAAATACGTTACTAGATATACTTATCATCTTTTGCCAGAATTGATTTGTTTTTGGTTTTGTTTGTGGTTGAGATTATTTTTACAGATAATTACTAGAAAGACATTTTTAGATTTGGTGTTTACTCAAACAACCTTTAAATTTTTGAGCTCAAAAATTTGAGCTAAAAAAGGTTACAAAGACATTAAAAATACTTCAAATTCGTTTATTAACGAAAATGCCATTGAGAAAAAAAAACAACACAAAACCAAAAAAAAAAAATCAGATTTCAACTCTTCATCTTCTTCCTCCTCTTCCGGCGACTCCTCTCTCCGGCGACTCAAATCGCGACTTCTTCTCCGGCGACGAAATTCGTTGTTTTTAACGGTAAGATTCGAAACAAATCATGAGTTATCTTCCTCTCTATCATTCACGAGTGTCTTGAGTTCGGATTTATGAACTTCAATAGGTTCTTCGTTCATAGGTTTCGAAATTCCGGCGAAGGAAAGTTCCGGCGAGTGTTGGGGTTTCATTTTCGTGCGTTGTAGAGAGGTAATCTCTTTATTCTAACCGGTTTCGTTTGGGTATGTTGAACTTTTGTAAAATCACGTTTTGGTCCAAATCTGAATTTTTTCCAGATCTGGATTTTTTCCCGATCTGGATTTTTTCCAGATCTGGATTTTTGTTTGATGGTAGACTTATTTTTTGTTTGATGGTAGACTTATTTTCTGTTTGATGGTAGACTTATTTTCTGTTTGATGGTAGACTTATTTTTGTTCGATGGTAGACTTATTTTCTGTTTGGTGGTAGACTTATTTATGTTCGATGGTAGACTTATTTTCTGTTCGATGGTAGACTTATTTTTGTTCGATGGTAGACTTATTTCTGTTTGATGGTAGATTTATTTTTGTTCAATGGTAGACTTATTTTCTGTTTGATGGTAAACTTATTTTTGTTCGATGGTAGACTTATTTTCTGTTTGATGGTAGACTTATTTTTGTTCGATGGTAGACTTATTTTCTGTTTGATGGTAGACTTATTTTTGTTCGATGGTAGACTTATTTCTGTTTGATGGTAGATTTATTTTTGTTCGATGGTAGACTTATTTTCTGTTTGATGGTAGACTTATTTTTGTTTGATGGTAGACTTATTTTCTGTTTGATGGTAGACTTATTTTCTACTCGAAGATAGACTTCTTTTTGTTTGATGGTAGACTTATTTTCTGTTTGATGGTAGACTTATTTTCTACTCGATGATAGACTTATTTTCCAAGATGTTCTAATTTCCATGAATTTTTTTACAGGTATTCTTTGTACGTGCAATGCATAACCGCATGAAGATTGTAAAGAACATCCAAAAGATCATGAAGATGGTAGATTTTTATGAGACATACACGTTCTGATTTGTAATATAAGATACAATTGTTATGGTAGAATTTTTGCAAAGAGATTCAAACATTATGGTAGACATCTATGAACATTTTTTTGTAGTATAATGAATGAATTGACAACATTTATGTATGGTTAAAACATGACTTTTGAAATGTCTCTAACCATTACAAAATCATTAAAACACGAGTACGAGTTCAAACACGAGTACGAGTTCATACGAAAAGATAGAAAAAAATATATGAAAATATATAGTACATACTAAATCTACCACCACTTGTATATAAATCTACCATCACTTGTATGATATAGGTCGAACCGGGTTTAATAGTATTTTTAAAAAATAATAATATATATAGTTTTTGTATAATTATAATATCCAAATATACAATATAACTTTTAAATAAACATATTTCTAAATATTAGTCATGAAAAAAATCATTTTAATAACAAAAAACTATTCAAAAACAAAATTTAATGAAAAATAGTTAAGTTTATATGTAAAAACAAATTAAAACATTAAACAATACGTCTATAAATCTACCACCTACCAACCGTCTATAATTCGGTTTTCAAAACATTGTCTACCACCTACCAAATAAGTCTACCACCACTATAGTTTCCTAAACAGGAAATAAGTCTACCACCAAGTACTATAAATCTACCGCTATCACAATAAGTCTACCAAATGTCTAATGTGAAAAAAAGTCTACTGTCACTAAGTTTGATAAAAAGTCTACCATCACTAGACTTGGGTAAAAACAATTATACCGCTTCTATCGCTAATAACGCATAAGTCTACTACCATTGATCCTAAAAAAATAAGTCTACCAGTCAACGGTTGGTTTCATTGACCGAAAATACAAAATAAGTCTACCGCTAACTATAAGTCTACCACTACTACAATAAGTCTACCACAACTAAACACAAAATAAATCTACCACCACGATAAAAAAGTCTACCGCAAACTATAAGTCTACCGCTACTAAAATAAGTCTACCGTCACCATAAATCTACCGTCACTATGACTAAAAATCTACCACCAAAGGAAACAAATCTACCAGTCAAAATAAATCTACCATAGAAGAAAAATAAATCTACCGCTGAAAATAAGTCTACGGAAATAAATCTACCATTCGAAGAATAACTCTACCGCAAAAATAAGTCTACCGCTACGGGAAAATAAGTCTACCGCAGAGAAAATAAGTCTACCGTTCGGAAATAAGTCTACCACCAAAGGAGACACAATAAGTCTACCACTCAAAAATAAGTCTACCGCTCCTCAAATAAGTCTACAGACAAAAAAATAAGTCTACCAGAACTCAAATAAGTCTACCATCACATAGCGGTAGACTTATTTTTTTTAGGCGGGAAATTTTCGCGCCTACGCGGCCTGTTTCATTAATGGCATTTTTGTAAATACGTTTTTTGTTATTAAAGAAAAAAGGGTAAAACGGACTCGAAAATAGCCTCAGTAATTAAAATCTAAAAAGGTTGTTTGAGTCAACCCAAAATCTAAGAAAGTTGTTTTAGTAAGTCTCCCTTATTTTTATACACTTTTGTCTTACGAGAACCACATTGATAATGAAAAATATTGTTTCATGTTTCTTGTTTTTATCTTACCAAAAGAGTAATGTATTTTGACTAAGACAGTCAAGATGGCTTTCAGACTTGTTTGATAAGGAGAAGATGCAGGTTGTGAACGCTTACATCGTGATTGGCTCTGTTTTATCTTGCTTCTGATGCTCTGTTTTTGGTAGTTATGGTCTGGTTAAGACACTTTTTTAAACTTTCATATGTTGTTCTAAAATCTTGATAATCCATTTAACATTTCAGACCATGTACAGTAAAATCTCTATAAATTAATAATGTTGGGACTTTGAAAAATTATTATTTTAAAGAGATATTAGTTTATCGATAAATTAATATTTATTAATTTATAAAGAGAAATCCTTTTTAGGTAAGATTTTTCTTAATTTGTTTTTTGAATTATGTTATATTATGGAATTTAATGAATCTATTTGCAAAAATGACATAAAATTTTGATTAAAATGTTTGACTATCGTAATAGAGTGGATGATATTATCATAATAGACGATCAAATTAAAATGGTATACTATGTATAAAATTTAGAACAATCATGGTTATTATCCCTAATGTCGATGAATATATTTAGAAAGAGTTATGTATAAAGAATCAATTATTTTGCCTAGAAAATAATTATGAAAGTTTTTGATGTAATACGTAAATTTAAAGATAAGGTCTAATGAGAATTTTCATTTTTAAGTAAAAAAAAAAATCATTAAAACTATGTTTACTACATTATCATATCTTATTATATAAATCTTGATGCGTCAAACATAATAATTCATAAGATCGTGACACGTGTCAAATCGATCGACCAAGATTTAATTTAGATTTTGTATTTATCTTCAAAAAATTAATCACATTTCAATTAATATTACTTTATGAGGATTATTTATTAATTTGTCTTTTTATATGTAGGTTTTGTATTTATCTTAAATTTATTTAATTATGTTCAAATTAATATTAATTAATAAGCATGATTTGTTATGATTTCCTTTTTAGTTTTGTAATCTACCAATTTTTTTTTCTCCTCACATTATATCTTCCTGTTTAATCTAATAAGATAATTACATGTTGAAAAAGAAGAAGAAAAAAAAGATAATACATATGTAATAATTTTTTTACTCCAAATAGATTTAGGTGTACATATCCAATTCTTTAAGGATTACAAGATTTTTATCTATATAACATCCTTTCGTGATTTTTTAATCTTTTCACCAAACAATTTCAAATTTCAATAGTCTATTCACACGTTTCTTACCTTTGTAAACTTAAGATTGATTGTTCTTTTTAATATTTTTGCTCTCATACTAAATTTGATCCATATGTTTTTCCTTTCTATATTGTTTTTTTCTTGCATATTCACCATGATTAATGTTCTTTGATCATGAGGCATTGATCATCATGCTCATGAGCATGAGTTTTTCTAAATCACTTTAGTCGTCTTTTTGTGATAATTGGTTTGATTTTGGTTTTTATGTTTTTTTAGATTTTGTAGTTTAGATCGGTGGTAACCATAATAAGATATGATTTCTTTATCGATGTTTTTTTATATTTTCTTTACGTGTTTTTTATCTAACGTGATTTCTAATAGTAGTCCATATATAACGTTATACACTCTATTTGATATTATTTACTCACCTAGCTACGATAAGAAATTAAGAATGTTACAATTTTTAACTAATTTACATTTTTTTGATGATGGATCTTTAAGATCCTGATTGTTGTGAATTATTTGTTTATTTTTTTGTGCCTCATTAGTATAGAAGTTTGAACCTGTTTGATTTTGTATTTTTTTAATGTAAGCCATCAAACCAAAAAATTTCATAAGGTGATTCGAATAGATGTGATCTTAAAATATATGGCAATAGTTTTTAATAAATTTAGTGATTTTGTACTTTTGATCTACGAATAAAAAAAACCAGAACAAGGGAAGATTAAACGATTGATCAAAGACTTATTTGTTATTAGATAAAACAAATATGAGCTTGAGATAGTTAAGGTATGCATACGAGTCTGGAGGTTTCAACATACATTGACCTAAAAGAGACCTCAGTAGTAGTCGTTCTAATCGTTTTGTTACCGTGATAAATTTTTAAGTCTAAATAAATTTAGATTTACATATCCAAATAGATTTAAATCTATAACTTTTCGATTCCAAATAAATTATAGTAGACGATGGAAACGACTTTACCACTTTTGTTTTATTTGATGATTTGCTTCAAAAATCTTTGGCACAACGGCTACGGACGTAAGAATTATTTATATTTATGCTTTTTCCCAAAATTTTGATCTATTTATTAATTATTTAAAGATCGTATCAAAATTTCACAGTTTTTAAATATATTCGACAATTTAAAGGTAAAATATATTTTTAATATTCTATTTTGCAAGATATTGTTTCATCATATTTTCTAATTTAACACAATCGTTTTTTGTCGCTATGTTCAGACAAGTTTAGATGATGGAAACAAATGTGAAGATTGCAAAGAGCATGAAGAACCAACCGGAGTTCTCGAAAGTAACCACGAACAAAAGACTGACTTGATGTTTAACCTTCTATAATAATAAATAGAATATATTTTTCTGTCTCTTTTTTCCTATTATACTATTAAAACGATAAGTTTTACTTAGTGGTTTTATTTTGTTTGCCCCTTTTTAATGGATTCGTTATATTAATAAAGCTTTTTTATAAGATAGCTTGATATATAAATTATTTGTTTCAAAGATCAGATCTATAAAATTTTGATGCCACCATATTTCCAAATCATCATAAGAAACAACTTAATAGATATATGATCTCAAACTGATAATCACCTAACAGAAAACGGTAATCCAAATATTATCAGTTTAAAAAAAATTAGTTTCAATAATGAAATGAAGGGGTTCTTCACCGTCAAAACAAAAGAGTAAAGAAAATTAAACCTTTAAAGTGAAGTAAAAAAAATAGAATAGGTCCAGAGATATTATTATTACTAAAGATAAAAAACAATGTTTAAAATCAATGTATATTTTCTCAATACAAAGTTTAATCAATCCCACTGGCAAAAGGAATATACTTTTCCTTTTATGGACAAAAGTAAAAATAAAATTTAACTAATGCTATTGGGAAAAGAGATATACTAATGTACATATATATCAGAACAACATACATAGCATAAATTTTAAATTTCAATTGTGGCATTAAATAACAACACTACAGAGAGTTATAAATTTAGCGAGAAAATAAAAAGCAACGAGCAAAAGAAACCGACGTTGACGTACCATGAATGATGATCAGAATGCTATGAGCGAGAAGATGCTTATAGATAAACCTAATATACAGCTGAATTTAGATAGACTTCACACATAGTACACAATCTAAATTAATGTGTAAGTATGAAACAAAATTTTTGTATGAAATATATTTTAAAATTTCTTGCTCTAACTTTACTTATTTATGTACGGGCACCATTATTCATTTAAATTAAAGTAATCTTTTCCTTGCGTTCCATTTCTCTTCTATAAACTTTAATTCATACTTTTATTTATTCTATACATTACACAATTTTTTTAATAATTTTATATAACAAATAATAGTTCAAACAACAAACCCGTGCAACACACAGGTCCTTCACCTAGTATATATATATATATACATAATTATATACGATTATTAACTTATACTATTATTGGGGCCATATTTTACACAGGAGTTTCAAAAAATTATTATTTTATCATTTTATCGAATTTCGCTAATTTTTACATTGACCCGACTCGGGACTGAAAGATTTTATTAATTTATGGTGATTATTAATTTATAGAGTATTAATTTATGGAAGTTCTACTGTAGTTTCTTATAGTTGTAAACATGTATATATACAAACAGTAATATTTAGTTCAACTCACGGTTGACCCACGGTCCAACCGGTTCGACCCGGAGACCCGGACACTATTCCGGTTCGTCGTCCGGGTCGGGCATCAAAACATTGGTTTGTAGCCATCTTTTGATATTGAATTTTTGCTATTTTTGAAAAAAATCAAAAGAAATAGTGATATTTTTGAAACAAAAACTTAAAAATGTGGGTTTTTTTTCCTACTATTAAACACGATGACTGATAATGTAACATACAACTAGAAAACATTTGATACATAATTTGATTTAAAAATAATAATAATATATTGTGACAAAAAATACATAAATATATATTACGTAATTTGGCTTACATCAATAAATTTAAATTGCGTGAAATTTATAATGGTAGGTTTTCAATCAATTGCAAATGGTTATGCACGCTAAAAGATTGAGGGACCAACATTTCTATGGTAGGTTAGACATTTGAATCGTGATTTTTTCCCCACGATTAGTAAATGTCTCTCTCTTGAAAAAGATAGTCATTCACGCTTGATCATGAATTATAAATGATGTTCAATAAGGGAGACTTACTAGAATAACCTTCTTAGATTTTTGTCTAACTCAAACAACCTTCTTAGATTTTAATTACTGGGGCTATTTTCGAGTCCGTTTTACCCTTTTTCTTTTGATAACAAAAAATGTATTTACGAAAATGCCATTAATGAAACACGCCAAATAGGCGCGAAAGTTTCCGGCCTAAAAAAAATAAGTCTACCGATATGTGATGGTAGACTTATTTGAGTTCTGGTAGACTTATTTTTTTGTCCGTAGACTTATTTGAGGAGCGGTAGACTTATTTTTGAGCGGTAGACTTATTGTGTCTCCTTTGGTGGTAGACTTATTTCCGAATGGTAGACTTATTTTCTCTGCGATAGACTTATTTTCCCATAGCGGTAGACTTATTTTTTGCGGTAGACTTTTTCTTCGAATGGTAGATTTAATTCCGTAGACTTATTTTCAACGGTAGATTTATTTTTCTTCGATGGTAAATTTATTTTGACTGGTAGATTTGTTTCCTTTGGTGGTAGATTTTTAGTCATAGTGACGGTAGATTTATAGTGACGGTAGACTTATTTTAGTAGCGGTAGACTTATAATGTGCGGTAGACTTTTTCATCGTGGTGGTAGATTTATTTTGTGTTTAGTTGTGGTAGACTTATTGTAGTAGTGGTAGACTTATAGTTAGCGGTAGACTTATTTCGTATTTTCGGTCAACGAATCCAACCGTTGACTGGTAGACTTATTTTTTTAGGATCAATGGTGGTAGACTTATGCGTTTTTAGCGATAGAAGCGGTAAATTTTTTTTACCCAGGGTTAGTGATAGTAGACTTTTTATCAAACTTAGTGACGGTAGACTTTTTTTCACATTAGACATTTGGTAGACTTATTTGTGATAGCGGTAGACTTATTGTACTTGGTGGTAGACTTATTTCATATTTAGGAATTTATAGTTGTGGTAGACTTATTTTCGAACTTAGTGACGGTAGACTTATTTGTGATAGTGGTAGACTTATTGTACTTGGTGGTAGACTTATTTCCTGTTTAGGAATTTATATTGGTGGTAGACTTATTTTCGAACTTAGTGACGGTAGACTTATTTGTTATAACGGTAGACTTATTGTACTTGGTGGTAGACTTATTTCCTGTTTAGGAATTTATGTGGTGGTAGACTTATTTTGGTAGGTGGTAGAGTTAGTTGAAGGGAACGGAAATGTCGATTTTACCCTTTCAAAATAGACAAATTTGCACGAAAAACCAGCAACAATGGTGATGAACTAGGGTTTACAGCCGCTTAGGTTAGATCTTTGCGAAGTGATTTTTTGAACTTTCCTTGTTTTCTAAAGTTCTTTTCGAACGAGTGAACCTGTTGGAGTGAACTTGAACGAGGTCCAATGAAACAAATTGTTCTTGTCTGTGGTAGATGGAGTTTTTCGAAGAATGGATGGGCGTTCGAGGTTGACAACTCAAAAGGTGGTAGAGTTCTTGGGTTAGATCATGCAACCTCGTTCAACAATTTCCTTTGAATGGTGTATGAAGATTTCGGAATCGATGAACAAATTTTCGAGGTAAAATTGAGTTACCTTTTACCAAGCTTAGCTCTAGATACACCACCGATTTTCGTTGCAAATTCAAGACAGTTCAAGAGTTTTGTACTACAATATAAGAAGAAAATGATTCGTCTATGCGTGGAGATTAGTGAAAAAGAAAAAAAACAGTTTAAAAGAGAGAGAAGTGGATGCAAGAAGGGAGAACCTATAGATGAAGATGATGAAGATGATGAAGATGATGAAGATGATGATTGTAGATTTGACTATTGCGATGATTCAGACGGTGCAAGCTCGGACGATGATGAATACGGGAGGCGTGGTAGACTTTCAAATGATGACGACGACGCCGCCATGGAAACTCTACCACCGAAGAAAAGGGGTCTACCATCGATTCCAGATGGCGTGAAGTTAGAAATGAGGTCGGTAGACTTAGCGGTTGGGCAACGTTATGCCACAAAAGAGGACTTGGAGAGGAGATTATTTCTGTTGCACGTAAGTTTGACTTTAACGTCGGACACTCAACTCCAACGTTGTTGACGGTTAGTTGTTGGGTGGAAGGATGTACGTGGAGGGTTCGTGCTTCAACTATTGGAGACAGTCCCAGTTTCCATATCAAGACTTATAATGGAAACCACTCTTGTTCTGTGACTGATCGTTCAACCCGTGCTCGTAAAGCAACGTATCAGGTGTTAGGTCGTCTCTACAAAGATTTCATTGGTGGTGTTGGACCAACAGTCTTGCCAAGTCATGTTGCCGATGCAATAAGGAAACGTTTCAGAATAAAGGTACTTTAAACGATGGTAGACTTATTTTCTGCTTGATGGTAGACTTATTTTCTGTTTGATGGTAGACTTATTGTTGTTCACTTATTGTTGTTCGATGGTAGACTTATTTTCTGTTTGATGGTAGACTTATTTTCGTTTGATGGTAGACTTATTTTCGTTTGATGGTAGACTTATTTTCTTTTCGATGGTAGACTTATTTGCGTTTGATGGTAGACTTATTTCTGTTTGATGGTAGACTTATTGTTGTTCGATGGTAGACTTATTTTCTGTTTTATGGTATACTTATTTTCTGTTTGGTTTGACGGTAGACTTATTTTTTGTGTGATGGTAGACTTATTTCTGTTTGATGGTAGACTTATTTTCTGTATGATGGTACACTTATTTTGTGTGTCATGGTAGACTTATTTTGTGTTTGATGGTAGACTTATTTTGTGTTTGATGGTAGACTTATTTCTGTTTGATGGTAGACTTATTTTGTGTTTGATGGTAGACTTATTTTGTGTTTGATGGTAGACTTATTTCTGTTTGATGGTAGACTTATTTTCTGGTTGATGGTAGACTTATTTTCTGTTTGATGGTAGACTTATTTTGTGTTTGATGGTAGACTTATTTTCGTTTGATGGTAGAGTTATTCTCGTTTGATGGTCACAGGTTGAGTATTGGAAAGCCCATCGAGCATTAAAGTATGCAAGGCAATTGGTTAGAGGAAGCGCTGAGAATGGGTACGAAGAACTTCCCACGTACTTATACATGATTAGGAGAGCTAATCCATGGACACTTATAAAGCTGGAAGTCGATGGTGAAAATAGGTTCAAGTTTCTTTTCCTTGCATTTAGCGCAAGCATATATGGTTTCAAGTATATGAGGAAGGTAGTTGTGGTGGATGGGACATATTTGAAAGGTAAGTACAAAGGTACTTTACTGATTGTCACGACACAAGATGGAAATTTTAACATATTTCCTATTGCTTTCGGTGTTGTTGATACTGAGAATGATGAGTCTTGGGAGTGGTTCTTTAGACAGTTAAGCCGAGTAATCGCAGATGATGAAGGTCTTGCGATTATCTCAGATAGGCATAGATCAATATCGAAGGTGATTGGGAAGGTATACCCGCGTGCTTCTCGTGGTATTTGCACATATCATCTGCATAAAAACATTTTGCTGAAATTCAAAGGTGGAGAATCATTCGGACTAGTGAAGAAGGCAGCGAAGGCATATACACTTCAAGAGTTTAATGAGTTATTTGGGCAGATTGAGGCGTTGTATCCTGCTCTTCATACTTATTTAGAGGGAGCCGATGTTCGTTTATGGACTCGAGTGCATTTTCCCGGTCATAGATACAACTTCCTGACAAGCAACATAGCAGAATCTATTAATAAGGTCCTATCTCCTGCGCGCGGGTATCCAATAGTGGAACTTCTGGATACTATTAGGTCGATGTTGACAAGGTGGTTTGCTACAAGAAGGAAAAAAGCAAGTTTAATGACCACAACCTTGACCACTGCGGTGGAGAAACAGCTTCAAGTAAAATATTTGTTATGGTAGATTTAATAAGCATGTTGTTATAGATTTAATTTGCATGTGCTAAAGTAGATTTAATAGGCATGTTATGGTTGATTTATAGACAACTGAGGGTAGATTAATACTTGTTTGCCTTTTTTCGTAAACAGGATAGGGTTGAGAACGCTAAGCTTTGGACTGTGCAAGAGATTAATGACAACGAAATAGAAGTAACGTTGGGGTCATCATTGCATGTGGTGAATCTGACATCAAATAGTTGTACTTGCAAAAGGTTTGACAAGGATAGAATTCCTTGTGTTCATGTCATTACAGCAGCGGAAACAGTGAAGAAGTCACAGATCGCCCTTGCACATCCCTACTTCCATATAAAGAACTTGTTCAAGGGTTACTCAAAAAGTATTATGCCACGAGATATTGCGCTTCCAGCGCCGGAAATTGTGGTAACAAAAGTCTGTAAACCTCCGGTTGTTCGGGAACCACCAGGTAGGCCAAGACTTTCCCGGATTAAAAGTGCTTTAGAAATAGCCATGGCTCGGAAACGAAGTAGGAAAGAACCCAAGTGCTCAAACTGTCTTCATCATGGCCACAATCGTGCGACTTGCAAAGCTTAATCATGTATGTTATGTTATGTAATTTGATTAACATAATGGTTGCGAAACACATAGGAAACAGAAAATAAGTCTACCATCGAACAACAATAAATCTACCATCAAAGAGAAAATAAGTCTACCGTCAAACAAATATATGTCTACCATCGAACAAAAATAAGTCTACCATCAAAGAGAAAATAAGTCTACCATCGAAGGTAAATAAGTCTACCATCAAAGAGAAAATAAGTCTACCATCAAACAGAAATAAATCTACCATTAAAGGAAAATAAGTCTACCATCAAAGGAAAATAAGTCTACCATTAAAGGCAAATAAGTCTACCATGAAAGGAAAATAAGTCTACCATAAAAGGAAAATAAGTCTACCATCAAAGGAAAATAAGTCTACCATCAAAGAGAAAATAAGTCTACCATCGAAGGCAAATAAGTCTACCGTCAAACAAATATAAGTCTACCATCGAAGGCAAATAAGTCTACCATCAAAGAGAAGATAAGTCTACCATCAAACAAAAATAAGTCTACCATCACACAGAAAATAAGTCTAACATCGAACATAAATTAATCTACCATTAAAGGAAAATAAGTCTACCATCAAAGACCTAAGAAGTCTACCATCAAAGAGCTAAAAAGTCTACCATCAAAGAGCTAAAAAGTCTACCATCAAACAACTATAAGTCTACCATCAAACAACTATAAGTCTACCATTAAACAGAATATAAGTCTACCATCAAAGGAAAATAAGTCTACCATCAAAGGAAAATAAGTCTACCATCAAACAGAAAATGGTCTGATTGAAGGTTTACCATACCATAAAATGAAATTAAGTCTGAAAATGTTGTCAATACATTTTCGCTACAGAAGTCTACCAAACTTTCGAAGGACCACTAAATCTACTCCAATGGTGATACTAAACATGGTCCTTCAAAAGTATGCAAAATATCCAATAAGTGTACTACCAAATGAAAATAAATCTACCACTGCATACACAAAAGTCTATGACTACATACACAAATCCGACTATCCTGAATCTGTCTGTAACGGAACTTTGTCGTCTGGATTAGTGCTTGGGTTTGGGTCGGAGACCTGTATGGCCAGGTCTACAAATGGTGCCTCCTCCAGGATATCAGCCGTAAGTTTTAGACGAATAGCAGGCACAGTTGCATCGCAAATCCCATCCATTGTATGTCCTAGAGCTAGACATTCTAAGAATTTCACAGTGTAGACACCACAGTCAACTGATTGGATGTTTTGGGGTATGTTTGATTTTTTCCTGTAGAATTGAAACGCAGCCTCAGTCATCCCCTTCCTTTTTTCAGGTGGTGCAACAGCTTTAAGCAACTTAGGAATCATCTTCGTCTATGGTCTGCATGACTCGGCCACAACGTTGTCCTGGTAACCCGAGAGGATGCTATCGTACACTTTGACATTCATGTTAACTAGGTCTACCACAACACCCACCCAATGCACGTCGTTGATATTATGAGCTATGTACAATGTATCAACATCCGTTACCCATTTCTGGTGGGTTGGACAAAACGTGGGAGTTAGGCCATTGTACATGTTGATATACCCCTCGCCGAATAAAAAGGTCTTCTCTTTACCTTTGAAGTCCCTTTTGTACTCTTGACACCAAAGATTCCCAAATATCGGATCCATAAAGGCTATCCTTTCACTGGTAAAAGGGGTAGGACGTTGCATAGCCCTTTTTCGCAACAAGTCCATTGCAGCCCCCATTTGCTGCAAAATAATTTAACCAAAAGTAAATAAACCTGGCACAAAAATTATAGATAAGTCTACCATCAAACAAAAATAAGTCTACCATCAAACAAAAATAAGTCTACCATCGAACAACAATAAGTCTACCATCAAACGAAAATAAGTCTACCATCAAACAAAAATAAGTCTACCATCAAAGGAAAATAAGTCTACCATCAAAGGAAAATAAGTCTACCATCAAAGGAAAATAAGTCTATCATCAAACGAAAATAAGTCTACCATCAAAGGAAAATAAGTCTACCATCAAAGGCAAATAAGTCTACCATCAAAGGAAAATAAGTCTACCATCAAACAAATTTAAGTCTACCATCAAAGGAAAATAAGTCTACCATCGAACAACTATAAGTCTACCCTCAAAGGAAAATAAGTCTACCATCAAACGAGAATAAGTCTACTATCAAACGAAAAAAAGTCTACCATCAAACAGAAAATAAGTCTAACATTTAAACGAAAATACGTCTACCACTAAGTACAAATAAGTCTACCATCAAACGAAAATAAGTCAATAGTAGATTTAATTACCTCACTATTTAGCCATCCATATCGAGTGTGTGGCCACATTTCTTTAGCTGTCATAATTCCCAAATAGAACTCCACTAGTGGCAGAGTGTTTTCAAATGGGTTGTCTCTGACATAGAACCATATGTCAAATGGTTAGAAGGATGAAATTTTTGGTGCATTGAATAAGACGTTTCTATTAAAATGACTATTAAAAGGACAAATGACTTACATATCTTGATTCACGTAGTCCATCAACTTTTCCTGCCTATGCTGGTCCACCGGCGCAAAAGGATTGTAGACAACGGAAGAAGGAACTGTTCCAGCCATGATTCGTACGGTCCCAGAGTGTCCTATAAATGGGGACTTCTGAGACGGAGCAAGATTTTTATTGCGACCTACGGGGGGAACCTCCAAATCATCTTTGTTTGACAACTTTGTAATAGCATCAAAAGCAGTGGTCAATGCATCATTGACCTGCTTCGCCTTTATATCATCTTCATCATCAGATGAAGATGAGTACGCGTAATGCATCATTCTGCGCCGACTAGGAGGTGTAACAAAATCAGAATCAGATCTTTCCTTCTCTTTCCCAGAATCAGCAATAGCATCTTTTGTCTACAAGTTAAGTTAAGGATTGAGTTAAATAAGTCCCAATAAGTCTACCACTAAGTACAAATAAGTCTACCATCAAACGAAAATAAGTCTACCATCCAACAACAATAAGTCTACCATAAAACAGAAAATAAGTCTACCACTAAGTACAAATAAGTCTACAGGCGAACAAAAATAAGTCTACCGTCAAACATAAAATAAGTCTACCGTCAAACAAAAATAAGTCTACCATGTACGTACCAGATCGTGGATTTCGACACAGTCAGCTCCTGTCTTCCTTTTAACCGGTGTAGATTCCGTCTCGTTCTCTTTAAACGTTAATCTTTTACTCTACAGCTCCAAACAATGTATAAGGAATGAGTGAAATGGAACTAAGATTGTTGAAAATCAAACTACAAAGAAGAATTACTTCCCACCTTCAAACCAAAAAAAGTCTACCATCAAACGGAAATAAGTCTACCATCAAAGGAAAATAAGTCTACCATCAAAGAGAAAATAAGTCTACCATCAAACGAGAATAACTCTACCATGAAGCGAAAATAAGTCTACCATCAGACGAAAATAAGTCTACCAGCAAACAAAAATAAGTCTACCATCAAACACAAAATAAGTCTACCAACAAACACAAAATAAGTCTACCATCAAACAGAAAATAAGTCTACCATCAAACACAATATAAGTCTACCATCAAACACAAAATAAGTCTACCATCAAACAGAAATAAATCTACCATCAAACACAAAATAAGTCTACCAACAAACACAAAATAAGTCTACCATCAAACAGAAAATAAGTCTACCATCAAACACAATATAAGTCTACCATCAAACGAAAATAAGTCTACCATCAAACACAAAATAAGTCTACCATCAAACACAAAAGAAGTCATCTATATACGTACCAGATCGTGGATTTCGACACACTCAGCTCCTTTCCTCCTTTTATCCGCTGTAGATTCCGTCTCCTTCTCTTTAAGAGTTATTCTTTTTCTCTACAGCTCCGAACAATGTATAAGTAATGAATCGAATGGCAGTAAGAAAATTTGTTGAAAATCAAACTACAATGGAGAATAACTTCCCACCTTCTTTTTAGCTTCAACCTTCTCCAAGGCTGTTAAAGGTTTGCTTTTCTGTTTGCTTTTCTGCACAGGTGCCACAGATTTGCTTTTCCCTTTTCGCTGGTCAGTTCGTGTAGCCTTTTCATCCGGCTTTCTAACTACACGGCTAACTGCCAAATTTGTTTTTGTTGTTGGTTGTTGTTCCATCCAAGACTGATAAGAAAAGTAGAGGAAAAATGTTCAAACAGCTGTATCAGTTCATATAAGTCTACCATAACACACTAATAAATCTACCACGCCTTAACATAGAAGTTCAGGAAAACATGTAAATAAGTCTAAAACATGGTTCCCATATATCTACCATCGGCTTAGAAAAGACTCTTACGTACCAGATCATCGTCCTCCACAAATGCATCTCCGCCATCTCCAGTGTTTGACTGTTCATCTACCGCAGTCAAGACATTCCCTTTTCCCTCCAGAGCTGTAAGCCTAGTATCAAAGTTGATAATTGTGCTCGCCATTCCCTGAAGGAGCTTAAGCACTTCAACAATATCTCCACCTTCGGTCTCCTTCTTTTTCTTTAGTTTTGGAATGTTTTTTATTTGGATACCCAAATCACATTCCTCGTCACTATCCTCGTCACCCGAAGTGTCAGATCGCATCTTCCTCTTCCCATGCTTCACCTTCTCCTTCTCCTTCTTTTTCTCTTTCTTTTCAGCCGGAGAGTCATCCTCATCCTCACTTTATTCAACAACAACCTTAGCCTTCATCTTCTTGCTCTTCTTTATGTTCTTTTTCTTTTCAACAGGAGAGTCATCCTCATCCTCATCATCACTTTCCTCAACCACCTTAGCCTTGTTCTTCTTTTTCTTAGAACCCGGAGAGTCAGCTTTAGTCTTACTCTTCTTTTTCTTAGAAACCGGAGCATCTAACTCCCAAAAATCTTCATCCATGCATCCACCAAGAATGTCGCGGATCATGTTATTAAGTTTGAAATCTTCTGCATCAATCCATGTAGGGTAAATGAATTCGAGAGGCTTCACCACTAAGTGTCTGATACGAACCTATAAAGAACATTATTGCAAAAACAAAGAAAGAGATTATTAATAAAAGTCTACCATCAAACAGACAAATAAGTCTACCATCAAAGAGCTAAAAAGTCTACCATCAAACAGACAAATAAGTCTACCATCAAAGTGCTAAAAAGTCTACCATCAAATGAAAATAAGTCTACCATCAAAGACCTAAAAAGTCTACCATCAAAGAGCTAATAAGTCTACCATCAAACAAAAATAAGTCTACCATAACTTTACCATCAAACAGACAGTAACTCTACCATCAAACAAAAATAAGTCTACCATCAAACTGAAATTACCTTGTTGTTGTTGGAGGATTTCTTATCCTCCTCCATCACCTGTTCCAGGTTGTACCTTCCTCGGCCTCCACCCCAATGTAGCATAGGAACACCTCCTTCTCTTCTCTTCCCAAATCTTTCCCCTAAAATGGGAACTGCCTCGTAAATCCAAACAAGCAACGCATGAACACACCCATGGAGTGTGATCTTTTTCATGTCCGTCACTTGCATGGACGAAATCAGAGATTCAAAGGACACTCGTCCCCATGGATAACTCTCGAAAGCCTCGGGATCCATCACCCTTTTTGCAGCTTTCAAAGGGATTCTACTATCACGAGCGTAACCATACACTCCAACATGCAAAATAAACAACAGAGCTATCATTCTCTTCTTCTCCTCACTCCACGTCCTGATTTTTTAAAACAGGACCAACAGCTCAGACCACTTTGGTCCCTCCCCAACTGGGACACCAATTTCTTCCCAAAACTGTGTGTGGTCAATGTCCCAACCATCATTTGCATCAGCCTCACCACAGTTCATCTGGGTTACCTCTTCAAACTCATTCAACAAAAATCTAACAGGCCGACCACCAAACAAGGACCACATCTCATAGAACCTTGCAATTTTCAATTGGTTTGAGAGGAAATGAGTCACCGTCGCACCTGAGAAATTGAATTTCCGTGCAGCAAGCTTCAGAATTATTCCAACTGAGGAATTATTCATTATATCATTGTACACGTCTTCACCAACCGCTTCCCCCATTTTCTCAAAGTCGTGCAACATGCAATTGTGATGCATGCTTCTTTGCCCCGATGGTGACAATCCAGCCGGAAACCTTCTCGATGGATATATCTTTCGCACAATCGAGGAAGTCATATCTGCACATATCAGTAATTATAAGTCTCCATCACAACAAAATAAATCTACCATCAAATGAAAAGTAAAATAATTCTTCAACAAAAAATAAATCTACCATTACATAAAATAAATCTACCATCAAACGAAAATAAGTCTACCATCAAACGAAAATAAGTCTACCATCAAATGAAAATAAGTCTACCATCAAACAGAAACTAAATCTACCATCAAACGAAAATTAAGTCTACCATCAAACGAAAATAAGTCTACCATCAAACGAAAATAAGTCTACCATCAAATGAAAATATGTCTACCACAGAAAATAAATCTACCGTCAAACGAAAATTAAGTCTACCATCAAACAGAAAATAAGTCTACCATCAAACAAACATAAGTCTACCATCAAACGAAAATAAGTCTACCATCAAACAGAAAATAAGTCTACCATCAAACAAAAAATAAGTCCCATTAAACAAAAAATAAGTCTACCATCACATAAAATATAAGTCTACCATCACATAAAATAAATCTACCGCTACTTAAAATAAATCTACCACCACAGAGATTAACAAATCTACGATACCAATCTTTTCTCTTACTTTATCTGCGAATATCGACGCCGGAATCTGGGTTTTCACAACCGAAACTGAAATAAATATACAGATTTCAGATTAGGGTTTTCGTCAATCGTACAAGACTTCCACAAACCAAACCAAAAACGGTTAGAATAAACTGAATACCTCTTTTCAATGCACGAAATCGATAACCCACCGCTTGACGGAACTTTGCTTCGCCGGAATTTCGAAAACCTAAAACCGACAGACGCAAAATTTACTTCAAATTCCGTAAAAACTCCTTACCGAATACTCGTCATGGATAGAGAAGGCGAAAACTCATTAAAGAAATCGAAACTTACCGTCAAATCAACGTCGCTTGAACAATCGCCAAAATCGACGGTTACGCAGAAGGTGAAGAAGAAGAACGTTTTTTGCGTTTATGTTTTTTTTTTCCTTTTTTTTTATATGTTCAGTTTTTTTTTTTTTAGTGGCAAAACCGTTAATAAACGGTTTTGCCATTTTTTAAAGGTCTTTATAACCTTTTTTAGAAATAAAATTAGAGCTCAAACATATAAAAGTCTTTTGAGTAAACCATATATCTAAGAAGGTCTTTTGAGTAATTATCTCGTTCAATAATCATTACGTTTTTTCCTTTGACTTGTCTTCATTTTTTCCCCAAAATCTCCCAACCAAACGATCCCATGTCCGAGTGATAACGATGCTCCCAAATTTTACAACAACTCGTTTTAAGTTCTGATAATGACTTCAAACAGTCTCATGAGTGTATACGTTTACATTTGTCCCAAATCACAATATTAATCACATGGAATAATTATATATCACATAACATAAAAAAGGACCCTACTTGAAGATATTAGTTGAAAACATCTTAAAGAAAAGGACCCTACATGTGAACAACTAAGAGATAATTACCACATAAATTATAAAATTTGAATAAAAAGTTGGGACAAAGCTATTTTTGTGAAAACATTAATTCATTCATTTGGTAAGGTACAAATCTAGATGATTAGAAGTTTTGAATGAAATCAATAATTTGAAAGATAATACTTTGTTTTCAGTTTAAGAAGTATAAGATTTATTTCCTCATTTAAATATAGAGAAAAAAATTGATTATAGAAAATGCTTGAATATATTTTTTCATCTTTTTATATGCACCATAATATGAAATGCATGGATGATAATAAATGAATTTAGCTAAACAATATCCTGAAACTTTATAAAACTCGAACTTCTGTGACTGATATTTTTCACAAAAATGAGTTAGTAAAGATTAATAAAGATTGACGCATAAAAGAATACAAATTAATCAATAAAGTTATTACATAGGTAGCATGGAAACGGAACCATAAACGTATACATCATTTTTTTTTAAAAATTAGGCAACGGATACATTTTAGAAATGCATATATATGTTTATATATATATATATAACAACAACATCAAAAAAAAATTAAAATATGTAAATATTAATTATATACATAAATATTAAATAGTTTAACAGAAACTAAAAATTATAATAATTTTGTTGTTTTAACCTATAAAAATATTAGATATATCTCTATATTTCTAAACTATTTAATTAATATGTTAAAAAACGTTTTTGTCGCATTTCGAACACGAAATCATCGAACGTTTCATCATTGTAGTAAACGCATTTAATAGAGTGTCAGAAAAATTCGGTTTCCGAAACAATTTTGAAACGGACAACGCAACTCATACGGAGTTTCCATGTGACCTAGGTTATTACATGTGAGTAATTCATATACAAATCAATCTCTGGTGATTATTTATAGTGTAAAGCATTGTAATAATTTATCATAAGAAAACAACAAAAGGATATGTACATGCTATTTATATTTTCTTAAATATTGTAACTGTTTTCAAAATATTCAGTATATTTGATGGAGTAAACTTGTAAAACTGTATATTATATGGGAGTAAACTTGTAAAAACTGTATATATATGTATATATATTTGTATTAATATGTAATTTAATCACACGCATGGGCGAATCCATTTAAAAGATAGGGGGGTCAGCTGACCCCATTAAAAACAAAATACTGTGATTTTTTAGCTTAATGACATAAAATTCATTCAGCTCAATCGGTTAAATTCTCTACTTTTGACCCCTTAATTTGAGTTTAAGTCTCATTTTTGCACCCTAATTTTCGTTTTTATCATTATTTACTTGGACTTAAGGTCCAACTCCATCACTTTATATAATAAACACATATGATTTACCTTATAGTACTTTATATAACAAATATTTAGCATGATATTATATTTAAAAACAAATAATTAAATTTTGATCTCGGTAAAAAAAATTTTCTAGATTCGCCACTCACACGAGTGATTTTTGATTAAAAAAAATTACATTATGAGGAAAAAAAGTCTACAGTGTTGGTGAAAATTACAAATACACGTATATCACAAAAATATACTAAAACTACTAGATACTTTTTTGGACTGATATATTTACAGTTTTCTTCGAATGCTTTACACGAAATCAAAACGGGCATTTTCACGATTGTTCGGCGCCGCCACGTGGCAACAGTAACCTTCGTTGATTTTCAGCTTTTCCCACGTCACCTTTTTCCGCTGTTTATATTTTAATTAATTTGGCAGTATATATATTGCCCTCACTTTCTCCGTTTTTCCACTGAGAGAGAAACATCAACACCATTTACATATGTAGACATTCCTCATCGATTCTCCATTCTAGGCGATTGCGTTTTCGTGTTGTGTTGTGTAGTCCGGGTCAACTATTTTGGAAGGTATGGGTTCGTCCTTGTCCAATCTGAACGACGGGACGAATGGTTTGGCTATGGGACCTGGACTCGGAGATATCCCGGAGAGCTGCGTCGCCTGTGTGTTCATGTACCTGACTCCACCGGAGATTTGCAATCTGGCTCGATTGAGTCGTGCATTTCGCGGTGCGGCTTCGTCGGATTCGGTTTGGGAGAAGAAACTTCCTCCGAATTACCAAGATCTGCTCGATTTGTTGCCGCCGGAGAGGTATCATAGTCTCTCGAAGAAAGATATTTTCGCTGTGCTTTCTCGTCCAATCCCTTTTGACGATGATAATAAGGTGAATTCGTTGTTTGAGATTCGATGTGTTTTGATTTGGGAATTAGGGTTTTGAGTTTTGATTTTGGCAGGAACTATGGATTGACAGAGTTACAGGACGGGTTTGTATGGCGATTTCTGCGAGAGGAATGGCTATAACTGGAATTGAAGATCGGAGATATTGGAATTGGATGCCAACGGAAGAATCTAGGTACACTGTAGAATTTTTTTGGAAGTCATGATCATCACGATACTTTGGTATGTGATAATGACCTGTATTTTCATGAGCTGTTTGATCCCTGGCTTTCTCAGGCCTTTCTAGAACAATGCTTTCTTTAAGTATATAATAATAAGGCTTGGAAAGTTTGATTTAGTTGCCTATTTCTCTTAGTTTGTGTGAAAAGGTGACTCTGCTTTGGAGTTTTGATGAATAGCTTATAGACAATGAGTGTTCTTGCCTAGACTTTTGAAATGATCTTTGTGTAGCACATCATAAAGATTCTAGTTATGCTCAATACAATCAATGTATCGGTTTGTTTTATGTTTGTGGTTATGGAACAGATAAGTAAAATCTTTTTTCCATTTGACAGGTTCCATGTTGTAGCGTACTTACAGCAGATTTGGTGGTTTGAAGTTGATGGGACAGTGAGATTTCATCTCCCACCTGGTATATACTCTCTATCATTCAGAATCCATCTCGGGAAATTCACGAAAAGGCTGGGACGACGTGTGTGCCACTATGAACACACTCACGGCTGGGATTTAAAGCCGGTAAGGTTTTCGCTATCGACTTCTGATGGTCAAGAAGCATCGTGTGAATATTACTTGGAGGATTTAGAGAGAGAAGAAGCACTAGGGAAACACAAGCGCGGTTGCTGGATCGAGTATAGGGTCGGGGAATTCGTAGTGAAGGGTTCAGAACCATTAACCGAAATCCAATGGTCGATGAAACAGATTGATTGCACGCACTCCAAAGGCGGGTTATGTGTTGATTCAGTCTTCATAAACCCAATTGGTGATGTGAAAGAATACAGTAAGAAAAAAGCTTTTGTGAAATAGCTTGAAAGAAACAAGAAACACAAGCACACCAAAAATTCTTTTGAAGGTAATAAACAATATTACTGATGTTAAATTTTCTCCGTGGTTTATGTCGCCGTTTCAACTGGTTACCAAAGATTAGGGTATATTGAGTCGACGATGCAGTGAAATTTCATTTGATTCATTGTGCATTTCATCGAGTTTTTGTTTTGTTATTACTTCATAGTTCATACCCATTGTGTTACATATTTTTAGGCGAAGTCTCTGTGTAAGTTGTTATTTAAGAAAAAATCTTTTTGGTGTATACCCATTTTGAAGTTTGATTACCAAGACTATGAGTATCAGGATCCAACCAAAATTTATCTAAAATATTCTGTGTATGACTATTTCTTATTATTTTGTGGCTTGTTGTTTGTTTATCATATCCAAGAACTAGGGCTGGGCATTCGGATATTCGATCGGATTCGGGTCGGGTATTTCGGTTTTTCGGGTACTTCGGTAATGGGGTTTAGTACCCTATCGGGTATTTTATAAATTCGGGTCGGGTTCGGATAAAATGACTTCGGGTTCGGTTTTGGTTCAGTTATATCCGATGTGCAATCTATTTAAAAATATACTTCAAATATGAATTTGAATAGAACTCAAATTGATCAAAAACTTCAAAACAAAAATTCAAATGAACATAAATATCGAAAAAGAAATTCGGTTTTATTACTGTTTACATGAATTATCCAAAAATACCCGAGAAAATATCAAAAACAAAATTTTAAAAATTCAAATAGTGTTGATAATTTAGTTATTTTTATCCGAATATAATCTATACTATTCAAATGAACCAAAAATTATATAGAAATTATCTAAAATACATGAACATATCTAACCTTACATCCAATTATCTTTAGTTTAATTTATATTTGTGTTAGTTCGGATATCCGTTCGGTTATCGGTTCGGTCCGGGTTCGGATTCGGGTTTTCGGGTTTAGAAACATAGAACCCGATCGGATATTTCATAAATTCGGGTCGGGTTCGGATCGGGTAATTTGAGTCGGGTTCGGTTCGGTAATTCGGTTACGGGTAATTTGCCCACCCCTACCGAGAACCAAGATGGTATGCATAGGATTGGATGGAATAATTAAGCTATATAAAAAGCTTATCCAATTAAAATGCTTTAGAAGGTACATTATTTGAAAACAGATAGAGAATACAAAATGAAAAGTCAAGAGTCAAGACAATGAACATATAGAAACTAATTACATGCTGTAAATATGTACCATACAATCTATATTGAACATATTTTCATGTTGTGCATGATGTACATTTTTATCCTTCTTTGTTGTTTTGTTTTTAGACAAATTGGAATCTTTCCTTATTTTGTAGAGTTCTACGTACGTAAGGAAAGATATATGATACAAAATGAAAACAGATATATGAAACATATTTTCATTTTTTGTTGGTAGGATCTTCATTTTTTATCCTCATTTGTTGTAGTTAAAACAAAACAATAATGTTGTGTAGTAGTGGGCAATATATTATGTTATCAATGTCTGATTCACTTAGAAATTTAGAATATTCTAAACTTTTAGAGCCATATATGGAGAGTAGAATCGCACACAGTCAGAGCCGTGCTTAATGTGTATCAAAAGAGGCAAGTGCCTCATGCCCTACATTTTTTTAACTATATTTAGGGCCCCTAATTTTTAGAATTAAGTTGTTTAATGGTAAGTTTACAAAAAAATTTAGGACTTTCTTTCTATTTTAAATATATTTAGGGCTCCCAATTTTTAGAATTGAGTTGTTTAATGGTAAGTTTACAAAAATATTTAGAACTTTTCTTCTATAATACCGGCCTAATAATGACTTTTAATAAAACGAATAAAAAATGATCATATTTACACAATCTAAACTGATGATATTTTATGATTTTAATACACTTTATTACGTCGATCAAAATTTGTTTCACTTAATTTTTTTGCATAACACTACGAAATCGTATGTTTAATTGTATTTTATACGTTGAATACATTAATTCACATTAATTTGGTAACACAATTTCATTTAATAATGATCATATCTTTTTGCATAACTTTAGTATTATTTTATATAATAATTTTGGGGAAAAGTGAGCACATTTTTTAGTTTTGACTTGAGCTGTTCATTTTTAAATTTGCCTTAGACTCCTAAATACCTTAGCACGGTACTGCGCACAGTCACACACTCTTAAAGCCTGGATTGTTTTATACTGTAGCTAAAGGAAAATTTATTTTGTATAACAATGAATTTTATTCCACTAAGCGAACAAGATTTAAAGATTCTCTATAATAATTTGAAAATATCATGACAAATTCTATAAAAAAAATGTCAAGGTAGGTCCAAAAATATGATAACAAAAAGTAGTGGCAAGAGAAGAAATAGAGAAAAGCCATAGAGTGGTGGTGGTCGAGCCGAATTAGGAATGGCTAAGAAAGCATCGACCATCATATGACCGAGCCGGACTTGAGAAGATGTGGTCAAATGCAAACCGTCCGGTTCAAGAGGTAGACCCATCGCGTCAACACAATGCACATTCTCAAGCCCTGTCCCTAATTGAGCTTTTCTAACCGCGTCAAGATATGGTCCTGCTCCTGTTGCTAGTGCTACCTTTTTTTGTTGTTGTTTAGGTCCAAAAACAACAAAGAGAAGAACCAATAGAGTTTAGAAGAATGTAATAATCAAGACCTTATTTTAGAGTTTTGGTAAAGAACAAAAACGACCAAATTGAAAAGAAAAAAATTACAGCCTGGATTGGTACAATATAATACTATTAGCTACAGCCTGGATTAGTACATTCAATAATCACAAAATTAAATATAATAACTTACAACAGTATCAATATCACAAATGCATTAAATCAGTAACTAAACAAGCATTGTGATACTACAAAAAAAAAAAAAAAAACCCCTTCAAAAATGACATTTTTGCATGTATTCTCTTTTGTTTTCCAAAATTTGACTATTCTACATTGATTTTTAGTCTATGCGACATACCTGAATAATAGGAAGATTTGGCTGATTTAAATCACTTCGAAGATCACTAAAAAACTTCACTAGCCTCTTATTATAAACCGAAGCATCCACCATATCAACCGTATCCGACTCACCCTGATACCACAAAACCGCCCGGTACGAGCCACCACTACTAGCCACAACCGCAGCTTTCGCTCTCTTAACCATTTCCTCGTACAAAAACTCACCCTTTTGCCACTGGCTTAGTTTAGTCCCACCTATAGAGCAAGGAACCAAACCCACCTGACCAAACCGGTTAACCACTCGGTTTGCAAATATCATCCCCGGTCCAATACCATTGGTCTTATTAACATCAATATCAACGTGGAGTGGCTCTTTAGCTTCTTCCCACTTGAGCTTGGCCGTGAGACGGAGGATCGAAGGATTTGATAGACATTCCGGTGGAACTACACTGTCCCACACGGTTGTGTTCGTGGCGGTGTCGTTATAAACACCGCCACGACCGGCCATGTTGCTTTGACCGGCCAAGATGAAAATGCTTATGTTTCTTAGGATGGTTTGGGATTGGATTTGTGGTGGAGTTAGAAGAAAAACAAAGAAGAGGAAGAAGAAGATCTTGTTCATTGTGTTGTGTATAAATTTGGAGATTGAGATCGAGATCCGAATTAGAGTTGAAGTAAGATGCAAGAGAGAATAATGTTGTCTTCTTGTTTTGTCTCTTTCTTTATTATTTACTTTAAAATCCATGTTTTTCTTATTACAGAAAGAAGAATAATTAGTTTGGCCTTAGTCCGATACCTTTTCACACACAACTTGATTTTGTTGAAAATAATATCTTACTTTCGAAGTTTTGATCTCATTATTTAGCAAAAAAAAAAGTTTTGATCTCATATACCTACACCTATAAATAATATTATGGTTATTTTAAACTTCCGTTAATTAATAATGGTAACATAACTGGTACTCTCTCCGTTTCATATTAGTTGTCATTCTACGCTTTTTATTTTGTATAAAATTAGTTGTCGTTTTACATTTTCAATGCAAATTTATGATTGATTTTCCGATTTTATCCATACTCTTTTAGCTTATTAACTACACATATCAAATGAAAAACGCATTAATTAGGGGGTAAAATAGATTTTTTTAATGTTTTTTTAATTGACGTGAAACCACCTAGAACTACAACTAATATGCAACGGAGGGAGTAATTAATTTATGACATATAGAATAGATATTCGTAAGAGAATGACGTAATTTCACTTAAACCAAGATAATTCATTCCAATGTCAAACCTTAAACAAATAAATGAAAGTATATATTTAAAGTTAGTTGGATTTTTTACTTTGTTCATGAATTTTTTAAGATACAAATAGCTAAACCAAAATGAAGATTGATATGAGCCAAAAAAGTAGAGGCATAATTCTTACCAATTAATCTTTAAAATGAATCAAACCAAACGGTAACTAAGAGAAAAGATGAAAGAGAGGACGATGATCGACTATGCAAGATGGGTTCTTCGCTTTTTATGTGCTAAAATACTTTCATGACGTAGTTAATTGGTCATATATCGAATCTCTCGCTAGTTGTGACAAAAAAAATTAAAGTTGTTCAAAATTTGGTCAAAATTCTTTCTCTAAATTCAAGTTACAAGAATACTTGTTTTCAACGTTTCAAAAGTCAACCTAATGATTATCAACTTAAAATTCCTTGATGAAATTCAATTTCAACATCACCTTAGATGAATATGCAAACATCAAAAACTCTAGTAAATCATTGAAGTGAGATTTGAGAAGCATACGATACAAACTCCAGTTGGATTTTTTCGCTTTGTTCATGATTTCCCCAAGATCCAACTATCTAACCAAGAAATGAAGACATGGTTTGAATGTTACATAGTTATGTTTTCAATGGTCTTTTAGGAATGATGAAATGATTACCAAGATGCTTTCGTGGAGACAAAGATCAAATGGATAACAAGGTGTTGTTAATACATATGTAACAACATTAAAAACCCAAGAAAAACTACATAAAAATGTTGTACGCAGCGCAGGAGAGGTAAGGGAAGCAACGACAAATGAAACTGATAGTGAGAGCATGGAGATCGTCCATGGAGATCGTCCAAGACCTTTGGCTACTATTCCAGAGCTGTTTGAGAGAACGGAAAGTCCTTCATGGAATTTTGATGTATGTATAGCTTATATTCCAATGAAAACTATAATTTTCTTAAACTGGTTCATTTTTCTTTAATCACTCATGAAATCGTGAAATTCAATGATGAATGATTATGCATGATGGACTCTTCACTTTTTGTTTGCTTCTCTAATTAATTAGTGTTTTATATATCATTCATTTTAATAAAAACTGATTAGTATAATGATTAGGAATATTCTAAAAGAAGGAAACAGAGAAATTATTTGTATTCAAAATCTAAACTCAAGAGTTTCCGCAGCGATACATCACTCTTTGCTGCTTCAAAGAAAGAAACATAGAGTGATGAACCTCTAAGTCAAGCCTCGAATTTCAGTTTTGAAAAAGAAAAATTTTCGTTTGACGTCATGATGTGAACATAATCTTAACTTCTTGGACGAACTAGCGTAGATCATCCGTCTATCTTTTTGTTCATGATCTTAAGATTCTATTGAAAAACAATGGAAAGTGTGAGAATCCCTTTTGATAGATCATGCAATTCTCTATCATATCTCGAATGTCTGGAAGGATGTACTCGAGAGTGTGACAAGGAGTCGAGGATCATGCACGAACAAGAGATTTATTGAACTACATATGTTATGTTTTTTGCCTCGATAAATTTCTACAAGTAGAGATATATTGCTAAAGTTATTGACCAATATCAAAAGAAAAAAATAGAAATCTTGTTGATATGAACAAGAAGTGACAAAAATCAACAAAAATTCACGGTGTTAGGTGTTCCACACACTGCAAATTCGTCGATTATGAATTTATGATGCATTCAGTAGTATATACATCCTAGTGTAAACCTCACTAATCTTCCATTACTCATTTTGTGAATCGCGTAAATTTTCATTTTTTCTAAGCAACTCATGATGGTCCGAGACTTAGAGATTTAATATTTGACCAACATAAATCTTGATTCTACCGATTAGAAGACCAGAGAGAATAGTGAAATAAACTTGATAAACAGCAAAATCCTCAAGTCTGAGATTATAAGAGTTGCAAAAAGTAACAGATAAAAACCAAAAACAAGGTTTACGTTTTGCAGAATATTCTGAAATCAACATAACTAGTAAAATGTAGCAACTAGCAGAAAACACAGAGCAGATCTGGCTATGGCTCTTCAGCGTTTACCACCACCACCTCCCAACTTCGGACCCTTTGTTGCAGCAGCTTTGGGGATCTTTGCCTGAACCTTCTGTTGCTTAGATGCAAACTCTGCCTTCTTAGCTTTCTTCTCATCTTTTGTCTTCTTGATCCTTTCCTTGATCTCACTGTTGAAATCATCGCATTCATGTTAAAAATGTATTTCTCTAGGAATCTAAAGAGTAGGTTCTAACTGAATGGATCAAGGTAGAAAACTAACCGTAGAGCAGCTTCTCTGGCAGCATCACGAACTTCTGGCTTCTCAGCTCTCTTCTTCTGAATCACTTCCAAGGTAGCACCAACAATGGACCTTGAGTATGGCTTCTTGGTGGCACGTCTCCTCTTCTTCACAGCCTCTTGTGCTGCATCCTATAAAGATGACAATTTCAATAGACTTTACTCATCAGTATCCATAGCAGAAGAATCCTATATAATCACAAGACTCTATTACAAAAACAAGAACTTTTGAATCAGTAACACATAAGTTTACCTTCTTGTGTTGCTTCCTGTACATGGCAGTCCAGCACAGCTTGGAAGGCTTCAACTTGTTGTGAAAGTACCTCTTGCATTTCGAGTTAATGAACAAGAAAACCTGAACAACACCCAATCATTTTCAACGACTAAAAACCAGTACATTTGCAAACCATAAACACCACTTTGAGAAGCTAGAGATTTCTAAAAAGAGCTAACCTGAGAATCAGATCGGATAAATCTAATTCCCCTTCCTGGGTAAATTTTCTGACCACTGAAACGACAAAGTTCCGTCCTGCAATTCCAAAGGTAACCAAGGAAATGAGACATAGCAACTATATAAACATGTATATGAACTTTTTTATTGAAATATCATCATAGAAATGGATCATTCAACACCAGATCCAGTTACAGCAGTACACAAACTCATTATCCTTTAGAGACCCATGAAATTACCCAGATTTTGACTACTAAACTAACGAGAAGTCGAAACATATCACACAATCCAATCGAAAAAAATGAAGATCCCAATTCAGCGAACCAATCCCATCCCAAAGTGAAATCATGAATCATTGCAATTAGATGAACAAATCGAAAGAGAGAGAGAGAGTGTAGATTTGATTACTTGAGAACCATGGTTGCTGCTACTGCTCCTCTTCTTCTTCGTCTTCTTCCTCCTCAGGCTGCTGCCGAAACCCTAATTCAATCGACACTTTATATAAGAGACCACAACATCACCACAAAGCCATTTTCGTAATATATTACTCATTAGCCCACACTATAAAGCCCATTACACAGGCCCATAACTTCGCTGGGCCTTTCTGGTGATGACGTCAGCAACTCCTCAATAATTTATTTGATTTTTTTCCCATAGCCGCCGGTGGAGGAAACGGCGACGTATCGTAAAGGTGGATGAAAGTTTGAACAAGTAGCTATCATCTCTCCCTCTGCACAAGCTTCTAGAGAGAGATCCAAAAAGTTTGATTGAAATCGTCCTCGGATTTTCCAAGACTAGAGAGATTGTTTTGTTTCTTCTCCTTTGCGTCTGGATCGGTGCGAATATGGAAGCGGAGAAATGGAGTAGCGACGGTGGTGAATATACGTCGGAGGACGAAGGTACGGAGGATTACCGACGCGGCGGTTATCACTCCGTACGGATCGGTGACTCTTTCAAAAACGGTCGGTATGTTGTTCAGAGCAAACTCGGTTGGGGACATTTCTCCACTGTGTGGCTTGCTTGGGACACTCAGTGCTCTGTACGTATCTCTCTCTCCCCGATTCTTGTTAATCTAGCGAAGAAATGGAACTTGTGATGTATTTGGAAGTTTGTATGAAATGATTTGGATACTGATTTTGTTGCTTTATTTGTGTGATTATCTTACTCAGTATCGAATTTTTGGTTGAATGCACAGAGATATGTGGCTTTGAAGGTGCAAAAGAGTGCTCAGCATTATACTGAAGCTGCAATGGATGAGATAACCATATTGCAACAGATTGCAGAGGGAGACACTGATGATACCAAATGTGTTGTGAAGCTTTTGGATCATTTCAAGCACACAGGTCCGAATGGGCAACATGTATGTATGGTTTTTGAGTACTTGGGTGATAATCTGTTGACGCTCATTAAGTATTCTGACTACCGTGGCTTGCCTATTCCAATGGTTAAAGAGATTTGTTATCACATGTTGGTTGGTTTAGACTACTTGCATAAACAGCTCTCGATTATACATACTGATCTGAAGCCTGAAAATGTCTTGTTACCGTCAAGGATTGATCCGTCTAAAGATCCCAGGAAGTCCGGAGCTCCTCTTGTTCTCCCCAGTGATAAGGATAAGACAGTTGACTCTAATGGAGATCTTGTCAAGAATCTAAAGAAAGACTTTCAAAGAAAGGTAAAGCTTGCAGCTCAGGGAAGCGCAGGGAAAAAAGGCGTTATTGAATCTGACAAAACTCATGGAGTGGGATCATCAGATAATGGAAAATCAAACGAAGAAGATTGTCCTTCTACTTCTGCCACATATGGATTGGATGGTAGCGAGAAAGGAAAGCAAGGCGGTAAGAAAGGGAGTCGATCGAGTAGAAGACACCTTGTGGCATCTGTTGACCTCAAGTGTAAACTTGTTGACTTTGGTAATGCTTGTTGGACATACAAACAGTTCACGAGCGACATTCAAACGAGACAGTATAGGTGTCCAGAAGTAATCCTTGGATCTAAATACTCTACATCAGCTGATCTCTGGTCATTCGCTTGCATTTGTTTCGAACTCGCCACTGGAGATGTACTTTTCGATCCCCATAGTGGAGACAATTATGATAGAGATGAGGTATGCTTAAGTTCCTGCTGTTTTCTTTGCTGCATGGTATCTTTATTCATTAGCTTTCTCTTCTCTTGTTTGGTGGGAAGATAGTGTGGAAATAAGCTTTAAGATCTTTTCAATTTTGTTTCTGTTACGTTGGGGAATTTTAACTCATAGGCGCGTCACAATAGTATAAATAAATTGGAGGGAGAATAGATTAGGGGTATTTGACCAATTGGTTAGTTGGGAGTCTTTGCTCTTTTAGAGAGATTAGGGACTCGAAAACAGACTGTTTTGGTTTTCTTCCGGGTATTGATTCTTAGATATTATTCTTTGTTGTTCTCCTCTCTTTGAGATTAAAGAGTTATTTGGCTTCGTGAGTCTATCACTAACATATATGTAGCTATAGGCTGTTGGTTTAAACATTTATGTATCGAAACTAATTCGTTTTTTCCTGGCTAACAGGATCACTTGGCTTTGATGATGGAGCTTCTCGGAATGATGCCACGCAAGGTAATATAATCATTAGCAAGACTGTTGAACTACTTCAACGAATCAAGGCTGTCTAAAATCTAACTCTTTTTCTGTTGTGTTTTGCAGATAGCATTAGGAGGCCGCTACTCAAGAGATTTCTTTAATAGGCATGGTGATCTTCGACACATAAGTAGACTGCGTTTCTGGGACATGAACAAGGTCCTGATCGAGAAGTACGAGTTCAGTGAGCAAGATGCAAATGAATTGAGTGATTTTCTTGTTCCGATTCTTGATTTTGTCCCTGAGAAACGACTAACTGCGGCTCAGTGTCTTTTACACCCCTGGATCAACTCTGCTTCTCGTGCTCTAGCACCTTCACTCTCACCTCAAGCCCAAAAATCCGAAGACAAGCTTGATACAGAGAAAAAGAAGAGAGAGAATAAGGAGCAAGAAGCTATGGAAGTTAGAATGGGAAACGTAGCCATATCATCCTCAGAATCCAAACCAGGTATGAGCAAAAGCTCCTCTCTTAAGCAAGCAATTTGACTTTCGAGATTCGCCTGTTCGATACAGCTAGGGGAACATTGTGATACTCTACTAGTTGAGAGCTCGAGCCAGAACCACCCCCAAACTGTTGTTTAAAACGAAGAGAACAACTTGAGCTCTCCGACAATTTCATATGTGCAGAGTGATATCTTGTTTTGTGTACTTTTACCATCCAAATGCCAATATTCACATTTAACATATATTTTGATTGAATATAGAAATCTTATAAAACCACAGATTCTGATGCCGATTAAATTAAGTAGCTCCTTAGTCGTAAACTTGATTATTGTCGTGCAATAATAGTTTCTGGGTTGGTGCTAGTGTCAATCATATCAAGTCACAGGCAACCTTTTCGGCATTGAACTATGTTCAGATGTCAGTTAAATTTATGTTCGAAGGCAGAAGAAGAAGCAAAGCTTCTGTATCATTACCAAAAGGTTGAACTGGATGAACAATGATGTATGTCTTTCATTTAAAACCCTTCTTGGCAATGATATGTTCAGATATTGAAAGATTTAAAATCAAATGCATGATCAGTCAGGACAATAGGAGTCGGATAAGACTTACTTTTTCATTTTATCGGTAAAAGGGAAACAACTATAGACCTTACAACCGCAAAGCAGAAGATGTTTATTACAAATCAAGATTTTAAAAACACATTACGAAAAGCAAAGAAACAAACTTGTTAATCTTCGTTTTACAAAGGTCAACCAGAAAGCCTTAAATCACAACGTTCGGTTTCATCACTGCTTCCGTTTCTCTTCGACGGTGACTTTCCCCTTACCTGCATCTTCATCCATCTCACCGACGTCGTTGAAAGCTTGACCAGTCATTTGATCAGACGTTTTCAGCCTCATCGCCACATGTTCAGGCCTCGTATCTTTCACGTCAACAGTCACAGTAGTCTTCCCGGAGCCTGTGTCTCCACGTGTCTCTTCATCAGACGTAGTACCAGTAAACCTACTCTTTATCGCTCCGGTCATGTTCCCTAACGCACCCATTATCCCCTTCCCTTCTTCATCTCTACAAAAAACAATCAATTACTTTTTAACATGTCTACATTAAATTGTTTGTTTCTTTCTTCCTATTCACTTCCAATATTATTTTCTATACCTCTCGGTGGTGGAATCTTTAACCTCACGAGCTTTCCCAGCAGCGGATTCTGTCTTGTCGTGAGCCATTCGGTCAGCGTCGTCTTTAAGCTCTTCGCCCTCAAGTCTCATTTCTTCCATTTTCCGCCTTGCTTCTTCTCCAGCCTCGTCCATTTTTTCCTATTAATTGTAAGAACACGTGATTGTATTACGACAACAACTATATAATTAAACAAACACATGACTACACTCTATACTAGAGAAAGAACTAATTGCTAATACCTTGGCCGAGTCTTTGGTCTCTAGAGCTTTTTCTTTGGTTTCTTCTGTCTTGCCTGACAAGAAACCCATAGCTCTCTTCGCTGTGTCCACTGCACTATCTTTGAGTTCACCAATCTTACTCACTCCTGCATCTTTTCCTTCCGTCGCCTTCTCTGCAGTATAATCTTTATATTCGCCTACCGTCTCTGCCGTCTTATCTTTGGCTTCCTTCGCCTTATCAGCCGTGTAATCCGCGGTTTCCTTCGCTTTCTCCGCTGTTTTATCCTTCCCTTCTTTTGCCTTATCCACGGTATAGTCTTTATACTCGCCCAACTTTTCCGCCGTCTTATCTTTGGCCTCCGTTGCCTTATCTACCGTGTAGTCTTTGTACTCACCCATCTTCTCTTTGGCCTCCTCTGCTTTCTCGGCTGTGTAATCTTTATATTCACCCATTTTATCAGCCGTCTTGTCTTTAGCTTCTCTCGCTCTATCGGCCGTGTAATCTGCGGTTTGCTTGGTCTTATCCGCCGTCTTGTCTTTGGCCTCCCCTGCTTTCTCCGCAGCATAATCTTTATATTCGCCCATTTTATCTTTAGCCTCTCTCGCCTTATCAGCCGTGTAATCTGCTGTTTCCTTTGTCTTGTCTTTAGCTTCTCTCGCCTTATCAGCTGTGTAATCCGCACTTTCCTTTGTCTTATCCGCAGTACGGTCTCTAGCCTCTTCAGCCTTCTCTGCGGTGGCATCTTTCACCCCTGCCGCCTTTTCCGAGGCAATATCGGCCTCGTTTCTCGTTGATTCGGCCGCATCATGGCTTTTACCGATCACCGCATCTTTCGTCCCCTGCACCGCCTTCATCACCGAGCCTAACAGTCCGGGCCTCTCTGTCTCCTCCTCCGCTAGAGGATGCTCCATCGTTGTTGTCTTCTCCGTCACCTTATACTTCACACCACCTTCTTTGTTGACATCTCTCAAATCGTCAGCCGCGAGCCTCGCCAACTCTTCAGCTCTCTCGGACTTCGCGGCTCTCTCTGCCTCCCGTTGTCCTGACGCCATAATTTTTCTTTTGTTTGGATTACAAGAAATTTCGTCTGATAGATTCTTTTAAATTTTTTATTGAAATGATATTTTTGTCTGTGCTAATTAGTATTTTAGAGCTGCTTGTTGTTTTTATAGCAAATGTTTTGGTTCTAATGAAATGCCACGTGCTGACTTCGATAAAGCAAAAGCTGCCACGTTCGGGTTTGAATATTTTCTTTATTCCCCAATTTTTATCTTGTAAGTAACCATTTTTGCGCGACACGTATCTAAGAAGATGGTTCTAGTCAGGAACCATGCCACGTTGAGCTTTTCATGCATCGAGAGCTTCGACTTAACATGTAAGCATGCAATAATGGTCGGTTTCTGTATATTGAGTAACATTGAATGAGAATACAGCAGTACTAATTTACTAGTACATGTAAGCAAGCAGTTTTGGAATAATACTTTTCGTTTTGTTTAAATTTGTAGGTGCAATAAGAGGTTAAATTTCGTACTAAGATCAATGTAGGATTAAAAATCTGTGATTAGGTTATCTTATAGGAGGAAAATACTTTATTTTCTTCCTAATGAAATTGCAAACCTGATATCAAATAATCGTGGAAAAGTTAGAAGATTTTACCACAAAAGACAAAAAAAAGTCAGAAGAAATCTCACTCACTAACACCTCCGAATGCCAAGAAGGAGGAGAACGAAAAACAAAAGAACAGTTACCTAAATATCACCACATCCATAAATAGTCTGCTTAGCATTTTCATTTTTTTTGTTGGCTTTTTAGCTTTTTCATTATTATTTTGATTATTTATTTATGAAAACACCAAGACAACATGGAAACTTCACATTGTCGTCGTCTTCATGGCTTTATTTTGCTTCTTGTTATGGTTTTTTCCTCTCTGTTTAGTCTAGCTTCAACGATCGACGTTTCTTTACGTGGTGACCTGAATCGTGTTCTCTCTAGCCCCAATGGGGCTTATACAATGTGCGCTGATCATAGCGAGGCTAAGGATGGTAAGCCAATACCATTGAATTTTGATTGCGAAAAAGGATATGTTATATCAAAGATCAACTTCGCCGATTATGGACAAGCTAGTGGTAGTTGTAGAAACTTTAAACGTGGAAAGTGTGGAGCAAGAAATACAGTATCGTAGAATAGGTAAAAAAAACAAAAATTAACCCTAAATAATATTCTCAAAGAGTATTCTTTATCTTTCATTACTAATTTGTTCTTATCATTATGATTTGTGCAGAAATGTCTTGCGAAAACGGGATGTGAGTTGCTTGTTCCGGACAAGATTTTTGGTCCATGCCACTGCAGTGGAGCTGTTAAACTCGTTATTGATGCAACTTGTAAAAAAACATAGGTTTCTTGTTTATTTTTGTTATAAAACACATAGGTTTCTTGTTTCCTACGTTAAAGTTTTGATCAAATTGTTTTTGATCACCTTTATTTTTTTTCCCCCGAATAAGGGTAATGCATAGCATCTTTGTGTTTGTTGATCTCGTTTCAAGGGCATTCATAATCGACCAAGTCAAGCTTTTGTTTCTCACTTCACACGTTTAACTAGCTGAATGCAAATGTAAGAACATGAATGTTTTAAAACAACATATTTCCTTTTTCAAAAAAAATAAAAATAAATAAATATCCAAAGCAAATTATATCAACTTTTCTGGCCTTTATATAACAATAACGTCAATTAGCCGAGACAAATTTTTTTAGCGATCATGGATAATATTGGAAATGCAAATTAATAAGTCACGGGGTTAAACTCTCTCTCCCTCTCTTAGGGGAGAATTGTCTCTTTTACTATTAAAAATGCAAATTTATTATTAAGTAATTAGGGAAAAGGTAAAAGAAATGTCGTTCACTAACACTCCGAAACCCACGCATGGAAAATGACAAAAAAATTCAGAAGAAATGTTATTCACTAACACTAAAAAATGAGAGAAAACTTCATGACCACACCCACACACGAATTTGCCTCTCAAACAAATTTTCATTATAAAAAAATGAGAAAAAAGAATAAACAATTCCCATATAGAACTATATATATACATCCATATATAAATAGAATGCTTAACAATTTAATTCATTACTCTTGATCATTTATGAGAACACCCAAAACAAAAAGGGAATGGAAACTTCAAATTACCGTCTTCATGGCTTTATCTTGCTTCTTGTTATGTTTCTTTCCGCTGTGTTGAGTTTAGCTTCAAATATGGACGTTTCATTCCATGGTGACCGGAAACGTATCATGTCTGGCTCTATTCAAGCCCCTTCTAGTAGGCCTGTGGCAAATGAATATATAGTGTGCTCAGATCATAGCGAGGCTGAGGGCAAGCCACAACCATCGAGTTTCGATTGCGAAAAAGGAGATCTTCTCTCAGCGATCAAATTCGCTGACTATGGCCAAGCCACTGGTAGTTGTGAAAATTATAAACGCGGCAAATGTGGTGCACGTAATACATTGAATATCGTCAAAAAGGTAAGCAAAGCTTTTATTTAAATTAAATGTCTTTTTGACACATTTTGTTGCAAATTTATGAAAACAATGAAATGTTTTACTACTACGTCTTTACAAAATAAAGTTGAATTGGAGTATTATTTGTGCAGAAATGTCTAGGGAAAAGAAAATGTGATTTGTCTTCTCCGGACAAGATATTTGGTCCGACCCACTGCAAGGGAGCTATTAGACTTGTTATTGAAGCTACTTGTAAAAAAGCTTAGGTTTTTTTAAGTGTTTCTTATTTTACTGTTCTCATTCCTTGTTTTGATATGGGTATCGCATCTTTAATTCTTTTCTTATCGATCGTGTTTTAATGTGGTCCCAATAAAAACAAGATGAACAATGAACAAGAGATTTCTATTGCAATTTATTTGGGTCTTTAAATAGAAACAAAGCAAGAATGGTGTCGAATCCTACAAATTTGGAAAGATGGAAAGGTGGAAAACTTTTAAATGAAATGTGAATTTGTATGGTATAAATATTGAGAAAATTGGATTTTATACCATAAAACTTGTTGAATATTGGAAAAGTATACCAAATTTTACAACATTTGAAAACTACCCTTAATATTGAACAAATTATCATATAAATATGTTGACAATTAAAAATTGATTAGTGTAAATTATAAAATTAAGTTCAATTTATTAACAACTCATATTTATTTTCTTAAACAAAAAATACTATATGGTTAATTAATTATAATTTTTGCAACTAAAATTATAATTAAGTAAGTCGATTTATTTTACACAGTTGATTTATATTTTTCTTCGTTGATTTTTTACTCTATTGATTTATTTAAACTATTGACTTATTTTTTTATCTTCGTCGACTTAATTTTCAGTTTGGTCGACTTATTTTCAACTATGGATTTATATTTGTATTGGTTGATTTTTTCTTTTGTCGTCTTATCTAACCATTGACTTATTTTTTTATCTCCGTCGACTTAGTTTTCAGTTTGATCGACTTATTTTCAACTATGAATTTATATTTGTATTGATTGATTTTTTTCCATTTGTCGACTTATATAACCATTGATTTATTGTTTTTGTGTTCTTCGACTTAATTTTCAGTTTCGTTGACTTCTTTTCAATTATTGATTTATATTTGTATTGGTTGACTTTTATCTTTATCGACTTATATAACCATTGACTTATTGTTTTTATGTTCGTCGACTTAATTTCTTGTATTCGTCGATTTATTTTACACTATCGATTTATATTATGGTTCGTTAACTTTTTACTTTGTCGACTTTTGAAACCACTGACTTAATTAATATGCTCATGGATTTAACAAATTATCTAAATTAATTAAACTGTAAATTATAAAATGAATTTTCAATTAAAATATGTAAATTCGTAATTAAAGTATCATTTCAAAATAAAAATAGGGTAGTTTTCAAATGTTAACAAATTTGGTATAGTTTTTAAATTTTCAAAAAAATTTAGGATATTTATCCAAATTTTAAATATTTAACACGTACTTAGCAAACTACATGTGATTTTGTTATCGGGAGTGTAACACTTATTACGTATCAATAATGTTTCTCGATATATAATAATACATACCGTGTCAAACAAACATCATAAAAGTCTCTTACAAAATTAGACCCGTTTTTCACCTGATCTCGGATCAATGCTTGCATCGGAACAAGATTCGTCTTCTTATCGACGCAATGTAGTTACAAAATAAACGAAGGTGATACGTAATAGAAATATTTTCTATTTGTTAGAAAATGAGAAATATAAATATTTCCTATTTGTTAGAGAAGTAATCTAAAAATCTTTGTTCATTTTGCCCTCGTTTTTTAGTCTTATGTTAATATACACTTAATTAACATATATTGAAACACAATAGTTTAGTACTTGTTACAATGATGTTTGAGTCTTTGACCATTTTACGCAAACACGTGATAAATCACGTTTTCGTATAGAAATCATGGAATGCGCTATTGAAAGAACATGTGCAACAGGTTCTGCTAGAGTCACTCAATAAAAGTGACAAACTGAGATATGAATCAGAGAGTCACTCAGCTGAAGCGTGGCATCTCGAGCCAAACAAAAAGGCAAGTGGGTGTGAAGACTTTAGTAGATGTATTGTCTGAAAAGCAAGTGGGCTGAACAGTTGGAGCAGATGGGACATTCTGTTAGATAAAAGAAAGTGGCTTTGAAAGCCTACCAGAACCATTGGGAAGTCTGCAGGGTAAAGGAAGAAGCTACCAAGTCATCATTTAAAGGCATGGTGGACTTGTCCTTGGAGAAGGTGTGTCAGGCGCGTGACACTGTAGCTGTCAACCCTACTGTAGCAAAAGAAAAGATGTATAAAAGAGAAGCTGATGCTTTCTTTTATAATCAGCCTTTCATATAACAAAAATAGAGAGGTTCCATAGAATTACTCAGAGTTGCATGTGAAAAGGGAAATACTGGTGAGTGAACTTAGAAGCATCAACTGTTGCTGGTTGGGTTAGGATTAAGGAATCAGAGAAAGAGTATTCCTGTAATCTGTAGAGTAACCAAAGGTTGGGTAGAATAAGTCAGGATTAACTCACATGTGTGTGAGGTTGAGTAACTCTAAGTAGAAGATATTGTAAAAAGATTTTTCTATAAGCTATTCGAATCAAAGAAGTATTTACTGCGGTATTCTCTATGTGTTACACAAGTTAGGAGTCCCTGATTATTTCAATTGGTATCAGAGTAGGTCATCAACTTCGGAGCTGTCGATGTTCCATAACTGGTGAGATTCTGCATAATCATGGATTGCTCCACTGAGCTGAGTCACTCAAACCGGTCGCTCATCTTAGATACCAAGAGGTATGGCTAATGGAAAGTGCGTATGATGCAACTTATTAGAGGACAAGGGAAAGATGCTTGGACTGCAGTAGAAGACGGGTGGGAATCTCCATTCGATCTTACAGAAGAAGGGTTCAAAGTGTCTAAGCCAAAGGCGAGTTGGACAACGAAAGAGAAGAACTTGTCAAAATTTAATGCTCGAGCCATGAATTGGAGTAGATGAAGATGAGTTTAAATTTATTCAAGGCTGCAAATCAGCAAAACAGGCATGGGATGGTCTACAACAGTCCCACGAAGGTACTACTAGTGTTAAAAGAACTCGCTTAGATCAGCTTGCCTCTAGGTTTGAGAATCTGAAAATGGATCAGGATGAGACTGTTGTTCAGTTTAGCTCAAAGATCAGTGCAATAGCTAATGAGGCAGCAGTTTTAGGAAAAACCTACAAAGAACAAAAGCTGGTTAAGAAACTCCTGAGATGTCTTCCTAAGAAGTTTGCTACACATAAAGCAGTCATGCGTGTCTCAGGAAACAAAGACTCTATGAGTTATGAAGAACTGGTGGGCATTCTTAAATATAAAGAAATGGAGGTTAATGAGGATGATGCTAATGTCTCCAAGAACATTGCATTTATAGTTGACAGTGATGCCAATAAAATTTAGGAACTCAAAGACAGTATGACCTTGATTGCAAGAAATTTTGGAAGATCTCTGAAGAGAGTTGAAGAAAATCAAGCGCGTGATTCATCCCGGTGGTCTAAGAATACGGACAGACGTAGCTCAAGATTGAATCTGAGCAGTGGAGACAGAGATGGAGGAAAACGTGAGGCTTAGTGTAACACCCCCGATCCGCCCCTAAAGACTACACGGACCGGCGATGTCACATGTCGAGCTCGGCTATCATCCGGTCCAGGTCCTAAGTACGCACTACAAGAAAAAGGAATATTGTTACCAAAAACTGTGACAAATTTATTTGTCACAACATTGTGACGATTTATATACGAAATTGTGACAAACTTGTTTAGTCATAAGTTCGTCATTATTTGGTCATAATATTATGACAGAGTTGAAGGTAACAAACTTTAGTCACAAATTGTGTCGAATTTGTTACAAAATATGGAGTCACAAGAATGTGACGAGTTTGTAACTGAATCTAGTAACTAAATTATATCATTTTGTGACTAAATTTTACGTCACTTATTGTTACAAATCGTTTGTCACTACTTCGTCACAATTAGTCACGGTTTTAGTAACTTTTGTACTTAGTCACAAAAACGTGACATATTTGTTACTGTTTTGCCACAAAAAAAAAGAGAATAAAAAAATAATTTTGGATCATGATTTTTTTTTGAAAAATACAAGTGAAAAATAACAACTGAACAAAAAGTTTAGTTCTCTAATGGAGAAGAAAACTAAAACATATCTAAATAATAATAACTAGAGCATATACGTTGATTAACTTAATTCAATAAAGAAAAGATATTAAATCTAAGATATCTTACTAAATCTTTTTTTTAATTAAATTTTATAATCTATTAATTTGTTTTGGCTAATACCGTATGCTATTCTTTTATTCTACTTTTTTGTTGGTCACCACAAATTCTTTTATTCTACTTAAGACTAGCTTGCATTATACTGTATGTAACAATCGAATCTCAAACATCCTCTAATGGAGACTTAATATTATTATATATTAATGTAATTTTCACCAATTTAATGCTTTTAGTAATAGATTAGGTCACTGCTCTTAAACTAAAAAAGAGAAAGATAAGGAGAGAGCAGCCGAAATATTTTCATTCAAGCGCCTAAAATTTATATCAAGGGAGCCAAAAATTTGAGAAACCGTAAAAATCTCAGATTATTGAGCCATGTCTCTTCTATTCTTCAAACCGTTTCACCACCACTACTCTTTAAGTAAAGCTATTAGTTTCAGATTTCACTCATCTCCAAAAGGTAGTTCTACAAAAAAATCTAGAGATTGAGAAGTTGAATCAGAGTTTAGTTGCTTAGAATCGTTATTTGTATTTTTGGGTTTGTAATACTTATCGATTATATAGTTTGGCTTATGTTTGATTTTGGATTTTTGGGTTTCTATGGTAAGTTTGATTTTTGGGTTTGATCGTAAGTTTGATTTTGGATTTGATCGTAAGTTTGATTTTGGATTTTTGGGTTTTTATCGATTATATCATTGGCCTTATGCTAAGAGCTTGAGTAATTTATCTGGTTGGTTTGCATCGTATGTTTGATTTTGGATTGTTGGCTTTAATCGATTGTTGGTTTTTGTTTATTAGATTTGTAGTTGATTACTGAAATTTATTGTAAGAACTAAGAACTGAACCGAAAGTTGTAAGCTCTCTTTTGATAGACTTTGAAATTCATAAGCTCTGAATTTTCATGTGTTTGTAGTGTCCATATGGAAGAGCCACATGTAGGTTGTACAAGTTTACCTATGTTGCATCCTTCTCTGATAAACAGAGCTAAATGGTATGCATTTCTATTCTAAATACCACTGATATTTTCACAGATTTAGTAATTCATTAAGTTATTTATTTCACAGATATGTACATGTTTCTTATACTTCAGTTGACTTAGTGGAGTTTATGAATAGTATATGATAGAGAGACACTTCATTTTAGCTTGTACTTACTGGATATGTTTATGTTTCTTGTACTTCATTTTAGCTTGGACTTAGGGGAGTATTTAAATCGTATATGTTACTAATCTTCACACGGCCATATAAATAAATTTGTTTCTTATAGTTAGGGTCGATGGTGATGCTTTAATTTAGCTTGTGGATGTTTCTTATACTTCAGTTTGCATCATTGATTGTTTCTTCTTATTTATTCTTTAGTTGTTTACGTGATATTCTTGTATGTCTAGAATACCATTTGTTTTGACATTTATTTGTGTTTCTCGTGATATGTGTAGGCTGCTGGATCATCTAAACAAGGTTATGTCTTTGGACTTGGAGCATTGCAAAGTGAAGTTTTACCATCACTTGATGATTCGTCAAGTGCACCACAATCTGAGATGATAACCAATCGGCTTGAAGAGGTGGAAGCAGAACTAAAACAGAGCCGTGAGGAGAATTTAAAATTTCAGGAAAGATTTGAAGCCATGGAGAAGATTGTTGATTCTTTGGCATGTTAGAATGATTAGGTAACTCCGTCACCCAAACCGTCCACTTCCTATGGAATCTAGTAATTGTAGTTGCTCTTTCTCTTTAGTATTGTTTAGTTTGTGTTTTGTTAAGATCATTTCATTGAAGTTGTTTGTTTTTCAACTTTGTTCTGGATGCTAATTTATTATGTATATTATTGTTGGCTTCTTTCTATTTTATTTTTTAATGTTTTAATTTATTAATAATTCAAGACAATTTGATTGTTCTAACTACAAAAAAAAGAAAAAAAAAACTACAATTGTTACGTTGAAAAACACTTGTTACTAAATTATCTTGGTAAAGAGATACATTTATGGTCACAATTATATAATGAAAACGTCACAAACAAAAACAAATAGTGACATCTTTGTGACTATAATTCAGTCACTAATTGTGACAAACCGTGACTATTTTCAGTAACAAATTGTAACTATTCGGTGACTGTAATACGGTAACAATTTGTGACAAATAAGTGACAATTTTTTGTCACAGTTTGTGACATATTTGTGATACTATTTTTCGTCACGAATAGTGTCGTTTATGTGACTTTTCTATAGCGTCACAAATAGTGACGATTTGTTACCGATGTTAATCGTCACAAGATTTTGTGACGTTTTTGAGACTAAAATGCATTTGTGACCATTCTATTGTGACGTTTTACAATTCGTATCAGTTTTGTCACAATAAAGAATTTGTGACGAAATATTCACCTATTGTGACTAAAAAATTTGTAACAATATTCCTTTTTTCTTGTAGTGGAAACAAAGGTTCTCAGTCCAGACGACTGCCTTGCCGACCTCTCGCACTCATCCTAAGGCTTTGCAACCCGTACCAAGATAGAGAGTTGAGCTAAGGTCCGGACAAGATCTTATTATCATGTGTTCTGTATCCGCAAAAGAAAAATATACTTAAAATACTTTATTTCACAAACATAATTACATATTACAAAACCTTTAGTTCAAATTTGAGTGCGCACACTAAACCCGATACAACCCCCTTATTTATAAAACAAAGGTTTCTTACAAACAACACCGAAATCCACTCTTGGTTTTCCATCTAACCGCCTACACCACTCTCTATGGTTACCTCCAAAACAAGTAGAATCCTAAGCAAACTAATCCTGCTTAGTGAATTCTGGGCTCTAAATACACGTTTGTCCCCAAAACCCCATGCACTAGCGATGACAAACGTGAGAGCGCTTAACCACAACAACAACAACAATACAACACAACACAACAACACAACATAAAGTCAACGAAAGACTTGTCCACACTGATACGCATTATTTTACCTTCACTATTGAGTGAAGATCCAATAGGGGATTGAAGCTTTACATTTATAAAGCCTCAAATAAAACCACAAGTGCATGGTAAACACCGAGATAGTATTTAAGGGTCGATCCCACGAATACTAAAGGTTGCAAGACACTAAAGATGCGGGAAACAAACTAATCTATAGCATGCATTTTTATGGGGTTTTCATTTAGATTATCATGATAAGAAATGCAAGAAACTAAGATGCAAAGAAAATGCAAAGCAAGTAAAAAACATTGAACCATAAGCTAATCTATCATAAGAGCAAGCTAGCAATCAAACAATGATATCAAAGATTGAAGTAAACACCGTCCTAGAACATGAAACTCGATAATTCGACTACTCCACTTCCGTGGCTCTAATGACTTCACATAATCACCTAATCATCACAACTTCCGTTGGTAACTAGATCAATCAAATGAGCTTTAAGGAACAAGTTCAATTAGTTCACTAAACACCATAATCGCCAATTGTTAGATGGCTAGGATAAGTCAAGCTCACAAAGGTTTGGTTCAAACAATCTCACAAAGGTTTGGTTCAAACAATCTCACAAGCACCTTCCGAGTGGAGATCGTTTAAAATATAGATTTTGAGTGTTCAATTCAAACTAGCAAAGAGAACAACCTAAGTGAAGGATTCAACAAGGTTCAATCATAACAATCATCATCTAACTATCAAAGCATCCTAATCAATCATAACTCAAAGTCCAACAAAATACAACAAAAGACAACAAAAGAGAAAACATGAACTAAAGATGAAGGCTATTGAGTAAGGATGATTAACAAGTAACTAGAGATATCAATCAAGCTCAATTCTAAAGCATGAATTCGTTTAATCTAGACTAACCCACTTCCATGGTGCTTATCCATTTCTTAACCAACAATTAACACAAACTTCAATTTTGCTAATCACTAATCAAGAATCATTAATGCAAATGTTCATATTAACTTACAAATCCCCTTAAACATCAACTTCCATCGGCTAAGATGAGAAATGCATGATTAAAGTTCTCCTAGATATTTTCACAAACACCTTCCGGGCGTAAAAAGACCATGATCTAGATTTTGGTTAGCTACTCCTAAATCTAGCATTAAACACACTTTAATCAATATAAATCACAAGATTATAATCTCAACATCATTAATCAACCATCAATGTTACTTAATCATAATCCATAAGAAGAAAAGAAGAACTACTAACCCATATGAATGTTAAACATGAAAACTATAACAACTAAATAGATAAGCATGATTATAGATATGAAATGATTAAGAAACTTCAATAAACCATATAAAGATTCAAGCTTTAAACAAGAAACCTAGAACAACCAAAACATAGACCAAAATGCACAAATGCAGAACCTACCTCTAAAATAAACCTAATCTCTAAGATGAGACTAAAATGATATAAATATGACACAAATGTTATGAAGTGATCGATAATTGGTGGTGAAAACATGAGTTTAATTGTATACAAACATCAAATATTACACACATCGAACCATAGCCGAAGCACCTACGATGCAACACACAACAACCTACATGCAATAGCCGAAGCAACAATAATGAAACATGCACATGCAATCTACTCTCTACACTACACACAACCAGGCTCGTCAGCCAACACACAACACTACGGCACTAAGGATCCCTATACGCTACCGGTGTCCCCATATAAACTTCCGGACATACACTAGGGAGTCACACAACATCCTAGCTGTATTTCGCCGACACACCCGTCTGATGTACCAGTTTTCCGGCGCCATGCTAACCGCACCCCACGCCGGATCACATCGTCATGTGACTGGTCTGTCCCTAGTAGCTAGCCCGACGCCCCAGACCAGAATCCTAAAGGGAACACCGCACACGCGCCTAACACACCGGAAGGATGGGCACCAGTTCCTCATGAACATGGTTGCAACCACACCTTCCGCACACACACACACACGAGAAGGATGGTCACTAGCGTCCCAAGAACAAGTCGCGCCCATCACTTCCCATACACAAAAAGGTAACGCTACCGATCCATGCCAGCAACCGCACATGCATGATTTAGCGAAACCCCGGCGCATTCATGATTCTCTCTCACTTAGAGAATTCAGAGGAACCACCCTCAAACCTCACGTCAACGGTTATAGTACACAAGATGTCCTTTCTGGATCATTCACACTGTGATACTAGACTTGACCGGTTCGGATCACCAAGTCATGTACAACACCCGAAGGCTCATACATACTTAGATCCTTGCACAAACACACATCAACACACAAAAGGAACAAGCTATCACGCTTGCTCCACCTGCAGACACACGTTAACACACACAAACAATCGGACCGAGCACGGCCGCTCGCTCCCATCGCCGATCACTCCTCTTCTCACGCCGATCATCGCCGATCGTTCTCCTCTTCACCTCCATGAGACATGCCGAGATCATATGGATCACGCACACACTCGTCCCTGTACTACTCTAGAATCTACAACCTTACACCCAAAACCTTACAAAAGATTGCCAGAAACTCACCTGGATGGTTAGTCGTGGAAAGCTAAAACGAAAGACTAGTCGCGGACTCCTCGCCACACGAACCAAGAACTCTCTCTACTAAACTAACCTCGCCTGATCCAAAAGGATCTCTAAGACTTAGACTCGCGCTTATGAAAGCGGCATCCTCGAAAAACGTCTAAAACTCTCTAATTTACTAACTTTACGGCAGAGCTTCGGTACTACCAAAACTATGCTAAAAACACTAAGGGAATGTATCTATTTATAGGCAAGGATGGCCTTGATCTCCAAGCTACTCTCGTTGACACCTTGCTCACATGCATTGGCCGGTGGACACATGTTAAAACCGGCCGTCGGATCGTCGCCGTTCTTCGCTCTCCGGTTGATCAGAAGTCACGTCTTTGTCCCCCACTAATAACCACCTTTTACTTGCTCACCAAGTATGATTCCTCTCCAAGTAATGCTCCTCCATTGGCCACAGCCCATCCGTTGACACATGTCAAGCCGCTTTAGCCGATTCTCGCCATTCTTTGCATGCGGGTTAACTTGTGGGTCACGTCCATGCATGATGGGAAGTTAGTGGGATTCCTTGCTCCCCACTACTGCTGCAACACTCCACTAAGTCCTCCCAAGTCACTAAGTGTTGAAGCCCCACGGATTAACAACATTCTTCCTCGTCCGGTTAGGCGTACATCACATCAAGAGACATGATGGGATATTTTAGGGGCTACATGGGGTCCACTTGTTCCCACTACCTCTACTCACTCCATAACATCCTCCTAAGCTGCCACTTATTGCCGAGACTCCCATTGACCGCCACCTCGCCTTTACCGGTTAGCCAACCATCACATCTAAGACATCATTAGATGCTTTGGGGGCTACGGGGTCCGCATGTCTTCCGCTATCACTTCTCCACCAATCACATTTCATGCACGATTCTCTATGATCCCTAAGGTCATTACCAAGTATAACAATGTCCTTAGCTCCTCCTAATCACTCGGATTACTCCTTAGCCGCCTGTATTCGATTTCGAGGCTCCTCCGTCTTCACGCTCCAATGACTTTTCATAACTTTGGAAAATACTTTTCTAGACTTTTCATAACTTTGGAAAATACTTTTCTAGACTCTCCATGACTTGGTGAGTCTAACCCAACCATTTCCAAGATTTGGGGAAAATGGTCGGACGGTGGCGCGTGGACCACACTCTCCGGCATGCCGGCACATGTTGTTACTGGTCGATCTTCTCACAACTACGTGGAATTCCTCCACAAGCTTCCTTAGAATATTCTAAGACTTTTCTTGTTCTTCGTCGAGATCCAATTCGTTATCGAACTCCTTGCCTCAGACTTTGCCATGTTGTTGTACGTTTTGCGACTTGATTCTTGTAAATACGATATCTCCCAAACTACTCAATAAAATTGAGTTCTTCTTGTTGCCTTAGTCTTATTTTGAGTTTCTCTACACTTCCATGAGAAAATATCCCCTAAGCCCAACCGTTGACTTTTCATTGATTTTCCGGGGTTTTGACACTAGTGTCACACTCAGCGCTTTGAGTGTGAAGAAATTGGCCAGTATAAATCTGAATGTCCAGTGGTGAAATGCAAAGAGCTAAAGTGTTTGGAATGCAAAGGGTTTGGACACATCAAGTTTGAATGTCCTAAAGAGAAGAAAGGTAAGGAGAAATCACTACTGTGCTGGAGTGAGTCTGACTAAGAAGATAGTGATGATGAGCTGGGAACTAAAATGTCAAATCTTGCTAGTTTCATTACAACTATTGATGAGACAGCTACCAGTGATATGTCAAAGACTGAAGAAATTGGTGCTTGTGCTGATTCAGCCAATTGATGATTCAGAGACTGATGATGTAGCATATTCGATGCTAAGAAAACTTACAGGGATCTATATAACAGCTATGTAGAAATGAGTAACAAGGAGTTACACCTTATTCAGGATGTTAGCAGATTGAGAGTTGAAGTAGATCTGCTTGAGATGACATATGTTGAAGTTGATAATGAAGGTTGGAATGCTGGATCAACGCTGTTCGGAAGACCTGAAAGCATGGAAGAAAGAGCTGAGTTTATGCTTGTGGAGTATGTCAAACAAAGAACTAAGGCGGATTTGTTGGAAAAATAACTGATTGAGGATAACAAGAAGATACAGATGCTGAATACATGAGCTAAAGACCTTGATCTGATTATGTCTGTGGAAAGATGTGACTCTAAAGCTAGAAGTCTTGAACTTCAGGGTAGTGCAAGCTGTTCTATGGAAGTTCTGGCCAAGCCAATCACGTTTGTGAAAGGATGCAGTGCTGTAGAAAGTCTACAGAGCCAAGTCACTTAAATTCATCCGCCATCAAGCAAGCCAGCCGGGGAGAAAGTGAAGAATCTGATGAGCAATAAAATCAATGACTCAAGGTCAAATATGAAGATGAAGAGGCAGGTGCCAGTGTTAGGTTCAACTGATCTCAACTCTCTTGACAAGATTGCTTACAGGGTCAGATTGTGTTAGCATTGTGGTAAGACAGGACATGGTTGGCAGCATTGCTTCAAAAGAAGAAAGAAACTTCAACTGTTATGGAGTTTGAACAAATGTTGGGTTGAACCCTCAAGAACTGGGTCTGTCTGGGTTTGCAAGAAGGAGCTGTATGGAGACATGTCTAAAGAAACAGAACAGATCAACCTCTTTAATCTATACAACAGGTCAAATGCTGATGGACACACACATATGTATCCAATTCACTGTGAGAAAACTGAGTTGGTTGAGAATGTTGCTTACACCTCAGTCATTCAAATGGAGGAAGGTGTCTGGTTTTTTGACAGTGGTTGTTCACGACATATGACTGGGAACATACGAAATCTGGTCAACCTTGAAGTAACAACTACACGAAGAGTGAAGTTTGGAGGAGGTGAAAGAGGAACTATCAAAGGCAATGGACAGAGTTGTGGTGCTGGTATGCCGAATCTGAAAGATATATATCTTGTAGAAGGACTCGATGTCAATCTGATCAGCACTAGTCAACTCTGTGATGAAGGTCTGAATGTTGTGTTTTTAAGAAATCAATGTAAGGTTGTCGATGAAGATGGAAATATCATTCTTTTATAGTTAGGACTTCAAATAATTGCTACATCTGGCAGAAGTCTAAAATAGGATCTTGCACTCATATCACTAGTCCTCTATCTACTACAGAGTGTCTATTCCAGAAGATTGAAAAGGTTAGACAAAGAAAGGATACGAGACATGAGTGTAAAGGTTATGTGACTCAGGATGTGTCACGCAGGCTCACTGATAGGAGGTTGTATAATGATAAAGCAAAGATCAAAAGATATGTAAGAATATTCAGTAATGATCGTCTGAAGATCTCTTCTCCGTCTGTGTTAATCAAATCTGGTGGCTGCAACATAAGTGTGCTTTTCTCTTCTGAGTCAAGAGACAAGAAATGGAAGAAGAATCAAGCATGTCACATTAATCCATGCCAAGATGTGCGACTCTCAGTCAAGTGTGATCAAAAGGAGAGTCAGATGAAGGATAGTCAGTTCTCATGTTTTACCTCTGTAATAGAACCTGAAGACTTACAAGCTGCTCTACAGGATGAAGAGGTCAGAGAAGCCTGTCGTGAAGAACTTAATCGGCTTGTCAAGGATGGTAATTGGGAATTAGTTACTGAGCCTATGAATTCAAATGTTGAACAACTGAGATGACTCATTAGACATCAAACTGATGAAGATGGAACTATTGTTGGGGTGAAGGCTCGCTTAGTAGCTCAAGAGGTTACTGAAATAGAAGACAATGACTCTGATGAATCTTCTACTTCCGCTGTTTATTTTGATTATGTTCGTCTTCTCCTTGCTTTTGCCAGTATCCGCAATATGCGTCTTCATCACATGACTACTCTATATCTGAAGAAGTATCTCATCAGGAAATATTTGTAGCTCAACCAAAAGGTTTTGCTAATCCTGACTGTCCTGACCATGTCTACCGTCTGGAAAAGACTTTGTTCAACACCAAGCTGAGCTCAGGAATCTAGTCAGATCACTTCACAAAGCACTTAGTGGAAATAGGTTTCAAGCAAGGCTCTACTTACAAGACTCTTTTCAAAATGGAAAATGAGGGACACTTTGCTGTGATCCAAATATAGATAAATGATATTGTGTTTGGAAGCACCAATACTCACCTTATTCAGAATCTGATAAGGTTGTTGACTCAACACTTTGGCATGAGTTTTCAGGGATAACTAGGTAACTTCATGGGGTTACACATTTATCAGTCTGACCATGGAATATCTATGTGTCAAAGAATGTATGCAGAAGACCTAATCAACAGGTCTGGTATGCAAACCAGTGTATGTGCCAGGACTCCCATGAGAAACACGATCAATCTGAGTTCAGATATGGCCGATGAACCAGTTGATAGAAAGCGGTACAAAGAAATAATCAAAGGATTAAGGCATTTGTCTGCCAGTCGACCATACCTATGTCTGAGTGTAGAAATTCTCGCAAACTTCCAAAGTCAACCTCAAATGCGTCATCTGGCTATAGTAAAGCGTATTTGGAAAACGTCAAAGGAACTCTTAATTATGGTTTGTATTATATCAAACATTTTAACCTCAATCTTGTAGGTTTGAGTAGTTCTGATTGGACAGGAAGTAGCGTGAGGAATGCTAGACGATCCTCATGAGGCTATATGTTCATTGGTTCCAACCTCATCTCGTGGTATCACAGAAAACAAGACTGTTTTGCATAATTCCATAACAGAGGCAGAGTAAATTGCAATTGGAACATGCAGTACTCATATGCTCTGGCTGAAACAAATTATGGCTGACTATGGTATGATTTCCAATTCTCTCAGCATTCACTGTGATAACACAAGTACCATTCGTACATTGAGAAATCATATGCTTAGAATTCTTCTCATAGAGGTAAGACAACATCTGATTGATGAATTGATTGAAAGGAATCAAATTGGAATCACTCACATTGATCCAGAAAATCAACTTGCAGTTATTCTTACTACTCCTCTGTCCTTTAACTTGTTTTTCAACTTGTTAAGGTCTCTTAACTTTTTTGAACTCTGATCGTGTCAGTTCAGTTTGTGAGTTTGCAGAGTAGGATAAATATGTACAGTCTGTTTACTGTCCTCTGTATAGATCACTTGTTAAAACCTCTCATCAGTCGGTCTGCCAAGAGAAAAGAGTTGTTTGTCTTATGTATTTAGATCGTTCCAGTTCTGAGCTGTTTCTGTAGGGTACATCTCTTCTTCTCAAAGTGCAAATTTTATCTTAAATGGGAATTATTCTTTTTACCAAAAAAGGTTAGGAAAATCCTATTCTAAAATAAAGGGGGAGAGGTGTGAGATAGTGAGAGTGGCTAATGCTTTTAGATGATCTCTAAAAAGAACACGAATATGTGCTAAAAGGAAAGTGTAGGGGTTAAAAAAAGGTTGTTGCAAGTCTTTTCGATTTTCTTCGTTCCTTGATTTGGTCTTTCTGGAATCTTGAAACTCTCTGAATACATAAGATGATGTGAAGACTAGCTCTGGTAGATAATGGAGTGTGAAAGCACTCTGAGAAAATTGTTGCCTTATGTGCTATCAGTTCATGAAGTGTGAAAGCACTCTGAGAGAAACTGCTGCCTCTGTTTTCTGGTGAGTTGATCACTTTCAAAAATCTGGACTGCTAATATGCATCAGATTGTGTAGCTTATCTCTCTGTTCTTGGAATGATCAATTGTTCTTTACATATATATATTCTTACTTCTGCAGTATATGCTCTTGTTTATTTGAATCTGTTTTCTTTAATAAAAAGGAGGTGTGAGTGATACTATATTTGACCTTGATCAATTCTTGCTTGATATAGTGGTTGCCTAGTTTGTTGTTGTTGGGCTTAGTTAATTTAAGCCTTTTTCTGGTTAATGTGCCGTTTGTCACTGTTTGCTGAGATCTGTTTTTGGCCTTCTCATGTTTGCTTCTTGCTTTCTTTATGTCTTGTCACAGTAAAGTTGTCTGAAGTAGAGTGTGCAGGGAAACAAAACCCATGTCTCGAGACAAGAAAGAAAGAGAGAATTGGTGTTGCTTATTATCTCTCACTATTGAACTTGACCTGATTTTTTTCAGTCTCTGTCATCTCTCTCTCTGCATCTGTAAAGAGCCTCTTCTTCCCAGAAATTTCTTGTGATTTCTCTAGTGTTTCAGGTTCTTCAATGGCTGACTCTTCAATACCGATCATCCGCCTTCCTCACCAGATCTATGTTACTGTTCCTGATTCAAACCCTGGTACAATGTCTGATGACTCAAATATAGTTGAGACTGGAAACACTGTGGTTCCTAATGATTTATCGGAAGAGGAACTTCCTTACTTTCCTGGTTCGCTATGAAGAAAACAGCAGGAAGATTCATGCTCAAGACTCTCTCTATCCAGCACTCAAGCAGTGTCCCTGGAGAACTTACACATGTCGTTTCTCTACAGCAAGAGTTGTTCGCAAGTTCTCAATCATTGCGACTCGTCCTTTCAACGACATGAAAGTGTTTTAAACTGATCAGTCTGAAACTCCTCTGGTTCAGAATCTGCTGGAGACCTCAGGGCTTCTGCCTACTGTGGTGGAAATTCTTCTTTATGTTGAAGAAATTGTCAAGGAGTTTTATGCTAACCTGAGCAGCATTGAATTTCGCGATGATGGTCGCCATTGGGTGTATGTCCGCGGATCCATGTTTGAGTTCACGCCTTACATCATCAACGAACTCTTCCAGCTGCCTCAACACTCCTATGACCTGCATCAATATGTGCAACGTATTGAAGAATCAATTGAAGACGTTGTGGCTGCACTTTCAGAAGGATTTGTTCATCTCTAGGAAGATCTAACTCCAGCGCATCTCAGTCCAACGATGGCTCTATTGTACAAGCTATGCTGCCACAACTGGATGCCAACCATGAATGAAATTGCTCTCAACCAAGACAGAGCAACTCTGGTCTATATGGTGGTGTACAACAAGCCCTTCAATTTTGTCAAACTGGTGTATGATCAGATTTTCAAGTGTGCAAATGACTCAAACAATGGGCATCTTGCTCTGCATATCCTGATTGCACAACTGCTGGACTATCAACGATCGGTGCAATATCTGGATGGAGATCACTTCTCGCGTATGCCTCAGTTCGTCAAGCTGCCTCAAAGACATCACCGCTCAGTCACGGTTCCAAACATACTTCAGAAATCATCTGTTTTAGATGAGCTTAACTATCTGACGAGTCTGGTTCAAGGTGTACATCTCAAGATGTCTGGTATGATTTATGTTTTTAACCCCAAAGTTTAAACTTAATTTGTTCTCTGAATTTTTACATGAGTATGCATCCAAACAGAGGGGAGATTATGGCAGTGTCACTCAAGCTAGCTCAAGTGGTGTCACTTACGAGGAAGAGGAGTCTGAATTGTGAATCAGATCCCAGTTTATGGTTTAAATTTTATGCAATTTTTCCTTAAAAACTTGAACCCTTTTGACTATGGCTTTTGAACTTTGCCTTCTCTACTTTTGGGTTTGTATAACTAGGTTGCTGAACCTTTCTGAACCCTGAATCTGTGTTTTCCCCTTAAGGACTTGTTGCTGTTTTATGATGTTTGCTTTGTGTTATGCTCATGATTAAATCTGTATGAATTTCTGCGTGTATGGTATGTTCTTGTGTGTCTTTGTGTTTTCACTTGTGCATGCACTGGTGCTTGGATTAACATACTCAAGTAAAAAGGGGGAGATTGAAAGAACATGTGCAACATGTTTTGTTTGAGTCACTCAACAAAGATGACAAATTGAGATATGAACCAGAGAGTCACTCAGCTGAAGCATGAAGCTGATAGTATAAGGAAAAGTCAACAGTGTTGATGTGGTATCTCGAGCCAAATAAGAAGGCAAGTGGGTGTGAAGACTGTAGCAGATGTATTGTCTGAGAAGCAAGTGGGCTGAACAGTTGGAGCAGATGAGACATTTTGCTGGATAAAAGAAAGAGGCTATGAAAGCCTACCAGAACCATTGGGAAGTCTGCAAGGTAAAGGAAGAAGCTACCAAGTCATCATTTAAAGGCATGGTGGACTTGTCCTTGGAGAAGGTGTGTCAGCCGCGTGACACTGTAGCTATCGACCATACTGTAGCAAAAGAGAAGATGTATAAAAGAGAAGCTGAGGCTTTATTTTATAATCAGCCTTTCATAAAACAAAAACATAGAGGTTCCAGAGAGTTACTCAGAGTTGCATGTGAGAAGGTAAATAATGGTGAGTGAAATTAGAAGCATCAGTTGTTGTTGATTGGGTTAGGATTAAGGAATCAAAGAAAGAGTATTCCTGTTATCTGTTGAGTAACCAAAGGTTGGGTAGAATAGGTCAGGATTAACTCACATGTGTGTGAGGTTAAGTATTAACTCACATGTGTGTGAGGTTAAGTAACTCTGAGTAGAACAAATTGTAAAAAGATTGTTCTATAAGCTATTCGAATCAAAGAAGTACTTACTGCTGTATTCTTTGTGTGTTACACAAGTTAGGAATCCCTGATTATTTCAGTTATGAGATCACGTTTTGGCGTTCTGGAGCAAAAATCGTCGAATTGAATGAACATGCATGAACAAAAATGTCATATTCTAGGCGTTATATAAGAATTATAAAATCATTTAGGGAGACAAAAACTTGATGGAGACAGACGGCGGACAAAAATAAAAACATTGTGGACAAAAATGGTTGGTGACGGTAGTGAACATATGCAGAAACGGTGGTCAGGTACAAAGACTGTGATAGAGACGGTGGTCGTGGACAAAATGACGACAGAAACGATGGTGGACGAAACAAAAACATGTGTATCCTTGTCGATTAATAGACATCATTTCACGTTATCTGTATTTTGTCTTCTGTCTTAATTTGTTGTCCACTGTTTCAAAAATTAGATATCACATATTAATTAGTAATATATTTTTAATCATTTTCTTTGTCTTTTTATTCAAAAGCACTAGAAGCTTCTCTGCGCTTACGCACATATTTTTTTGTGAATTTTTTTATTTGCAATGATTGTTTAGATTATTTGGTTGTCTTGTTAATTTCGTAGGTTGTGTTTTATCTCATTCATTTAAAAATCAAATCGAGTTTTTTATTTTATATCTTAAGATTTAGTGATATGAAACTGAGATTCTTTGTGCAATGTTTTTGTGTAATATTTGCTTCAGTAATTAATGTTTCTTTCATACAAAAAATTTCTTTCCAAACATTTTGTTTCTTTCCGAGAAACTTTCATGTATAACGTAATTAAGTTTGCAGTAGGAACATTGTGGCCTTGTGGGACAAAAATGATGGGTAATTCATCTTTTACTTTTTGGCCCACGAATTACTCACATTAAGCAGTTTAGTTTGTGAGGTATAGTTGATGCATAATATAAGGATTACGGTTGTTTGTCAATGTGGTATTATGGTGATTACTGATTAGAGTTGTTTGTTTTGGTTGTAGCTTTGTTTTAGTTCCTATTCCGTGATAGACGTGGTTGTTATGGGAACCTTTTATCAATTTCGTTGATCATTGTCTTCCTAAGTTTGGACTAGTAAGCACTTTTTTGAGAAAGAAATGTAAATACTAATGTGATGTGAAAATGGTTTAGCTAATGATCTTTAGATAGATGATTTTATTGTCATAGATTTGGACGTTTTTGAAATTTTGAAATTTAGTAGTTATTTTACAAATTATTTCTCAATATTTGAGAAATCATACGTAGGTGAATATTGAAGATTAGCTAAATACATCATTCTCCATTATGACATAAGCTTGAGAGTAAATTGGTACTATGGTTTGAAATATGTAGTAACTCATCTGATACAACATAAGATTAATGGACTCTTTTTTATGGAGTTACTTCTTCATTTTAACCGTGTTGCTGTTCCTTGCCTCTCAAGCAACTCAGTCACTTCCCAACCTTATTTTGCAAACAGAGTCGCAGTCATATAACACATAAGTTTCTTCAATTGATTTAAGAATATTATAATGGAAAGCAAAACGGAGATTAAGTTATATACATTTTTGGTTTGTTCTTGTTCATGCCACCATATGCATATAGAGTGAGCTCAAACTCAAAACCAGAAAGTCATGTCCCCAAATAAGATCATATATTCCTGAGATCATGTAGATGTTGTAGAATCTGATGGAGGGGATGTACAACTTTGTCACATTTTTTCAATGAGCCAACACAATGTCTCAAGAACAATCTATCTGCCTCTAAATCTTCTAGCCACTTCTTGGAGATCACGTTACTTCCAAACACATGGCTTCTCTAGGCGTCCAGATTAACTTAAGTGTGGTGGCTGCAATGTGAGAAGCTGTTAGGCCAGCTTCAGCAAGTTGATGCAATGGTGATCCATGTTCGATATATCAGCCAGGTAGTACCATTGGTCTCCAGTTTCCACTATTGTCAAAAAGACAATATCATTTGAATTAGAAACCACACTGGTTTCAGGACCTAAGAGATATAAATGAAATGAAAATTTGTAAGAAAAGTAATGTACCTTGAGCTTTCCGTCAAGTAGGCCATCGAGAGGAAGAAATTGTACCGCGTGCGATCCAAACCCTCCAATCAAACCTTCTTCAACCGTGATCAGAACCTCGTGTGATTTAGCTAAACTGCGAATGAGAGAAACATCTAACCGCTTACAAAATCTTGCATCCGCAACAACGATCTTTAATCCGCCCTCATCGAGTATAGTAGCAGCCTCTAAACAATTATGAACGACTGATCCGTATCCCAGGAGCGCGCGCTTTCCCTCAATATCCTACCTTTTTCAATCTGAAATCATAAACCACAAAATATTAAAATTTGTATGTTGAATGTTTTCGATTCATCACATATTTTGATTAAACATACCTGAAGAGGGACACCTTTATTTACAGGAGGAAGTGAAACACCAACACCGTTTCCTCTAGGATATCGAAAGCAAGAAGGACGGTCATCTATAGCTGCAGCGGTTGCAACCATGTTAAAAACCTCTGCTTCATCAAATGGAGCCATCACTATCATGTTAGGAAGACATGCCATAAACGTCACATCAAATTCTCCACAATGGGTTGGATCATCTGCTCCCATAAGTCCCGCTCTGTCCATCGCAAATCTCACGGGTAGTTTCTGTAGTTCAACATCATGTATAACCTACAAAAACCGGCATATATACAAAACAAAATCAGTTAAGTTAAGAGAAGATGTGTTTAAAATAAGAATAATAGTTAAGTTCCATGGGCTTCGAACTCAAAACGTATTGGTGAATTGGTACATGCCACTTATATATTAGTTTAGGTCCTACCACACTTCCATAAAGGTGTGATTTTACCTGGTCATAAGCGCGTTGCATGAAAGATGAGTAGATTGCACAAAATGGCTTAAGGCCTTCGCAAGCAAGACCAACAACGAAAGTGACAGCATGCCTCGGCTTCTGCTATCAAGGCCTCAACAAAATAGGTTGTGTAAGACTTAGTCTTAACAATGCTTTTAAACTGTTTACCTATTGCTGGATCAAATCTCACTACTCCTAAAATAAGAAGAAAGATATATGGATCAATCCAAAAATGCATATTCAAGAAAAAAAAATGTTATCAATGTAAATTAGTTTTCCCATAATACTTGTCATCAGCTCTCTCTGCGCAGGGATATCCGCGACCTTTCTCAGTCACGACATGAATAAGAACCGGTCATGTGGTTATGGTGCCCTTGACTTCCTTAAGAGTGGAGATCAGATCATCTATATTGTGTCCATCGACTGGATCAATATAGAAGAGACCAAGTTCTTCAAATAATGTTGAATCGGTTCCACTAATCATTCCACGAGCATACTCGTCTACCTTTGAAGCTAGTCGATGCATTCGTCCCCCAATTGCTTCGTCATTCCCTGTAACAACATATGCTTTTTTTTTCATTTCAAAAGAATTAATATGTTGCTATTCATTTCCACAAGCACGACAATATTTACTTGCCTTGACGACTTCTCTCAATTCTCTGAGAGGAGCTCAAAGCTCCAACAGGTGGAGTTGATCCATCTAAGTTCGCAGTAGGCAAAGAGACTTGCTTGTTGTCATTGAGAATCACAATCATGTCGGAGTCTAAGTAGCCAACATTGTTCATAGCTTCATATGCTTGGCCAGCTGTCATTGCACATTCGCCTATAACCGCAATCAATTTGTTTTTATTATGATTTTATGGAAAATAGCAGGTTGGGTGATTTACCGGTGGGGAAGCGGATATCTTTAGCGCAAATGGCCCTGTAGTCCATCTTCTCCCTACAAAAGTTATATTAATCTTATCAACCAAGAAATAGAAAATACTGAATAATAAGATGTAATTAGATTATAACTCAATTTTCTCAGCTTGTAGATAATTGAAGCTATAATCTCGTAAATGGATTCAAAATCCTGAAAATTAGAACCACAGAAGACTATATTAATACATGATATCTGGACCGCGAGAGAATTTGATACCATTTTTAGATTCTATTGGCAGTGGGTGTAGGTTCAAAGACGTTAGGATAAACGTCTTGGTTATATAAGCAATGGGGTCTAAGGTCATGATGGAGGAGTGGGCGGCCATTAAAGCCATTGAAGTGTAATGAGTGAGAGGAATCTTAATAAAGCTGACGAAGTAATGGAGGGGTAACGGTGCTCTAATGTGAAGGTTGAGAAGAGGAATGGCGAGCGATTTGTAACGTTGGTTGTAAGGTTCAGAAGGGGGATGACTTGAGGTAAAGAAGACGACGTTAGAGTTTAAGATCATGGGCCTTCATGTTTGGGCTGGAACCCTTTGTTAGTATAATACACATTTTTGTAGACCTAAAATAATAATCATAGCAGTTTGATAAAGAGAACAATGACATGAAAACTTCATTGGCTGAAGAAATTCAGAATTTTTTTGCCCATCTGGCATGCCTTAGAGCTCAGAATTTATTCCCCTTTTATATAAAAGAGATTTAATGTATTCTAGATAAGAGAAAGTGCTTTCTCTTTTGTAAATGGTATTATTGTCTTTTCCTTTGATGTGAATAGTGCCAATGTGGTAGATTTGGAAAGGCTTTTGAATTTATGGTATTTTTAAATGTTCCGTACCAATAAATTGTATTTCTTGTAAAAATCCTTTTTTTAAGAGAAAATCTTAAGTTCACCCCTAGGGTGGACCTTATTTATTCACCAATTTTCTCTAAACCAATCATAATTAAGATAAAAAGCAGATTAGTTAAATCATTAAAATTTAATTACTTGTTGGGCCACTAATTCTGAACCAATTCTCCTCCTCTCTCACGTGTCTTTCCCTTCTTTTTTTTAAAGGAAAACAATTTAACCAATTTGTTTCCCACAGGTTGGTTACATGATGTAATGGTTAATAATAAAGCCAAGTACTCAGTTTTATGCTATTGATTGCTCTGTTGTTTTGAGTTTATTTCTTTAGCTTTTTAGGTCTTTAGATCGTAGTGTCTATGTTTGACCTTGAACTTTCGGTTTTTGTTGTGGTCAGTTTGTATATTTGGATTTGTCTTCTCTACAGATGACATAACATAAAAAATCCCACAAAATCCAAATCTTACAAATCTAGTCCAAAATAAAGCGTTCGAAAGCCAAAAGCCTTAAACTAGCAAAAGCAAACCAAAACCAAAAAGGATGAAAATAAAAAAACAAAGGGTAAGCTTATCATGAACTCCTACAGTATCACGAGATAACAAAGTTTGAGACCATTATCTTTGGTCTCCTTCCTCTTCTTTTTTAATTTCAAGATAATAAATCACTATAGCTCTTGTCAAATTTCTACAAAATAGAAGAATTTAAATCATACAAAACTAACAGTTAATTCAAATATAAATACTAAGATGAGATTTTTACTTGTATCACTTGTAAGGAAAATAGCCCCGTCTGTGAGGTCGGATTGGTGATAGCAACATATAACTGGGTATCGGGAGTAAAAGTTGAGTCCTGAAACATTTTATCAGTTTTTCTTGTAAGTAATATACATATATTGATTTAGTCACGTTTCAATGGAAATTAGACATAAACGAAAAAGAAAAATTAATATCAAATACCTGAAATGATAATTTTTTCTTTGATGTACCACTTTTTTTCGTTTCAAGAACATTCAAATATCGACCATGGGGTCCGATTGGTTTGTTCTTTGGTTGTCCAACAAGAGCTTTTCTTTTAATTCCACGTGCATTTGGAACTTCATCGTATTCTTCTTCTCCTTCCATTGGTTCAACATTTGAAGTTGGGAGCATCCATGCATTAGCTTTCACAAGTTCCTTTTTCTTTTCTTCTATTTTTTTAGCAACTGACATGCAGCTTCATTTGCACACATTGTCAATTCCTCATGTTCAGCAGCAACATATGCAATCTCACGAAATTTGCGACATAAATGGCTATAACGCTTTCCAATCGATTGTGTTACTGTTCCATTAGGTGTCTCTAAACGATAAGAAGACATGCTTCGTGATTTTGCCTCTTTACTCCATCGAGTCAAGATGTAGCTAGATGGAATTCTTTTAACATCCTTCTTATCCAACACTTTCAATGCATGACGACATAAAATCCCAGCAAAAGAATAATTCATGCAACTACACTGTATCGCTTGTTTTGAAGCATCATAAGTAACCAAATGCTCTCGCGGTCCACCACGAAAAGATACTTTGTATTCATACATCATCTCAGACTTACTAACCTTTTTGGCAACATAGTCACCGATAATTGTGTATTGCTTCTGGAACAACCTAAAAACTTTGGGTGTACACACTTCCTCTGCATGTTGCAACATCTCTACAGTAGCAGATAATACCGACGAAGTATGCATCATTTGGAAGTCAGCAGTTAATTCCTTATATCGCCGATCATCCAACACTCTTTCATAGTGTTCAAAGAAGGTCAACAAGTCATAACTTCTCTTCAAGTATCTTTTCAAAATACTATTCATATTTTCACTACGTTGTGTGCTCACCATATCTGCTGTAAAAGTATGACGTCCATATACCATTGCCCATTTTTGTCTCACCTCAAACACATTCTTCAACCATTTATTATCTGCCAAGTTATACTTATTGAGCATATTATTCCATGCCAGTAACCAATCTACTTCTTCCTCATGGTCATATACACACTTTCCAAAATCAGTGGCAAATTGTCCTGGCCCATGAAATACATGACTTAACTTCTTCGCAGCATTTTGGTAAATATGCCAAACACATAACCTATGTTTTGTTTCAGGGAACACCTTCACTATTGCATTCGCCATTGCTGCAGATTGGTCAGTAAGAATTGTTTTAGGTTGTTTTCCAGACATTGCTCCAAGAAAAGTCTCGGAAAGCCACTTATATGACTCAATGGTTTCATCATATAAGAGAGCAGCACCAAACACAACAGTTTGCTTATGATGATTGACCCCGACAAATGGAGCAAATGGTCTATCATATTCATTGGTCTTATAAGTTGTGTCAAAACAAACAACATCTCCAAAAAGATTGTAATCACTTATAGACCGATCGTCTGCCCATAAAATATTCGTGATCATATCGTCCTCATCAAGTTGCATTGAATAAAAAAAAGATGAATGATCCTCTTTCTTTTTTTGAAAGTATTCCAAAACTGCTCCAGCATCTTTTTTTACCATTTTTTCCATTCGCTTTTGGTAAATGTAATTTCGATAGTCTTTCTCCAAAAACCCCAGATTTTCTCGCCCTCCAACTTCTCTACTCATCATTTCTACAGTTGCTTTTGCCAAAATTCCTGACATCTCGGCATCATCAGCATGTTGTATTTGAGCGTCAGAAAACGCCCGGTTTACCTTGAGCAAATGCGTCATAGGCGTCTTCACTAAATCATGGTTATGATTTTGGTTGAAAGACTCTTATATCTTCCTGTCCTCTGAAGACTGCTAGTCATATGAGCTTTACAACCACACCGTGTAATTGGTAGTGAATAACGTGTTTTAATCTTAGGTTCCTTCCTAAACCCCTCTTTTGAACAAACATAAAGAACCCTTACTACCTTATCATTTGTTTTCTTCCTCCGTTGTTTCCTTACATTAAAACCATGTTCGCCTCCAAATTTTTTATAAACTTTATATGCAGTTTCATCAGAACTAATCTCCATTCCAATACACATCTCATCTTTCTTCTCAGTTTCTTTTTTTGGTTCTAAAGTACGAACCTCTTCATCTTTAATATAGTCCTCTTTGTTGGCTATGTCATCTTGTTCTTCGAATTCACTAACTGAAGTTTCTTCTTCCCTTACTGAATCATCGGAGACTTGCAAACTAGATCCATATTGATCATAAAGAACAATTTCATGACAACTATCCATTGCAATCTGCACTAATCAATATAATACATTATTACATATACATTTCTATTATGTCATACAAATCTTATAAGACAAAAAGTTAGCAGTATGATTCGATTGAACAACAAGAAAAGAAAATTATGACGAGGAAGAAGAACAATTTCATTGTCTCTTGTAAATTAAATACTAACACAAAGATCAATACTTTTTCCCATCAACAAAAACATGTAACATATATTTAATAACAAACTGAGTAGCAGTAGAGATTAGATAAAAGAAAACTTACAATTGTCAAGGTTACGAATATTAATGATTAGATAATGAATAACTTGAAGCAGCGTAGTTCCAATGCCAAAAGCAAGTTGTGAGTTTGGATTTAGGGTATTTGACTTATTAAATTTTGTTTTCTTTTTTAAAAAGAAGGGAAAAACATGTGAGAGAGGAGGAGAATTGGTTCAGAATTGGTGGCCCCACAAGTAATTAAATTTTAATGATTTAACTAAATCTACTTTTTATCTTAATTATGATTGGTTTAGAGAAAATGGATGAATGAATAAAGTCCATCCTAGGGGTGAACCTAAGATTTTCCGTTTTTTTAATGCATGTTTGTTAATACATGTTTCTTTACTCGTTATCTAGGAACTGATCCTTAAAATGATTGTCTTGCATACTACTTGATTCATTTGTTTTGATATGATGCTAGATGGACTTAGCATTTTCACCAAAATACTTGAGTTACTTAATTTGGTGAACAATTGAACCTGAATATGAATGTTTGTTTAGTTATGTTATTGATTGCGATAGTTGATTATCAACCAAGAGAGTGGGTTAATAGAATTATTGTGCATTCAAATCTGTTTCAACTTGATTTTTAAATATTTCCGTTGATTTGATGTGCACTAATTTTAAGTTAAAAGAGAAAACTGGATTGTATACCCCAAAATTTGTTGAAACTTTGAAAACTATACTAAATCTTATAACATTGAAAAACTATACTTTTTGTTGTATAAAAGTACATTAATTACTCTTAATATTTATTAAATTATTATATGAATCTAAAATAGTTAAAAATTATTTAGCATAAATTTTAAAATTACTATTGGTTTTTTAACAACTTATATTTATTTTTTAAAACAAAAATAAATATTTGGTTAATTAATTATCATCCAAAAGCTAAAATTATGATTAAATAGATGGATTTATTTTACACAATCGATTTATATTGTTTGTCGTTGATTTTTTACTCTTTGATTCATTTAAACTATTAATTTATTATTTTATGTTTGTCGATTAAATTTTCAAATTCGTTGACTTATTTTGAACTGTGGATTTACATTTCTATTAGTTGACTTTTTTTCTTTGTCGACTTATATAACCATTGGGTTATTTTTTTTTATGTCGTCGATTTAATTTTTAAATTCGTCGACTTATTTTCAACGGTTGATTTATATTTCGCTTGGTTGATGTTGGGGTTAAATCTCACCCTGATAGAGATCATGAAGAAAATGACTAAGTACCAGAGGTAGGCGCGCTGTTATATGGAGGAGCTCTGCTTGTTCCCAGGACAAGCTCTGTTTCTGGGACCAACTCTCTTACTTTCTGGGACGAGCTCTCAAAAGTGATTGGGACCAGGACTAGCTCTCCTGCTTTCTAGGACAAGCTCTCCAGAGTGACTGGGAGCAGGACTGCATCTTTCCAGGATGACGTCTATAGCGGTCCACTACACTCCATGAGACCACTATGATCATTTCACTTCAAGACAAAAGAGTGGATCGAGCTTAGAAGGCCCACACTAGAGAGATGACGAATTGGAGAGCCCATGAATAACAAGTCGCGCCGACCACTACTGCAAACTGGGCCTAGATGACGAGCTCTCGAAGTTAGGCCCATGACGAGAATGAGACCATGACCTAGGGCGGCCGCCGACTACGGTGAGAGAGAATCCCAGAGATTTAGGGATCTTTCCTTATCTCGTAGATTTATACCTAGGTCGACTAGGACTCTTATAAATAGGATTTGTACACATTTGAAAAGGGGATCCGCATTTTTACACAGAAAACCACTTGTAAACATTTGCAAAAGCTTAATAAACAAACTCTCTTAAGATATTCGCTGTGTTTCTCATCTCAGAGCTTTCAGACCTAGAGTCGTTGACTATTTCAACTGTGCAGTTTCCACCACCACAGTTTGGTGCTAGAATGAGGGTACTTAAAAGCTTCTTACTCCGAAGAACCACCGCGAAGAGATCCAGACACGATGACTGACAAACGACGTATCGCTGATCCGAAGGACGTCGCACCGAGAGATCTGAAAGAGGCGAGATCCAGGCTGAAGGAACTACTAACAAGGACCAAACCGCTCGTGACGATCCGCCACCAGCAGGTGCAGCTCGCGCCGATCCGCCTGGCGAGAAGTCGAAGGAAACCCCGAGAGCAAGCTCGCTTCTTCCTGAGTTGTTGCAGAAGATGAGCACAACACTGGACGCATTGCTGGAGAGTGCCGAGCAGCAAAAACAGAGCCAACGGGACAATAACCGACGAGCTCAGGTCCATAAGAGGAGACGTCCGCGCACGACCCCTCGAGCCAGGTCTGTTCAGAAATCCAGCGGCACGAATCGATCTAGTGGCGCTTAACTTCACCACACCAGTAGGATCGTCGAGCGACCTCGGTAGCAAAATACATCGACCGCCGCGAAAGACGGACGATCCGCTCTCCTAGCTCAGGCACGACGAGGGAAAGCTAAAGTTGGCGACGAGCCAATAGACCTCGACAACGACGACGAGGACCTGGCTAGAAGAGTCGTGCCTGACACCGAACTCACCGAGACAGAGAGAGCTCGGCAGGCAACAACCAAAGTGAGGAACGACAATCCTCGACACGTAACTTCACAGCAATTCTCCACCTTCAGAGACGATGGCCCCGCGATGAGAGTCGCACGCAACGCCGATCTCACAGAGGAAGAAGTGGCACGGCGAACCACTACGAGGACAAAGCATGTTGACCCACAAAGGACGATCCAAAAGCGTTTCTCCGTCTTGGAAGACAAAATCGATCCTGGATATACTAGACACATTTCGAAAGAAGAGGAAAACGTCAAATGGGTGAAACAGGCATAGGTCGTTGAAGTAAAACAAGCTACGATTCGAGCCCAGCATGACGAGATGGCTGAGTTCTAAGCCTCGTTAAACAAGACTGCTGCTGAGTTGAAGACTATTCGCTCGCAGATGCATCGTGCCACTAGCAAGGCACCGAAACTCGATCTGATCCTTGAACAAGCTCAGCACACTCTATTTTCAGCGCGCATCACCAAAGCTCGAGTATCAGACCCATGCAAGATTAGAGTACCGAGCTACGATGGAACCAAGGATCCAGCTGACCACCTCAACGAATTCAATGTGGCAATGACCAGAGAAAATTTCAAAGAACAAGAGATGGACGTCAGACAATGTCTACTGTTCGTAGAAAATCTCAAGGGGCCAGCTCTCCAATGGTTTAAAGGGCTCGAAAGAAATTCCATCGATACTTTCAAACAGCTGTCGAAAGCTTTCATCAAGCACTACTCCATCTTCATTGAAACCAAGACTTATGTTGCCGATCTATAGTCCATGAACCAAGGATCCTCCGAGTCTCTCAAAGCCTTCATCGAACGCTTCTCAAGTAAAAGGCATAGATGACTCGGACGCACTCCGCACATTGAAGAGGGTCATATGGCACGAGTCTGACTTCTAGAAGGAGATGTCTCTCAACGAGCCGTCGACTATCCAGGATGCTCTGCACCGAGCGACGAATTTCGCTAAAAGCGAAGAGGAAGCGAAGAAGCTCGCAAAGAAGTATGGGAAGTCGAAACAGAAAAACGAATGCGATCACCAACCAAGCCAGTCGCGAAAAACCCTTAGTGGACATTTCGTCCAACACGAAGGCATTTCAAAAGAAACCCACAACTATCAGGTGGATTCGCCCGACTATGACCGCGACCGAAGAAGAGGTTTTCCTAACGCGTGGACTGGTAATTTAACTTACGACGAGTCATTATACTGCGACATTCATCACACTCATGGGCACTCGACAGTAAACTGCCAATCTCTCTGCTCGGCGCTCGCCCAAAAACTTGTAAACGGTGAACTCGGCGAGAACTCCAACCTCAAAGACTTCAAATTAGAGGAAAACGACGTTGAAGTAGCACCGATCAGTGAAGAACCACCTAAACGTGGAAGATAAAATGATGACTCGGCACAAGGTAGACCAAGAAAGAAGTACTACCATTAAACAACCATCCCATCATTCATCTACCACTTACCATGAACTACGAGTGACTTGATCCTTACAAAGAGTACGTAGGCAGCCTATTTACGGATGGGTTCAGTTGCCCCCCTCCCAATAAAGGAGGGGGGAGAGTGGGGTACGTATACTCGTATTCTCCCACCTTCTGCTGTAACAGACTTTTATGAAAATAAACCCTTGTTACACGTACTGTCAAGAACGACTATCTCTATCACATCATTTACGGATCATTCAAAGTCATATCAAAACCACAATCTCTATCACATCCTTTATGGACTATTCAAAGTCTTACCAAAAAGACTATCTCTATCACATTCTTTATGGATCACTCAGGGTCTTACTTAAGCGACCATCTCACCTTTGACTGTCGCTGCTGGCCACAATGATGACCTTTCACAGATATTATGCAGATTATTTTTACAATAACATCCACCATAGGATAAGCGCGCTATATAAATAAAAATGGTTCATTATAGGAGCAGGTGTGTCTAGAGAGAAGCACACTTGTAACCCAAATGACCATTCAAAAAACTCAACAACATCGTTGGTCGAAACCAATAGTTCATTATAGGAGCAGGTGTGTTTAGAGAGAAGCACACTTGTAAACCCAAACGATCATTCCAAAAACCCAACAACATCGTTGGTCGAAACAAATGATCGTTATAGGAGCAGTCGTGCTCAAAGAGTGACACGGTCGTAAACCAAAACAATCATTCGAAAAACCCTGTAAACGTTAACGGTGGTTGCAACAACGTAACATGCTTGCTTCCAAAATTGGGTGGTCAACGACGACCTAACTCTTATAACAAGAACGAGCACCGAAATACAGCAGCAACGCCATCAATCATGACGATGGTTCATCTGGATTTTTAAACAAAGTCATTTGAACCAAACTAACTACGCATCCTAGAAACGAATTCAACAAGGATACAATTCATCATTATTAGTTGTCTTTCTAAAGTCTAAGTCAAGAAAATTGGTCTTGTTTAAAGAGAGGAGCAAACTAAAAGCCGCATTCATTATCATCTTGTAAAACACATGCCACGTAGGCGCAAAATCAAAGTCAAGTCTAAAACATAAGCAATAAAAGTACTAACAAGCGCGCTAAGCAACTAAGGTATAATCCTCTCATCATCAAAGATTCCCGCAAGAGCACTCATGATAACCGGCCCCGCTGCCTCATCGGTCCTGGTCTTCACAATGATTCGTCGATCCTGGTTTCCTCGATGACCTCGTCGGTCTTGGTCTCCTCGATGACCTCGTCGGTCCTGGTCTCCACGATGACCTCGTCGGTCTTGGTTTCCTCAAAGACCTCGTCGGTCCTGGTCTCCGCAAAGACCTCGTCAGTCTTTGTCTTCTCGAAGACTCGTCGATCCTAGTCCCCTCAATTTTAGTCATGGTCACCTCGGCCCCATCTTCGCCAACAACAAAGAACTTCCCAACTTTGCTCCCCAACAACAAAGAACTTCCCAACTTTGCTCACCAACAACAGTTCTGGTCTTGGCAGCAACAGTAGTAGTCGGTGTAGAAGTGGCCGACGCAATAGTGGGCGCAGCTAAAGCATGTGCAGTAGTGGGCACAGCTAAAACATGCGCAGTAGTGGTTGCAGCTAAAGCAGGTGCAATAGTGGTCGGCGCAGTAGTGGGCTCAGCTAAAGCAGATGCAGTAGTGGTTGGTGCACTAGAAGGCACAATATTGGTCGGTGCAGTATAAGGCACATTAGTAGGCGCAACTAAAGCGGATGCACTAGTCGGCGCTTTCTTTGAGTCCGAACATCTACAACCGGCTCATAGATAAGAGATAGACTCTTTGGATTCTCTACATCATTCACACTCGAAACTTGAACCGCATCTCTCTTCTTGCTACAAGAACGAAGCCAAATGCTGGACTCGACATCAGAACAAGCACTCTCGATGCTGAATCTCGAACTCTCGAAAGGAGTTTTCCTAAGCTTCCAAATGGACTCTAAAAACTTCTCAAAATACAACATAGAGCTGGACATCAAGGCAATCTCAAGAATTACTAAGTGTTCAAATTATCAACAACACGAAGTCACTTTGTCACAATAACACGGTCTTGTGCTCGACTTTTAAAGAAGACCTTGTCTGTTAAAGAATTGAAGCTAAGTGCTCGGCACTGCAAAACATGCGCGTGCTCATCTCAGAATCAATTCAGCAAGGTCAGCCCTCGGCATCATAAAAACAATCACCAATGTCACAACGTCTCTAAGCTCTTACTATCACTTAACATCAAGACAACTCAGCACCTATGAGTTCTCGGCGTCACGATGAGAACTTGGCTCCATCAAGAAAGCTTGCCCTCAAGAATGACCCGGGTGAAACACTCCTCCTCGGCATGGGTCCTCATCATTGCAGGTAGAGATGTCGGCACAAGTGAAGCTTGACGATACAAGTGCTAGGCCACGTCTCCAAACCCGAAAGTTGAGCTTTCACGAGTTGAATTAGTCAAGATATGTGTTGATTCATCGGAAAGTCATATATTCCACCTCTCGACTAGCTCTAAAGGCGAAACACGGTGATGTCTCCTTAGTCTATCTTTTCGTCTCTCTCAACGAGGACTCGGCAAAGACCAGCTTGGAATCTCATATTAAAAACGAAGACGAGCTCTCAAGAGAACAATGAAAATCGGTCGACAGTGGCTCATATCCGGTGACGAGAACTAGAGGTGTGGCGTCGGAGACTGTTAACAGCGGCCCACATCTCTGCCATTGGAAACAAGGATAGACCGGTGGTGAGCTTGGCGATGACGAGCACACGGCGAAGCAAGAACGAAGCTCTCGGCATCTCACAGCGGAGATAACCAAGACTCCAAGCTCGGTGACGACGAGCTCACCAGTTCCACCTCCGTCGAGATCCCCGTGGACACGGCGACGACCACTGTTCGGTGACGACGACAAGCTTGGCACTAACGATGAGATCTTCAATGACGAAAGCTTTTTGTAACGAAGCCGACGTAGGTCTCCGGTTGAATGGTAACATGAAGATGAGCAGAGCCGGTCAAAATCTTTGCCGGAGAAAGGAAGATCTCGGCCGTGAACACTCGTCGGCGGTGGTAGCCAAAAGAAGGAGAAGACAAATACCCTAGTAAAATAACTAAAGCAAAAGGTAGAGAGAAGAGAGAGAAAGTAGATCTACCTTTCTTTGGAAGAAGTGAAGTTATGGGTGAAATGAGATGGGAGGTGTCATCATATAGCCATTAATGGCAGAACTAAGCATTAAATACGCCTCGGTAACGGGCATGAACAATTTCGATTTCTAGAAGGAATTGAAACAACGCCTAGCTCAACATTAGCAGAACATGTGGGAGTTAGGCTAGACGAGCAAGTTTTACGAGTTTTAACGAAACAAGCTCTTCAAAAGTTTAACAAAATAAGCTCCATATACTTGACAGGACCAGCTCCTCGAGCTTTATAAAACAAATTTTGAAAAAAAGTCTACAAAGGTCTTTACTGAGTTAGGCATTAGCATGAACATGAAAGCTCAGCAACGTCGGTAGGTCTCCAGAACAATGTTTCACAATCTTATCTCGTCAGACACAGATCAAGCGGGTACATTTTCTTGAAACCTCACTACAGCTCTTTTACCTCGGCACCATCATAACTAATACTACCGAGCTGGGGGGCTAACTGTTGGGGTTAGATCTCACCCTGATAGAGATCATCAAGAAAATGACTAAGTACCAAAGGTGGGCGCGCTGTTATATGGAGGAGCTCTGCTTGTTCCCAGGACTAGCTCTGTTTCTGGGACCAGCTCTCTTGCTTTCTGGGATGAGCTCTCAAAAGTGACTAGGACCAGGACTAGCTCTCTTGCTTTCTTAGACAAGCTCTTTAGAGTGACTAGGACCAGGACTGCATCTTTTCAGGACGACGTCTATAGCGCTCCACTACACTCCATGAGACCACTATGATCATTTCATTTCAAGACAAAAGAGTGGGCCGAGCTTAGAAGGCCCACACTAGAGAGATGACGAATTGGAGAGCCTAGGAGTAACAAGTCGCGCCGACCACTACTGCAAACTGGGCCTAGATGACGAGCTCTCGAAGTTAGGCCCATGACGAGAATGAGACCATGACTTAGGGCGGCCGCCGACTACGCTGAAAGAGAATCCCAGAGATTTAGGGATCTTTCCTTATCTCGTAGATTTATACCTAGGTAGACTAGGACTCTTATAAATAGGATTTGTACACCTTTGAAAAGGGGATCCGCATTTTTACACAGAAAACCAATTGTAAACATTTGCAAAAGCTTAATAAACAAACTCTCTTGAGATCTTCGTTGTGTTTCTCATCTCAGAGCTTTCAGACCTAGAATCGTTGACTATTTCAACTGTGCAGGTTTCCACCACCACAGTTGATTTTTTACTTTATTGGCTTATATAACCACTGACTTATTTTTTATGTTAATCGACTTAATTTTCGGATTCGTTAACTTATTTTAAATTGTTGACTTATATTTCGTTTGGTTGATTTTTTACTTTCTCGACTTATTTAAACCACTGACTTAATTTTTTTAGGTTGCCGACTTAATTTTTTTATTCATCGATTTATTTTACACTATCGATTTATATTATAGTTAGTTGACTTTTTACTTTGTCGACTTTTTAAACCACTTACTTAATTAATATGTTTGTCGATTTAACAAATTATTATTTAAATTAATTAAGTTGTAAATTATAAAATTAGTTTAAAAGTATAAATATGAATTTCGTAATTATTTTATAATAAAAAATTAATTAGTAATTTATTTTGAATTATATGAATGAATTATTATGAAAAACCAAAAAATCAAATTTTTATAAAAAAGAAATTAGAATGTTCAGTAACTAAATAAGGGCACAAAAGTCCCTAAATCAAAAAATAAAATTACCTAAACATAATGTCCCTTGTTTTTATTTTAAGGCCGCCGTCACCAATCTCACACTTTTCTTTGTCTTCTTCTTCTTTTCAATCATTCTTTTCTCTTCCACCTTCTTTCTTTTTATCTTTTTTTCTTCTTTGTTCTTACGCAAATCTCCTTTATATAAAATGGGATGAATTAGAGAGCTCTAAGGCATGCCACATAGGCTAATAAATCTGAATTTTCATGGCCAATCAAATTGACATGTCACTAATTTTATTTTCTACAATATTTTCTTTTTAAAAAAATCATTATACACCCCTAATATAATTAAATCTGTTTATAATTCCTCTGCAAACCAAACAATCCGTTTCTTTTAGTCCAGAAACAAATTATTTTAGACAAAGCCCAATAGCCCAAGTCTGTAAGTTATCCTATTCCCAGCCCACAAACAAAAATATCTCCATTGTTCTCCGCGAACAAAAGCTCGACGAAGAGATGCTCGATTCACCATCCCTAATCGGAAAACGTTGAAATCCTCAGTTGCCGTTACGTTACAGAAACACGATTCGCATCCTCCTACCCTTCAATTGACACATTCATCTCCCCTAACGCCTAAAGCCACGATCCTCCATTGCTTTAATGGCTTTCCTCTATATATATACAACTGTATATGTCAAAGATTAAGTCCACCAAAGCATCCCAACGTCGCCACCATCTCAACACCCCTGGGACTAAAAAACCTTTGGTTTGAATTGTTTCTTTCAAGTCAGAAACTTATGTTGAGACGGTTCTCAATTTTTATGTGTTCGATGATGATTCATATTTCAATTTCATGGTGATTTTGCTCTGGGAATAGATCAAAATTAAAGAGGCTCCATCTCATGCTAGAAGAGGCTCTGTCATATTCCATCAGAATATTTGATTTTTTGAAACTCAATTCTCTTCATTTCCTAAGCTCTTTCAGTTATTCCTTCTCAATTTCATATCTTGCTTGGGTCGTATGTCAATTTTTTTTCAACATATGGTTTGTTTGTTTGCATTTTTAGGTTTGTTTGTTCGATTTGGTTTTGATTTTTGTTTACAAAATTTGCACTCATGTTATTCTTTTTCTGGTGTGTATGAGGAAGTCCTTCACAAATCTGGAGAGTAAGTCAGTCTTTTTACCAATTACTCATACACATCTTTAACCTCTTGCTTCTTCTAAAACCTTAAATAAAAAAACATGTTTGCATTTATGTTTATGTCGAGGTTTTGCTACCATCGCATCATGCTACCATTATCTTCACTTCCTAGGATATGACGGTAAGTCTCTTAAATTCTATTATTTCCTCTCATAATAAACCTTGTGCATATTTGTTGAGCTAACAGCATTGTATGTTGTGAATCTAAACATTGCTTCCATTTTTGGAACGAACAAAATTCTTCTTCTACCCAATCGGGATTGTGATTTTCCTGTCCCATATCCGTAAGCTAAATAATTCATAGATCTCGCAGATTTCTCTTTCTGAAAAGCATAAACATCAGGTTAAATTTGTGAACTCCATTTTTTTGCAGTGATCTTAAGCGGATTCAACCAATCAAGATACTTCATGAACATGTACTTCAACCAAAAGTTATAAAAACAAACCACATCAGTGGAATCCCAAGGGCTCTGCATCAAGTAAGGAACAAGAAGAGAGTATGATTTTCTTTTCCTGCTTTTTATACGTAACAGATCATCGTAATGCTCTAGATTCTGGTACGACTTTAAAATCTACATAATAGAACCAGTAGCATTTTTCTCTACTTGACCCCATTTAGCAAGTTATTTATTAAATGTTAGTGTTTTTGGGCATGTACCTTTAGTCCCTTTATTTTTAACCGTTTCATGGTAGTTTACGCTACGTGTTGAGATGGATCGTTAGTTTCGTTGAGTCTTAGGCCCAAAACAAAATTCGTAGTTACACCATTAATCAACTCAACAAGCTGTTTAGAGACCTCTTCAAATTCAACGGTAGTGAAAAACTGTTGGGTAAAATTCAACTCAACAAGAAAATATCCCACCAAACTTAATAAAGTACTTATGTTATATATATATATTTTCTTGAAATTTTTTTACTTAAAAGGAAATAAATCAAATTATCATTCATCTATTTTTATATTTGATAAACATAATATATAATTTATCTTGGATTCACAAAATTACATACACTACTGTGACACAATTTTATACCGACCAAAATAACAAACAAACTATAAACAACGTACCCGGACTAAGCGTTACTGTTTGGTTTGCATTAAATGTTCTGTTTAAGTTTCGATGTGAGCAGTTTTAGCTTTTGATTGGCAAATTCTCTTTGAAAAACTCTAGTCGTCGAAAAAGGGATCACATATGTCTCTCTTTTACTTCACGGCTACTTGTTCTCAGAGTTGTGTAAAATTCCAATCATCTAATAGATTTCTAGTTTCAAAGAATAACTTGACCTCTTTCGTAACTTGTTGATCCGTAATAAACCAAAAATGTTGGAAAAAAACTCCCGGACATTCCATCCGCACATGGCGTACTGTCTTGATAGCTTGTACGGCTCTCTTAACTTCATCATCAAAAACTGGTTTGACAAATTTCTCGTTTCATTCTTGTTGTTACCTTAACCTCAAAGCTAGCTAACAACTCCGTCGAAGATGCTGGATTGGAAGTTTTGAATAAATCCTTAAAATAAGACACATCACTGTCTCCTTTAGTTGCCTCAGAGAAATGCTCGATGCCATTATTATTGAATGCGCATGATTCTTCATTTTTCGATTATGAACATACCATGAAAGAAATGGGTGTTTTGTCATCATCTTTGAGCCACCTTTTATTTATTTTCTCTTTCCAAAAATTTTCTTTTTCGCGATTAGCTTTCTCTACGTCCACTTTCAGTTGAGCTAACCTGGATAAATTCAGGAATCTCTTTGATGATTCACAATCCACCTCTTATTTAGGTCTATGCAGCTACTGTTTGGAGTTACAATTGGAGGCCCTTTTCCACTTTGTAATTCTTTACGACAATTTGCAATTTGATCAGAAACAAGTTTTTTTTTCTAAATTGTGATGCAATCCCTAACCTCTCATATTCACATCCACCACCTCTGTTTTTTGGCACCACCTTTTGTCGAAATAGGTCCGACTTTTATGTTTATGATTTCTAGACACTAACTGAGTGACTATAGGTATGTGATCAGACCCATATCGTGCAAGGTATTCTGATTGTACCCTAGGAAATAGTCAAAAAAAATTTGCATTTTCAAAAGCACGATCCAACCTACATTGGATCCATAGAGTTTCCTTCTCCCCATTAGCATTAAGCATTTCTATTCTTCCAGTCCAAGAGAAAATGTTTCCAAAGCTAGGGATCTCTTTTATTCGACCATCTCGAACTAAAGAGCGGAAAGGATAGAAAGATCTCATTGATCCTCCCGTTTTTCCTCTGTTGGTTATATTCTCACTGAAATCTCCTACTAAAAAAACATCCGCTGCTTCTTGACACATTATGTAATCTCAGTGAAATCTTCTACTAAAAAAATATCATGTGCTTCTCGACGCATAATGTAATCTTATTGAAATCTTCTACTAAAGAAACATCATCTCCTTCTCGACACACAAATGCTCTGTAATTTATCTCAACGGTGGCAGATTGAGGTGGCGGTCAGATGAAGCAAGCGATGAGGAAGATGAGCCGAAGTGGAACATGGAGCCAAGTAGTTCCGCTTCCATACCCTTTAAGGAAAGGAGGAGACGTAAGATGAAAGTAAATAAACACTCGAAAAAGACATCATCAATTGTATTAAGCATAGAGAGAGAGAGCAAGTGGTGTAAAAGAGGGAGTACGATGGTAGAAAGTGAGCTTTGTTCTCCTGATTTTTTTTGTGTGTTTTGGAAAAATATGATTTTGAGTCAGAGTTGTATATGCTTTTCTTCTTTAGGTTCTTTTTTTGGAGATAATTTTCGTTATTTGGATATATCATTTGATGAACTTGAGTATGTGACATTGCAATTACACAAGAAATATCTTTCGATATATTGACATTAAATAAACTAATAAATTCTCATAATTCATCGTACATGAATTTTTATTCATACACACATAATAATAAATTGATAAGAAATGAAATACATTAGCCTAATTTCTATTTTATTTTCTGATAGCTCTCAAGTTTCCTCTAAAATTAAAATTTAAGACATAAATGCTTCAAAATTTCCAAATATACAAGTAAGGTTTTCAGAGGACAAAATAAAACAAAAGTTTTTTCAATCATTGCCTCTTCTACTTTAACAAAATAAAAATAAAAATCATTGCCTCTTCTTTGGGACGCTACATTTAGTCGACAAGGTATTGTGCATATGAACCTTAACAGATTTTTATGTCTGTTAATCTAATTTTCTCTAACCAATACTCTTCTAATAAACGCAATTAATGATCCATGTATATCTAAATTCAGAAATTCCTAAACCCAAAACCGCCTTTACTTCTTAGTTTTTGCCTTATGCTATCTTAAATCATAATCTCATATTAGGTTTTGGTGTGCTTAATTTCGCAGATATTCTTTGGAACTTATATATTATGGCGACTCGTGAGTTTTCCTTTAAAAATTTAGGAAATGTTGAAAGAATATATTTTTATGTTTGGTGGTCTGGTTTTTGTGTTTTTCACAAAAATTTAACAGCTACGTTGGATCAGAACAAATGGTTGATTCACCCTGGTTTGGTTATTTAATTCTGGTCCAGTCACATATTCTGGTTTGATCACATATTCTGGTTCATTCTATTTTATGGGGTTTTATTGTAATATTAATTTGGGCTTCCAAACCACTGGGCTCTATATTGAGCTTTGTAAAAAATCTTTAGTCTTTGTCTTTTAATTTGAAAAATGTTTAGCAAAAAGAAAATGAATAGGCAGCCAAATGGTTAAAGTTCCACATATACACATGACGTATGTGTAAATTTTCCACCAGCTGAAAGCAAACATAGTAGTACAAGCACGCCAATTTTAACACCGATCGAAATGAATATATCAATTATTGCGTACAAGTTCCTGTCTATAACTACATGAATTATCAAATAGGGAAATTCTTATCTAAATTTACAACTAAAAAATTAAGAAAATAAAATATATGATATAAAAAAATTATCAAATCATGAAGAACTTTCAAAATTTCATTCAACAAATATAAATTATTTATATAAAAGAAAAACAATTAACGGTTCAAGAAGAGAACAACTTAATTTTTTTATTCATCGATTTATTTTACACTATCGATTTATATTATAGTTAGTTGACTTTTTACTTTGTCGACTTCTTAAACCACTTACTTAATTAATATGTTTGTCGAGTTAACAAATTATTATTTAAATGAATTAAGTTGTAAATTATAAAATTAGTTTAAAAGTAGAAATATGAATTTCGTAATTATTTTATAATAAAAAATTAATTAGTAATTTATTTTGAATTATATGAATGAATTATTATGAAAAACCGAAAAATCAAATTATTATAAAAAAGAAATTAGAATGTTCAGTAACTAAATAAGGGCACAAATGTTATTTTAAATCAAATAAAAGATAAGTTTTCAAATGTTAACAAATATGGTATAGTTTTCAAATTATCAATGAATTTAGGATATTTATCAAAATCCCCTTACCTACATCATATATGGCATCAAGTTCACACATATTAAAATGGCAGATTTATTAAAGGAGGTTTTTGAAAAAATACACCATTTGAGTTTATAATTTTGTAAAATACCTCAATTCTAAATATTTTTGAAAAGAGAAATTAGGTCCTATATTAGTATTTTGTCCCATAATTAAGTATCTAACATGACCTAAATCAAAATTAAGTGAATACCATTCAAATCACATAAAATGACGATTATACCATTTTTGTTATTTGACAGATTTTATTAAAAAAATGTTAAAAATAAATCAAAAAATAAAATTACCTAAACATAATGTCCTTTGTTTTTATTTTAAGGCCGTCGTCACCAATCTCACACTTTTCTTTGTCTTCTTCTTCTTTTCAATCATTCTTTTCTCTTCCACCTTCTTCCTTTTTATCTTTTTCTTCTTCTTTCTTCTTACGCAAATCTCCTTTATATAAAAGGGGAAGAATTAGAGAGCTCTAAGGCATGCCACATAGGCTAATAAATCTGAATTTTCATGGCCAATCAAATTGACATGTCACTAATTTTATTTTCTACAATATTTTATTTTAAAAAAAATCATTATACACACCTAATATAATTAAATCTGTTTATAATTCCTCTGCAAACCAAACAATCCGTTTCTTTCAGTCCAGAAACAAATCATTTTAGACAAAGCCCAATAGCCCAAGTATGTAAGTTATCCTATTCCCAGCCCACAAACAAAAATATCTCCATTGTTCTCTGCGAACAAAAGCTCGACGAAGAGATGCTCGATTCACCATCCCTAATCGGAAAACGTTGAAATCCTCAGTCGCCGTTACGTTACAGAAACATGATTCGCATCCTCCTACCCTTCAATTGACACATTCATCTCCCCTAACGCCTAAAGCCACGATCCTCCATTGCTTTAATAGTTTTCCTCTATATATATACAACTGTATATGTCAAAGATTAACTCCACCAAAGCATCCCAACGTCGCCACCATCTCAACACCCCTCAGACTAAAAAACCTTTGGTTTGAATTGTTTCTTTCAAGTCAGAAAATTATGTTGAAACGGTTCTCAATTTTTATGTGTTCGATGATGATTCATATTTCAATTTCATGGTGATTTTGCTCTGGGAATAGATCAAAATTAAAGAGGCTCCATCTCATGCTAGAAGAGGCTCCGTCATATTCCATCAAAATATTTGATTTTTTGAAACTCAATTCTCTTCATCTCCTAAGCTCTTTCAGTCATTCCTTCTCAATTTCATATCTTGCTTGGGTCGTATGTCAATTTTTTTTCACATATGGTTTGTTTGTTTGCATTTTTAGGTTTCTTTGTTCGATTTGGTTTTGATTTTTGTTTACAAAATTTGCACTCATGTTATTCTTTTTCTGGTGTGTATGAGGAAGTCCTTCACAAATCTGGAGAGTAAGTCAGTCTTTTTACCAATTACTCATACACATCTTTAACCTCTTGCTTCTTCTAAAACCTTAAATAAAAAAACATGTTTGCATTTATGTTTATGTCGAGGTTTTGCTACCATCGCATCATGCTACCATTATCTTCACTTCCTAGGATATGACGGTAAGTCTCTTAAATTCTATTCTTTCCTCTCATAATAAACCTTGTGCATATTTGTTGAGCTAACAGCATTGTATGTTGTGAATCTAAACATTGCTTCCATTTTTGGAACAAACAAAATTCTTCCTCTATCCAATCGGGATTGTGATTTTCCTGTCCCATATCCGTAAGCTAAATCATTCATAGATCTCGCAGATTTCTTTTAACATCAGGTTAAATTTATGAACTCCATTTTTTTTGCAGTGATCTTAAGCGGATTCAACCAATCAAGATACTTCATGAACATGTACTTCAGGCAAAAGTTATAAAAACAAACCACATCAGTGGAATCCCAAGGGCTCTGCATCAAGTAAGGAACAAGAAGAGAGTATGATTTTCTTTTCCTGCTTTTTACACGTAACAGATCATCGTAATGCTCTAGATTCTGGTACGACTTTAAAATCTACATAATAGAACCAGTAGCATTTTTCTCTACTTGACCCCATTTAGCAAGTTATTTATTAAATGTTAGTGTTTTTGGGCATGTACCTTTAGTCCCTTTATTTTTAACCGTTTCATGGTAGTTTACGCTACGTGTTGAGATGGATCGTTAGTTTCGTTGAGTCTTAGGCACAAACACAAAATTCGTAGTTAGACCATTAATCAACTCAACAAGCTGTTTAGAGACCTCTTCAAATTCAACGGTAGTGAAAAACTGTTGGGTAAAATTCAACTCAACAAGAAAATATCCCACCAAACTTAATAAAGTACTTATGTTATATATATATTTTCTTGAAATTTTTTTACTTAAAAGGAAATAAATCAAATTATCATTCATCTATTTTTATATTTGATAAACATAATATATAATTTATCTTGGATTCACAAAATTACATACACTACTGTGACACAATTTTATACCGACCAAAATAGCAAACAAACTATAAACAACGTACCCGGACTAAGCGTTACTGTTTGGTTTGCATTAAATGTTCGGTTTAAGTTTCGATGTGAGCAGTTTTAGTTCTGTCCTTAGTTCGGATATGTATCAATTTTGAGTATCGTGAAATGCAGCTTGAAGGACAACAAAAACATCTTGGCGAACGAAAGCAGAAACAACGGTGGCGGATTGAGGTGGCGGTCAGATGAAGCAAGCGATGAGGAAGATGAGCCGAAGTGGAACATGGAGCCAAGTAGTTCCGCTTCCATACCTTTGAAGGAAAGGAAGAGACGTAAGATGAAAGTAAACAAACACTCGAAAAAGACATCATCAATTGTATTAAGCATAGAGAGAAAGAGAGCAAGTGGTGTAAAAGAGGGAGTACGATGGTAGAAAGTGAGCTTTGTTCTCCTGATTTTTTTTGTGTGCTTGGGAAAAATATGATTTTGAGTCAGAGTTGTATATGCTTTTCTTCTTTAGGTTCTTTTTTGGAGATAATTTTCGTTATTCGGATATATCATTTGATGAGCATGAGTATGTGACATTACAATTACACATGAAATATCTTTCGATATATTGACATTAAATAAACTAATAAATTCTCATAATTCATCGTACATGAATTTTTATTCATACACACATAATAATAAATTGATAAGAAATGAAATACATTAGCCCAATTTCTATTTTATTTTCTGATAGCTCTCAAGTTTCCTCTAAAATTAAAATTTAAGACATAAATGCTTCAAAATTTCCAAATATACAAGTAAGGTTTTCAGAGGACAAAATAAAACAAAAGTTTTTTCAATCATTGCCTCTTCTACTTTAACAAAATAAAAAAATCATTGCCTCTTCTTTGGGACGCTACATTTAGCCGACAAGGTATTGTGCAGATGAACCTTAACAGATTTTTATGTCTGTTAATCTAATTTTCTCTAACCAATACTCTTCTAATAAACGCAATTAATAATCCATGTATATCTAAATTCAGAAATTCCTAAACCCAAAACCGCCTTTACTTCTTAGTTTTTGCCTTATGTTATCTTAAATTATAATCTCATATTAGGTTTTGGTGTGCTTAATTTTGCAGATATTCTTTGAAACTTATATATTATGGCGACTCGTGAGTTTTCCTTTAAAAATTTAGGAAATGTTGAAAGAATATCTATGAAACATGTATTTTTATGTTTGGTGGTCTGGTTTTTGTGTTTTTCACAAAAATTTAACAACTACGTTGGATCAGAACAAAATGGTTGATTCACCCTAGTTTGGTTATTTAATTCTGGTTCAGTCACATATTCTGGTTTGGTCACATATTCTGGTTCATTCTATTTTATGGGGTTTTATTGTAATATTAATTTGGGCTTCCAAACCACTGGGCTCTATATTGAGCTTTGTAAAAACTCTTTAGTCTATGTCTTTTAATTTGAAAAACGTTTAGCAAAAAGAAAATTATCAAATGGGGAAATTCTTATCTAAATTTACAACAACAAAATTAAGAAAATAAAATATATGATATAAAAAAATTATCAAATCATGAAGAACTTTCAAAATTTCATTCAACAAATATAAATTATTTATATAAAAGAAAAACAATTAACGGTTCAAGAAGAGAACAACTTAAAGATAAAAATTTAGTATTTCACCACAAAACCCGCCCGTAGGGCGGGGAAGCCCCTAGTACCTTATAGTGATCTACTAAACTAATTTTCAATTACTTTATCTTATATCATTGTTTTGGAGCAAAAAATTTGAATCATAGATTGAGATTATGTTTTTTTTCTCTAGTTAAACTTCAAACTACCATACTCTCCTTTGTAAAATTGAATCGTTGTTTGAGATTGATATAGTTAAGTATGTTCGAAAATCAGGTAACCAACTGTTTTTTTATAATAGTTAATTATATATATATATTTTTTTTCATTATACAAACTATAATAGATAAGTACATCATGAAAATAGTTAACTATTTTGTTTAAATTAGTAATTATTACAACAGTATATTTATGTGTCAACTATGTCATGAAATCGGTATTATAGACAATTCTGATATGAAAATAGTTAACTATACTCTTTAATAGATTACTATTTTCCAAAAAAAAAAGTTAACTTTGCTTTTAAATTGGTAACTATATTCACAAAAATAGTTAGTGTGAGATAATTAGCTATCTTTTGAGTTAACTATGTATATTTTTCTAAAATCTCAACTATAATGTGTAACTACATCACGAACTATTTTTGATAATAGTTAACTATATAACTATAATAGTTAACTACATCATTAACATAATATAATGAACTATGTGTTTAAATAAGCAACTATTACAACAATATTTTTATTTAGTCAACTATGTCATGAAACCAGTAAAGTAGATAACTATGCTCTGAAAATTGTTAACTATTTTTTTAGATAGTCAACTATATTCCGAGAGATTTTTTATTCTCTATTTACCTTAATAATTGTATTTTTTTTTCAGAGCAGATCTACTTTTTTCAGAGATGAAGATCATTGATGAGAAGAATATTTTTTTAAAAGAAAAAGATTTTGAGAGATTTATTTTTAATGTCAATAATTGTCACATTTAATAGGGATAAAATCGTTCACTATTTTATTCTCACAGCTACTCACCTAATTTTTTTTCTCATGTGGTGTTAGATACTTAATTTTGCACCAAAAACCTATTATTAAGCTAATTAACCCTTTTGAAAACTACCTCTTCTATAATGTGATAAGACTATTTAATTACCATTTAAATTTAAAAATGACATATTTGATAAATTAAGTTACATTAAAGTGAATTTAAAATTTACAACCTTAATATTACCCTAATTTCGGTGTTTCGTTTTACTACCAAAACCATGTCGTCTTATAATTTTTGTAATCACAAGTTAATCCTTAATGTGAAATCACTTTTTCGATATGATTTGTTGTATACTAAACAAATGAGACGAAAAATTTAGTTTCTATTATCGAATTAAGTTTTTACCAAATAGGCAAAGTATATAAGATTTTGTACACTTAGGCTAAACTATTCTCATTTCATAATTTCATAATGCATAGTTGATCATTAGACGATGGATGTTTTCAAAATTACGTTTATGTATAATATGAGTTTTTGAAACTTCTTTAATAAAAGTCACCATTTAGTTTGTTATTAGTTTGATTGGTTCAATTTTTTTAATATAGATAAAAATTTATATTTTTTTAAATTACAAGAATAATTGGATTATTTATTTAAAAAGAATTATTTAAGAAAATATTTTAGTATTTGTTAAAAATATTTGTCAATTTAAATAACGTTTTTCTTTTTTTAAATACAATTTTTTTATCTAGAGGACATTTTAATAAATTTATATTTCAAAAGTGTAGTTTTCAAAAATAAAATCAAAAGAGAGTATTTTTCAAAATTTTAAACTCAAATAAGGTATTTTTCTTAATTTCCTCTTTATTAAAACTCCAAGTTTAAAAAACATATCAGCAACCCGCGCTTCTTGTCTTAACCAAAGATTTTACAATCAAACATACACGCACACGTCACTATGATGACAACAGAATATAGTCTTAGAATCATCTCACTTGACATACACATTGATCATGAAATCAATTTTTTCTTAGCACAATGAGGTATTGCATTCCGGGTTTGGCTTTGGCTAATTGAGGAAGCATTTCTTGGGTCTTTTCCTTCACAAGCTCATATGTTTTCTCCATCGCTTCTTGGCCAAATTGTGAAGTTACAACTCCTCCAATAGTGGACTTAAATGAGACTGTCAAATACTCGGGGTCTAAGGGATGTTCCCCCTTCGCATGGCTAATTTTTTCGAATACCTCGATGGTGAAACTCCCATTATCCTTGATGATTCGCTTCAAATCATCAGCATGGGCAAGATAGACGTGCAATTTGAATGCGTCGAGCTTTTCTTGATCTATTAGACCCTTTTGATTAGAATCCCAAGACAGAGTATTCTGTTAGTATACAATATTATACGATCAAAAGAGCTAATTAAAAAGTTTTTGCTCTGGAGTTTACCTGTTTAGCAATTTCATTAAGAGAAGATCCAATAAAATCCATCATCATTCCATTCACGGTTTCGGATATTTGAACTCCATTTGGTAGACATGATCCAAGAAGCAACAGCAATCCACCGGACACGAGCTCTTGAGCTCTCGAGCTCAAGAAACTCTCCATGTCAATCTTGTATTGATCGAGATATAATTTCGCAGCATCTTTTGAGAATCCGGTGCAATGTATATCCTTGTTCCAGACAGGAGAATCGCGGTCTTTAATTTCTTTGGGAACCTTGGATAGGTAATGGAGCGAGTAAGAACAAACTCCCACATGGAAACTGTTCCTGGGAAGAACACGGCCAAAGAAAGAGCCCGAAACTCCAGTTGCGAAATATTTTCTACCAGGAGGAAGTGTCTTAAACAGAGTGTTGAAATCGTTGTCTGAAGTGTCGTTAAAGAAAACTTGGAACTCGGTGTCTACTGGATACTTGTGTTCCACCGCATCTACTATGGTTTGTACCGCAGCGAAAGTGTTAGGCCCTGTGGAACAACCAAAATCTGCTATGTTAACTATATTTGAAGTAAAATTGATGTCGAGTTTGGTGGAGATGGCTTCGTTGATCTTCTCTTTTGCAGCTTCAAGCAATGCTCTCTATGAGCCACAAATGTTTTGCAATCAATATCTCAATATGGAAAAAATGTTTTTGGGTAAATAAATACGAAATGATTACTAAATACTAAACCTGATATTTCGAGTGTTCTCTGTAGCTGTTAGGACCTTCACCACCGATCATCGTGAATGTAGTCGACATGTCTTTCTTCTCTCTTGTCTTGTGATAATTAATTATTTGTGTGTGTGTTGTGATGATTTGCCATAGGTGCAAAGACTCATGCATTTTATAATCAATCGGCCACTTGGAAACTGGGCCTTTTTGTCACGGAATACTATGCTTATAATATTCAAACACTATGAGAAGCAAGTCATTGACGTTGACGTTGACGTTGACGTTGACGTTGACGTTGACGTTGACGTTGACGATGAACTTGCGTGGAAACTGCCGGCCTATGTTGAATAGTCTTCACTCTTGCTCACCAAAGATCATCATTGTCGGTGAAACTTGATTTTGGATTGTTATTTGAATTTAATATTATTTTTACAATATAAATAAATTATTTAATTAAATTTAAAAACTTGAACCAGTAAATATTGTTCATGTGGCAAAACTTGTCAAAGACCCACTCTCAAAGTTTCTCTACACCACACCTTTTGAACCGACTCCTTGTTCTATCTTCTCTCTCTCCTCTTTTCTTATTTCTTTATTTTTTTAATGTTAAGACATCCATATTAAATTTACCATTAAAAACATGTTTATCGTGGTATATATGAAGTCTCTTTTTATTAAATAAATAGAAAAATGAAAGAAAAAAGAGAAAGAAAGAAGCTTGGTTTATTTGGATTGGTTGACACTTTCTTCCTAGATGTCTTGTTTTAATTGGCTCAGTTTTTTTAATTCATTATCTTATTTAGTTATATTAAAAATATTGGTATAATAATGATAAAAAATTCTTTTAACACACTTTACCGATAAACATGCTCTAAGGATGCTCATACTATTTCCTTATAAATTATTTGTCATACAAATTAAAATAAATAAGAAGATTACTATAATTAATACATCTTTTAAAATGAGTAATTAATAAGCTAAAAAATACAGATAAAAATGAAAACATTAGTCATAAATATATATTAAAAATTATTTTTAAGTATACTTATACTTCTTACGTTTCATATTAGATGTTGTTTATAGTTAAATTTATGTTTCATATTACTTTTCAATGTTCCAATTTCTCTATCGGATAATTCTCTTAGAATTTTTGAACAAGATGTCATTTTCATCATTTTCCACATAAAAGTAAAAAACTTTGAAGTTTCGTAGCTTGATTAATTTTTCACATTTTTGTTTTTAGTCCCATGCATTGAATAATCAACAAGGCCCCCTGATACACTTAACGAAGATCATGGAAAGCAAGTTCTCAGAGGAAAGATCAAACCACGTATTAAATCCTTTTTGTTGAGATAAAAATTGATTAGAAAGGTTAACATAAGAATCTTTGTGTGTTTTCATGTATAGTATGTCTTTTAGGTCGTGTCCTTTTTGAATTTTTTCTTTTGTTTTTTTCAATAAAACCGCTTTATTATTATTTTCATAACTTGCATCTTTTCGATAGACCAATTTACGATTATTTCTAAGGGTTGTGTCTTTTCAAAAATAATTACTTTGTAGTTATAAGTATATTCTAAACCGTATTCGTTTCGTTAAAACCGCTTAATAATTATTTTCAACCGCTATAGGGTTATTTCCAAGGATGGTTCTTTCAAAAAAAAACATCTTATGTGTCTTTGAAAAGCTTCACTGCGTCGAGTTTTCTAATGCAGTTCATAGAGCAAAAGGCACGCTGGATTACATCCACTATGATTGTTGGAGGTCCTTCTTGGATGGAGTCTTTGGGAGGTCATATGTATTTTGTGTCTATAGTTGATGATTATTTTAGGAAGACTTGGGTGATTGTTATGAAGCATAAAAGTGAAGTTTTCAAAAACGAAATGTTTGGTCGGAGCCACTGCAAGCTAACTCCTACGCTTGCGGTTAAAGCCACTTAAAAAGACGTAAGTTTCATGTTTCTTATATAGGGGTTTTTCATAAGTAGTTTTTATCGATATTTGTTATCTCGTTTTGGTAAAGTCGTTGCTGGTCATATTTTATACTAGCTATTTGCCCATGCGATGCGTGAGTTTATTTTAAAAACTTTATTCAGCAGAATAAGGTAATTGCATATTTCATTTTCTTATATACTTCATTAATCCGAAAGTTATATAATGTACGAACATTTTTTTGTTGTTGGTTGACTTACAAAAAAAAATCCAACGTAAGATTTTTTTTTAAATGTTCAAAATACAATGCATGATGGAATAAAAAATAATCTATAGAAATATAATCCTACAAAAAAAGCTTTTGATTGGCAAATTCTCTTTGAAAAACTCTAGTCGTCGAAAAAGGGATCACATATGTCTCTCTTTTACTTCACGGCTACTTGTTCTCAGAGTTGTGTAAAATTCCAATCATCTAATAGATTTCTAGTTTCAAAGAATAAACTTGACCTCTTTCGTAACTTGTTGATCCGTAATAAACCAAAAATGTTGGAAAAAAACTCCCGGACATTCCATCCGCACATGGCGTACTGTCTTGATAGCTTTTACGGCTCTCTTAACTTCATCATCAAAAACTGGTTTGACAAAGTTCTCATTTCATTCTTGTTGTTAGTTTAACCTCAAAGCTAGCTAACAACTCCGTCGAAGATGCTGGATTGGAAGTTTTGAATAAATCCTTAAAATAAGACACATCACTGTCTCCTTTAGTTGCCTCAGAGAAATGCTCGATGCCATTATTATTGAGGCGCATGATTCTTCATTTTTCGATTATGAACACTACCATGAAAGAAATGGGTGTTTTTGTCATCATCTTTGAGCCACCTTTTATTTATTTTCTCTTTCCAAAAATTTTCTTTTTCGCGATCAGCTTTCTCTACGTCCACTTTCAGTTGAGCTAACCAGGATAAATTCAGGAATCTTTTTGATGATTCGCAATCCACCTCTTGTTTAGGTCTATGCAGCTACTGTTTGGAGTTACAATTGGAGGCCCTTTTCCACTTTGTAAATCTTTACGACAATTTGCAATTTGATCAGAAACAAGTTTTTTTTCTAAATTGTGATGCAATCCCTAACCTCTCATATTCACATCCACCACCTCTGTTTTTTGGCACCACCTTTTGTCGAAATAGGTCCGACTTTTATGTTTATGATTTCCAGACACTAACTGAGTGACTATAGGTATGTGATCAGACCCATATCGTGCAAGGTATTCTGATTGTACCCTAGGAAATAGTCGAAAAAATTCTGCATTTTCAAAAGCACGATCCAACCTACATTGGATCCATAGAGTTTCCTTCTCCCCATTAGCATTAAGCATTTCTATTCTTCCCGTCCAAGAGAAAATGTTTCCAAAGCTAGGGATCTCTTTTATTCGACCATCTCGAACTAAAGAGCGGAAAGGATAGAAAGATCTCATTGATCCTCCAGTTTTTTCTCCGTTGGTTATAATCTCACTGAAATCGCCTACTAAAAAAACATCCTCTGCTTCTTGACACATTATGTAATCTCAGTGAAATCTTCTACTAAAAAATATCATGTGCTTCTCGACGCATAATGTAATCTTATTGAAATCTTCTACTAAAGAAACATCATCTCCTTCTCGACACACAAATGCTCTGTAATTTATCCCATACCAGCTTTCTATTGTGCCTTACATGATCCTCATATTCAAAAGTCATGAAAAAATCCCTCGATCCACTCTTCACTTTTGTATCAATAATTCTATTATCTGCATATACGACTAATAAGCCCCGCAAGTGCGGTTGTTTCAAAAATGAAAAGAATACAAATTTATTCATGCCCAAAGTCTTGCCTCGCCACAAGAAATGGTATTACTTTCACTTAAAATGTAGATCTATTAATAAATAATCGTAGAAAAGTCAAAAAGAATGACTTTCTCAACACTTCCGAATACGAAGGAATTGAAAAATAGAACTACAAATTGAGAGAAAAATTTGTGGCCACCATTACACACAAATTTGCTTCTCCAAAACTTATTAGTTCAAGTCGAACAAGAAAAAAATATTACCTATATTATATATAACTACATTTAAAAGTACCTACTCCAACATTTGGGTTATCCTTGAGAATGAGAACATAACAAAAATGGAAACTTCACATTGTCGCCATCATCGTGTCATCATTTTGCTTCTAGCTTTGTTTCATTCATGTGTGTTTGGTTTAGCTTCAAAGTTGGATGTTTCTGATTACGAAAAAGGCATAAAAATCGACAAAAAACGTTTTCTCTCTAATTCCAATGATTCCAGTGAACATGGCAAAAAATATACAGAGTGTACAAATCAAGAACCTGATCCTGGTCCGTTGATGCGTATGTCTTGCGATAAACCTAGATATGTTATTACAAAGATCGATTTCGCTGGCTATGGCAATCCCTCTGGTACATGTGGACAATTTCGACATGGTAATTGTGGCGCACCAGCTACCTTGAGACTCGTCAAAAAGGTTAACAACATTGACTAACATTACTGAATATTTCAACCTAGATCTTATTGTTAAGTAGTATTATTTGTGCAGAATTGTCTTGGAAAACAGAAGTGCGTGCTTATGGTTACGGACGAGATGTTTGGACCGAGTAATTGCAAAGGAGCTCCTATGCTCGCTGTTCAAACCACTTGTACAAAAGCTTAGGTTTCTTGTTTCCTAGTGAAGTTTTTAAAATGATTCTTACTGCATTTTTTTTTTCATATTGATTGTTAAAGGAATGTTCTCGATCAAAAATTTGTTCTATATATTATTTTTGCAACAAAGGAGGGTCTTTGAAGAGTGCATATGTATGTTGGTCATGTATCAAAAGCTTTTATGTACTTTAGTTAGTCATGCTTTTGTTTTCTATTAAAAACTTGTTTTATGTTTGTTTCAACGGATGTTTATGTTTTAATGGTGAACTAGGGGTTTCTCCGGGGTACGCCCGGGTTTTGCATAAAACTATTAAAAACTTGTTGCTTATCCAAAAGAACCATAATTATAAGTATCCTTAGTTTCCTATCATTTTACCAAACAAACATGTACATCAACTTCCTTATTTACTCTCACTTATAAATTTGCAATCTATATTAAGTTACTACAATTATAAACATTAAGATTGATGATTGTTAATGTTAGTATTAATCTTGAAGATTGTTAATGTTACTAAGAATTTGGTCTCCAAAATCCCATGTAAATTTTTTGTTTTCTAGGACTTTGAATAGGAAAAACTCAATCTCTTAAGGCTTATGGTATAACTTTGATTACCAAGATCAAGAACGTTCACCAAACAAAGCAATGGAAACTCAAGCTTTATTAATTATCATGGAAGATTACACCAATTGTTCCAGATCGAGAATAACAAAGCAATGCAATCAGTAGTAATAAACTGGAAGAATAATCAAACTGGAAGATGTTCAATCATATAACTTACTAAACGAATGATTACCCCATTTTCTATACCACCCCCCAATGCTAAGGACTTTGATCCTTAACTGGTATTTTTCCTCACTTGTTCTGAAAATATTGTTTTGTTACACGTACAGATTCAAAATGAAATTACATGGAAAAACAAAAACTGAGCATTGCTATCAAGTAAACAAAATCATACCATTCTTAAATGCTCGCCTTAAGTTCATACGACGCTCAATCTCTTGCACAAATTTTATCAAGAGGGATGCCACACGCTTTTGACTCAAAGCATGAAAACAATATTTGTAAACCAAAACCCACAATCTCAACTCAAGTCTCAACTCTAACAACCATTCCCTATCTTCGTGTACGTTGTTGTCATCACTTCTTCAAAACCATCTCTGTCCTCACATCTTTCATCAAGAAAATCTTTGCCTTGCTTGTAAACTTTATCAATTGGCATGTAACCATGATCATTGTGAGCATATGAGTAATTGAGGTATGCATGATCGATGAGATCAAAATTAAATTATGTAATTGAAAGTGAACTTATATTATAATATGACCTGTTGGATATACAACTGGGCTAGGCATGACCAAAATCAATATGTAACCGTATTTCGGACCCTAACCGTACCATTTTAAACCGTAACCAGACCGTAACCGTATAAAACGGTTAAAAAACCGTAACCGTTAACCGTAAAAGTACATTAATTATGGTTAAAGTTAATTGTTAACCGTAACCGTAACCGTATGAAAACCGCCGGTTAACCGTAAGGTTAAAAATTTAACCATAACTGTTTTAAAATTAAAATTAAAATTGTATATAATTAATTATATATGGTAAATTTGACATAGTAAAATTACATATAATCAATGTTTATCGATTGTAATTTTATAATACTTAGAACAATTAAATCAATAATAACTAAAATGTAAAAGTGAATGTGTTAAAATATAATTATTGCTTTCTTACTAATATAAATAATATTTAAACACCTCAAATTTAGAATAAATTTTAAAAAGACTAGGAAAAACTAACATTAAAAAAAAAGATCGTGGATGCAAGTTGCAACATACTAATGAATGCCTACTATCATGGTCTCTAACTAAGCTATATTTTAGTTAAACTCAAAAATTTATTTAAGTTTGAAATAAATATAGCCATTTATCTTACATAAAATAAATAATTTTGATAAATTGACTTGGTTAAACATATGTAGCCGTTTGTTTTTAAAAATATTTTAGAAAATTTCAAAGATTTATTCTGTTTGGTTACCACATTTTTAGGAACAAAGTCTTTTATAAATTTTGTTTCTTGCATGCATGCATTAGTATCTTACAACAAAAACAAACCTCATCAATCTTGCTTCTTGCCATCTTTACTCTAATTTTTACTTTTAAAAAAACTTTTGTATCATAATGTCTTCCAGTTCAAATCTTGACACCGAAAGAGAAGCTGCTCATCTACCAACCATCAATACTCAAGAAAGTGCAACTCGAGAACAACCTAACAGAGACTCCGGAAAATAACGTCAAAATGCTTCCGATATGTTTAAGGTACACTATCGAAAAGAAAATATAAATGGAGAAATGAAAGCATGTTGCAATTATTGCAATAGAGATTTTTCTTGGAAATCAGGTTCAGGATATGGAACATATAAATATCACTTACTTAAAACTCATCCTGAAAAGCTTGATGCTACTCATAATGCTATTTCTAACATTTCATCTTTTCATTATTATGATAAAAAAAATCGAGAAGAATTAGCAAAATGTGTTGCGGTTGACCATCTTCCATTTAGTTTTGGTGAAAAGTTGGGTTTTAATAATTATTGCAAAAATGCTTTAAATCCTCAAGCTAAGAGAGTTCCACGAACTACTCTTACTCGTACTTTAAAATCACTTTATCGAAAAACAAAAGATGATTTACAAAATGTGTTTTCTAATTTTGATAATAAAGTTTCGATATGTTGTGATATTTGGAGTGATCAATGGCAAATTCATCATTATATGGGTATTACGTGTCATTGGATTGATAGTGATTGGCTTATCCAAAAGAGAGTTATTTCTTTTAGAGTTTTTGATGAAAGACATACCGCTGATAATATTTTTAAATTAATAAAAATTATTTTACAAGAATATAATTTAACTACCAAAATATTTTCTGTTTCGATTGACAATGCAAATGCTAATACGGCTTCCACTGGTGAATTAATAAATAATTGTAGTCCTAGTTTAGGAGGAAAGTATTTTCATGTTCGATGTATTTGTCATGTTTTAAATTTATGTGTCCAAGATGGTTTATTAATTTCTCAAAATAATATTGTTTCACCAATCAAAAAAGCTTTGAATTATTTATGGGGGCATCCACAATTGATGAAACAATCGTTTAGATTTTGTAAAATGCATAATGTACGTCCTAAAAGGTTTTCTCGAGACATTCCCACTCGTTGGAATTCAACTTACGATATGCTTGTTGATTCAATTGGTCATAAAGATTTATTGTGTAGTTTTATTCAGCAAATTTATAGTTCTTTAACTTTATGGCCAAGTCATTTGGATGATTGTAGTGCGCTTTTAAAATTATTAAAATGTTTTAATGATGCAACATATTTATTATCTGGTGTTTATTATCCTACTAGTCATTTACTTTTGTATGAATATGTTAATATTGCTGATGTGATGCATGAACATGAAAATAATATTGTTTTGTCACTATGCATTGAAAATAGGGAAAATTGTCTAAAATGCCATTTTAGACAAAATTTCTTGTTGAAAATGCCATTAAGTCAGTGGCCTTTCAAAATCTGCCATCAATTGGATAATTTCACTATTAGAGGTTATGTGAAAAGACGTAAATAACCTCTTGATGAGAGATGGAGAAAACCACTAAGCGTGTGAGATGGTGTCTTTACTGATGTGACATGAAAGATATTGTATAATGTGCTGCCCAATAAAAAGCACTTTTCATCTGAAATACACTTAGACGTAAAGTAACAAAGCTCATGTGTGGACCACAACTATTCTGTGAGACCAGGACAAAATAATGTAGTAGAGGACCATATTGTATAATAGAGGACATCATTCTTGTACTAAGACATAGGACATCATTTATATTAGGTTTAGACATAGGGTAAATATTGTTTGATATAGGTAAATATTGTTTAATAGAACAACATTTGGTAGCATAGGTCAATCTTGGGAAGTAGGGGACAACTAATGTGCATTAGATGACAATAAAGTCCAGTACTTAACAATATTGTATGTTAAGGTCATGTATTGGGAAGTCGAGGACATCTTTCACAAATAGAGGACAATATTATGCAGTATATCAATCTTATATATTAGAGGACATCATTCAAGTGTAACTATGAAGACCAATAAACTTTAATGGATTCTCATTCTAATATAAAATAGACCTCTTATTTACAAAAGTCTGACATTGACAAGACGTAAACCTACTTAATAAAGATTGAGATGACATGGTGTGTGGCCCAAGGCGGTTGTCCTTTTTTATGTTTAATGATTTTTAATTTTTTAACTACATGACTCAACTCACACATTTGTACTCTCTATAGCTACAGTTTGTAGTGTATTTTAATAATTAATAATGATGACAAGACATATTGAGATATTGTGTAATGTGTGGCCCAATAAAAAGAACTTTTAATTATGGGTCTTTTAGTTGAAGTACAATTAGACGTAAAGTAACAAAATTGTCAGACCAATAAATCATCATTGGATTCTCATTAAACATTTTAATATTAGTAAGGTCTGAAATTATTGAAACGTACATTACAGTGTAATATAGGACAACAGTGTAGCAGACATCATTTATATTAGGTCTATATTAGGTTTATACGTAGAAGATAACTAGATAGTAACTATAAACAACAAAAATATACATTTGAAGCAGAGGATAATCTTATGATGTATAGTATAGGACATCATTCACATTATAAAAAAGGCGAATACATAGGACATCATTTAGATTAGGTTTAGACATAGGGTAAATAGAGGACAATATTGTGCTGTATAGCAATCTTGTATATTAGAGGACATCATTCAAGACTATGAGGACATCATTCAAAAGAATATTATTATTATTAAACATAAGAGCATCATTATGTTTAAAATTGGTCTCAACGCATGGAGATTAAAGAAACTCAAATGTCATGTCACATTTGTTTGACAGCTTGTAGTGTAGGTTATTAATTAATAATGATGATAAGACATAGTGACATATTGTGTAATGTGCTGCCCAATAAAAAGCACTTGTCGGCATGGATGACATCTGACCCCGTCGTTTACTCTTAGATCTGGAAGCCATCTTCTGCGATATTAATGAATAAGGAAAAAAGAAATTCTCAGATCTGCTACAAATTATAACGTCCGGAGGACAAGTTTAAAAAGGACAACATCACACGAAAAAAAAAAAAAATTTAGGAAAAAAAACATAGACATGATTCAATAGAGTTTTAGAGGAAACCCAATTGTATTGGGTTTCCACTCGTGTTAAATTATCGAAAACAACTTACAGAGAGAAGAGAACAAATCGAATCTTCGAATAAACTAACTAAGGGAGAACAACAACATGCAGAATGCGAGAATAACAGATCTACTAGACACGATATGTCAAGGACAACATGCACAAGGCTCAAATAATAGACAGTTTTTCTTGCGAAATCTTGACATGATTCAACTGAATTGTTCACGGAGAACAATTGAATTGGGTTTCCATTCAAGTGATAAAAGAAAACAAATCGAATTTCGCAATGGTAAAGAATCGAAAACAACTTACCCAAAAAAATGGTTGAAAACTTTTACCAAGAAGAACACTAAAAAAAATTTCTTTCAACTTTTCAAAATTGGGAAAGTAACATTTGTTATTGTGTTATAGATACCGTAGGAGGAGAGAGGATGGTTTTTGAAGAGGAAGACACTTTACTTCCCTAGGAGGAGAGAGACAATGGTTTTTGAAGAGTAAAGATAGTTTACAAGTGTGAGGGGCAAAAACGACATTGGATCAGACGAGAACAGTGCTTGATGGCAGATTTTGAAAGAATCAAACTGAATGGCAGATTTTAAAAGAAAATCTGAAAAAATGGCATTTTAGACAATTTTCCCTTGAAAATATGAGAGAAAAATGGCTAAAGTACTATGAGGAAATTCCACCTCTTAATTTGTTTGCATCTATTTTAGATCCTAGAACTATTTTAGATGGTTTATTTGATTATCTCACCACATATTATAATTTATTACATTTATTTGATAGTGTTAGTGTTTCAAGCATTATTTCTAGTTCAAGAACAGACATAGAAAATTTATATGATGAGTATTATAGAGTTCATAGGCATGTAACACCACAAGTAATTGAGTCATCTATATTAAATGATATGTCATCAACGTCTACACTAAGTCTTGCAGAAAGGATGAGGCGACAAAAAAGACAGCGACCATGAGGTAATCATCCAGAACTTGAAAACTATTTATCTACTAATTTTCAGTTTAGTGATGAAGATGCAGGTAATAACTTTCAAATCATTCAATGGTGGAAAAATCATCAATCTCAGTATCCGATTTTAACTATAATTGCGAAAGACGTTCTTTCTTCACCAGTTTCTGTTTAACGTGCTTTTAGTATGGGAGGTCAAATTTTAGATAAAACTCGATCAAGAATGAGTCCAGATTCTCTCGAAGCTCAAGCGTGTCTAGATGATTGGACTAGAGCCGAATATAGACCACAAGAATACATTCGAGACAATGAAGAAGAGCTAGAAGATGTTGATAGTGATGTATCTTCAACGAGGTCATATGATAATGATTAATATTTTATTTGTTATCAATTTTGTAATCCCCTTTCAACAAATGGAAAAAGTGGCTCGATTGTACTCTTTTTCCCTTGTCAAGTTTTGTCCCAATGGGTTTTCTTGATAAGGTTTTTAGTGAGGCAATTGTTTCATTTCACCATTGTCCATTTGTTGAAACATATAAATTATTTTACACCTTTTTTTTTAATTATCTATTTTAGCTTAGACATATGAACTGTTTACCGTATTTAGTATTAGTTATTTGTTTTCATTTTTTAATTATGATTTATTCTTACATGAATTGTCAACACTGTTTCATGATAGCAATTTTTAATTAAGTTAAATGTATGTGTTAAATTATTACGTCTACAACATAAAGTATTTGGAAGAAAAAAACTCTAATTTCAAATAATAAAAAACTCATAGAGCTAAATTTGGATAGTGAAACCAAAAAAACTCAAAATTTTGAAAATCTTTAGCATTACAGTTATTCCTAAATAAAGAAAGAAATATTTGTTTGAATTTAATTTAAAACCATTCAAAAATATAGTGTACGACCATGACTTTTTAAAATATATATTAAAATTTTAAATAATATATGTTTTATAATAATTTTTTTGTTTAAATATTTCTTTTAAGAAAATTACAAAGTTGTATAATTATAACCTAAATATTAAGCGTATTATATTCAATAAAAAATACAATTGTATTTAACCGTAACCGTATTAACCGTACCGTATATAACCGTAACCGTTTAACCGTATATTAAATCGTTAAGGTTAAGGTTAACAAAAATTCATAACCGTAATCGGTGGTTAATAAACCGTAACCGCAATAACTCTAACAGTGGTCATGCCTAATCTGGGCTTCCCAGATTTACCTTCGGCCCATCAGAAGAATAAACCTTAAAGCCCATCAGAAGAACCAAGTTCAAGGCCCAACTCATTAGATAATTTAACCAATGTGTTTTATTTGTATAGTTACTTTATGCAAACCATAGTTTATACTTAACCCTATGTATGTACTATATATAGTTGTCACATCATTTGATGGGACAACTCATGCAATATTATTCAGAGCAATACCGATCACTTTTGAATACTTTCACCCGCGTTACTTTACGTTTATTTCTTTCGACCTGGTTCGTTCTTATTTACAAAAATCTCGACCCCTCTTTTACTTAACATATTTTCCTTCACCCGACTTTGGAAACAACAATTGGCGCGCCAGGTAGGGGTAGAGATTCTCTTATACTCCAAAGAATGAGCCCGGTCACCGAACCCGGTCCCCTTTCGCAAGAGGATAGGGTCGCCACCCCGACCATTCGGAGCGCGACTCCAGGACCTGTCCAACAGACTCTGGTCGCACTCACTACTGAAAGGTCTACTCTGAACGGCGATACCAACACCGACCAGCTGTTGGGGTCGGATTTCACCCGCTGAACTTCGACGTTCAAAGTTATGATAAACAACGAGCATATTTCGACAGGCAGAGATAATATGGCCACTAAGTCATTTCTCCTACAAGAAGATAAAGACCTCTCGAATTTCCTAAGTTCCCTCTACCTGGCAAATGAACCTTCGAAGCTATCTTTACCCCAGGAGAAGTCATGAATGCAGCGTCGGAGAGGTCACAGAGCTAAGAGGAGGCGTTGCAGAGGCCAAAGCTGCCAGGCACCGATGTCACTGAGCAGTGACACCGATGACAAGTAGAGGCACCGATGTCACTGCCCAGTGACACCGATGTGCCTGGCCTCATCGATGTCCAGGCAGCTGACATCGGTGCCCAGGCCATTCCCATCGGGTTCAGGTGCTTCGTCGCCCGTCAGAACATCAACAAAGGTTCTAGAAGGTTCAGCGCCAGTAACGAAGCCCACTTAGGCACAACCGACATAGGGAAAAAGGCAATCTGCAAAGGTTTAGGAAAAGTCAACATTATCTCTTAAGGAAAAAGGGCAGTGGTTTCTTGTAAATATATATATATATATATCAATGTACAAACACTTGTAAATATTTCATTCACAATTTTTATCACACAAGCAATACAGAGCAATCAAAAACCCTAATTTCTCTTTGCTCATCATTGTTCTTTATAGTTTATCTTCAAAAACCTCTACTTCCTCTCGAAACCCTTACAAATCTAATTGTGCGATTTCCGGCATCCACAATTTGGCGCCGACTAAGGGGAACTAGAGAGTTTCTTACACAAAAAAGCTACGTTACATACCAAATCAAAGATGGTGAACGGCGAAGAAAACACGTCTCGCAGAGACAACCAGGAGAAAGAACCTTTTGTCGAAGCTACTGCTACCAAAACCATTGCTCAAGGTGACATAACCGAGGTGAATAAGATGCTAGAAACCTTCCTCACAGCAGAAGAAGCAAGCCAAGATCAACATGGCGACTTCAAAAGAGCTCAGAGCTCTTTCGTGAAGAAAGCGCGGAAGACCCGACGCAACAAGACTTAGGGCACGCATCGACCCTCAACGCCTCGACTTCTCGGCGCCTTGTACCACACGGGGAAACCCAGGTGATGTACTACCACCACCGCCGCGTCGAGAATCGGATAAGTCTCCCGAACGCATCGTGGATTCTCGGACGGAGATGAACCAGCTCCCACGAAGCGTGCACGAGCGGAAGTTGGAGAAGGCAGCCGACAAGAACCACGCGCCTTTGACACTCAAAGCGCGTCAGGCTCTTCCAAGACGGAGGTTCTAAAAGACATCTCAGAGTACAACAACTACTCTAGCGAAGAGCGGTACAAGAAGGAGCAAGAGCATAGAGCGTTCAAACGATCTTACGCTGCAGAACTCGTTGCAGTAAAGGCTCAGATGGAGCGGGTAACCGCTGATCTGAAGCGTACCCAATCGCATATACACCACGGAACAGCGAAGGCTCTTGCCATCGCTCAGGTACTAGTAAAGGCAAGGAACACGCCTTTGGAGGAACGGATCGCGAGGACAAAAATCTTCGATCGTGGAAGAATCAAGTTACCAGTTTACGAAGGAACTACAGACCCTTCGGACCATCTGATGGAATTCGAAGTGGCCTTGGGGAGAGCAAACTTCAAGGAAGCCAAAACGGACATCGTCTACTGCAAGCTCATCCTAGAAAGCCTCAAGGGGCCTGCCCTTCAATGGTTCTAAAAGCTGGAGAAGAATTCGGTTCACACTTTCCTCTAGCTTTCCGAGTTGTTGGTTCAGGATTACAGCATCTTCATGGAACAGAAAATCTACGACTCCAAACTATGGAATAACAAGCAACCGAGAGTCTTCGGTCTTTTATGACAAGTTCAAAAACACGTTCTAAAAACTTGAAGGTATCAGCAACAAATCAGCCCTAGAGGCCTTACGAGGAGCACTTCGGTGTCCGTCTCTGTTCTGGCAAGAGATGAGTCTCAATACGCCAACAACGATCCAAGACGGTCTGCACCGTGTCACTGACTTCGCTCGAACCAAAGAAGAAGTATGTGCTAGGAATGGCGGGAAGACGAAACAGGCAAGTTAGCCAACTCACGTTGCGAATCCCGCCTACATCCAATACAAAAGAGGATCCAGAGGGGTCCGTAACTACCAATTGGAGTCATCGGGTTATGAAGAATCGAAGGAGTACGACGAGGAGCTATACTGCGACTTCCATAAGGCAAATAGACACTCAACTGCAAAGTGTCAGGAGTTGGGGCAACAACTCATAGCTAAACTGACTGAAGGCACTTTGAAAGGCAATGTCAACCTGTCAGACTTCAAGCCTGAGGAGAAAGCTCCTGCTAACACCAAACAACATGAGGAGAACTCCAGACGCCAACGTCGCGATGACGATGTTGAAAACAGAGACCAGTATAAAAGTATCAACATGATAATGGGGGGATCGCAATACTGTGCTGACAACGTCCCTGCAATCGAAGCATATCAATGACGCGCTAACGTCTGCGCGAACATAACAACACCTGCAGAGCCAAGGCTTTCCAACGACCTTATTAACTTCGACGAGCAAGACAGTGAGGCTCTCGATCAACCACACAACGATCCTCTGGTAATCAACTTGACTGTTTACGATTTCAACGTCGCTTGTGTTCTTATTGATACAGGAAGGTCGGTGGATGTCATCTTCAAGAAAACACTTGAGAGAATGAAGATTGATCTGTCCATAATTAAAGGGAAACCTAAACCCATAATAGGCTTCTCTGGCAAGACAACCATGACGATGAGAACAATTTGCTTACCCGTCCAAGCTGGCAACGTTAAGAAGATGGTCGATTTCATAGTTTCTGATCATCCAGCCATTTACAACATGATCATGGGAACTCCCTGGCTCAATCAAATGCGAGCCGTGCCTTCAACATACCACTTGTGCCTCAAGTTTCCTACACCTATCGGCGTAAAAACAATATGGGGAAACCAGAAGGAGTCTCGTATGTGTTTCATGGCAGAGCACAAGCTGAGGGACGCTGAGAAAAAAGAGAAGGACTCTACTCCTCAAGAATCGCGAAAGAGAACAAGGACCAGCTCCGAATAGGTCAAAGACTCGACCAACCTCTTATAGCAATTACAGTTTACAGAAGTTGCTAAAAACGCAGAGCCAACGCGTCTACAAGTAGCAAAGTCTGTAGCCAATCAAAACCGCCAACCACCTAAATCTGCTTCACCGATGTCACCGGGCCCAACGTCTCTCAACCAAGCCAACACTGACGTCGTCGGTCATGCCTACACCGATGTCATCGTTGTCTCTGCCTCACCGATGTCAAGCAAGACCCACCACACTACTCCCTAGTGGCGTGCAAGGCACTCGAAAGGTACTATCACTAGTATCTCTAGAGGCCTCTGGAATGAACTACGAGGCGACTTGATCCCTGCAAAAGGTACGTAAGCAGCTTGTCTCCGGACAAGTTCAGTTGCCCTCCTCTGTCTAAAAGCGGGGGAGTAAGTGCTTTAATGAACTACGAGGCGACTTGATCCCTGCAAAGGGTACGTAGCCAGCTTATCTCCGGACGAGTTTAGTTGCCCTCCTCCGTCAAAAAGGGGGGGGGGGGAGAGTGGGGTATGTATACTCGTATACTCCCATTTTCTATCAAGCTCTTAGCTTCAGACAACAGACACTTGACACAAGTCTCATAGACATCATCAGTTACATCCTCTATGGATTATTCAAAGCCTTTTTCAAGTAAGTTCAATCCACTGTCGTTGCTGCTGGCCACAACAACAATGTGTGAACCTGAACACATTGACGTCCATCATCGGATCCTAAGCGCGCTATATAAGTTATAATGGTCAGTTTTTGGGCTTTTGACCCCCGACTGATTCTAATGTTCAGTTCCAGAGCTTTTTGACCCCGGTTGTTCATTCAAGAACCCAACAGCACTGTTGGTAAAAAGCAGCTACCAATGATTACTTAGGTTTATACACCGAATAATCATTCTGAAAACCCAACAACGCGTTGGTCAAGTCAAAGGGTGTGATCGATTATGAACAGAAGTGTTCAGAAAGCACCGCCATTCCAGAAAAATCCAACAACAACGTTGGTGAAAGCTAAAACCCAACAACAACGTTGGTAGGAAAAGGTGCAAAAACACATTTGGGATTTTTGCTACCCCACAATCACAAACCCAACAACAACGTTGGTATAACCAGCCAAAGGCGTTTCAAGTATAAACGACCTTCAACCTATACTAAAGGCTTGGTCAACAAAACAAGTATCATTACTCTTGAAGTTCTTATGATCTATCAAAGACAAAACAATAAACGCAATCGCAATCAAAACAAAATCGTGGACGAAACGTCATAGAAATCAAAGCACAAACCCACTCATAATATCGCTTCACTACAATGACTTAGTCATAAGCGAAAGCAAGTACCAAGCTCAGTCTTAAACAAATACTAAAAGAGATGAAGTAATCACGCGGCATCCTCATCTTCTCTCACCTCGGAAACGACTCCCTCAACATCGACGTGCGCTCCAGCTAAGACTCTGGCGGAGCAGTAGGTCCACTAACCTCGCTCACCTACAACGCCCGACTAATAGAGATGTCTCTTCATCTTCCTATTCGACACTAGAAGCTTGCGAAGAGGAAGAATTGGACAACGTTGGAGCATCAGCGTAACCATGAGGTAGTGATATGCTCAAATTTGCCCTGAGCTACTTTCTCAAATTAAGAGATCAATTGTAGTAAGGGTCGAATCACTGGGAGTCAAATCAAACGATAGGAATATTGACTTCGAATTGAGCTAAGTAAAATAATGTAAAATAAAAGACAAAAGCAATTGGTAACACGCAAAATTGTTGATTTAAAATTCAATTAAACAAAGAGCTAGGCTTTTGGGTAATTCTCAGGATGAATCAGAATTGTAGTTTTAACAAAGTCATGATTTAATTAAGTACCGTTCTAGAACTTGGAACACTAAGATATAATTAACCAACTGTCGTTGCGAAAACTATTTATGCCTAAACCCTAGAAAACCAAATTTCTTTGCGAATTCAATCAATTTAAACAAGCTTTAAATTCAAGTCCAATTTGTTCACAAAATTCCTAAACCAAATTTCTTTGCGAATAAGTTATTTTGCTTACCTAAGATCTATTTCTGGCTAATCAATTACACTTTCATGTCAATCTATCAACCTAAGATATCCAAATTCAGGGTCGCGAATCCTAAACCAGAGTTAAAGCAATCTAGTGAAGAACCTAACAGATAATCCTAACAAGTGAGTTTACCCTAACAATTCATCATCATTCCATTCGAATCACCCTAAACCTAACTAGCAAACTACTCAGACATGGAAGCAAAGCAAATCATAGCTGAATAATACTGCATAAAGAAAAATAATAAAGAAGAGATACAGAGGATTCGAAGAATCTCAAGAACATAGTAAACTTGTCTCCCTAAAAACTCTAAAAAGCTCACTCTAAACTTATTCAATAGAAACTCAGATAATGATCTAAAAACCTAAAATTAAACTATTTATATAGGTTAAACTCGTGGTGGGTTTCCTTGATGACTTTTGGCAACTTCTGGCCCATTAACGGTCAATTTTCCTTCTTTAAAACGTATTATGTCGGCTTCAGAAAAGTGCATGTCGTTCGATAGTCACTAGGTGTGTCGAACGACAGATGATCATCGTGGCTGTCGATCGACAGTGGTTGTGTGTGTCGATCGACAGGCCAATCTGACGGCAATTGAAAATCCGTCCTAGCGACTTCAGCTCCTCTTTCCACAATGTTCCAAAATGCTCCATAATTATCAATTAAGCTCCACACGTACACAAACCTGCAAAGACTCTAAAACACTCAAAAAACACCGAAAAGACTTGATAAAACCAGGTTAAATCATGGTAAAAAATGGGTAAAAACCATGATATATCAACTCCCCCAGACTTAGCTTTTGCTTGCCCTCAAGCAAACTAGAGACTAAGAATGAAGTCTAGGTTTGAAAATCGCGAGAACTTACTTATCCTTGGGAACATTGCTTTTGCCTTCTTGACTCTTTTGCTGCATATAAATAAAGTACCTTTGGAGGTCACGAATCTCAACCATCATAGGTTGGGCCTCAAATCTTAACCTGCAAACCCATCAGTTTCATATCCTCCTAACTGCCGCACACTTGATCGAAGTGATGATGGAATTCTCTCCAATGATATCAACCAAGTAAAAGGGCTAGGTGTGATGTTAAAGGCTTTTGTGTTTAAGTGGAGTTAAAGTGTTTAGGGTTTATCGGATTTTATTTGGTGGATGCAGACATTATGCATAATCACAAGAGAGAGATGGGTCCTGTTGATGCCCACAGTTTCTGATTCACATTGCACTCTCTCATCCAAAACGTTATCAGGAACCAAACACCATCATACAATAACATGTTCCACTATCCACATCCAACCTTCCCATTCCTTGGGATTTTCTTTTGAAGCTAGAGACTTATTAAAATGATCATTTCCCTTACTATTTTTCGAAATAAAAGTAAATTTTTTTTTTTTTTTTTTTTAGCTCAAAGGGGGGAAATGATCTTACAAAGATGTTAGTCTCGAAAATTATCATTATAGTGCACGTAATCCCAAGGAATGCTTAGCATTGCTGCTCTCTTTCTAGTTCTCCAACCAAATCCTCAACCTGCGCAATTTTGTGAATGAAAAACTGCGTCGGACCTTTTTCTCTCCGGAGTTTGTACACATGCCTGCACATAAAACTAAGGGAAAGAGACTGCATGAAGCTTGGACAAAAGGTTAAGGTTAGGGGTTGGGTACCAACTAAAAATGAGCTGGCCATTCAGGATCAACAAAGAGTGGTAAAGAGAATAAGGAGTCCTGAATGTTGTATTGATTACTGTCGTGATATCGTCAAAGAGAATATAGCGAAATGGAGATCAAGTGCACTAGTTTGGAGTTTGATCTACTTCGTTCTGCAAGTCGCGATAAGCGGGGAACCTGTACTATCATATGGTTTCGAATTCGCTCCATCCAAAGGCTTCATCGCAACAGCTAAAAGTCTTAAAAATTAAGCTTTGTTCTTAGGAAAGATCGTTGTTCCCTACATTTTGACTCAATAAAATAAATTTTTGACTCCAAAATAAAAAACGATGTTAGCAACTACCTCCCCCAGACTTAAACAACACTGTCCCCAGTGTTATTAAATTTGAGATTGGTGAGAAGGAAAAGAAAAAGTCAGAAACATTTATGAGAACGAGAGAATTTGGACCTGTATTGAAAGGCTGTCGATCGACAACCACAATGTGTGTCGATCGACAGGTCCTTCGTGGGGCTGTCGATCGACAACCACAAGGTGTGTCGATCGACAGGCTGTTCAGAATTCTGAGATCGAGGCTTTTACGGCTTCTGTTGGAGCAGTCTAAAGAAATACTGAAGATCACTAAAACAAAACACGATCAAATAGCACAGCGTAGAGTCGCAAACAACAAGTTTCACAAATCTTGAAAAACCAAACAGAAGCAAAGAACAAACTGACTCAAAGAAAGAAAAATTACTCAAATGAAAGAAAAACTTACAGGTGGGTTGCCTCCCACCAAGCGCTTGTTTTTAGTCGTTAGCTTGACTGCGGATGATGTTCAGGCTGGAGGTGGATCTCTGAAATGCACTCCCCCAGACTTGCAAGGAACAATACCAGGAAAGAGCTTCATAGTATTGTTCAGCATTTCTTGGACAACTACTTCTTCCTCCTCTCTCAACTCCAAAGGAATCACAATTCTAAACTTGGAGAATGGCTTAGAAGAAATCTTTATGCGCTTCGCCTTAGGGATATTTTGGTACTTGGGACTTGCTGGATTTTTAACTTCAAGATGTGTTGTAGAAGGAGCCAACTCGAGGACGTTTTGAACCTTCTTCGCCTCATCTCTAACATTAACGCTCATACAAGAAGCCGATGTGTCAAGAACTCAAGGATAGAAGACAGTCTTGTTGATGTTCGAGAAGGAGATTCGCTTATTAGGAAAATCCACCATTGCTCCCACTGTTGCAAGGAACTGTGCACCAAGGACCAATGTTTTACAGACATTATCCTTTCTTTCAATGATGTAGAAGTCCGTAGGAACAAGACAATCTCCTATTTGAATCAACACGTCAGGAATGAAGCCTTTAGAAATTGTACACGATCTATCTATGAGCTCGATATAAGTCCTTTAAGGTTGTAACTCCAAAATTCATTGCTTCTTTGCAACAGCCTCACATAAAACAGTCACATTAGCCCCTGTGTCACATAGAGAATCCTTCAATTCTACACCATTGATTGAGCACGGAACAACAAACATTCATGGATTCAACAATTTTGGTAGCTTCCTTAATGATGTTGGACCTTGTTTTCCTTTCTCTTTAGGTGTTGTCTCACTGCCTTGGCCGATAGATGAAGGGTATAGACTCTTTGGGTACGGAATCTTGGGCTTGTAGACACGTTCGATGGCAGTTTCAGACTGAACACCAAAATTTTATGCATTTTTAGGTGCTGTCGATCGACACTCATCAGGTGTGTCGATCAACAGGGATGATGAAATCGTGCTCGTACAAAAATTTCCTGTAGCTGTCGATCGATACTCACTGTGTGTGTCGATCGACAGGGTCTGTTTTTCGATTGCCGCCAGATCTTGGTGTCGATCGACAGCAGGAGGCTTGTCGATCGATAGGTGCTTTGCAATCTCTAATTCCATGTCTTTTTCAAGATCCACGAGCCAATCCTCATCCTCACACTTTTCAATACTCGGAATCACTTGTTCTTCACTTTTCAATGTGATAGAGTTGGAGAAGTGCTTTGGGTTCATGTCTGTCTGGAAGATGACCTTCTTGTTTCCTTACATTTTCAGCAGTCTGGGCTACCTGAGTGTCCAACTTCTTCATGTGAATATTGAGGGCTTCTATCTTCCCATTTAGATCAGTGTAGAGCCCGTCCATCTTCCCATTGAGATTAGTGTAGAGCCCGTCCATCTTCCCATTGAGATTAACTGTTAGTGTTTGCTGCCCCTCAAGAAGCTGTTCGAACATACCCTTCACGTCATTTTCTGAAGATTTAGAGGGAATTGACTGGTATGACGAAGATCCAGAAGTCCTTTGGTTTCTGAAAATTCGACTTCTAAGCATAGTTTGGAGAACCTGGAGTTCCTGAGAACGAGCTCTTTTGATTGTAACTGTTGTACCCCTTGTTCTCTGATTGATTCCCATAACGCTGATTATGGTAGCCATTCTGGTTTATGTAATTAACATCTTCTTGCTCTCTGTCTTCATCCTGATAGAAAGTGTCAACTTCCTATGCAAAATGTACCGACTTCTTGTTTACCAGATGATGGTGAAGGGAGTCTATCTTATCTTTTACTTCAGCTATTTCAGCTCCACCTGATTGACCAACTTCTCTTCTCCTTTCCTCATCGATCTTCTTTGTACTGTTGCTGGTTGATACGTTCTTGATGAGCTCAAGGCAGTCAGCGGGAACCCTGGTTTTGAATTTAACATTACTCGAAGCATCTAAAGTCATCTGATGTCTCCAATCCATCCCCCTGTAGAAAATACCCAACAGTTGAACCTCTGTAAACCCATGATGAGGACAGTCTCTCTGATATCCTAGATCTTCTGAACGTGACTCATCGTAGAAGTGATTCAAGAAAGCATTCTTGGTATCTCTCCAAGTAGTCAGTGAGCCTGGCTCCAACTGCTTCACCCAAGAGGCTGCCTCTCCAGCAAGAGAAAATGGGAAGAGCTTACACATAATGTAGTCTTCAGACACGTCGTTAGCCTTGATGCTAGACGCAAGATCCTCAAACATCTCAAGATGATCCATGGGGTGCTCTGATGGGTGCCCATGGAACTGATGTTGAGCCACTAGAGAGAAGTACGCAGGCTTCAACTCGAAATCCCTTCGCTGAAATCTAGGGGGTCGAATTGCTGCCCTGTTGGCGTAATGTTCTTCAGGACGGTAGTAGTCTCCCAAAGTGCGTTGGTCAACTACTGCCTCCTGAGGTCTAAGATTCGCCCGAGCCAGACGCTCTATCTCAGCGCGCTCGCGCTCTAACTCAGCTCTTTGATGATCTAGCTCAGCACGCTCTACTGCAACCGGATCGTCAACCTCGATGACATTACCAGCTTCATCAATCCGGTCTCCCAGATTGTTGTACCGATTACCATCTCTGTCTAATAACTCTCCCTGAGCATTAGGAAGAACAACCAAAGCACGATTAACCATCTTTGTTAACTTTGCTTGTCGTCTATTTTCCCGTTCCAAAATTCCCAACTCTGGAACAAAATCTGCTAACTATTTATCTTTGTTGCTTCTGGTTCTGCTAGAAGTCATAAACCCTGAAACACCAAAAATAAAATAAAAGAAATCAAAAATAAAAAGAAAACTTAGTCAGAATTTTGGAATCAAAATCCTATGGAAGATTTTGACTCCCCGGCAACGGCGCCAAAATTTGATATGCTCAAATTTGCCCTGAGCTACTCTCTCAAATTAAGAGATCAATTGTAGTAGGGGTCGAATCACTGAGAGTCCAATCAAACGATAGGAATATTGACTTCGAATTGAGCTAAGTAAAATAATATAAAATAAAAGACAAAAGCAATTGGTAACTTGCAAGATTGTTGATTTAAAATTCAATTAAACAAAGAGCTAGGCTTTTGGGTAATTCTCAGGATGAATCAGAATTGTAGTTTTAACAAAGTCCTGATTTAATTAAGAACCGTTTTAGAACTTGGAACACTAAGATATAATTAACCAACTGTCATTGCGAAAACTATCTATGCCTAAACCCTAGAAAACCAAATTTCTTTGCGAATTCAATCAATTTAAACAAGCTTTAAATTCAAGTCCAATTTGTTCACCAAAATTCCTAAACCAAATTTCTTTGCGAATAAGTTATTTTGCTCACCTAAGATCTATTTATGGCTAATCAATTACACTTTCGTGTCAATCTATCAACCTAAGATATCCAAATTCAGGGTCGCGAATCCTAAACCATAGTTAAAGCAATCTAGGTGAAGAACCTAACAGATAATCCTAACAAGTGAGTTTACCCTAACAATTCATCATCATTCCATTCGAGTCACCCTAAACCTAACTAGCAAACTACTCAGACATGGAAGCAAAGCAAATCATAGCTGAATAATATTGCATAAAAAAAAAAGAATAAAGAAGAGATACAGAGGGTTCGAAGAATCTCAAGAACAAATTAACTTGTCTCCCTAAAAACTCTAAAAATCTCTCTCTAAACTTATTCAATAGAAACTCAGATAGTGATCTAAAAACCTAAAATTAAACTATTTATAGAGGTAAAACTCGTGGTGGACTTCCTTGATGACTTTTGGCAACGTCTGGCCCATTAACGGGCAATTTTCCTTCTTTAAAATGTATTATGTCGGCTTCAGAAAAGTGCATGTCGTTCGATAGTCACTGGGTGTGTCGAACGACAGGTGATCTGGTAGCCTTGGGACTTCGGTCACAAGAAAACTCCTCGTGTCATCAGCAAGACCCATCGCGTCGCTGAGGTCATCGGTGTCAACGCTAGTTAAGACGTCGGCACGACGACATGTCCCCGAGGTCAAGGCCTCAGTACTCCCTTTCCTGATCCTCAACGACATCGTGTCCTCATCCCCGACCGTCAAGATCATCGGGGGCCCTTTGTCAACGACTGAACCCGGGTCCCCTCTGCTCTTTGGTGACGACGGGGTTGTCGGGGTCAAGAGACGGCAACATTGTGCCATTGACGCTGACCCCTCGGAGCGAACACATCGGGTCCTCGATTTTAAAGGCATCGGGTCCACAACAGTTGGGCACGTCGGAGACGTGGGAGATGTCGGATCTATGCTCGTCGGATCAAAATCTAAGAGATTTTCCACGTTCATCTAAACCAAAATCAAGACTTTAGGTAAAGACTTTTCATGCTAAAGACCAAGAGTCTTCTTTATCAAACAAGGGGTCTTCTCCGACCCTGAGTCTTCTCTACAGAGGAAGTCTTCTCCTCTTCTCTGATAAACAGAGGAGGTCTTCTCCAACAGAGAAACTCTTTTCCTTCTGACGAACAGAAAAGGTCTTCTCCACAGAGGAAGTCTTCTCCTCTTCTCTGATAAACAGAGGGGGACTTCTCGGACCCTAAGTTTTCTCTACAGAGGAGGTCTTCTCCTCTTCTCTGGAAAACATAAGAGGTCTTCTCCAACAAAGGGAGTCTTCTCCTCTGAAGAACAGAAGAGGTCTTCTCCACAAAGGAAGTCTTCTCCTCTTCTCTGATAAAAAACGGAGGTCTTCTCCGCAGAGGAAGACTTCTCTGCCTACGAGGACTCCTCTTCATCGTCAAAGCCTTCTCCGCTTGCGAGGTGAAGTCTTCTTCGCCTACGAGACGAAGTCTTTTCCGCCTACGAGTTGAAGTCCTCTCCTCCTGCGAGGTGAAGTCTTCTCCGTCTGCGAGACGAAGTCTTCTCCGCCAGCGAGACAAAGTCTTCTCTGCATGCAAGACGAAGTCTTCTCCGCCAGCGAGGCGAAGTCTTCTCCGCCTGCGAGACAAAATCTTCTCCGCCTGCGAGATAAACTCTTCTCCGCCTGCGAGGCAAAGTCTTCTCCGCCCATGAAGAGTCTTCTACGTTGACAAAGCTTCGACAAGCGGAGCGCGAAGTCTTAAAATCTTCACAAAAACATGAAGTCTTAAAAGCTTCATCATCAGCTTCGACAAGCAAAACGCGAAGTCTTAAAATCTTCGAAATAATAACGTTTAAAGTGTTATTGACACTAAAGGCTCAAGCCTACAGCATCACGCTAACAACAACATCATAACTTTGAACAGCTAACTTCAACACCCAATGGTCATTAACTCGATACTGTTATCACTAACACTACCAAGCAGGGGGGCTAACTGTTGGGGTCGAATTTCACCCGCTGAACTTCGACGTTCAAAGTTATGATAGACAACGAGCATATTTCGATAGGCAGAGATAATATGGCCCCTAAGTCATTTTACTTACAAAAAGATGAAGACCTCTCGAATTGCCTAAGTCCCCTCTACCTGGCAAAGGAACCTTCGAAGCTATCTTCACCCCAGGATAAGTCATGAATGCAGCGTCGGAGAGGTCACAGAGCCAACAGAAAGCGCTACAGAGGCCAAAGCTGCATGGCACCGATGTCACTGAGCAGTGACACCGATGACAGGTAGCGGCATCGATTTCACTGCCTAGTGACACTGATGTGTCTGGCCTCATCGGTGTCCAGGCAGCTGACATCGGTGCCCAGGCCATTCCCATCGGGTTCAGGTGCTTCGTCACCCGTCAGAACATCAACGAAGGTTCTAGAAGGTTCAGCGCGTTAAAGCCCAGTAACGAAGCCCACATATACACAACCGACATTGAGAAAAAAGGCAATCCACGAAGGTTTAGGAAAAGTCAACATTATCTTTTAAGGAAAACGGCTTAGCCGACTTAGGGGCTATATATATCAATGTACAAACACTTGTAAAGACTTAATTCACAATTTTTATCACACAAGCAATACATAGCAATCAAAAACCCTAATTTCTCTTTGCTCATCATTGTTCTTCATAGCTTATCTTCAGAAATCTCTGCTTCCTTTCGAAACCCTTACAAATCTAATTATGCGATTTCCGGCATCCACACCAGCCTGCAACTGTCAAGAATCCCTGCCTCGTCCAGCAGAGCACTATTCGGATCGCTGACAAACAGGTCGACCTGAGCAGGAAGATGGGCATCATCATGCGTCGTCTCGACGACTTGGATCACCTAACTTGCCAGACCAACTCCCGACTCGAAGACTTACAAATTTCTGCAGCGGTCACCCGCGAGCGGGACGAGGTCGGTAACAACCGTCACAGTCATGACTCCCCAACACTCGGAGCTAGCTCGTCGTAGACGATTTTCAACAGGTTGGGCCGACCAACAGATGTCTTCGACAGATTGGGCCGACCAACAGAGGTCTTCGACAGACTGGGCAGATCAACGGACGTCTTCGAGAGATTAGGTCGACGAACCGACCAAAACCAAACAGTCATTCCTCCCTTAGTCAACCCAATCGTCTCTCAGCACGCCAGGCATACCAGATCCCGGTCGCAAGAACCATCAACCGATCGAGACTTCGAGATAGAGGATTTGCGCGCGAGGCTTAAGGAAATCAACTCGAAGATGCACCGGGCGATTAGCTCAGCCCTTGAAATCGACCGTTTCTTAGTGGAAACGCAGCAAACACCCTTCATCGACGGTCCCGATAAGAGATTTTAGTAAACTTCGTATTCCGCATTCCACTGGAGATACCGACCTAATGCAGCATTTGAGGAAGTTCAACCTAGTAATGGGACCCGCCTTTGAGGAAGTTCAACCTACTATCTCCTATAAGAAAAAGACGCATGTTGTTGCCAACATTTCGTCGAGCATCTCTCGGGACCCGCCCTTGAGTGGTTCGCCCGGCTCAGTCCACGATCGAACAACAGCTTCTCACCACTGTCCGAAGTTTTCCTCAAGCACTATTCGATGTACCTCGAAGAGGGAATTTCTGACACCAACCTCTGGTCCCTGGTCCAGAAGGAAGACGAGACGTTACAGAAATACATGGATATGTTCAAGACAGTGCTCTTGAGGGTTACAGTCAGCGATAACTCCGCGATCTCAGCGCTAAGACAAGGATTGTGGCATGACTCCAAGTTCAGGAAAAACGTTGTCCTCCTCCCACCTCCCACTCTAGAAGATGCGATGCTTCGGTCTACGCGGTATATCCACCTTGAAGACGACAAGGCCATCAACTCACAAAAGCACTCTCATGCAAAGCCCCCGGCGCAAAAAGCAAAACCAAAGAGCGACGGCGAGTACCAGGAAGTCCGCCAGCATTATGACCTAGAGTACAAAGCCAAAAAACTCTCAGTGCATCAAGTTGGAACCGACCAACCACCTCAACGACAATCGAACAAGTGGATACGAGGGCAAAAATTGAAAGACACCAAGTTATACTACGATTACCATCAGGTATTCGGTCACTCTACAACACAGTGTCGGAACCTCAAAGATGCTCTACTCACCAGTTACCAGCGCGGAGAAGTAAAGGTGGATAGCCCGCCTGACCGCGGAGAAAAGCGGAAAGGAGGAGAAAATCTAGGGCAAAATGATTAACGTCCGAACAATAACCCAGCCCAACCGCTACCACCGAAAGAAGAGTCGCGTAACAGTCTGCCGACCTCGAAGAGAAGAGTGTTGGTTATCATGGGCGGTCTCCAGCCAATTAACCCCTCAGTACAATCTCTCAAAAAGTACGAGAAGAAGAATCAGGCTGATCATGACTGCTACGGTCGGGGAGAGGTAGACATGCCAATCATCTTTTAAAAAGTTGATACTAAGGACCTCGCAATGCCCCACAACGACCCCCTGGTTGTCGAACTCAAGGTCAAGGACTGCAACATCACGCGCGTTCTGATCGACACCGGGAGCGCGATAGACGTCATCTTCAAAGACACACTCAGAAGAATGGACATCCCAGACAACAAAGTCAAACAAAGTGTGAGACCCCTCGTCGGTTTTGACGGCATCACTACAATGACTGTCGGGTTGATCAAGTTAAAAGTATACGCGGGGGCCTACTCAGAGACGTCCAATTCTTGGTCGTAGACAAACCTGCGGTATACAACGTTATCATGGGAACACCTTGGTTATTATCTCTCAGAGCGATAGCTTCGACCTACCATCAGTGCGTCAAATTCCCGACCCCGACCGGAGTTCACAGGATATGAGGCGACCAAAAAGCTGCCAGGACCTGGTTTATCACCAGGCAAAAACTGCAGAAAGTAAACCTGCACATAAGAAGCCAGGAGGAGCCAAACGCGACGGAGCCAAAACTGGAACTTACAACCCTGGTAAACATCGACCCGCAATGTCCTGAACGATGCGTCAGCATTGGCGCCGAGCTTTCCGAACCGACCAAATCAGACTTGGTCAAATTTATGTGTGAAAATGTGACAACATTCGCATGGTCGATAGAAGAAATGAAGGGCATATAAATCTATAAAGCAGAGGAAGCCACGAACTTCACGTCGACCCCACATATAAACCTATAAAGCAGAAGCAGAGGAAGCTCAGCTCCGAAAGAGTTCGCACCGTCGAAGAAGAAGTGACCAAGCTGCTCGAGGCCGGTTCAATCACAGAAGTTCAATACCTCGAATGGTTGGCCAACCCGGTCGTAGTCAAGAAAAAGAATGGCAATTGGCGTGTATGCGTTGACTTCACTAATTTGAACAAGGCATGTCCAAAAGACAGTTTCCCCGTGCCCCACATCGATCGCGTGGTAGAAGCTACGACAGGAAATGAATTGTTGTCATTTATGGATGTTTTTTCTGGGTACAACCAGATCGCAATGCACCTCGACGACCGCGAGAAGACATCTTTCATAACGGATCGGGGAACATTTTGTTATCGAGTTATGTCTTTCGGCCTGAAAAACGCGAAGCAACCTACCAGAGACTGGTAAACAAGATGTTCGCCGACCAACTGGGCGATACAATGGAGGTTTACACAGACGACATGTTGGTAAAGTCTCAGAGTGCCACTGACCATGTCGGCCACCTTCGGAACTGCTTCAAGATTCTTAACGAATATGGGATGAAACTCAACCCGACCAAATGCACATTCGGGGTCACTTCAGGCGAATTTCTTGGCTACATCATTACACAAAGTGGAATAGAGGCAAACCCAAAGAAGATCACCGCGATCATTGACCTTCCATCTCCCGCACAATGACTCACCGACAAAATAACCGCACTCAACCGATTCATCTCCCGATCCACGGACCGAAGCCTCCCCTTTTACCAACTCCTTCGTGGAAACAAAGCATTCATCTGGGATGATAAGTGTGAAGCAGCCTTCAAGGAATTGAAGATACATCTAACGACGCCTCCGGTGAAACACTCTACCTCTATGTTTCTGTCATGAACGCTACAGTTAGCGACGTCCTAGTTCGAGAAGATCGAGGACACCAAAAATCCATTTTCTATGTCAGCAGGTCTCTTGATGGTGCAGAAAGTCGGTACCCGACCTTAGAAAAGTTGGCCCTGGCCATCGTGGTCGCCGCTTGGATGCTCTGACCATACTTTCAGTCGCATACGATCGCTGTTATGTCAACCCAGCCACTACGACCAATCCTCCACAGCCCGAGCCAATCGGGACGCATGGCAAAATGGGCATCGAGCTGAGCGAATATGACATCGAATACAACAATCGCATAAGTACCAAGTCTCAAGCCCTGGCCGACTTCTTGATCTAACTACCCCCAGAAGCTAGTGTGACTAAACCAGGTAATCAAGATTGGAGTCTTTACATTGATGGGTTGGCTTCCCCACACGGTTGTGGAGCCGGGATACGCCTGATTTCCCCGACCAACGAAATACTCGAACAATGTTTCCGACTTGAATTCAGGGCTACCAACAATGAAGCAGAGTGGGAAGCTCTCATCGCCGGGTTCCGTTTGGCTAAAGAGGTCGTTGCTAGACGAATCCATACGTACAGTGAAGTTCCAATCCTCTCTGACTTCGACAGCTTCATAATCACCAACATACCCCGGTCCGAAAACTTCGCAGCCGACGCATTGGCCTCAATGGCAACAAGTTCTGACTATGACCTTAAACGGATCATACCGGTCGAAACCAACAGAGCTCTTGACGACCGCTACATCCGCCTACCTGTGTATGAGATGGGCGATGGATATCATCGGCCCCCTCCCAAGGTCCAAACAGAAGCGCTACGTGATCGTAGTCACCGACTACTTCACGAAATGAGTCGAAGCGGAATCCTTCGCAAAGATTCGAGCCAATAATGTCCAGGATTTCGTGTGGAAATTCATCATCTGTCGTCAAGGACTACCTTACGAAATTGTGGCCGACAACGGGTCACAGTTTATTTCCAACACCTTTGAAGACTTCTGCGCAAAGTGGAAAATCCGGCTCAACAAGTCAACACCACGCTACCCGCAAGGAAACGGACAGGCGGAAGCAACAAACAAAGCCATTATCTCTGAACTGAAGAAACGCCTCGACGAAAAGAAAGGGGTATGGGCCGACGAAATGGATGGAGTACTCTGGTCGTTCAGAACGATACCCTGACAAGCAACCAAACGCATCCCATTCTCGCTGGCTTACGAAATCGAAGCAATGGCCCCAGCCGAAATTAACGTCAATAATGTACGAAGAGTAATGATGACAGCGGATCCCGACCTTAACGATAGAATGCTAATAGACAACTTGGACCACATCGAAGAAGAACGAGGCCAGGCTCTCATCCGCATACAAATTACCAGCAGATAGCCACGCATTACTACAACAAGCGCGTTCGGAGCAGAACTTTCACCGTCGACGATCTCGTTCTTAGGAAGGTGTACGAAAACTCAGCTGAGTACAAGACAGGAAAACTCGGTGCTCACTGGGAAGGACCATACCAGGTTTCTAAAGTTGTTCGTCCCGGCGTGTACGAACTCATGACCATGGATGGAACAATGATTCTGCGGTCGTGGAACTCGATGTCTTTGAAACGATACTACTACAATCCACTTCCAGTCAACGAAATAGAACCCCGACCACGCATCTGCTAGGTTGAAGTCTCCACCACCAGTGCCTCACGCGCAACTTTGTTTTAACATTTTTCAATATAAGTGTAATACCCACGGTCGGCTTAATCCCGACCGCGGGCAAAAAAAAAAAAAAAATCGTACTCTTTATACTTGAACTACGGTCGGCTTGATCCTGACTTCGGGTACGTAGGCAACCTCTCCAAAGGCTCAGCGAATTCTAAAAAAAAAAAATCGTACTCTTTGTATTTAAACTACAGTCGTCTTGATCCTGACTTCGGGTACGTAGGCAACCTCTCCAGAGGCTCAGCGACTTCAAAAAAAAAAAATTGTACTCTTTGTACTTAAACTACGGTCGGCTTGATCCCGATTTCGGGTACGTAGGCAACCTCTCCGGAGGCTCAGCTGCTTTAAACAAAAAATAATAATAAATACGTTTGATCCCGATCTCGGGTACGAAGGCAACCTTTACGCATCCACTTTGTTTATTCATCACCGTCACTCGTTTATTCGCATTTTAATTTACAGCCCCGTGCTCATTTCACGTCGATACCCTGGCCAGGTACCCGACCACAACTAAATACACATTCGCAGAAATGTTGTAGGTACTTCGCCTACAATCATAATTAGCCGGGCCCCGACCTGCAAGAAATCCAAAAAACGTCTAAGTATAATAAGCCGAACACGTCTCGCACACTTTGCCACAAGACAAATTTCGTCATAAGCCGCGTCCCGACCCACCGACACACAAGCAAACCCGGCCATCCATCGAGCAAAACGGCCTGGGTTTCCTCATTTTATCCTGTTTTGCGTGATTCTTTCGTTACTAAACTTAAGTTAGTAAGCTGACCAAAATCGCAAATCTTTCCTAAAAATCATGAATCTAACAGAACATTATATTAAACCGATAAGCCGAGCTACCGGCCAAAATACAAAAGTCAAAAGAAAACCCACCAAGGGTTCAAAGCAAAAGTCAAAAGAAAACTCACGCAGGTCAAAAGCATAACATGTTCATACATAACAAAAGCTAGAGTCACATGCGACCCGACGAAATAAAGAAAGATAGAATCAAGCCTCTGTAGACTTTGCAGCAGGCGAAGCAGATCAGGTCAGGGATCCAAGCTGAAACGTGTGCGGATTTGGCGTCATCATCTACCTCACGACCATCCGAAACCCTGCTCTCGACCGACTCCCACGATTCATGCATCCCAAAGTCACCTGCGGAAAGGTGAGTCTCCATAGTGAAACTAAGGGGCTCGGCGGAGGTTTTAGCAAGGGCCGGGGTGTATCAAAAATCCGCCTCAGTAATCTCCAAACATCAAGGTTCGCGAACTCCTCCTCATGTTGCTTGAGGTCCGCATCGAGTTTCTCATAGGTTCCTGCTGGAACACTGTATCCATCATTCTCCACTTGCTTAGACAAGGCAATGCAACTCATAATCTGACTGATCTTCGAATTTAAGCGGTGACTGTCGTATTCTCCTGAACATGACGACTAAGCCTCGCTAGGTGAGCCCAAAACTCATCCGCCACCCAATCCTGTGTCTTCTTCCTGAGAACAGTACCAGCCCTCTCAACCATTTTCGCCTTCGACTTCCTCAAGCGGGTCATCTGCTCCTTCACAAACGAAGCCATCGACCTCTTCCGACCGACCTCTTTCTCGAGCCTCTTCTTCAACTCAACCATTTCAACCTCAAGAGCTTTTTTCTCCTGCTCAAATTCACTAAAACGCTTAACCTTTCGAGCCGCCGACTTGTTAAGTTGATCAACTTGTCCTCTCAAAGCTTTCCTCTCCTCAAAGAGCCTATTCGCCCAGGCCAAAATCTTCTCATACTTAGCCACCATCATGTTATAGTCGGCAGTTATCATCAACATCAAAAGGAAAGGGTTTGCAAAGGATCATAACGGGTAGAAAGCAGTTTAAAAAAAAAAAATCGATCGCACATGGATAAAAAGGGGGAGAAGAAACAGCAGCATACCTCAACAACATGACCACCGAAAGACGTGAAAGCATCCCGATCAACGAGCTCGTTGAATGGATGAACGAGCTAGAAAGTATGACCCTGGACAGAACGAACTAACTCGGCACAAGCTACCTTGTCTTGCAAAATGTGCTGACCACTTCCTCTAAAGCTAAAGTCAAAATCGTACTTCCCAACCTTAACCGCCGAACCATCCCCGACAACCATCCACGACCTCAGCAACGTCATGACCAACATTCCCGACGTCTCCCTCATTCCCCACACCGACCCGATCAACCTCACCATCGGTCCCCTTATCTTTCACTTCTTTGTTCCTCGCCCTCTTACCCGACTCTTTCGAATCCACGCGACCAGGCACGTCATCTGCCTTCCTCTTCTTTGTTGTCTCAGCGGCCTCCTTGTCTTTCGTCCTTTGGTTATAAGCTTATTTTGCCACAATACCATCTCGTATCAACACCTCAGCACCGACCCTATTCGTAGTCTCTCTAGCTGGGCCTTTGTCTTTCGACTCTTGGGCCCGGGTATCAGCTGAAGACAGGTCAACACGCGTAGGCGACACGGTACAAGGAGCTGCAGAAACGTCGTAAACATCAAGTGCAAGACGAGCCCAACCCATTTCGTCTCCCTGTTCATCCGGCACAACAACTTTCTTTCCCGATCTAGGCTTTCGGTCTTTGATCGGTTTGAAGATGTATGGTCTAAGTCGGGACAGTGGCAGCTCGTAGTTCCCTGCCAAAAGAAAAGCCGATAAAGTTTTTTAAAAAAGAATAGAGAGCCCGACTTACCTGTGATAATCCAATGACGACACCGCTGAATCCGCTGCTCTAGAAACTCTTCCCACCGCTGATACCCCAACGCCTTCAAATCCGCCAGCCCGGGAACAATCTCTTTAAGACAACGAAAGGACAATTGGATCGGGTGTTCTACAAAATAAAAGGAAAAAGATTAAGGATCAGTCCAAAGATTAAGAGTAGAGTTCACAAAAATTCGTACCAACAAGAGTATTCCATCCAACACAAAATTGCCCAGAAAAATCGCCGACTGAAGCCTCGTTAATCTCAACAAAGAAATACTTTAACTTTTAGTGGTCCGCTTTACTTCTAACTTCCTTCAAAAGGCTACACCTGGGTCTCGCCGGAACATAGAACCGACCCGTAGTATCCACGCCACCAAGGTGACAATCTCATCTAGCTGACATCGACTAAAAACCCGACCAAGCTCAGCCGCCATTATTAGAATGACACATACGTTGCGAATAACAGTAGGGGTCAACTGAGAAATCGAGATATGCCGTCGGGCACAATACTCTAATAAGATCCTCGGGATCAGAAACCACAACCCACCGTACCCAAAGAAGCTCTCATACAAACACATAAACCCATAAGGGGGCAACCACGGCCTTTCCCCCTTTTTGGGAACCAAAATCCGTATACCAGCCCAAGTTTGGTCGGCGAACGTGTTAATGGCTTCCACCGTCGACGTCGACTTGATATCATCTTCGGGACCAAGGACCGCATGATCGCACAGCCCCGTATCTAAAACCTCGAATCCTCAAGGAATTTGCCAACCAATATCGTTTCCCACTCGAGCACCAGAAATGCCGTGCTCATACGTTATCTCTTCATCATCACTATTCTTGGAGTCATCAATCATTGGCTCAGTGACCTGGTGCTCAGCGGATCCATTCGACGGAGAAGACCAAGAATCTGCCTCGCTCGAGGAAGAACCTGAAGCCATCGAAGACCTCAACTCACTCAGCAAAGCCAATATCTTCATAAAAATCCTAACCCTGCAACGATAACAATTTGACCAAAAACCAAGACTTTAGGTCGGCAAAGATCAATAAGTAACAAGGTCGGCGTCGTGAATGACAAAGAGCACAAAAGAAGAGTTAATACCTCACCGGTTATGAGGACAATGAAGACTCGAATGAAATTCCAACAACCAACGACTTCGACTTAAACCATCGTGTCAACGATCCCGACCAAAACCTTCACCCAAACCAGACCAAAGTTTTTGTCCCTACAAAGCAAATATGAGTGGATGATTTGAGATTTTCTAATTTTATCCATAAGGAAAAAGGAAAGTTTGAGACTTTGGTTTGCTTTGGTTTCGATGAAACTTCGATGTTAAAATCTCAAGCAAAATCAGACAAAATACTAGATGGGGTCGGGAGAGAAAGAAAGTGAACAAGTACCTCGTCTAAGTGATGGCAAAAACCCGACCCAAATCCTTGTGTTATCGAACCGACTAAGACTCGAAATCAACCTGAAACCCGACCAAATCAATGATGAAACCCGACCACAACCGAGCAATAACCCGACCAAATCTGAGACTGAAACCCGACTAAAATAATCACAAGAACCCCGACCAAAATCTCAAGCAAAATCCCGACTCAAATATTTGTGTCAACAAACCGTAATCGCAATCCGACCAAACCGGAATCGAAAGCCGACCAACACCTCTGTTTCACAGCCGAGGCCCGCCCAAAAGCACAACCAAAATCTCGATCAAACCCGACCAAACCCGCGTCGAAACCCAACCAAGCTTCGTGTCGATGAACAAGAGTGGAACCCGACCAAACTCCTTCAACCCGATCGAAAGTGTTAGCGAACCCCGACCCCTACGATTCGTGTCGGCGCCAAACGGCGAAAGAAGCAAGGCTCAAAGCTTTAGGTTAGCAACTAAATCCTAACAAAACCGACCGTGCCAACAGTTTCGAGCCCGACCAAAAAGCTCGAGGTCGGTGTCTGTGAGGAACCGATGTGATTCAAAGCTTTGATTGGTGAGGTAGCGGATCGGTGATAGATGAATTTTGGATCAGAAACAAGAACAAATTAAAACTAAAGAGAAAGTAGAGAGGAGGACCTTACCTGAGGTGTCGGGGAAAAGAGCAAAAGAGAAGAAAAGAGGAAGAATATGGGAAGATAAGGATATATATAGGGAGGAGCAATTTGAGTTACTATTCACAGAGAACCCTAAAAGCCCATCAAGTAAATTCGGTCGAGCTTTATTCTTCTTGGACCGGCCAATTACATAGTAAACGCGACCCGCTCGATTTACAGACTTGGGGGGGGCTACTATTGGATATACATCTGGGCTTCCCAGATTTACCTTAGGCCCATCAGAAGAATAAAGCTTAAACCCCATTAGAAGAACCAAGCTCAAGGCCCAACTCATTAGATAATTTAACCAATGTGCTTTATTTGTATAGTTACTTTACGTAAACCATAGTTTATACTTAACCCTATGTATGTACTATATATAGCTATCACATCATTTGATGAGACAACTCATGCAATATTATTCAGAGCAATATCAATCACTTTTGAGTACTTTCACCCGCGTTACTTTACGTTTATTTCTTTCGACCCAGTTCGTTCTTATTTATAGAAATCTCGACCCCTCTTTTACTTAACATATTTTCCTCCACCCGACTTTGGAAACAACAATACCTTCCGTAAATACAACCATAACACATAAAAATCTTTAAAAACTATGACAATAAATGTAAACAAAATGTCTAGAAAAATTAGAGAGGAGTACTCACTAATGAAAAAAACGAAACTCAATCTGGGTAAAGTGAAATTACATGACACCTGCAACTGCTGCCCAAAGATAGCCTCTTTTTTTAGATTATCAAGCTCGAACCTCGCACACCAGCCATTCTTCTGCCAAAAACCTAAAGAGGAGTCAAATAGACCAAAGCTCATTCAGAGGATTAGAGAAAGAGTTAACCTTGTGTTGATTACCTCCTTGAGAGTTTCGTAGAACCCTATATCGTCTCACACAAACCCCCACCAGCTCGATCAATATCTTTCTCTCTGATTTTGAGAGAGCATGCGTTAGGTAATTCCTCTTCATCGCACGATCCATCTTTATATGCTCGTTGACAGCAGTGGAAAGGTTAGAACATATATTATATTGGTTTGTGTCATCTAAGAATCAGAAGGGACTTTGCATATGAAGTGATAGACCTAGGCTATGATGGTGAAACCTTACGTGGATAGCCTCAGAGGTTTGCTTCCCGGAAATGGATTAAATGGCATAAGATTACGTCCTTGCAAAATTCATCTTGAATTGTTCTTTCGCTAGACCACATGGCTGAGAGATTTCGATGCCATTTCGAGTGTCTTTTGGTTGTGGGTGTAGGTTGGAAGAGGATTGTGTGGAAATCTTGCTTATATAAACGATGCAGTGGAAAGTCATTGAGGAGTGGGAAATGGCCATTAAAGCCATTAAAGAAGAGTGATAATTAAGTAGAGGAAGCGGTGAAGTTATAACGGTAGTCTAACGTATGATGGTTGGGAAAATGATAGGCTCAAATTTAACCTTGAATCACTGGGAGTTAAATCAAACAATAGGATGTATGACTTCGAATTGAGCTAACCGAATAATGTAAAGTAACTGCAAAACTAATTTAAAGCAGATGATGATTTTTGGTTTCTTAAGATTCAATTAAACAAAAAGCTAGGTTTTCAAGAAATTCTCAGGATGAATCAAAATTGCAGATTTAAAGACGTTAGGATTTAATTAAGAACCGTTCTCGAACTTGAAACACTAAGGTATAATTAACCAACTACCGTTGCGAAAACTAACTATGCTTAAACTCTAAAAAGCCAAATTCCTTTGCGAATTCAATCAATTTAAGCAAGCATTAAGTTTAAGTTCAATTTGTTCACAAAATCCTTAAACCAAATTCCTTTGCGAAGAAGAGATTTCGCTCATCTAAGATCTAGTTCAAGTTAATCAATTGAATCAATTACACTTCCGTGTCAATTTATCAACCTAGGATATCTAATTTAGGGTCGCAAATCTTAAATTAGAGTTAAAGCAATCTAGATGAAGAACTAATATGATATCCTAACAAGTGATATTAATCTAACAATTCATCTTCAATCCTTTCGAATAACCCTAAACCTAACAAGAGAACTATTCAGACATGGATGCAAAACACAACATAGCTGAATTATACTACATAAAGAAAAATAATAAGGAAGAAATACAAAGGGGTTCGAGTAGATACATGTATATTTATATAGCTATGTATATATATAGAAGGTGTCTCTCTCTCCTCCTCCATCTCTCTCTCCATCTCTCCTCGCCGAAGATCCGATCAATTTCTCCGTCTCCTCCGTGCCGGAGATCTACCTTTCTCCTCCGATTTCCAGATTTCTTCCTCGCATCGCAGAAGAAAATGACTTTCTCTGGGAGACCCGATGTAGGCTCACTTTGAATCGCGCCGCCACACCTGCTCCTCTTCCGACGATTCTTATTTCGGCGGTGGTTACCACTCTTCCTCCTCCGCATCTCTTTCTCTCTCTGTTTTTCAGTGGTGATTTGAAGACTCTTTCGGTGAATCTGTGAAACCTAATCTAGATCTGACACTAATGAAGCTTTTTCGACATAATTTTGTTCGTCGTCTCATCTCTCTCACTGATTTTTCTAGCATAATGCTAAGATCTCCGCCTCTGTCTCCAATCTTTAGCCAAGTGCTAAGCTTTTTATAGTTTCAGCTATAACTCACGAATTCAACAAAGGAAAGGACTCTACGGAAAAAAGCTGATGTTTGGTCTCTTCTCAAGAGGTGGATCCTCCACGACGGATCTGTACCAAAGTTTTCTAGCCCTATGCTAAGTATGGTCCAGCGGCGGCTTCAGACGAAGACTCGGCGGTACTTCGAAGACAACCTATAACACCGGCGTTTGAAGAGGAAGTAAAGAATTCCTGGAATCTGACATAACCACCTTGTTTTTCTCATCTCAAACTTTGTGTTAAACGCAAGACCTCTGATTTTGCCTTAAACGGGAGAAGTAAAGGACCTCATATCCAGTTTTAAAGGATTTGAATAAATTTTCCCCATCGATCTGGATGTGTTATCTAGCTAGATCTGTTTTAATCGGTTGGAAGGGCCAACATAACAAATTGACCGACACTTTAAAATCAGATTCAAAGCTTGTTCTTTTGGATCTAAATTAGTCTCCAATTATCTAGCTTTGCTACAGTTCAAATTGCCGCAGACATCGTCAGCAAAAGTGTCGAAAATTTCAAAAAAACCAATTCACCACAATTCTTAAGTGGTGGGCTTTAGGGCCGACCAATGTCTGATATACTCCAATCTTATCTTACTCCTGATCGGCGTACTCCTCATTTGTCTGACCATACTCCTCATTTGGACCAACTAGAGTACAATTGGTATAACTATGTATATGGTACAACTACAAAACACGGTACAACTATGATATAAATAGTACAACTACATACCTAACTGGTACAATTAGGATATACATATTCATGCTATAACTATAACATACGTAGTTGATTTGATAATTTTGTTAGAATTAAATATACTTATAATGTCATTGCCTAACTTTTCTATTTAATTTTTTTTCAAAATAACTTAAAATAAAGAAAGGAGTAAATGGGACGTTGACTAAGTTTAGAGGAGCTTATTAGACATTGACTCCTTTAGGGCCCAAATCTAATTTTACAAAAAACAAAAAAAAACCAAACCAGAACATATCCCTCTAAATGAGGTGTAAAACGGAATAAAAAATTCAAAGTGGTCACACATAGCATCAAAGATTGAAGAAAGCCAGGAACCTTCCAAGAGTTAGAAAATGGATGTGGTTGCATGGAATTGTCAAGGGATATGAACCGATTTGAAGAAAGAACATCTAGAAGAGTTATATCGATGTTTTCGTCCTAGTTTTTTATTTTTATCTGAGACTAAAAATAAACGTCATGTTAGGCGACTTTAATGAGATCACCGGAAACCATGAGAAACGAGGAGGGCGAAGAAGATTAGAAACCTCTTTTATTCCTTTTCGGGTGATGTTAGAAAATTACGGGATGATCGACTTCCCTTACAAGGGAAATCCTTTCTCTTGGGTGAATCGTCGCCCTTGTGGAAAAGTCAAGTGCCGTCTTGATAGAGCGGTAGGAAACGAGGAGTGGCACGATATATTTTCCCACACAAATGTGGAGTATCTTAAACTATGGGGATCAGACCATAGACCAGTGCTAGCCAAGATCTGGGCGAGGCCAAACAAATATAAAAAGAGTTATCGTTTCGACAAAAGATGGATAGGAAGGCCCGACTTTAAAGAAGCAGTAGTCTCGGGATGGAACCAGCTAAATGGATCTTCTACTGCAAATATACATACAAAAATTGCCGCTTCTCGAAAAAATATCTCCAAATGGAAGAAAACTCTACCAACTAACACGGCAACGCTTATTGAGGAGCTAAAGGATGAGTTCCAAGAAGACGATAACACAACTTTAGAGAAAATCGAAGACATTAGATGACGTTTGTGCACAACTTTTTGTGAGGAGGAAAAATTTTGGAGTCAGAAAAGTCGAGAGCTTTGGCATAAAGAAGGAGATCAAAATACAAAATTCTTCCAGGCTTCTACAAAACAAAGGAGGGCTAGAAATCAAATCATTCGCCTTAAAGACCAAAATGGGGCGTGGGCGGAAAGTGCCCCGACAATCGAGCTGGTGGCGACACATTACTTCCATGAACTTTTCACCACCGATGATACACAAAACTTCGAATCCTCGCTCCGGTTTATTACCGAGAAGGTTTCTAAGACAACTAATCATAACCTCATAAAAGATCTTATAGAAGAAGAGATTAGAGAGGCCCTTTTTGACATTAATCCGGATAAGGCACCAGGACCTGACAGCATGACAAGTAGGCTCTATCGAAGATTCTGGCAAACTATGGGTCAAGACATAACTCATTTAGTTAAAAACTTCTTTCTTCGAGAAGTTTTGACCCAAGATTGAACCGGACCAACATTTGCCTCATACCGAAGAAGATGAGGCCAAAAGAAATGGTTGAGTTCAGACCTATGAGCCTATGTAATGTGAGCTATAAGATTATTTCTAAGCTTATGTGTAAAAGGCTAAAGAAAGCACTCCCGAATTTGATATCGGAGACACAATCAGACTTTAGGGCTAGACGACTAATCACAGATAATATCCTCTTAGCCTAAGAGAATTTCCATGCCTTACGGACAAGTTAAATGTGCAAATTCAAATTTATGGCAATCAAAACGGATATGAGTAAGGCATATGATCGGATAGAATGAGGTTTTCTAAAAGCGCTTATGCTAAAGATGGGATTTGCAGAGAAGTGGGTCGAACGGCTAATGTTCTGTAGTCGAGCGGCTAATGTTCTGTATTTCTTCGGTCTCGTATCAGATTCTCATCAAGGGAGAGGGAAAAGGAAGGATAAAGCCCTCATGGGGACTTCGCCAAGGAGATCCTCTCTCTCCTTTCTTGTTCATAATATGTACAAAGGCTCTAATATCCCTTTTAAAAGGCGCAGAAGAAGAGAGATGCATTACAGGCTTGAGAGTCGCACAAGCTAGCCCACCGGTATCACATCTCCTCTTTGCGGATGATAGCCTCTTTTTCTACAAAGCCGAAGTCCTGCAATGTGCAGAGATCTTTAGAATCATTAAAATATATGGAGATGCTTCATGGCAGCGATTGAACCCTGATAAGTCATCTATCACCTTCGGGAACAAAGTCCCTATAAGACTCCGAAGAGATATCAAGATGGCTTGTGGCATAAAGAAGGAAGGGGGCATGTAAATGTATCTAAGACTACTTGAACAGATCTGTGGATCTAAGGAAAAAGTTTTTGCCTATCTTAAACAAAATTTTAAACAACCGGATCAATGCTTGGTCTGCAAAATTTTTGTCTACTGGAGGGAAAGAGATCTTGATCAAATCTGTAGCTCAAGCCCTTCCGACATATGTTATGTCGTGTTTCCTATTACCAGATTGTATAACAAACAAGCTTAAGAGTGCTATATCTACATTTTAGTGGAGGAAAAGACAAGACAGCAGAGGAATTCATTGGATCGCATGGGATAAACTTTGTACTCCCCAAGAATTGGGTGGCCTTGGCTTCCGGGACCTTCATGATTTTAATCTAGCACTGCTTGCTAAGCAATTATGGCGCCTTATCCAATACCCTTCGTCTCTACTAGCCCGTGTTTTGAAGGGCAGATACTTTAGACGAACCGATCCACTAGAAGACAAGAGAGTATACTCTCCAACGTTTGGTTGGAGAAGTATTATGGCAGCAAAATCACTATTGAAAAAATGTCTAAGGAAAACCTTTGGTTCAGGAGCTAACACGCAAGTGTGGACCGATCGATGGATCCCTGATACCCCGACCCATTTGGCGAGAGCAATTCTGGGAGGAAACATTCTTGATTCGCTACTTAGGGTTAACGCTCTGATTAGTGAAAACTCTAGAGACTGGGATATACCTCTAATCATAAACTTAGTCCACCCCGAGGATATTCCACTAATCCTAGAAATGAGGCCTAGTCGTAATTTCATACAAGATGGGTATGCGTGGAGTTATACGTCCCCGGGAACCTACACCGTTAAGTCATGTTATACACTTGCTAGAAGTATAAGACGCTCTCAAGAACTTCCGATAGTGTGCCAACCAAGTATTACGTGTCTTTTGAGCCAAGTATGGAAGACCCGAGCTCCTGGCAAGCTCCGTCATTTCATGTGGCAAGCTCTCTCGGGTTGTGTTCCTACTTACCAATGGCTCACCTACAGACGTATGGGATCAGACATGACATGCCCACGTTGTGGTTCACCTGAAGAAACGATTAATCATCTACTCTTTGAATGCCCGCCAGCCTTACAAGTATGGGCTCTTTCGGACTTCTCATCCTCTCCAGGTTTCTTCCCGAGCACCTATTTATTCCGAAACATGGACTTCCTATTTTCGCGAACAAACGAGATCGGTTTATTCGAGTCTCAAAGGGAATCTTTCCCATGGATCCTCTGGTTTATCTGGAAGGCCAGAAATGACAAGGTGTTTAACGGGAAAACAATTTCCCCACGATATACTCTTCAGACGGCGACCCTTGAGGCGGAGAGCTGGAGTATCGCAAACCAAAAAGAAGAAGAAGAAGAAGAAGCGGATGTCTACTTAGACATGATGCCTCACATGATTCCCTCCCTCATGACCTCCACCTCTCGACATGCCAAATCGATACATCTTGGATTGATCATGGTCCGATTAGTGGACTCGGGTGGTGCCTTAGAGATTTTACAGGTCTCATTACTTACGGTATGAGAGGATGTAGACGAAGCATCTCGGCACTTCATGCTGAGCTTGAAGGGCTACTTTGGGCGATGGAGTGTCTAAGCGAAAGGAGACTCTTCTCAGTGAGGATTGAGACGGATTGTTCAAACCGGATTTCTATGACGATGCATCCACATGATTGGCCATCTTTTAGTGTAGAGCTTGAGTTGTTCACTATGTTAAAACAACACTTTGTATCTTTTAGTTTAGCTCATGTTCCACGAAGTAGTAATGTCTGGGCCGACTCTCTTACAAAAGGAGCTCGAGCACGAGGTTATATTTTTTCCCATGTAGATCAGACATTTCCGTTTCAGGTTACCCAACAAGGGAACCACCCAAACGGTAACACTTGATTTAATATATTGTGTTAAAAAAAAACAAAGGTGTTCGAAGAATCTCAAAAACGAAGTAGACTTGTCTCCTCACAAACTCTCAAAAACTCTCCCTCAATTTGTTCAATAGAAACTAAGGTAAAGATCTAAAAACCTAAGAGAAAAGTATTAATAGTGTTCTAAAATTCGTGGTGGGTTTTTCTGATAACTTCTAGATATTTCTAAGCCAAAAAGGTAATTCTTCAATTCTTTAAAATCCAAGTCGTCGTTACTTCTGGTGTGTGTGTCGATCAACACTCATCAAGTGTGTCGATCGACAGGCGTCTAGAATTCTGCTTCTTTGCTTGTAAAACGAGTGTGTCGATCAACACTCATAGAGTGTGTCGATCGACACAGAATCAAAATTCGGCTTCTGAACTTGTAACTTCGGCTTCTCTCTCATTTATGTTCTAAAATGCACCATAATCGTCAATTAAGCTCTCCACGAACAATAACCTGTTAAGTTACTAAAAAGACTCGAAAACAATGAAAAGATTCGATAAAAAGACTTATATCATAGTCGAAAACCGACGAAAACCATGATATATCAGAAAAGATTGAGGAGAGGAAGCATGAGAGTTTGGAGTTAGTGTAATTTTGACGGTGGCTGATTTTGCTAGGGTAATCGACGTGAGGTAGAGATAACGTTGGAGTTAGTATAATTGGGTTTAAAGTCTTAGTATAATTCAATTAGTATACACATGTTATGGGCCTACGTATAACTCAAGTTCTGATTTGTAAATTAAAGAGAGGAAATGTAAGATTTAATATGGAAAGTATAATGAGCAATTGATGCTTACGTGGCAGTTTGATTGGTTATAATATTCAGCTTTTTTTGCTGATGTGGAGGCCCTAAGAAACCAGGTGATAAGGCTCAAATTTAACCATGAGGTACTCTCTCAAATTAAGAGGTCGTCGTAGTATGGGTCGAATCACTAGGAGTCAGATCAAACGATAGGATGTTCGACTTCGAATTGAGCTAAGCGAATAATGTAAAGTAAAAGCAAAAACTAATTTAAAGCAGATGATGATTTTTGATTTCTTAAGATTCAATAGAAACAAAAGCTAGGTTTTCAGGAAAGTTTCAGGAGAAATCAAAATTGCAGATTAAACAATGTCAGGATTTAATTAAGAACTGTTCTCGAACTTGAAACACTAAGGTATAATTAACCAACTTCTGTTGCGAAAACTAACTATGCCTAAACTCTAGAAAGCCAAATTCCTTTGCGAATTCAATCAATTTAAACAAGATTTAAATTCAAGTCCAATTTGTTCACAAAATTCCTAAACCAAATTCCTTTGCGAATAAGTAATTTTGCTCACTAAGATCATAGGCTAATCAATTACACTTCCGTGTCAATTTATCAACCTATGATATCTAATTTAGGGTCGCGAATCCTAAATAAGATTTAAAGCAATCTAGATGAAGAACCAATTTGATAATCCTAACAAGTGATATTAATCTAACAATTCATCTTCAATCCTTACAAATAACCCTAAACCTAACAAGAGAACTGCTTAGACATGGATGCAAAGTAAATCATAACTAAATAATACTGCATTAAGAAAAAGAATAAGGAAGAGATACATAGGGTTCGAAGAATCTCAAGAACGAAGTAGACTTGTCTCCCTAAAACTTCTCAAAAACTCTCTCTCAATTTGTTAAATAGAAACTAAGATAGAGAGCTAAAAACTAAAAGCAAAGTATAAATAATGTTCTGAAAATCGTGATGGGCTTTTCTGATAACTTGTGGAAACTTCGGGGGCAAAAGGAAATTCTTCAAAACTGGATAGTCTTTTCGTCATGGGCCTGTCTCGATCGACACACACCCTGGTGTCGATCGACACACCCTCTAGTGTCGATCGACACCAATATCTGACAGTAAATGAAAATCCGTCCTAGCGACTTCAGCTCCTCTTTCTACAATACTCCAAATTTCTCCATAATCACCAATTAAACTCCACACATATACAAACCTGCAAAGACTCTAAAACACTCGAAAAACACCAAAAAGACTCGATAAAACCTGGTTAAATCATGGTAAAAAACGTGTAAAAACCATGATATATGTTGGGGTCGTATTTCACCCGCTGAACTTCGGTGCTCACAGTTATGATAGACAAACGAGCATATTTCGACAGGCAGAGATAATATGGCCTCTAAGTCATTTCACCTACAAGAAGATGAAGACCTCTTGAATTGCCTAAGTCCCCTTTGCTTGGCAAGGGAACCTTCGTAGCTATCTTCACCCCAAGAAAGTCATGAATGCAGCGTCAGAGAGATCACGAAGCCAACAGGAGGCGCTGTAGAGGCCAAAACTGCCTGGCACCGATGTCACTGAGCAGTGACACCGATGTCAGGCACTGGCACCCGACACATCAAGACTTAGGGCGTGCGTCGACCCTCAACGCCTCGACTTTTCGGTGCCTCGTACCACTCGGGGAAACCCAGAGGACCTACCACCACCACCACTGCGTCGAGAATCGGAAAAGTCTCCCGAACGCGTCGTGGATATCTCCGACGGAGAAGAACCAGCTCCCACGAAGCTTACACGAGCGGAAGGTGCATAAGGCAGCCGACAAGAACCACGCGCCTCTAACACTATAAGCATATCAGGCTCTTCCAACACGGAGGTTGTGAAAGACACCTCAGAGTACACCAACAACTCTAGCGAAGAGCGGTACAAGAAGGAGCAAGAGCGTAGAGCGTTCAAACGATCTTACGCTGCATAACTTGCTGCAGTAAAGGCTTAGATGGAGCGGGTAACCTCTAATCTGAAGCGTACCCAATCGCATATACACCACGGAATAGGGAAGGCTCCTGCCATCCCTCAGGTACTAGAAAAGTCAAGGAACACGCCTTTCGACAAACGAATCGCGAGGACGAAAATCTCCAATCCTGGAGGAATCAAGTTGCCAGTTTACAAAGGAACTACAAATCCTTCAGATCATCAGATGGAATTCGAAGTGGCCTTGGGGAGAGCAAACTTCAAGGAAGCAGAAAAAGACATCGTCTACTGCAAGTTTTTTGTAGAAAGCCTCAAGGGGCCTGCCCTTCAATGGTTCTACAAGCGGGAGAAGAATTTGGTTCACAATTTTCTCCAGCTTTCCGAATTGTTCGTGCAGCATTATAACTTCTTCATGGAACGCAAAATATACAACTCCGAACTATAGAATAACAAGCAAGGCGAGACTGAGAGTCTTCGGTCTTTCATGACAAGGTTCAAGAACACGTTGTCAAAGGTTGAAGGTATCAGCAATAAGTCAGCCCTAGAGGTCTTACGAGGAGCACTTCGGTGTCCGTCTCCATTCTGGCAAGAGATGAGTCTAAACACGCCAACAACAATCCAAGACGCTCTCCACCGTGCTGCTGACTTCGCTCAAACAGAGGAAGAAGTCCGAGCCAGAAAATGTGGAAAAACTAAACAAGTAAGCGAACCAGCCCCGGTGACTGTACCGAAGAGGAGTAATCCCACTTATGTCCAACACGATGGAGGATCCGGAGGCACAACTATCAAGTGGAGTCATCGGGTCGCGGACGTGGAAGAGGCCATGGGCGCGGTCGCGGTAGAGGAACCTGGAACAACACCTGGACCAGGGAGTCAAAAAACTATGACGAGAAGCTGTACTGTGATTTCCACAAAGCAAGTGGATACTCCACCGCAAGGTGTCGCAAGTTAGGGCGACAACTCATAGTTAAACTCACAAAGGGCACCTTGAGGGGCAACAACAGCTTGTCAGACTTCAAGCCAGAGGAGAAAGCTCCTGCTGACACCGAAAAACAAGTGGATATTCCCAGACGCCAACGTCGTGATGATGACATGGAAAACGAAGACCAGCATGAAAGTATCAACATGATAATGGGAGGCCCGCAGTATTGTGCAGACAACGAGACTGCGATTGAAGCATATCAACACCGTGCTGACGTTTGTGCGAACATATCAGCACCTACAAAACCAAGGCTTTCCAGCGACCCTATCACGTTCGACGAAAAAGACATTGAGGGCCTCGACCAACCACACAACGATCCTCTGGTAATCAACTTGACTGTTTATGACTTAAACGTCGCTCGCGTTCTTATTGATACATGAAGCTCGGTGGATGTCATCTTCAAGAAAACACTTGAGCGAATGAAGATTGATCTATCCACAATCACATGGAGGCTTAAACCCATAACAGGCTTCTCTGGCGAGACAACCATGACGATGGGAACAATTCGCCTTCCCGTCTAAGCTGGCAACGTTAAGAAGATGGTCGATTTCACCGTCTCTGATCATCCAGCAATCTACAACATGATCATGGGAACTCCTTTGCTTAACCTGATGAGAGTTGTGCCTTCAACATACCACTTATGCCTCAAATTCCCAACACCCATCGGTATAAAAACAATATGGGGAAATCAGAAGGATTCCCGTACGTGTTTTCTGGCCAAGCATAAGCTGCAAAACATCGAGAAAAAGAAGGACGACTCTAAGCCTCAAGAATCACGAAAAAGAGCGAGAACCAGCTCTGAGCAGGTGAGGAACCTGACCGACCTTTTATAGCAATTACAGATTGCAGAAGGTCGTGTAGAAGAAGAGCGACCCACCTGCGAACCTGTAGTGTCTGTATGCATTGACGAGCAACATCCTGAAAGATGTGTAGAGATCGGAGCCACGCTTGATAAAACACTTAAGATAGAACTGGTGGCTTTCCTACAGAAAAACCTCAACACTTTCGCCTGGGCAGCAGAAGACATGCCTGGGATAGACATCAGCGTCGCCAGCCACAAGCTCAACGTTGATCCAAATTTCAAGCCAATAAAACAAAAAAGGAGGAAGCTCGGTCCCGACCGAGTAAAAGCGGTAAACGACGAAGTCGAAAGGCTTCTGCGCGTCGGATCAATCACCGAAGTCAAGTACCCCGATTACCTCGCCAACCCAGTCGTGGTAAAAAAGAAAAACGGGAAGTGGCGTGTCTGCGTGGATTTCACGGATCTGAACAAAACGTGCCCAAATGATAGCTTCCCTCTACCTCACATCGACCGCTTAGTAGAGGCAACATCAAGGAATAAACTCTTAACGTTCATGGATGCCTTCTCAGGCTATAACCAGATTCTAATGCACCTTGAGGATAGAGAGAAGACTGCCTTCATCACAGACCGTGGAATCTACTATTACAAGGTTATGCCCTTCGGCCTAAAAAACGTTGGAGCAACATATCAAAGGCTCGTGAACAAGATGTTTCAAGATCAGCTAGGCAAGACGATGGAGGTGTATATAGATGACATGCTCGTGAAATCTCTTGAGGAAGAAGACCACATCTCTCACCTGGAAGCGTGCTTCAAACAGCTCAACCTTCATAACATGAAACTAAACCCAACGAAGTGCAGGTTTGCGGTAACCTCCGGGGAATTCCTGGGATACTTGGTCACTCATTGTGGCATCGAAGCAGATCCGAAGCAGATCGACGCGCTGATCCAGATGGCATCTCCAAGAAACAAGCGTGAAGTACAGAGATTGACTAGACGAGTGGCTGCGCTCAACCATTTCATCTCGCGATCAACTGACAAGTGCCTACCTTTCTATGACACACTACGAGGAAACAAACAGTTCGAATGGTCAGACAAGTGTGAAGATGCTTTCAGGCAGCTCAAGGAGTATTTGGCAACACTGCATATCCTTGCTAAACCAGTAACAAGAGAACCTCTCTTCCTCTACATCACTGTTTCCGCAACAGCTGTCAGTGTTGTGTTAGTACGAGAAGAGCGAGGCGAGCAAAAGCCTATCTTCTATGTTAGCAAGACCCTCACCGACGCTGAAATAAAATATCCTTAGCTAGAGAAGCTAGCACTTTCCGTCGTCATGACATCACGAAAACTAAGGCCTTACTTCCAATCTCATACCATCATAATTCTCAGCACCTTCCCTTTGAGTTTGGTCTTGCATAGTCCAAGTCAATCTGGCAGGTAGGCCAAGTGGGTTGTAGAGCTCACCGAGTATGACATCGAATATAAGGGAGCTTGTAACAAGTCACAGGTGTTCGCAGACTTCCTTATCGAACTCCCGGAGGGCCAGACCCTAAAGGAGGTTCGACCAGAGATCTGGGAACTACACGTCGACGGCTCATCTTCCAAAAATGGGTCTAGAATAGGGATACGCTTAGCATCACCAACATGCGAGATCCTTGAACAATCGTTCCATCTAGGTTTCAAAGACTCCAACAACGAAGCAGAATATGAAGCCATTATTGCTGGTATGTGACTCGCTTAAGGACTTAACGTCGAGCACGTTCACGCATTCTGCGATTCACAACTGGTTACAAGCCAGTTCAGCGGGGAGTATGCAACAAAAGACGATCGGATGGAAAGGACCTTGCCTTGACATTCAAAGAGTTCACGCTTACACGAATTCCCCGAGGGGAAAACGTTGACGCTGACGCCTTAGCAAACCTTACCTCCGTTTCAGCTCCGCCAAAAGATTCAGCCTTGAAACGGGTTATCCCCGTGGAGTTCATCGAATTTCCAAGCATCCAACAAGATATGATGCTCGTTATCTAAACACGATCACAGGCTGCTAAACAAGCCAAAGCCATTGCTGAAACAGGAGTCAAAGACGTCGAGAGAACAGAAGTTGAGGCAGACACAGAGCCTACGCCTTTGACAACGACACCAGCAACTGACGTCCTTGTCACCGAGGTTGATGTCACCGAAGTCGAGGTCACCGAGGCCGAGGTCCCCGATGACCTGGGGCAGACCGAAGACCTCTCGTCGTCGAACTTTCCGCTTGAGCATAAAGACAAAGACACGTCCATCCCCATGGACACGGATGAAGAACCCGAGTACGCTTGCGATAAACCTTGGATAGATCAAATTCGTGCTTACATCGTCAATGGAGAGCTACCTAACAACAAGTGGGCAGCTCGCTAGGTACAAAAACAAGCCACTCGGTACGTCCTGTTCGACGGTAACATCTACAGGTGGGGATTCTCCGGTCCTCTATTCACCTGCGTAGAGGGACAAGAGGCCAGACAAGTCATTAAATAAGTACACAGCGGGTCTTGTGGCAATCACTCAGAAGGCAAAGCCTTGGCAAACAAGATAAAGTGACACGGCCACTTCTGGCCTACTATCGTGAACGACTGCATTAAGTTTTCAGCCAAGTGCAAAAGGTGTCAACGACATGCTCCAAAGTGTCATCAACCAACGGAGACGCTTTCCTTTGTCATCTCTCCTTACTCATTCATGAGATGGGCCATGGACATCGTTGGACTCCTGCACGCTTCAAAACAGAAGCGCTTCTTATTTGTTCTGACAAATTATTTTTCGAAATGGGTGGAAGCTGAAGCTTACGCAAGTATCAAGGCACCCAAGTTAAAAGTTTTGTCTGGAGAACCATCATATGCCGTCACGAATTCTATACGAGATTGTTACAGATAACGGTTCCTAGTTCATCTCCATAGGTTCGAGACCTTCTGTGCAAAGTGGAGGATTCGACTTACCAAATCTACAACTCCTTATCCTCAAGGTAATGGTCAGGCAGAAGCAATCAACAAGACAATTCTCGATGGCCTTAAGAAACACTTAGATGCAAAGAAGGGACGTTGGGCAGACGAACTAGAAGTCGTTTTATGGTCCCACCGCACCACTCCTCGTTGTGCAACAGGCAAAACTCCTTTTGCATTTGTCTATTCAACTGAATGTGTCATTCCCTCCGAAGTTACTTCTCCAGGGCCGCGATGTCGCCTCTTACCAGAACACGAAGATCTCAACGATTCGCTCATCTTCGATGAATTGGACTTCCTTAACGAGAGGCGCGATCATGCACTCATCAGGATAACCAACTATCAAAACGCAGCCGCACGCTACTACAACTCCAGAGTTCGAGAAAGACGTTTTTGCGAAGGTGACTTGGTCTTGTGCGAAGTCTTCCAGAATACAGCAGAGCGGAACGCGGGCAAACTTGGAGCTAACTGGGAAGGACCTTACATAGTCACCACTGTGGTTCATCCCGGCGTCTATGAGCTCGCCACCATGGCTGGCACGCCAATACTCTATTCATGGAACGCGAAGCACTTGAAGAGGTACTATCATTAGTCCTCTTCTAAGGCTTTTGCCTTGAACTACGAGGCGACTTGATCCGTGCAAAGGGTATGTAGGCAGCTTGTCTCTGGACGAGTTCAGTTGCCCTCCTCCTTCAAAAGGGGGGGGAGTGGGGTATGTATACTCGTATACTCCCATTTTTTATCAAGCTATTTGCTTCAAGTAACAGGCACTTGACACAAGTCTCATAGACTTCATCAGTTACATCCTCTATTGATTATTCAAAGCCTTTTTCACGCAATTTCATCAGCTACATCCTCTATGAATTATTCGACGCCTTTTTCAAGCAAGTTCAATCCACTGTCGTTGCTGCTGGCCACAGCAACAATGTGTGAACCTAAACACATTGATATCTATCATCGGATTCTAAGCGCGCTATATAAGTTATAACGATAAGTTTCTGAGCTTTTGACCCCCGCTGATTTTAATGTTCAGTTCCTGGGCTTTTTGACCCCGGATGTTCATTCAAGAACCCAACAGCGCCGTTGGTAAAATGCAGCTGCTAATGATTACTTAGGTTTATACACCGAATAATCGTTCTGGAAAACCTAATAACACGTTGGTCAAGTCAAAAGGTGTGATCGCTTCTGAATAGACGTGTTCGAAAAGCACCGCCATTTTAGAAAACCCGACAACAACGTTGCTAAAAGCAGAAATCCAACAATAAGCGTTGGTAAGAAAGGAGCGCAAGCGCACTTGTGATTTTGCTACCCTGCAATCATAAATCCAACAACAACGTTGGTACAAATAGCCAAAGGTGTTTCTAGTATAAACGACCTCCAGTCTATATTAAAGACTTCATCGAAGCAAGAATCATGATTCAACAAAGAAAGAGAGGCGAGAAGATAAAACTGCATCCGTTATCATCTTACATTTGCTACAATGCAAGGTAAAAATCATAGCATGGATACAAACCATCGAACGTTATCCCAAAAAATCATGAGTAACCACGTCCGAAAATCATAAAGTCATAAAATAAGCTAAGTCTGAAAACAAGAAAAAGGAAAAACGATCAGTCCTCAGCGTCCTCACCATCGTTTGTCAAATCGACGTCGTCCTCGACGTCGTCGTCAATGGTAACGCTGGCCTCAACAGCGCCGGCAGAAACCACAGGAGTGTCAAGCACTCTCCGGACACTAGCAAGTAGACTCGTGAACACATCGTGAGCATCGTAGATCGGATGACGCCGCTCGCGCAGCGCCTTAACTTCCATCGAAAGGTCTGGCGGCTCCGATCCCTGAAGAAGGCTGATGAACTCCAAGTTCGCATCAATCTCAGCAAGGTTCAACATGTCGTTATGGACCTTCCCGCCAATCTCTGCAAGTAACCCAACAACCTCGCTAGCTCGCTCCGCAAAACCGCGAGCCATCTCATCTCTGGCCTCACCAACGGCGTCATCAATCCTAGAGCGCTGAAGATCATTAGTAGAGCTAAGCTCACCCCTCAGCTGAACTACCTCACCCTCGGCCTTGGTACCCCACGACTTAAGCTTCGTCAACTAATCATCACAGTCCCTCTTGATCTTCTGCACAGAGAGAGCGTCACGCTCAAGGACCTCGTTCCGCTCGGCGAACTCATCCAGCCTCGACTGCAGAATGGTGTTGGCCTCATTGGTCGCACCAAGCTCGCTATCTCTAGAGCAAACATCCTCATCATAATCACTAACCAGACGGTCAAAGAAAAGGGAAAGCTGCAAGGAAACCAAATAGAATGTAAAAACATGCTGAGGCATAAAGAATGCTAAAGGAAAGAATGCTAAGGGAAAGAGTCAAACCTCAGAGGCTTTTGACTTCACTACCGAGTAAGCTTTATCACGAAGCAGCCCACCAACGAAAGACGAAGCAACATGGCTCGCTGAAGTCTCTCTGCCAACAACTGCAGCAGGGTATGTGTCCATTTTCTGCCTCTTCGAAGGGGTCACACGGTCGACGCCCTTTCCTTTACCGCTAGAGATGTGGGCTCTCTCTGCTGACAGTTTACGAAACTCCGCAAGCTCGCCTGAAGAAGGAGGAGGAAGAAGGCTCTTCGGCGCCAAAGGCCTTGAAGACCTCGCCCGCACCGACAGAGCCGTCTGGGTCGAGGTCATTGATGCCACCACCCTCGGCGTGTTAGTATCTGACGACCCCTTGGCCTTCGCTTCTGCCTCGAGTGCAGCTTGCTCACGAAAAGACACCCTCGCCTGGCCTCGTCCAAGAATCTTCTCCGAAAAGATTTCAGTGGAAAGTGCCCTCTCGATCCTCCTCCGACTAAACGACTTCCTCCAGTTGCCATTCCCAGAGGAAAGCTCGGTATGCATGGCTGTAACAAACTCTTTTGAGACTTCAGGTAACGATGGCTTCACTGTGAAAGGCAACAATACAAGAGTTAGTATGTAACAAGGCAAAAGAGAAAGGAAAAAAAATCACTAAGTGTTGGTTATCTCTTCTTTCCCATCTCGTCTTGACAAGGTAAATACAGTCCGCCTCGACAGTCCTCTCTGAAATCTCAACGAAGAAGAAACGATCTTCGAAGTGGTCATCCTTGCTCGGGAACCCGGCAATGAGTGCCATCCCAGACGAATTAGTAACAATATGCTTGAGCTCTTCACTTCGACCACGAACTCTGAAAGTAAGACAAGTGCTCGGTGCTAATGACAACGCCACACTCTCTGCTCAACACATAGATACCAAGGAGATGTCTAATACCCCTGGGGTTAATCTGAGCAAGGCAGACACCATGTACAGATAGAAAGCGCAAAAGGAAACGGGGTAGAGAAAACCAAAGCAGGCACTGGTCAAAGTAGTTCTCGAACAAAGTGATGTATCCTGGAGACAGGGCGTCAGCTTTTTCAGCAAGACCATGAGAAACTAACACAATCTCCTCTGAGATACCACACTTTCTCCGGAGACGCTGCAAAGACTACGCATCTAAAAGGGAAGACCCAAGAGGGATAGGACGGACTTTAACCTTCGCATTCTTCTTAGCCTTTTTGGCCTTCTTTGTCTGTTGAACCTCGTCAAGTGTTTCCTCATCACTGGAAGCTCGCGAACCAGACAAAGAGGAGGAAGACGATGCGAAGGCATTCCCGAATGGAAGCGTAGGATCCTCATCGTTAGGAGGAATCACGCCGTCCACGATACTCAAGCCATCAATAGCACTTGGGTCACCCAAGCTCACGAGCCGCCTTGTGTCATCGTCATTCGTCGGCGTCATCATGACGACGTCCGGGACCAAACACGACGTCGTCGGTATGTTGGTACCCGACGTCATCTGAAGCACGTCAAGGACCGGGTCTATCAACCCTTTTGCTCGGGACATCGGGTTATCGGGTAACGTCGTTGGACCATCATCGCGAGGGGAAGGTGACGTCGGGCCTACTTCCACACGGGTCAACCCTGATGTCATCGGGACATCGGTAGTCGTCACGACGCCGGTGGTCAACGCCAAGGACATCGAGTCCACACCGGCTTCGGCTCGACTCGTCGGTGTCGGCACACCTCGATCGTCGGAAATAGAACCGCCGGCGAGTGCGTCGGGTTCGAAAACAGGAGCTTCATCTATACTTTGATTCTCCATAACTTCAAACTTCTCCTACATCAAAGCCAAGCCAAAGATCAAAATCAAGAATTTTCCTTCATCTTCAACAACATCAAGCTTGTTCATCAACAACATCAAAAGCTTTCTCATCCTCAAGCATTCAAAGATCAAAACTCAAGAGAGTACAACAATCTACTCAATCCTAAAGCTAGAGCCATTACCAATGAAAGTTTATACAAAGATCCAAACTTGATTCATAGAGCAATTCACAACATTTGTTCTGGGATCTACTAAAGGGACTTTCTCCAAAACCAAAAATGGATATACTATGCTTGGATAGCTAAGTGTCTTGAAAATATAGAGAGTGGAAGGAGGAAGAGAGGAGCACTCACCAAACAAGGAAAGTCACGATGGGGCCAGAAAATGACGTCGTTGACCGGAAAAATGTGTCGGCCGACGGTGGAGGAGCTTGACGGCGCCGGAGGTTGCAAGAAGAAGAAGAGCTAAAAACACTACGAAAATGTGTGGAGGAAAAGAAATGAGGAATATAGAAAATTTTATCCCTTTCAAAAAAAAAAATATTCTTTTTTTTTCCCATAGGCGGGTCCCGAAATCTTCAGAAAGATTATCATTCTCGGAATTCACTTTTCCGTTGCGAAAAATGTCGTTGACATCAACAAACGCAACGCGGATTCTTAAAATCTCCAGAGAACAAAAAAAAAGAAACTTTTTCTGCAAACTTCAGCACACGAAGAGCGAAGTCTTTAAATCTTCAGCAAGGTCTTAAAATCCTGAGTATGAAAACCATTGTCAATAGCAAACGTTATCAGCTCTCGCAAGTAGAACACGAAGTCTTAAAACCTTCGAAGAATGAAAAATAACGTTAATAGTGTTATCAACACTAAAGACTCAAGCCTACAGCATCACGCTAACAACATCATCATAACTTTGAACAACTAACTTCAACACCCAATGGTCCTTAACTCGATACTATTATCACTAACACTACCGAGCTGGGGGGCTAACTGTTGGGGTCGGATTTCACCCGCTGAACTTCGGTGTTCAAAGTTATGATAGACAAACGAGCATATTTCGACTGGCAGAGATAATATGGCCCCTAAGTCATTTCACCTACAAGAAGATGAATACCTCTTGAATTGCCTAAGTCCCCTTTGCTTGGCAAGGGAACCTTCGTAGCTATCTTTGCCCAGGAAAAGTCATGAATGCAGCGTCGGAGAGATCACGGAGCCAACAGGAGGCGCTGCATAGGCCAAAACTGCCTGGCACCGATGTCACTGAGCAGTGACACCGATGTGCCTGGCCTCATCGGTGTCCCAACAGCTGCCATCAGTGCCAATACCGTTCTCATCGGGTTCAGGTGCTTCGTCGCCCGTCAGAACAGCAACGAAGGCTCCAGAAGGTTACACGCGTTAAAGCCCAATAACGAAGCCCATATAGGCACAACCGACATAGGGAAAAAAGGCAATCCGCGAGGGTTTAGGAAAAGTAGACATTATCTTTTAGGAAAAGGCTTAGCCGACTTAGGAGGCTATATATATCAATGTACAAACACTTGTAAAAGGGGATTCACAATTTTTATCACAAAGGCAATACAAAGCAATTACAAACCCTAATTTCTCTTTGCTCATCATTGTTCTTCATAGTTTATCTTCAGAAATATCTGCTTCCTCTCGAAACCCTTACAAATCTAATTGTGCGATTTCCGGCATCCACAATATATCACCATGAAATCTTCTCCTTTTATATAAAGGAGATTTACGACCATCGAAAAACAAAGAATAACGTATATTAACAAAACTCATAACCGACTACCATAGTAAAGACTTTGTTGCCTCTTGGCAAACACATAAAAGAAAGATCGATCTCGTTGTCAAGTAAAGGTATAAAATCTTTATAAGTTTGCTTACAAAATTCCTATATCCAAAAGAGATTAGATTAAAAGCCAAACTTAGATTTATTACCTCTACTTGAAATTAAGGTCACTATAACCATTTGTTCTTGGCTCATTCAAATAACAGGTTACACCACAATGATTTTCTTAATCCAACTTAATATTGATCTCTTTTCATCCACCGAACCTCTACTTTTGCGGTTTCATTCTAACTTGAACATTGAAATTTGTCTTACAAAAATATGTCGCATCAATCTTCTCGAATATCATTTTAATCATTTTTTTTTGTCATCTAGTGAGATTCATCATTAAAAGATCACAAATGGATCACAAAGAGTATACAAAAAAGTGCTCACAACCATAAAGGAAGGATCGCACAACCGTAAAAACAACAGTCTACACCAAGAAGTTACAACCAAAAGCGAAAACAAATTTATAAACCATGAGTCGAGCCCAAAAAGATCACATCTCCAAGATCAGATTTTGAAGGAAGAACAAGAACTCAAACTCCTTTACGAAACCGAACGCCAACCCACGACCAAGTAGCGAAACAACTAAACTTCCATTGAAACCATTTGATGTCTACTCTGCATCAAAAACCAAGGGCTAGATGAACTACCAAACTAGGCAGCCCCAACCAAACCCTACCGGAAGCAGAGAGGACGAGGAATAATAGGGAACGAAAACCGTCGCGGATCAAACACCACTTCCAAGCAACAAAATCACAGACCTTGAGCCAGCGCTCACACTAAGCTCAAGACAAAAGTCTTGACCACCGCTAGTAAACCATTAAGGAAGGAGACCATACTCTAGCACACGGACACTCGCAAGCTAACTAAGACCATCTACAGACCAAAGCTAGCCACCTCCTCGCAAAAGCATAGATGGAAAGCTTAGACTCGCAATCATTTTAATCATGTTGTTTTTACAAATATTGGAACATTTATGCTTTCTCATTCTCGGTAAAACAAAAAAAATATTCTTAATTAATCATCGAGCTTCCAAAAGCGAAAAAATTCCTACTCATCTTAGTATAATATTTTAGAGTATTACTATTTGTTTATTTTGTTTTCTTCAACTTTATAGTAAACTATTCAAACAAAGTTTCCACAAGAAAATATTCCCTAAAAAGATCATTCTATATAAAAAAAAAAAAATTAAATCAAAATGGGTTTGGATGGGGTATATTTGTTTTTGTTGTATAAAGGCTGACGTCATAAACTAAAGAACTGGTTTAGAGTTGTACGAAGCTATAGCGTCGATCCTTGACGTCAACCCAAAGCCAATACAGCATCACACGAAGAAGAAGAAGAAGAAGATCGGAGTCAAATATTAGCTTCCGATTCCAATGGACCTCAATCGCAAGCACAAGGTACACTCTTTCTTCTTCTTTTTCCCATTACTGTTGATCTTAGACCATTTCGATTGATTTTTGATGATTATCTCCTTTCGGGTCGATTTCGAACACTCTTTTCTCTCCGTAATTCAAGGGGTCCTTAGATTCAGTGGAATTTGAAGTAAATGCCTTATTTTAGATCCTAGATTATTTAAATGGGATGAGATTACAACAATATAAGTTTTCAGTTATATGGAAATTTTGGGTGATTAAATGTCTTAAATTGGTGCATCTGTGATTTGTTCTCATTAGGTGTCCCTCAGAGGCGCAAGCAGTGGGGAGATATCAAGGGATGCTTTGCTTGCTAAAGTGTCTCAAGAAAGGGAGCTACGCAGTTACGCAAGACGCGCTAATGCTGCAGCACTTTATATTCAGGTACCTTTTTCTCTTGACTTGGGCAAGAATCGGTGAATTGAATAAGAGAACGTTTTGTTCTACCGTATTTATTTGATTGTTTGTCCATCACTCCTCATCTTGTAGTGATGAGAACTAAGCTTGCAGTCATCATTTGTTAGGATTTTTCTGAGTTGGAATCTATGCATGTTATTTGTGGATGAAATGGGACTTTATCTCGGCTGCGTAGACCAAGGCATAAACTTACGTCATTTTCCAATATTTGTAGAGAGTTTGGAGGTCATATATTGTCAGAAAGAAGGCTGCTATAGAGATCCGGGAGGACTGGGAGAATTTACTGAGTTGCCGTTCTGATACATTGACCAAAAGTTGGGTATCAAGTAGCGTATTGAGACCTTTTCTCTTCTTTATCAGATCTTTGTCTGTCCAGTATCAAAAGATACATGAAAGAGATATACCCTGCATGCAAACATGCTTTAAGATTCTATTGGAAAGCATCAACTCTAATGGTATGATTGTTTTTTTTCTTTCATTTGAATCGTTGGTCCTGCAAAGTTAGAACAGAAATATATCTTGAATGATTTCATTGTCTTTTTCAGATCAGGGGTCCAATTTTTGTTCACTAGCAGTTGGTACATTTCAAGAGAGTACAACATGGGCCTGCCAAACACGAAGGCTGGTTTCTCTGTGTTCTTTCCTTCTCATGGACTGTAATTATTCGCAGGAAAGGATAAAAGATGTTCTTGTTGTCAGTGCCCTAGTGTTACGAATCCTTATTGTTTTAACTGATCCCAAAAGCTGGAAGATCATCACAAAGGACAACTTTGAAGATGCAGAAACAGCGGGAAGAATGATCATCCAGTTTATAGGGAGCGGTAAAAGTGGATATTACACAGCAGTTAGAAGATATATCAAGACATTAACCAAACAAACAGATGAGAGACTATTGATTACTACAAGTGCAGTAACGCTGGCTCTACGACCATTCCATGTAAGACAGCCTGCTTTTGTTGATGACAATCAACCGGACACGAATTTGGCTGTTGAAGAATATGTTTCTCTAATACTGACAATTCCTCGACTCGTTTGCTACCTGCCAAGCGCTCTCATACGTGCACTGAAGCACAAGAGCATTCTAATGCCAAGCTTTCACACTATATTGGTAAAACTCATTTCAAATTTTGTTAGACCAATTAATTTCTTGTCAAAGTCTCACAAAAGAATGTAGAGAGAGTGGGTTGACTTGCTTTTAGTCTCTGTTAGCTTTTCTGATAAACGGGTTACTTTTTTTCCCCATACAATCGAAGGACTTATTAAGTTGTGGCAGGTGACTGCAGATTTTGAGGGACAAAATCTTGACCAGAATATCGGAAATAGAGCATTTAGAGAAGCAAAGTTGTAGCATGGAGATTCCTTCTGTTGGATGGGCTATTGGGAACATCATATCCCTGGCAACAGTTAGTGAAACCGATTTTATGGACCCACAAGAATCCAATTCAGGGATGTTTTATGTCCTGTATGTTCGTGTTATTGTGACTCTCGCCGAGAATCTCATGTCTCAGGTTGAAAATGTTGGAATTCAAGATATTCATCTTGACTTTGAGGCCACATCGGATGCGACTGGGAAAGGAGAAAATTCTGTTAGGGTTTCGTTTGTGGAACTGCTTCGACCAGTATGTCAACAGTGGCATCTCGCAAAACTGTTGGCAGCTTCTGGGAAAGAAATCCGTGTTATAGCAGATAAAGCTGTGTCAACGAGTAGTAAGAATGGATCAGAAACACTAGAATTGTTTGATATTGCACGGTTCTATTCATGCATGTTGAGAATCTTCTGCGTGCTGAATCCTGTTGTTGGGCCTTTGCCTGTCCTTAACATGTTATCCTTCTGCCCTGGATACATTGTCTCTTTGTGGAGCTCTTTAGAGAATGCCCTACTCCCTGAAAACGGTTGCACTGCTGACATTTCATCTCGTGGATCTTTTAAAGCTTCAGGGAATACAAGAAGTCCTTCTGAGAAGAAAGTGAAACATCTTAAGAATGACGGTGTCAACAAGTGGGTGAATGTGCTAAACAAATTTTCTGGTAAATCACCGGGACCGCGTGAACATGTGGAGTGTACTAGTGATCAACCAGGGACAAGCCAGGCTAACGAGTCAACTAATGATGAGTGGGACGTGGAAAATCTGAGGGGTGGTCCTGTAGGTATCTCCAAGGATGTGTCATGCCTGCTTCATCTTTTTTGTGCAACCTATGCTCATTTACTCGTTGTTCTTGATGACATACAGTTTTATGAAAAGCAGGTAAATACACACACTATGGTTTCCTGTAGCTTATATGTTGTTACTCTTATATTTACTAGATTTTTGTTTTGGCATGATATAGGTACCCTTTATGCTAGAGAAACAACGCAGAATTGCGTCAATGCTTAACACACTTGTGTACAATGGATTGTTGCGAGGTACAGGCCCGGAGAATAGACAACTGATGGATTCTGCTATCAGATGTTTGCATTTACTGTATGAAAGAGATTGCAGACACCCTTTTTGTCCTCCTGCCTTGTGGCTTTCACCTGGTAGAAATAGTAGACCTCCAATTGCATTTGCTGCAAGAACTCATGAGGTTTTACCAGCCAGTGATGTTTTTTCGTCTCCAAGCATGGGTTCTGTTATAACAATTACTCCGCATGTCTTTCCATTTGAGGAAAGGTAATTTGACATTGCTTACCCCTTATAGCCAACCCATGTCTTTTTTGTGCTACAATAACTTCTAACTAACTATACCTGTCTCCTCATTTCTCGTTATCTGTGAAATGATGTTTAATTTTGTTACTCCTGCAGGGTCCATGTGTTTAGAGAGTTTATAAGCATGGATAAAGCTTCAAGGAAAATGGCTGGTGAAGTGGATGCACCTGGTGCGAGGTCGATAGAGATAGTCGTTCGTCGAGGTCATGTGGTTGAGGATGGATTTCAACAACTAAATTCTATTGGTAGCAGGCTAAAATCCTCCATCCATGTCTCATTTGTGAACGAGTCTGGCCTTCCTGAGGCTGGCCTAGACTATGGTGGACTTTCAAAAGAGTTTTTGACTGACATAACAAAAGCTGCTTTTGCTACCGAGTAAGCTTTTCTGTATGCGTGCTTTTTTCTAGTCTATGTTGTTACTTGTCCAATGGGTTAAATTTTGTATTTATTGGCATGTCCATTGTATTCTTTTCTACAAGTTATGGGTTATTCTCGCAAACGGATACGTCAGATAGGTTGCTTGTTCCTAGCCCATCTGCTCGGCACCTTGAGAATGGAATTCAGATGATTGAGTTTCTTGGAAGAATTGTTGGAAAAGCTCTATATGAGGGAATACTTCTGGATTACTCTTTTTCACACGTTTTCATCCAGAAACTTTTGGGACGCTATAGCTTTATTGATGAGCTATCAGGGCTTGATCCGGAGCTCTACAGGAACCTTATGTATATCAAGGTAAAAAACATTGCAGGTGATAAATGTGTCACCTTAAATGTCAAAAATCAATCTTGCGTAAGTATCACAAGAGACGATTTGTGAGATTAAGACTTTTGTTTGTTCGCAGCATTATGATGGTGATTTGAAGGAACTCTGTCTCGATTTCACAGTCACTGAAGAATTTTGTGGGAAAATGAGCATAATTGAGCTTAAACCTGGTGGGAAGGATATTTCAGTAACGAATGAGAACAAAATGCAGTATATTCATGCAATGGCTGACTATAAACTCAACCGGCAGGTCTCGTCTCTTTGTTTAATCTTAAGGTCATCCTGCAATATATTATTTACTGCATAATGAGGTAATCATGTTTTCCTATGTATTGAATGCAGATTGTGCCCTTTTCAAATGCATTTTACAGAGGATTGACCGACCTTATTTCTCCTGCTTGGTTGAAACTATTTAACGCCCATGAATTTAATCAGGTATGTGCCTTTATTGTAATGATTTCTTGAGTTTTTCTCTTGTATGAAGCTATTGTCTTACAGAAATTACTTTGTGCAGTTACTCTCTGGAGGAAACCATGATATCGATGTTGATGACCTTAGAAGGAATACAAAATACACTGGTGGTTACAGTGATAGCAGTCGAACAATCAAAATCTTCTGGGAGGTAATGACTCAAATCAGAAGCCATGATCTTTTCTTTTCTTAATGACATACTCTGAGAGCCTGTGCATTGCTTGTCTAATTTCTTTGGGCATGCTGTCTCAGGTCATGAAAGGGTTTGAACCGAGTGAACGTTGCATGCTCCTCAAATTTGTGACTAGTTGTTCTCGGGCACCACTCCTAGGTTTTAAGTACTTGCAGCCAACCTTCATCATCCATAAAGTTTGTTTCTGAACTTTGGCTTCTTAAAAAACTATGTGTGATTTTCTGTCTGGTAATTGTTGTTCTGACATTTGTTATTTTTTCGTCTTCTGAAGGTCTCTTGTGATACTTCTCTTTGGGCTGCTATTGGAGGACAAGATGTAGAAAGGCTTCCATCTGCTTCTACGTGCTACAATACTCTTAAGGTGGAGTTTCAATTGCTCTGTTGTCTACTCGTAACGATTCCTATACCTGTATTGTTCAATCTTTCTTTGTGGATGGCTTTAGCTTCCGACGTATAAACGAGCAAGCACTATGAGGGAGAAACTACTGTACGCGATTACTTCAAATGCAGGATTTGAACTCTCCTAGAGACCTCTGACCAGGTACTTACCCTGTGTTTGCTTGTCAGTTATATCACTAGGGCTGCTGCAAATATTTTGTTTGGTTGGAAACTTGTTTTTTCTTGGTAGTTGGTATATGATAATCTGATTTGGAAAAGAATCAGACGTGAATGTTTCATGATGTTCACATATCAAACTTTGACATATTCATAGCTTTGTCAAATTCTTACTCTAATCAGCCTGAGAGATGTTCCAGTGATAAATTAAGCACACATATATATTACCAGAGGTTGTGATCTTCTCTAACAAATCTTGGGCTAGGTTGGTAGTTTCTACACTCACACACACATACATTATTTAGAGAGAGAATAAATATGTATATATCTAGAGAGAGAATACAGAGAGACACACATTGGTAGCTTATTTGTAGGTATACAGTTTGAATTCAGTCCAACCAGGGATGGAATTCAATTCAAGAGATTAGAGATATCCCTTGACCCAGTAGTTGGTTAGCCAACAGCTCGTTCACAGCCTCTGTGGGATGAAATCCATCCCAGAACACATACCCTGTGGCATTTGAACATGTTCCTAGGGATAGAGAATTGCAAAGGAATGATGTTTCTACCGTTCCTGTTCCGCAGCAAGCCCTTTTTGTTTCAAAGAATCCTGACATAACATGCAGTTTAGACATTTATAAAATGTTAATGGTATCTTGTTAGTTGCTAATTGGATTAATATCTGAGAAGTTCTTTCTGTGAATATCTAATGGTTTCATGATGTAAAGTTGAATAAGTATTTAAAGTTGTGTATGCAGGGGCATACCATTGTCATAAGGGTTGGTGATGATATCCAGGAGAGGTTGGTAGGCATCAAAGGCGACGAGCTTGAGGCCTGAGTGTCTTTTCATCAACATCTGGGTTGTGGTCTCAAGTTTTCTGTTGAACTTGACAGCATCGTTGTTTAGCCTCTCGACACAATTCTTGTTTCCTGCACCAAAAAGAGTGATAGCTGCAGGCAGGCAACCCATTGGCGGTAGCGATATCACTCCGATTCTCCTTGCTCCTAGTTCATACAGATTCTGTTACAAGCGACAGTATGATTCTTGTTTACTGACATAAAAAGGGTAAATAACTGAAACGAGTTGTTTGTTTCTTGTATATTTGCACATTTTCATACGGTTCCCTTCTTAAGAAAATTGGGTTGTAAATTTCGTTACTAAACTTAGAAGTACCTGGATGAAGTCTGAGTAGGATCTCATGAGAATGTCGGAGAACTGATCTGGTGTATTTAAGATGTTGAGCAGAGGATTGACGTAATAGTTCTGAAGAAAGTCGCTAGAACCCGCGCTCAAAATGTGGATACCTTTAGAGAACATCTTGCGTGCGTTCTCTCTCCCGATCATCCTCGTCACTCTGTTCTGATACGCTCGGTAATAGCTCAGCTGTCGTGTTAAGGTGATCGAGCCCTGCAAAAGGAAGAGCAAACCCGTAAGCATAATTTCTTGGGCATGTGCGTCGATGTTTAACTGTGTTGTCTCCCTTACAAATGGTACAGATGTGGCATCATAGTATCCTGAAGAAGCTGATGCAAAGTTGGCGCCGATCAGGAGATTCTCGTTACTTGCTTCTCGGCTTAGGAATGCAGGTGGGTATGTAGAGAAGCCAATGTACTCGGCTACACATGAGTAGGAAGATAGAAACCAATGAGATTAGAGAGCATATGAAGGTGAGTGAGAGAGATATGTGGTTTTGGGAATAAGAATTTACCAGCGAAATCTAGAGCGAGCTTTCCATTGCAGAATCTTCCGGTGGGGTTTTTGTTGATGAAGTCTCTGCCGTAAGGAGGGAAGTTGGATTTAACAATGCTGGCTAAGTTATTGTTGTTGCCAACGTCAACAATAGAGTCACCGAACAAGATGAGTGCAGGAACAAGGGCTCCTTTGGATTTGCAGAAGAAACAAGACACCAAGAGAAGAACCATAAACCATTCAACTCTCATCTCTTGCATTTCTTTTTTCCTTATTGTCTAATACAATCAGATCGTTAGCACAGAGAAAGAGAGTGAGAGAGAGTTGTTAGTGGCGAAGAAAATGGAGAGTTAAGAAGATGATGATTCATGTCACACAAAGATAATCATTCTCCTCGTGCTTATATTTAAGAAAAAGAATAAGCATTTGCTAGTGCAACAGAGTAGGTGGACATTCTATGTGAGAGTAAGGCCAATCTCTTTGGTCATTGGTCTGGGACCATGAACAACAATATTTTTGTATCCGGGGTTCGAAAACATGGTCCATGCGACAAGGTCTCCCACAATTCGATTTGAATGGTTTGAAGGGTAGCTCTATAGATCATATATCAATCATGATTGATTGCTCAATTCTTCATTAATCTAACTTTGGTTCTTGTTGAACCATTGGTGGCATGATGGATATTATTAAGTTTTCTCGGTAAGATATGATATGTTTTGAGGGGAAAAAAAAGTAGAATATTGTCAAAAATATCAGTATAACAAAGTGTGACCTCCACCAACTTTTTTATTGGCCTTGTAATTATATCTCAGGGTAATGTGGCATCCACTTTGCGCACCTCAAAGATTGTGTCTCTTCTTCTTCTCGTTTCCCTTCAAAGATTGTGCTGAATCCATCATTGTACACACAAACTTTAATATTATAGTCAAAAAGCTTACTAAATTTTCACCAAAAATATAATCTCTACTTAATTAAAAGGCCCAATAAGTTAAAGCCCAAATTGTGATTGAAAAATAATAGACAGAGTCGGTTATTTCACTTGTAGCTTGAAATCAAAGCTCAGAATTTTACTAGTGTAGCTTCGAATATTTATATTTATGTTTATTTGGGGTTTTTCGATCAGTAAAAACCACGAATCAAATTTTACAAGGTATTGCTTCTCTCTGAATCTTAGCTCAATAATAGAAGTTGATGGGTTTCGTTGTTTTGGTTTCTAATTTTATGGTTTTGAGTACAGCTATGTCGGATACCGTAGAGAAAACCCCCACCGTTGTTGAGGCATCTTCATCCTCCGGCGAGAAGAAAAAGTGGGGCGATGTTGAAGATGACGATGAAGAAGAAGTAAAAGACACAGCTTTAGAGCTCAAAGATTTGAGTATTGAGGAAGAAGAGAAACCTGAATCTGTGCTTGAAGAACCCGAAGATGCAAACATCAAGGCGGTATTTACTACTATACTATGCATTGGATTGTGATTGTGTTAAATCTTGCCCAATCGAGCTTAGATCTGGGTTTTACTGGAACAAGTTAGGGTTTTTTTTACTTGGATCGGTCGATGCAAAGTAGTTCTAGGGCTATTTGTTTTCTAGATTGGTTTTGAATTTTGTGTTTGTTTTGTTGCGTAGGTTACTTCTGGTGATACACCATATACATCAGCAAGTAGGTTTGAAGATTTGAACTTATCACCTGAGTTGATGAAAGGATTGTATGTTGAGATGAAATTCGAGAAGCCGAGCAAGATCCAAGCTATCAGTTTGCCTATGATTATGACACCGCCTCACAAGCATCTCATTGCTCAGGCGCATAACGGATCTGGCAAGACCACATGTTTCGTTCTTGGAATGTTGAGTCGGGTTAACCCCACACTTAGACAGCCTCAAGCCCTTTGTATCTGTCCCACTAGAGAATTGGCTAACCAGGTTAGTTTAGTTTAAGATATGAGTGTATATGATTGTTGACTTTGGGGAAAATCATGTTAAGAGCGTAGTTCGTGTATGGGTGGTTTAATGAATGACAGAATATGGAAGTTCTTCAGAAGATGGGCAAGTTTACTGGGATCACAGCTGAAGTGGCTGTCCCGGAGATGACAGGTGTACATATCTCTAAACGAGCACCTGTTTCTGCTCAAGTGGTGATTGGCACCCCTGGAACACTTAAGAAGTGGATGGCACACAAGAAACTAGGTCTAAACCATTTGAAGATTCTGGTTTTTGATGAGGCTGACCATATGCTTGCTACGGTATGCTCTTTATTTGGCCTTGCTTATTTCTCAACTTTAATGATTAATGTCTGTATAATGTGACCATAATTTTACATCATATGTTGTTAAGTGAGATTTCATTGCTGTTGCAGGATGGTTTTAGGGATGATTCCTTGAAGATAATGAAAGATATTGAGAGAGTTAATCCCAAATTCCAGGTATGCGAAAAACTAGGGTCTGATTTGATCATGCTTCTTGAATTATAAGTAGGATGACTATTGATTTCTAGTTGGCATATCTACCGTGTTATCTAGGGGGAACAAGATATTATACTCAAGCATATATTTATGCTTGTTATAATGCTCAGAAGCTCTTAGTAGATAGAAACAAGTCGGTTGTGTGTTTAATTATATAGAGCCTCTTATGTTAATAAGACATATCTGGGTTAAAATGGTGTTGAATCTGTATTCACTGTTAGAAAGGTGTACTAAAGACTGGGTTATATCATTATCTGCATGGCTGTTAGTCTCCGTTTAAAGGAAACTTTTTCTTTCTTGTGCTGGACTTGTAATATATGCTTGTGTGCTTGACCTTTTTTCTTTCAGGTTCTCCTTTTCTCGGCAACTTTTAATGAAAGCGTCAAAGATTTTGTTGCAAGGACAGTCAAGGATCCCAACCAACTGTTTGTAAAAAGAGAGGATCTGGCATTGGACTCGGTGAAGCAGTATAAAGTAATTTGCCCTTTGGAGCAAAACAAGATTGAAGTCATCAAGGATCAGATTATGGAGCTTGGGGATATTGGCCAGACTATAATATTTGTGAGAACAAAGGCGTCTGCAAACAAAGTGCACAAAGCTCTTGCAGAAATGGGGTATGATGTCACCAGTGTTCATGGCAGTATGACAGAAGTGGACAGAGATAAAATCGTGAAGGAGTTCAAAGACTGCCTAACTCAAGTGCTCATTGCAACTGACGTAATCGCAAGGGGTTTTGACCAACAGCGGGTAAAACCTTTTGCCTTTCTTCTTTTTTCCTACCAACGATACTTCTAAAGTTAATGAATTTTGCTCTGCTTATACGTCTTGCAGGTCAATTTGGTTGTCAACTACAACCTGCCGACGAAATACGGAACCGGCGAGCCAGACTACGAAGTGTATCTTCACAGGGTAGGAAGAGCGGGTCGCTTTGGGCGCAAAGGAGCCGTCTTTAACCTCCTTTTAAACGAGAGTGATGACCGAGAGGTCATGGATAAGATTGAGAGATATTTTGGAGCAGTCGTAAAAGAGGTAAGAACTTATCTTTTTGCGAGAACATAACCTTCTTAAAGAGTTTATCAAAACAGTAACAATTCTGATATATTGGTGTTTCATACTAATTTTGGTGCAGATCAAGACTTGGAACTCAGAGGAAGAGTATAAGGGCGCACTCAAGGAAGCTGGCCTACTCGAGGAGTGAAAACAGAGAGGAAGAAAAGATTTGTTTAAAAACATCTAAGACTTTGGCTTCTTTTGTTTCCTGAGATATTTGTTGTAATCTGTTTATCAGACTGCAGATTTCAGATTCTGTAGCTTTTTTGATTCAGTAAAGCACATAATTTTGTTTCAATGTCAATCATTTTATTCAGCTTGGTAATAAATTTCAATTGGAGACCGACAATTCTATGTTTTTGGTGGTAAAGAAAGTGATCGGACTGTCTTTTGTAGCGTCTGATTTTACCACATTTTTGGTCGGAAGACTGTGTCCTCATGTTTGTAATTCATACGACTTATCATATAAATTAAGTAAGCATCTAATCGAGTTGTGATCAAACAAAGACTTGCATTGCATCCCAAAATATGCATATGATGAATGTGAGAGTGTTTTTTGAAAACACTAATTTGCGGATGCAACTGTTGGACTCAATTACAAGTTCCAAAATATCGCGTTTAGAAACAAATATTCATAACTTTTACGTGTTGCGACCAGATAAGTAGCCAAAAAATTCATAACCGACGACAGGGGATTCATGTGTGCGCTTGAATATGATTTTCTATTCCAAAGTCACAAATCAATGTGGTCCAAGACGATTACATAAAAATTTTGGTGTTTGGGCATGTTAAATAACTGTGGTTAGTTAGTAGATTTCAGAGTCAGAAACTCCTTTTTCCTGATACGGTTTTTCCTATCAAATATGAAACACAACTCAATAGTTCTGCAAATTAAAGAAGCATAGGTAACTCCTTTTTTGTAACTTCAACCGATGGTTGATGTTTTTGCAGCAAGATGAATCAGTGCTCGTCGATGATACGTAGTCCGCAGCTTCTTGTATTTCTGCACAAATGCTGCTGTATCAATCTCCTTCTCTATGAACTTTTCTTGCAGGGCTTCGGATTCTTCATCCGCCACATTTATAGCCTCTGGGAAACACGCAAAAATGTTTGTTTAGAAGTAATGAAGACAAGAACAGGGGAGAAGATGAGGTATTACAGTAGTTGTATAAGTTACCTTGAAGTTTAAGAAGAAGCGAACCAGGAGAGTAAAACTTGAGGATCTCTTCTTTTTGTCTCTCCAGCTCATTGAGCTTCTCTTGTGCAGTTGCGAGCTCAGTGGTACGGATAATGCTACACTGTAAAACGAGTAACATAAAGTAACAAAAATGATACCCAAAAAATCTAATAAACATGTGAGCTGAAGAAAGGAAATATGGTTCTTGATACCCACTTGGTTTCTGAGCTCCATTATTTGTGGCTCCTTCTCTAAGTTGTCTCCTGTTTACATTCGACCATGACAATGTTAGATTTCTGGATTAAACAGAGGTTTCTCGTCAAATGACATGAACAACAGACCACTTACTAGCTAGCTGCAACGTTTCTCTGCGAAGCTCATCTTTGATCTGATGGACAATACAAAAGAATGATACACGTAGTTTGGTTTGAACGTACAAAGACTATAACAACGAACCAGAAAGTCTAATTATCGACAACATGTAAACTAATGAAGCTACATTCTTAGAGCTAAATATGTAATAGTTGTATCCTCAAACAAAGTATAGGGTGTTTAAGACTTACATTGTTCTGGATTTTAACTTGGTCAAGAGAGAGTAGAAATTGCTGATACGCATCTTTGTCAGAGAGAAGCTTCTTGAGCTCGTCAACACTAGAGCAAAAAGGTATACAAGATTAAAGAAGAAAGCATACAAAAACCGCAACACACGAGAAGCATATTAAAAACACAAATAGAGCATACCTTTTATCTTTCAAGAGCATGATAATGCCAGCTGCTTCACCTGGAGAAACATGTGTTGGATTCTGACCTGATGTTTGAGGCCTCGGCGAGTACCATGGCTGCTGCGAAGAAACTTCCGCTGGACGAGATTGACCTTGTTGTTCTTTTGATCCCCTTGATGTAACCAAAACATTACACACACAAAGAAACATTAACGAATACTAACTAAAAGGCTTCCAAGATAGTATTATACATCAATCACCACACATCGATTATAAACTGGAAAACCATTTCAAGTTAAGAACATCGATATCAAAACTCTCACTTAGATTACACAGACAACATTCTAAATCTCATATCAAAAACTTATGAGCCCTAAAATCAGCAGCTAATTGTTGATTCCGGAAACACAACAAAGATTATGGAGTTGGGTACTTACCAGAAATTGAACATCGTTTTCTAGAATTCGCCGACTAACAAAGAAGAATTGGCTGTTTGTGTCGGAATCTATCTCCCTAGTCCTTCTGTCGGAAGTTGTGATCGACAAAATTTAACAAGTTTCCAACAGAATTTAACAAGTTCAAAGCGTGTTTTGGTCAACGAGACTTTATTAGTGTGTTTAAGATTCCTTAATTGTGTTTGTTTTAGGAAGTTTTAAGTTGTAATTCGCAACATTACCGTAAATACGAAACTAAACCGAACCGTACGTAACGTAACGAACCTGAGTAGGCCCAATTATGAACGATTTCGAGTCTATAAGAATTAGGCCCATATATTAGTTTGACAATCAAAACGCAGCCGTTTTAATCATCGTCTTCCTTATCCACGCCTAACGGTTCGCGTTTCTGCAATGGCTTGAGAAGAGAGTAACATATAAAATCATTTTCGAGAAGAATGGAGTCTTCTCTCTTTCTCCAAGCTCCATCTTCTTCCTTCTTTACTTCAAAATCTACTCTTTTTCTTTCTCCAAAACCCAAATTCTTCTCCACTTCATTCTCAATCAAATCCTCCATAGAAAACCCTAAACCAAAACCCAAATCCGAGACCAACTCATCAAAATCCCAGTCATGGGTCAGTCCCGATTGGCTCACATCGCTCACTCGTACACTTTCCTCAGGTCAAAACGACGATTCGGGAATACCAATCGCGAGCGCAAAGCTCGACGACGTCTCGGAACTTCTCGGAGGAGCTCTCTTCTTACCTCTATACAAATGGATGAATCAGTACGGACCCATTTACCGTCTCGCTGCTGGTCCTCGGAATTTCGTCGTCGTGAGCGATCCAGCGATTGCCAAACACGTTTTGAGAAATTATCCAAAGTATGCTAAAGGTTTAGTCGCTGAAGTCTCTGAGTTCCTTTTTGGTTCAGGTTTTGCAATCGCTGAAGGACCTCTTTGGACGGTAATCTCATCTTCTTCCTCCAAACTCTCTATTAAGAGAACAATGTCAGGCTTAGATTACAGTTTGGTTGATAGTTCTCTGTAGAATCTTCTCTATTGTGCTTGATTTGAACTGTTTAGGACTGATTTTTGGTATTAGGCGAGGCGAAGAGCGGTGGTACCGTCTCTGCATAAGAGGTATTTGTCTGTGATTGTGGAGAGAGTGTTCTGCAAATGTGCAGAGAGGCTTGTTGAGAAGTTGCAGCCTTATGCACAAGATGGGAGAGCTGTGAACATGGAGGCGAAGTTTTCTCAGTTAACTCTAGACGTTATTGGCTTATCGCTTTTTAACTATAATTTTGATTCCTTGACTACTGATAGTCCTGTGATTGAAGCTGTTTATACTGCTCTTAAAGAAGCTGAGCTTCGTTCTACTGATCTTTTACCATATTGGAAGGCAAGTTTTATGTTTTTCATGGTTTGTTGGTTGCGGCGTACTTGGAATGTTGCTAATTCAGAGGCTTTGGTTGTTTGTTTCTCAGATTGATGCATTGTGTAAGATAATCCCGAGACAAGTGAAAGCTGAAAAGGCGGTTACTTTGATAAGGGAAACCGTTGAAGACCTCATTGCTAAGTGTAAAGAGATTGTTGAAAGAGAAGGCGAAAGAATCAATGATGAAGAGTATGTAAATGATGCTGATCCAAGTATCCTCCGTTTCTTGCTCGCTAGCAGAGAAGAGGTTTTACTTTCTTTCCTTTAGCTTATAACCAAACTTAGCCTTTCATAACTGATGTTGGATTGTGCGGTTTTTCAGGTGTCGAGTGTACAGTTACGAGATGATCTTCTCTCAATGCTTGTTGCAGGTCATGAAACCACTGGATCTGTCCTCACTTGGACAATTTATCTCCTAAGTAAGGTATCTTTTGGTATCTTACACTTTCCTACTCCACTTGGATTAGAAGCTCTTATGTTCTTATTGATGAGTAACTTTTTGCCTCTTTAAACTCCATATATGCATAGAACTCATCTGCATTGGCGAAAGCACAAGAAGAAGTAGACAGAGTTTTAGCAGGAAGAAACCCGGCTTATGAGGATATAAAGGAGTTGAACTACATCACTCGCTGTATAAACGAGTCAATGCGCCTCTACCCTCATCCTCCGGTATGCATTCAGTCTCCTCTCTCTAGTTTTCATGAAGTAAATTTCCTGATTGCGTTGTCTCCTGCTAGGTCTTGATTAGAAGAGCTCAAGTTCCCGACATTCTTCCCGGGAACTACAAGGTTAATACCGGACAAGACATTATGATTTCGGTCTATAACATCCATCGTTCGTCCGTGGTAAACTAGTCTGCTTTCCCTTTCCCATAGTATAACAGTTAAATGTGTTCCCTCGTTTGTAATAGTGTATGCTTGTTGTTTCAAAGGTATGGGAAAAAGCTGAAGAATTTCTTCCTGAACGATTCGAATTAGAAGGCGCAATACCTAACGAAATCAACACCGATTTCAAGTAAACTTAGTAGTACACATGTTTTGACACAAACCATGAAATCAAGATTTATATTTGATCAATGATGGTTGCTGATTTGTTTTCACCGATTTATATTTGATCAATGATGGTTGATGATTTGTTTTCACCAGATTCATACCGTTTAGTGGAGGGCCTAGAAAATGTGTAGGCGATCAGTTTGCATTGATGGAGGCAATTGTGGCACTCGCGGTCTTTCTCCAACGCCTAAATGTCGAGCTGGTTCCTGATCAGACCATTAGCATGACCACTGGAGCAACTATACACACCACCAATGTACGAAAATATCTTCAAACTCGAGATCAATCTGAGTGTCTGTTTTGTTTTAGAATGGTTTCAATTATGTTCTGATGCTGGTTTTCTTATTGCAGGGATTGTATATGAAGGTGAGCCAAAGGTAAGCTAGAATGTCGAAGATGGAGCTAGAATTCATGATTCATTGTTGCTGATAAACTTGTTACTATAGCATTATTATTGAATCCTAAATTGAGAGCAAAAGGAAATGAAGAGTTTATGATGTGTAACCCATAGTTAATAAACATTGTGTTTAATTTTTCGTATCTAAAAGATTCAAACCCAATTCTTATTAAACAAAACAAAAAGCTCCGATCATGTTATATAACGTTTCTACCTAACTCATCAAAATAAATGTAACAAGTCAAGACTCATGTTGTTTATCCTAATAGCATATCTTAAAACAACAATATTATCATGATATCTAATTATATATATGAATCACCATCATGAATTATAAGAAATACTGTACATTTTTTTTTTTTTTTGAAAAATTGTGGTTATGCAATTTGCCAAATCATTTTTGTTGCTATCAAAATAGAGTACCAATTACAATGTAGCCTCAGTCCAAAAACAACGACAATAGAAATATGGGATACTGGATGAAAACAAAACAACTCAATTATTTTCATATCCTACGTTGTACAATGAGAATCTCTGTGTCTCAAAGATGTTGATTTTGAACAGTGATATTTTAGCTGTGGTCACTATTTGCAAAATTTGGTACCACTAACCATATGCTTTTTTCATTCTCTTTTTCAAAAAAATACTGTTTGAGTCGTGTGTTTATCAAAATTTTGGGATAAATCAAATTTGTTTACAAAATTGTACATAATAATCTATCTCGATCAGAATCATTGTTTATAAGAAAATTTATTTCAAGCTTTAGATGGTTAAATTTGCTAGTTGTCATATCATTTCAAATTACTCTTATACAACTTGTGGTTGTTCTGTTTCTTAGTATTATTTGTTCGTTTCATACCATTTTCTCCACTATTACTACAAATACACAAGTCTGGACAAACCATTTAGCGTGACGTTTAGCTTAGTTTAGGCAAATTTGTGTTACGCCAAATATTTATTTTGTTTTGGAGTTTTATGATCCATTGTACTGGTTTTAAAAGTTTTTTGGTCTAATCCTTCAAATGCATGAAAATCTCTTACAGATATGTCCACCTTCTCTTTTTGCTAAATCAAATGTTCACATTTTATAGTAGTATATTTTCTTTGGTTAATTTACTGAATAACAAAAAAAAATTGAATAATTAAGTATCTAACTAAAATGGGTATGTGTGGCAAACTTATAGCCATTTGATCTTAGGTTAAATGGTTAGAATTTTAGTTATAGCTTTTTTTATGGCTATTGCACCAAATATCTCTATTTTCTTTGTAAATCGGAAAGCTGTAAAACTTCCATCCATATACAAAGCAAACCTAAGAGAGGAAAACTACTGGAAGTTCCTCAAATACCCCTGTTGCTCTCTCTTGTTTTATGAAACCAAGAGTGTACTATTTAGTGTGTATGGTTCTATAACGGTTTCACGTAGTGAGAGAGAGACACACACACACACACAAAAATGGAGGACGAAAGCTCAGAGAGGAGAAACAAAGCTCGTCTCGCAATCATGGAGCTAGCTAACATGATCAGTGTTCCAATGTCACTCAACGCCGCCGTGAGATTAGGCATAGCCGACGTTATTTGGAACGATGGAGAAAACTCTCCTCTCTCCGCGGCAGAGATCCTCCCTCGCCTCCTCCTCCCATCTGACACTACCATTACCGGCGATCCCGAAAATCTCCAACGTATACTTCGTATGCTCACAAGCTACGACGTTTTCTCCGAACACCTCGCGGCCGGATCCGTCGAGAGGAAATACTCCCTTACCGACGTCGGAAAAACGCTTGTTACTGACTCCGGTGGTCTCTCCTACGCCGCTTACGTCCTCCAGCACCACCAGGTTTTTTCCATCCGAATTTATTTCCCAAAATATCATTTCATATTTTCATAAATAAGAGTTGTGTTTAATAACCGAGCTAGATCATAAGTAGAAACTTAGACTAACCTCCGAAGTTATTGTGGCTAAAGAGAGATTCAATAATTTTCGTAGATAGTAGAACTCGTTCATTGAGCCGTAGATATCGAGTCGAAATAATCCTCAAAATTTATAGAAAAAATTGGATTCTTTTGCTACTTAAGGTGTTATAATTACTAAGAGAAGTTCAATAATTTAGAACTCGTTCATTGAGCCGAAATCTAGAGTTATAGACTAATCTCCAAAACTTACAAAAAAAAAAAAACTGATATTTTTGCTATTAAATTTGTTATGTGAGATATTCAATCACTTTCGTAGATTGTGGGACTAGTTCCATAACTAGATCTATCATATTTCACTCGAAAACTATCAATGAACTTGGCAAGGTGGCTTTGAAGACTTTAGAAAATATAAAAGTTTTAAATTTTTTTTTTTGCCAAGCATGATTTAAATCTCAATTAATTTTTAATTCAGAGTTACTCAGAGTTCATTAAGTACAAAAATGACATTTTCTCAATTATTTTTTATAATGATCAAAAGGAATTCAATAATTCTGTACATAGTGGGACTAGTTCCCTGACCTTAACCAATTCTGTTCCACTCGAAGAAACCACTAGACCCCATGCACGCTCTTAGTTAATCAGAGTTCATTAATAACAAAAATGACATTTTCAGGAGGCCTTGATGCGAGCTTGGCCACTGGTTCACACCGCCGTGGTGCAACCAGAGACTGAGCCTTACATGAAAGCTAACGGCGAGACTGCGTATGCGCAATACGGAAAATGCGAGGAGATGAACTGTTTGATGCAAAAGGCAATGTCCGGTGTATCAGTACCGTTCATGAAAGCTATACTGGATGGTTACGATGGATTTAAATCCGTGGATCATTTAGTTGACGTAGGAGGTAGTGCAGGGGATTGTCTTCGTATGATCCTTGAGCAATTTCCTAACGTCCGTGAAGGGATTAATTTTGATTTACCTGAAGTTGTTGCCAAAGCCCCCAAGATTCCTGGTTTGAATTAACTTTGATATCATTTTCAAGCTTTATGCTATTTTTAGTTACTTAGATAAAATTGTTGATATTGTATGATTCTAGGAGTGATTCACATGGGAGGAGATATGTTCCAATCAGTACCTAGCGGTGACGCAATCTTTATGAAGGTAAGTGATAGCATTCTTGTCACGTGAACACACCTAACTTTTTTTGTTAATAAGACGAATATTAATTTGTATGTGTAGCTTTGGAGTTTATTGATATATCTGATCACGAAAAGTTCTAATTTAGGTAAAGAAGTCGCTACGGAGAAAGGTCTACTAAGCAAAAAAAACATAATGTTATGTGTCGCAATATAGGCTTAGATCATGTGACACTTTCAATACCATCAAAATTAGTTTTGAAATACCTGTTATTCGGGTGCGAAAAAAAAAATGTTCACATATATATATATATACCTTTTATTTGAATGGTTTATTTGTGTTGGTCAGCTAATGAAGATGAATTACATATCGTCCACATGAGTGTGCATATGTTAAATAGATTATTATTATTTTAGTATTTTTCATCTTTCATAGAACCATGAATAGGTTCTGATGTTTGTAGATAGAACAACACAAATTAGAAACATATATATTTCTCTGCTTCTTTATCCTAATTAATATCTTGAAATGTTGTGTTATGTTTTGAGTGCATAGTGGGTGTTAACAACATGGACAGATGAAGAATGCAAGCAGATAATGAAGAATTGCTACAATGCTTTACCGGTTGGAGGTAAACTAATCGCTTGTGAGCCGGTTTTGCCTAAGGAAACCGATGACAGCCACCGGACTCGTGCCTTATTAGAAGGTGACATCTTTGTCATGACCATCTACAGAACCAAAGGTAAGCATAGAACTGAAGAAGAGTTTAAAGAGCTTGGTCTCTCCGCTGGATTCTCCACTTTTCGACCTTTCTACATTGATTACTTCTACACCATCTTCGAGTTTCAGAAGTAATTAAAGAAATTATCATTCGATATTTTTAAAAGCTTTGAAATAATCATAGACCTCTTTGTGGACATATGTAATGAATACATTTTCATTAAGATGTAATAATCTAATAATCTATTTCAAATTGCATCCTATAAAGTCATTTTTTCGAGAAAAGGATAAAACTCTTTATGTCATGAATATAACATTACTCATTAGACTCGGATAAGATTTCGATGGACATTGTACATCTACATGAATGTTTTCCTATTGCCAAAACAAAAAGTCTTTTCCTTTGGTACGGTGAATTTGTGTGACACATACAACTATTGGTGTGGTGACGTCTTTTAGCAAAAATATTTTTGTAGAATCATTTTTATTGATGTTGAATGCAAAATATCCGACTTCTAGATTAAAAAACACGCAATGATATTTTTGGAATTGTTTGTATGCATTACTATCGTTTTCGGAATCCGAATTATTGTATGAGTCTATTATTAACCAAAAGCCACTCATACGTTTTGCCAAGAGAACAATAATGTGTTTTAGAGTTTTGACATTAATTAAGAAAACATATTAATGTTTAATCGTAAATATCTTGTTTCTTTTTACTAAACAATTTTTAATAACTCTAAGCCAATAGTAATTCAATAAAACCATTTAATATGTCTTGAAATTTACAATTTATTATTATGTTTTCATTAAAAATGCATTAAGAATGTTAACAAATCAATTTATTTTTGAATTGAATGTAAAATTATTATTCAAATCAACTCGGTTTTACAATAAATGCATCGTATTTTTGAAAGGAAAACTATTTCGAACTAGTGTTTACAAAATGAGCTCAATGTTATCGAGTTGTTAGCCACACCTCCATGGCTTCCGTGTATACGCATACTCTTCCATCCTGCGTATGGAATTGATACGATTGATGATGTTCTTGTCACTTGATTTAACCAAGCACGTGCTAGACTGCACATTCTCACTATGCCTCCTGCGATTTCTTTCTCTCACGGTGGTTTGAAAGGCATAACGGAGCAAAAAGAAGGGATATTTGGGTCGGTCCGCAGTAAGTAGATTGAAAAGATGATGTTAGTGAAGTCAGCCCCAAATAACTTGGAAGCTAGATGTCTCCATACTGTTTCAGAGAATGCACACTCAAAGAAGAGGTGATTCCTCGTGTCCTCGGCATTGTGACAAAGGCTGCACTCAACAAACTGACCAGCATTCCAGCTTCTGATCTTGTCTCCCGTCGTCAAACGATTTTTTATTGGCAACCAAGTGAGAAAAGAGTATTTAGGAGTTGCATACGAGAACCATACTCCCTTATACTACTCTTGTATTGGTTGAGCAATTCGTATAAGATTCCACGTTGATTTCGTGGTTAAACGCTTCCGATATCCATCCATTGAATGCTTCCAATATGATATATCTTTTCCCACTTTCCTCTCTTGTTTCGCTTGAGCAATAACTTCCTCTAAATGGAGGTAGTATTAACTTACATGTTAGTTTTTTCTACTCGGAATTCAATTGCTCGAAGACATCTTGGATCAAAATTGAAACGTTAGTGCTCGAGGATCCTTTTTCTTCCACCGCCTTTCTCGCCATTACTGCAAGTTCTTGAATGCGTCTCCTTCGTCTCACGAATTCACTATCATCATCATCATCATCATCATCTCCATCCATCAAAAGCATTATAGCTTCCACAACACTATGTTTCTTGACCAACACTCCAACTCTCTCCTCGTCTCCCCATCTCACCGGAATCTCCACACCAACCCTAACACCGATCTTCAAAACTTCCACGATTAGTTTCTCATTAAGGAACTGTTCAGCGAATAACGGCCATGTGATCATTGGTATACCAAAACATATCCCTTCTATTGTAGAGTTCCAACCACAATGAGTCAAGAACCCTCCAGTCGAGCCATGTGAAAGTATCATAGCCTGAGGACTCCAACCCTTTATCACTATCCCTCTTCCTCTAACTCGCTCCTCAAACTTTTCTCGGTTTAGCCATTCGTTAAGCTCATTCATATGTTTTTCCTCGGTCTTGAGCACCCAAATAAAGGGCTTTCCCGATTCTTCTAACCCTAACCCTAGTTCTATCAATTGGTTAGGTATTAGTCGACAGAGACTACCTAGACAAGCATATAAGACTGACCTTGGTTTCATCGAATCGAGAAACATCGAGCATTCTGTCTCGCTTATTGCAATGTTACCGTTGTTTCCTCTTTCGAATAGGTCCACCATACGGTCGTTGCATAAAGAAACGGGTCCAACGAACCATACCTTCTTCTTGATGGCCTCAGCGTAAGCCTCTGCGTAGCCAGGCTCCAATTCTTGGAAGCTATTGACAATAACCCCAAAGGCTTCTGATTCAACTTCACGCATCTTCTCGCGAACATCATCCATATTTGCTAACTTCTCAAACGCACCTGGTAACTGAGCTCTAGCTATCTCAATCTTATGTGGCAATCCTGGTATCAAGAAAGGCTCTGAGCCCGAAGAAACTGAGAGGTGAGGGCTATGAAGGTGAACGTTGTGCGAACTCAAAAGAGAGAAACAACACATTCCGTGGAACACGATCCTCGGGATCTTGAATCGTTTCGCGGTTTTTGACGTCCAAGTCAGACATTTATCGGAGATTATGCAACTTGGAGGGATTTCTTGTTCCTCAAGAAACCTTTCCAAGGGCTCCTGAAGCTCATCCACAGCGTCGTAAAATGTTCGTAGAAGGTCTTTGGAAGGCAAAGTGTCGAGAGTCTCGCAATTTTCGGGAAGACCGAATTCTTTGTAGGGTAATGGAAATTTCACAACATGGATTTCGAGACCCGACTCGGATCTTGCTCTCCCAACTGTCTCCTCAAACCTAGAAGCATTTTGAGGGGTCGAAATCAGGGTAACGATGTTGCCTTGTTGCGCAAGAATCTTGGAGATATCAACCATAGGGATCAAATGCCCTTGAGCCATGAGAGGAATCAAAACAAAGTGAAGTCTTTTGGCTTTTGAAACCATTTTAGTTTCCATTTTTTGGGTTTAGTAAAATATTTACAGATAAAAATACATAAGCATAGAGAGATGCACACAAATTTCTAGTCGGTATATATAACGTGTTATTAATTATGAATTGGGTAAGTCTTCAAAAGCTGTATATATTGACTTTGAATAAGTCGTAAGAAAAACTATTGTTTTAGAGAACCAATCATGCACACGTCACTTTTATAAAGGTTTATTTGAGGAAGTTGGAATCGCTAATTAGTCCAACGAGGCCGGCAATGACATGCACACATTAAACATTTCAAATGTCAGCTAATTTTATTAGTTAAATAAACTGGAAATTTAACAAACATTTACGAAAAGGTAAATTGATTGAAAAAAATTTATTTTAGATTTGTTGATTGTTATTTTGGTGTAAGAAGTACGACAAGGTCAAGCTAGTGTCGCCAAAATAATAAGATAATTACGTGTAAATAAATGTAAAGGCCTTTTGGTGCCTTTTAGAGTTAAGTTAACCTTTCTTAGCTTTGTTGCTGCATAAAGGTCGGTAGATACAATAATTAGTTTTTTTTTTTTTTTTTTGTCAACAACAATACAATAATTAGTTTTGTCAGCACATTTTTAATTAATTTTCTTTGCGATGCAGTTTATCGATTGAGAGTGGGCAAGAGAGAATTTTTCACGAAAATTAAATCAATTAAAATTAACAATCGATTGAGTTAATGAAATCAAGTTCTTTGAAAGGTACTCAATGAAATAAATCTTAGATATGCCAAATGCCTTGAGTTTGTTAAACCATATCTCTAAGAAGTTGTTGCCTAAGATAATGGGTATAAACTATAAAACAAAGACTATTATTTTTGGATGACTAACAACAAGATGATGTATGACAACTTATATATATTTTTGATATTGCTGTATGACCTTGAGCTTCGGTAATGTGTAGTGTTACCCATCGAGAAAATATACGATTGTAGAAATAGGAAAAATACATTCACATGTCCGTTGGGAATAAACTTATGTTTTGTTTGTTGAATGTTAACAGTATATATTATAAACTTTTAAAGGTTTAATTGGTTAATTAAACCAAAAAGATTATAGCTTACAAAATCCAAATCACAAACACGATCTATATTTTGATGATCAAAAACATCATTTACTGCATTATTACTTTCAATCTATTTCTTTTTGGTTGAAGTTTATCGACGATGTTGTACTTGTAAGCGAAAATGTCACCACTTACCAGGTCGAATTTTTCCTTCAACTATAGTTATTTATGTCATCAGAAATTACTGAAAATACTATTGAATCAAGGCGTTTATACCAATAAAATTAATAGTTAATTACAGACTTACAGTCAACTCGTAAATATAAGGAAACTACTTTATTAAATCAAATAAAACCCCAACATCACGGCATGTAAGTTGCTTCATATTTGCTTGTGGACTTTTTTTTTTTTTTTTTTTTGTCGGCTGCTTGTGGATTTTCTAATGAGATCCGTCTGAAAAGGATATTTTGTTTTTGTTTAAATGCTTTTAGAAAATACACTTTGAAACGTTCAATTGTGTAGAACAAACCAAACGTAGACTAGTTCAAACTTTCGAATATTGGACCATTGACGTACACTTACCTTTTTTTTTCTTTTTCTGGTTAACCAACCTTCTCTAAAATCTTATTTTGTTATAGGAACGTCTAATTGCTTGTTGAAGACAACAAACGATTTCTTTGAGAAATAATAGCTAATTAACAATATGATAATGTGATATGCTCAAATTTACCCTGAGCTACTCTCTCAAATTAAGAGATCAATTGTAGTACTTAGGGGTCGAATCACTGGGAGTAAAATCTAACGATAGGATTTGTGATTTTAAATTCAGCTAAGTAAAATAAAGTAAAGTAAAAACAAGAAACAATTCAGAGCAAAAAGAGATTTTTGGTTTTAAGAATTCAATTAAACAAAAGCTAGGTTTTCGGGAAATTCGCAGAAATAGATAAATTGCAGAATTAAGAAACTATTAGGATTTTAATGAAGATTCGTTCTCGAACTTGAAACTCTAATGTAAAATTAAACGACTTCCGTTGAATTAATTATCTATGCATAAACCCTAGAAATCCAAATTCCTTTGTAAAATCAATCAATTTATGCAAGCATTAAAGTTCAGGTTTCAATTGTTCACAAAATCCCTAAACCAAATTCCTTTGAGAATATGTGATTTTGCTCATCTAAGATTATGGTCAGGTTATCAATTGATGCTTCCGCTTCTAATTAATTAACCTAAGATATCTAATCAAGGGTGATCAATCCTAAATCAGGGTTATAGCAATCTAGATGAAGAACCAATAAATAATCCTAACATGAATTCAATTCTAACAATCCATCTTAATTCCTTTGAAAAACCCTAAACCTAACAAGTAGATTACTCAGACATGGATGCAAAGCAAATCATAATAACTGAATAATAATGCATTAAAATAGAGTAAGAAAGAATTACAGAAGGGTTCGAAGAAATCTGAATAGTCTGAAAACTTGTCTCCCTAAAATCTCTCTGAAACCCTAATTCTTTGATAAACGAAAACTTCCTGAAAACTAAAAGAAAACTAGGTATTTATATGCTAGGATTCGGGCTGGGCTTTATTTGTTAACTTTCTGGAACTTCTGGGGTAAAAAGGAAATCTTCAGAATTGGAAAAATCCTCTTTCTTCGCGGAACAGCTGCCTCCGTCGATCGACGCACATGTCATTCCGTCGATCGACGCGCCATTCTGACGGCAATTGAAAATCCATCCTCGCGACTTCAGCTCTTCTTTCCTTGATGCTCCAAAATGCTCCATAATCACCAATTAAGCTCCATTCATCCACGAACCTGCCAAGACTCTAAAACACTAGAAAAATACTAAAAAGACTCGATAAAACCGGGTTAAATCATGGCCAAAAGATGGTAAAAACCATGATATATCATAATGCAAATAAACTAAAGACACTTGCATTACAAGCGAGAGACAATACAATTTAGAAAAACGTTAGCTCATTTTTTCCTCTTAGCTAGTAACAGAAGTGCTATCAAACCAATCAATAATCAACCACATGTGGTTTCTATTTAAAATGAAATGAGTGAAATGGTATTTTACTTAACATATAAATAAGGAAAACCAGAGAAGAAACGTCTTGAGATCTTATAAATCTAAAACCAATCAACCGTAAGACATAAGCTCTTATCTATGCAAATTGCAAACTCCCCCAACAAATGGAGATGTTATTGATAGTACAACACACACTCATGGATTCTATCCAACAAGCAATTTCATTTTAACAAAACCACCAAACTCTTATAATCTTAAAGATCATGAAAAAGCACTTCATATTGAGCAAGAATCAACTCTTATCAAGTAATTTTATCAAAACCTATGTTTTAAAACAAAATATTATCAATCAAAACCTTGAACGTGAAAGATATTGTCAAAAATCAAGCTCATATCGTACGGGACACTACAGAACAGGCATAAGAAAAAAATTGACTTTCTAGTGAGTTGAAATTTCAAAACAATATTTAAGATAAACTCTAAAGCACCAAGGTACTAGGAGACACAAGCGTTTCAATATACTCACTCAAAAAGCCATCACCTAATCAGGGCCGTGGCCATGAACAAATAATAGAGACATTGACATGTGGGCCATTTTTTGTAATAATATTATATGTCCAAAATTTTATTAAACTTACCAATAGTAATAAGTTAGAGGCCCAAAATTTTATTAAATCTACTATTAATAATAAAGTTATAGGCACATAATTTTAGTAAACTTATCATAGTAATAAACTAGAGGCCCAAAATTTTATTAAAGTTACCAATAATAATAATTGTAACGTTACAACAAGACTTAATTCAAAGATTATTAAAAATAACAACTAATTATAAGTTGAAAATAAGCAAAGAAAATAAATGTAAGATAATATTCAGCCGCTTAATTTCTTTCATTTTTCTTAATCGAAGACAAAATAATTTAGGATATTGTTGATGATTCAAGTTGAATTTGCTCAAACAAGTTTCTGAAAGTTGAAATTGATAAAATCTTATTTTCGCTCGAGTATATAACAAGAGAGATCGAGTGATTTGGCTTTCTTATCTATCGAACGAGAATTGGTTAAAAATATTGCTTTTGAAAGTTTGGTTAGTAATTTCGTTGCAAATATATATATATTATTTTAGAATCAGTAATTAATTTATTTTTATTTTTTTGTAACAAAATAATAATTATTTATTTTATATAAATTATGTCAATTTTTTGCAATAATTAATCTCGCCTCGGGCCTCTTTATCTCTAGCAACGACTAGGTGACCTAATTTAGTTTCCGAAATTCTCAGGGTCTTGTCCTCAAAGGTGTAGGAACATAGTCTTTGAACTCTTTCACTTATCCACACTCTTAAAAGCAAAGACGAATGGGTTATACGTATCACATTCCCTAGCCAAATTTTATAGACACAAGAACCTATCAAAGTTTTAATTTTTTTCCAGTGGCAACCTCAAGATCATGCTCCAAGATTTGATAAGACCCTTGTCCTCCTTATCGTGTTCCGCGCGCCAAAATACAAAATTCTGATGGTAGTTGAATTTAACTGTCTAAACTTCACTTTTCTTCGCACCGGACCCGGACAATAGTTGAATTTCTCTGACACCAAATTAAAACTCAAAATATCTTCATCTGTTTCACCTGCGGAAAAATTGTCGAGCTTCCAGAAGATGTTTGCTCCCACAAGGGTTCCCATTTCCCCTACACAGGACTACTTGTTATTTGGCCTAGACGGGACCTTAATCATCCTAGACCTATTTGACTTTACCATCAACACTTGTACTTCATAACAACCATCTTCCGGTGGAATTGGCACAAGCATAACAATCTTGTAATCTTCAATTGAATAGTCATAACCAAAACCACTTGAACTGAACATAAGGTTTTGGATGAGTGGTATTTGCTGGTATTTTTTGTAGTTCTCTCAAGGCTGGATTCCAAACAGCAAAAGGTTCATCTTGAAGGTGTAGGCAAAAGAGTCCATCACAGTGACCAATTACTTCGGTTCCTTGAAACAAGCTTTTGACTCCACTACTCAAATTTGCCTCCTCTTGGGCTATAATTGTCTCTGGTTTGTCATTTTCGTAAATAAAGCTGTTTGGTGGACTCTTTTTACCCCCAAGACATAATCTTACGTGGGGCATAAGTCATGTGTTGTCTAAGAAACCTCTCGTCTTGGAACAACAACCTCCAACTTTTGCAGACACATCTAAACAGTTGCAATCCCTTAACCGGAGCCCTAGCAAGTATTTTTATGACTAACTAAAAAGGAAGCTCCCTCATCTTCAGAAACCTACAAACAACAGTAAAACCTCTATAAATTAATAATGTTAGTGTGGGTTGTTGTTGTTGGACCCAGACACAAAATGGGCCATAGTCGAAGCCCACTCAGAAGATAGAAAAATTGGGCTGAATCATAAATCAGAAGATCAAGCCCACGAGTATTGTTATCAAGATAAGAAAAGAAGGAGGTAAAAGTTAGTTACAACAACTTTGACGAAAAAGAAAATTAGAAGCTGGATACGATCTTTCTCTTCTCTCTGTAATCTTTTTCTTCGTGTAATCTCTCTGAAACTGAACCACCATTGAAGGTGTGTGTAAGCTTCTTGCTCTTGATCTAGTGGAGTTCCGGTGACGAGTTCACCGGCGAGTTTTGGGTCGGTACTAAGCCCAACGCTCGAGTGCTTGTGTTGTTACGTTTATGCGATTCCATCATCTGCACAACAAGAGTTCATAGATCGAGTTAGGATTAGCAATTCCGCAAGTTTCAATCCTTACAAGTGGTATCAGAGCATCCAGGTTGGTGAGGTGAAGAGGCAGCAAGAACAGAGAAAGGTTAAAGGCATCAAAGATCTTACCGAGAAAGGTTATCTTGGTGATCGGAGCAGATCGGAATCTCATCATCGGAGATATCTGTAGCAGGCTTGCTACTGCGTGGTGAGATTGAGGAAGGTTACATCAGTTCTTGGTGATAGTAACCTAAATCTGCAAGGAGAAGGGATCTTAGAAAAGAAATCAGGAAACACCATCAATCCAGAAGAAAAGTTCAAGAAAGAAACAAGTACCCTACCTATCAGGTTGTTTCTGACTAATCTTCGGTGAAGTTTATTTTTCTTATCTTTTCAATTCTTGTTTAGTGGACTCCACTGGTTTTCTACTTGGGTGTTTCTTGTGTGTTTTTTGATCTGCAGGTAACTACACAAACACATATCAGAAGCCATGGATCCAACTCCAGGAAGATTCGAGATGGAAAAATTTGATGGTTCAGGTGATTTTGGCTTATGGAAGTTCAAGCTACTGGGACAGCTTGAAATACAGGGATTATTAGTTGTTTTACAAGAAGGCTGGTCTGTCACAACTACTAAAGAGGTACTCAAGCAAGGTGAAGCTGCCCTAGCAGTAAAAGAAACATTTGTTGATCCAAAAAGACAAGCTCAGGATCTAAGGTGTAGAAATCTAATTGCTACATGTTTGAGTGATCGGATCTTAAGAAAGGTGATGAAAGAAACTACAGCTTTGGGTATGTGGAAAGCTTTAGAAACGGAACATCAAACAAAGTCTCTACCTAACAGGATATACTTGAAGCAAAGATTCGCTAGCTTTAAGATGGAAGAAAGTAAAAGCATTGAGGACAATGTTGATACCTTTCTAAAGCTTATTGCGGATCTGTCTAGTTTGAAGGTGGAGGTTTCTGAAGAGGATCAAGCGATCCAACTACTCTCCAGCTTACCACCTGCTTTTGAGCCTCTGGTTCATACCCTGAAATATGGAACAGGAAAAGAAACAATTACAGTCAGTGAGGTGACTAGTGCAGCGTATGACAAGGAAATGGAATTGAAACAAAAGGGTAAGTTGCACAGAGGATCTTCAGGTTCAGATAGCTTGTTTGTGGAATCAAGAGGGAGGACAAACAAGAGAGGTGGTCAGGGTAAAGGAAATACCTACAGAGGAAGGTCTAATAGTCGAGGCAGATCAAAGTCCAAGATGAAGTTTACTAAAGGAACTAAAGGAGGATGCTTCATCTGTGGAAAAGAGGGTCATTGGAAACGAGAATGTCCAAACAAAGGAAAGGGAAATTCAGAAGATTCTGCAAACGTGGTGTTTGAATTACCTGAGCCTATGGTTCTGACTGTGAGCTCAGAGGGATCAGCTGGGGCTTGGATTTTGGACTCCGGGTGTACTTTTCATATGACTCATGACAAGGACATCTTGTATGACCTAAGGGAATTCAATGGAGCTAAAGTCAGGATGGCAAACAAAACAATAAGTCAAGTTAAAGGACTTGGTAAAATACGAATCATAAATCCTGATAACACAGAAGTTGTCTTAAATGAGGTGAGATACGTTCCAGAATTTGATAAGAGTCTAATCTCTGTGGGAATGTTAGATCAGAGTGGTGTTAAGTATGAAGGTGGAAATGGTATACAACATTATTTCAAAGACAACAAGAAGGTTTTTTCTGCAAAATGGAACAATGGATTATATTACTTACAAGCTAAGGTAATTAAGGCAGAGGCAAATGCAGTAAGCATGGATGAAAATGATGCAAACCTATGGCACTCCAGATTGGGTCACATGAGCTCTAAGCAGATGGGTTTCTTAGTAAAGCAAGGTCACTTATCTAAGGTAAAGTTAGAAGGACTTAACTTTTGTGAAAGCTGTGTCTTTGGCAAATCACATAAGCTGAGTTTTCCCGTGGCTAAACACACCACCAAAGAGATACTGGAATACATACACTCGGATCTCTGGGGTTCTCCTTCAAATCCAGAGAGTTTGAGTGGAAGTAGATACTTCATCAGCTTTATAGACGACTTCTCCAAGAAATCATGGGTTTATTTCCTGAAAACCAAAGATCAAGCTTTTGAGAAATTCACAGAATGGAAACAAGCAGTTGAAAATCAGACTGGAAAGAAAATCAAATGTCTTAGGACAGACAATGGGTTAGAATTTTGCAATAATCAGTTTGATGATCTGTGTAAGGCATCAGGTATAAAGAGACACATGACATGTTCTTATACTCCGCAACAGAATGGAGTTGCAGAAAGGCTAAACAGAACTATTATGGACAAGGTAAGAAGTATATTGGCTGAGACTGGTTTAGGAAAGGAGTTTTGGGCAGAGGCTACGTCTACAGCTGTTTATCTTATTAACAGGTCACCTAATTCATCTATAGAATTCAAGCTACCAGAGGAAGTTTGGACAGGGGCTAAGTGTGATCTATCTTATATCAGAAGGTTTGGCTGTTCTGCCTATGTTCACACTATACAGGACAAGATAAGTCCCAGATCAGTAAAGGGTATTTTTATTGGTTACCCTAGAGGGACTAAAGGTTACAAGGTTAGGTTCATCGGTGAAGGTAAGACTACGGTTAGCAGAAGTGTTGTGTTCTATGAACACGAACTTTATAAAGATACACTAACTTCCACTACTGCAGAGGCTACATCAGAGGTTGCAAACTCGGGTAAGGTCTCTAAGGATAGTCCAAAGAAGAAAGTGACTTTCAGTGACAAGCTAATCAGAGGACCTTCTCCATCAAATTCAGAAACAGATTTATCTGATTCAGGTGGAGACAGTGAAGAACCAACAAGTCCACAAAGTGAGAGTAAAGACTCAGGATCAGATTGGGAACCAGGATCAGCTTTGTCAGATCAGTATGGATCAGACTCAGAGGATGACTACGAACCTACAGTGGGAGAATATGTTCTGGCTAGAGATAAAGTTGTCAGGAACAACAAGAAAAAACCATCTAGATTTGAGGATGAAAATTACGTGGCTTATGCCTTATCTGCAGCTGATGACATAGAAGTTTTGAGAGCCTAAGTCCTACAAAGAAGCTATCACTAGCTCTCAGAAGAAGTTCTGGATACAAGCTTCTAGAGATGAAATGGAATCACTCTGGAAAAATGGGACTTGGGAATTAATAGAGTGTCCTACAAATGCTAAGCTGGTTGGTTGTAAGTGGATTTTTAAGCTCAAGTCAGGGATTCCAGGAGTTGAAGATCAGAGGTATAAGGCAAGGTTAGTAGCACAGGGTTTTACACAGAAAGAAGGAGTTGACTACAATGAGATCTTCTCTCCTGTAGTCAAACACGTATCAATCCGTATCATGCTGTCTATGGTGGTTAATCTAGACCTAGAACTAGAACAGATGGATGTTAAAACAGCTTTCTTACATGGAGATTTAGAGGAAAGAATTCTAATGAGGCAGCCTGAGGGGTTTATTAAGAAGGGAGATGAAAATAAGGTGTGTCTCCTAAAGAAGTCCTTATATGGTCTAAAACAGTCACCTAGACAATGGAATCTAAGGTTTGACTCATTCATGAAATCACAGAAGTTTCACAGAAGTGATTTTGATCCATGTGTTTACATGAAAGATGTTCAGACTAATAAGGCAGTCTACCTACTTCTGTATGTTGATGATATGCTCATAGCATCAGGAAACTTAGACGTAATCAGGAATCTCAAAGAAAGTCTGAGTAAGGAGTTTGAAATGAAGGATCTAGGTAAAGCTTCTAGAATTTTGGGTATGGATATAATTAGAGACAGACAAAAAGGTACTCTTATTTTATCTCAGAGAAGCTATTTGGAAAAGGTCTTAAGAACTTTTGGTATGATGGATGCCAAACCGGTTTCAACTCCAGTGGCTCCTCACACCAGATTACATAGCATTCCTAAAGATCAAAGGGAAGAAGAGGCTATGCACATGAGGGATAGACCCTATTCCAGTGCAGTAGGGAGTCTAATGTACGGAATGATTGGCTCCAGGCCTGATCTAGGTTTTGCTGTTGGTTTAATCAGCAGATTTATGGCTTCTCCTAGCAGAGAACATTGGGATGCAGTGAAATGGGTGCTAAGGTATCTAAAGGGAGCTATCGAGTTAAGTCTAACTTTTAAGAGGAATGGTGAGTTCTCAGTGGAAGGATTCACAGACTCAGATTATGCTACTGATTTGGACAAAAGGAGATCAGTTACTGGGTACGTATTTCAGGTTTGGGGTAATACTGTTTCCTGGAGGTCTAACCTACAGTCTGTGGTAGCACTGTCCACTACTGAGGCTGAATACATGGCTCTATCTACAGCAACAAAAGAAGCCTTATGGCTGAAATGGTTTTGTGAAGAATTGGGTTTTACTGTGAACAGTGTAAGGATGCACTGTGACTCACAGAGTGCTATCGCACTTGCTAAAAATGCTGTTCATCATGAGAGAACAAAGCATATAGCAACAAAAGTGCATCATATCAGGGATGTGTTGGCTACAGGAGATATTACTCTATCTAAAATTCATACAAGCAAGAATCCAGCTGACTTCTTAACTAAAGCCTTACCTGGGCCTAAGTTTGAGTTGTGCTGTGATCTGCTCAACGTCGTCTAACCAGGTTGAACGGCTCCAGGTAACTCCAGTTCCAGCTCGTCTCACATAAAACAGAGAGATCAGTCAGTGATGTCAAAACTTTGTGTGTTATACACTGGAGTACAAGAGAAAAAAAATGCTCAGTGATGATTTGTTAAATCTGAGATTTTTGGTGAGTTACCTGTGAGAACATGGAAGGAAGCGTGTGGTCTTCCGTTCCAGGTGGAGTATCTGCACAGAAACAAAGAGAGGAAGTTGAAGGGTCATCAACTCAATCGTCGTTCTGAAACAATCGATGAAGACAAGGTACAGTTTCTGGGTTTCAGATGAGGTATGGAGATCGTTTTAAGTTCAGAGGTATTATGAGTGGGTAATAATCTTGAGGTCAAAGGTTTTCTACGGAGAGGTTACCTGAACCAGAGGGGGTTTGCAGTGGTTGAGTTCACTGTGATTTGTCAGAAGATCGGAAAGAACGAAGGGATCCGAATCGTCGCATCGTCTGAAAGGTCAGTGGGTCTCCGTCAAAAGGTTCATGCAATTCAGATCAGGAAGGGATCAGAAAGGGTCAGAATCAGAAGAAAACTAAACTGAAAAGCATCTAAAGCTCAGTGTTTATCTCGGATGTTGAACAGTCGCATCAAAACTTGTTTCAACAAGGATCGAAGAGAGAGAAGGATCGGAGAAATACCTGAGTTGGAGGAGATGCAGGATGACTACGGTCGGAAAGAGTGAGGAGACGGTCGGAGACAAACATCGAACAAGGACGTTTCGATGCCTCCGCCGCTAGGTCAAAAGAAGAGAGCAGAACAGAAGCAAAAAGTGATTAGGGTTCGTGTGTTGGGTGTCTGACTCCAAAGGTGGAGTTTGTGGGTTGTTGTTGTTGGACCCAGACACAAAATGGGCCATAGTCGAAGCCCACTCAGAAGATAGAAAAATTGGGCTGAATCATAAATCAGAGGATCAAGCCCACGAGTATTGTTATCAAGATAAGAAAAGAAGGAGGTAAAAGTTAGTTACAACAACTTTGACGAAAAAGAAAATTAGAAGCTGGATACGATCTTTCTCTTCTCTCTGTAATCTTTTTCTTCGTGAAATCTCTCTGAAACTGAACCACCATTGAAGGTGTGTGTAAGCTTCTTGCTCTTGATCTAGTGGAGTTCCGGTGACGAGTTCACCGGCGAGTTTTGGGTCGGTACTAAGCCCAACGCTCGAGTGCTTGTGTTGTTACGTTTATGCGATTCCATCATCTGCACAACAAGAGTTCATAGATCGAGTTAGGATTAGCAATTCCGCAAGTTTCAATCCTTACAGTTAGGACCTTGAAAAATTATTATTTTAGAAAGATATTAATTTATCGATTAAATTAATATTTATTAATTTAAATAAAGAAATCTTTTTAGGTAATTTTTTTCTTAAATTTTTTTCCTAATGATGTTATACTATGGAATTTAATGAATATGTTTGCAAAATGACATTAGATTTTGATTAAAAGTTTGAATATCGCAATAGAGTAGCTGATATTATCATAATAGACGATCAAATTAAAATGATATACTATGTATAAAATTTAGAAGAAATTATGGTTATTACCCCTAATATCGATGGATACATTTAGAAAGAGTTATGTATAAAGAATCAATTATTTTACCTAGAATTGTTCACAAGTTTATGGTAAAGATCGAGAAAACAATTATAAAAGTTGTTGATGTAATACGTAAAGTTAAAGATAAAGTCTAATGAGATTTTCATTTTTAAGTCAAAACAAAAAGCATTAAAACCATGTCTAGTACATTATCACACACACACACACATATATATAAATATATAATTATATGTGATTATTAATTTGTACTATTATTGGGACCATATTTTACATAGGAGTTTCAAAAAAATTATTATCTTATCATTTTATCAAATTTCGCTAATTTTCACATTAATCCGACTCGGGACCGAAAGATTTTATTATTTTATGGTGATTATTAATTTATGGAGGTTCTACTATCACAAATCACAAAGTAGAAGTAGAATCAGAGAAGATTATATCTTTGACGAAACTTAACAACGAGAATTGGTACCACCAAACTAGGCAGGTCCAATAATCTGAACTTTGCACATACCAACATGATTAGTGTTATTTTTTAATGAAAAAGCTATAAGCTCTCCCGTTATGTTTTCTGACGAAAACCCTAATTTCTAATCGTACCATGTCAGAAATCTATAATATGTCGAACAAGAGCTACCAATGAGAGAAGAAAAACAAAAGTGATCTTGTCAAAGTTTTAACGGAAGTTTCTTTTATTCACAAGTATAAGAGGCATATATATAGGATTAAAGAGATTAATTCTATATTTTGATCTTGTGAACATCGTCCAATCACCGAAAAAAATATCAGTATAGAAGCTGAATTCTTCACTAAATATTTATCTGATAAATCAGAGAAAAAACTTTAAATCCCGCTTGCCCAGAGGGCAGAGTTAGTAGTCCTATCATATGTTATAATACAATAAAATGAATAAATCTTTCTCTACAAAAATAATAATTAGTGTTTAGTTTAGGGATACGATTATTGAGATTCGGATTGAAGGAATCTATCTTTGGTACCTCTCTTTTGCCTTAGATAGTTACTTTTTCCTAACATACGATACAATACCATATAATACTTACACGTAGTTGATTATATCCAAACTAGGTACAAAGCCTCAAGACTAAATCATGTTGCTCTACATCATGGGCATTAATCATTGATCATTTAACCGTTTAATGCGACGGTTATTATCGAGGAGGAAGATTTTGTCGTAACCAACAGAGTCGTCGAGAAAACTATAAACGGAGAATTTAGATGTTCATATTCAGGATTGTTTTGTCGGTGTCATTTTTCTCAGAGATAACCAAATTTTTGATCTCACGCAAATCCTCATCATAATTAGCCTTTCCTCCTCCTACTATTCCGTCTTCCTCAAGATCCAGCCATTCAACGGAGTAAAATTATGAAAAAATCTGCTTTTAAAAGGATACAATAACCAATTTTTTTTTAATTTGAAAAAACATGACCTATTTCTTAAATTTTAATATTTTTTAACCTATTTTCTTAACTTTCTCTTTTGGAAAATGAAAGAATGAGGTCACTAAACAAGAGTAAAAGGGAAGATATGGGCCTTATGTTCATTTAAGCCCAATTTAACCACCGACTTTATTTTGAGTAAGTAACGGTCACAAAAGCTTCTCTGTACAATTCTCACAATTTCAATTTCCTTTCTTCCACTCTCGATTTCTTCTTCGTTGGAGCGATCTTGCGTTTCTTTCTCCCAAAGCGATCATTATCGCAAGGTTTGTTTTGTTCTTTTGAATTACTGTAGATTTTGTTTAGTGCATAACGAAACCCCTCTTTTGAATCTGTGTGTTTTGGGGGTTTGTTAGATCTTCGCGATAATGTTTTTCTTTCGATTTAAAACCTACGTTTTCCAGATTTACAGTTTCGATTCGTTTGTTTTAGCAAGCAAATCCGAAATTCCCTTTTTTGTAGACGGGTTTTGATTTCAAAATTCCAAGTCGTGTTTCTGATTTTACAAATCTAGGATTTCTGTTAATTTTTTTCTTCTGCAAATCAAAAGCCCTCCATTTGATCCGTGTTTTGAATTTTGAGGGTTTATACTTTCGTAATTGTGTTTTTCCTTAAAGTCGAAACCTTTCTTTTCAATTTCAGAGTTTTGATTTCGCAAATCCAGAAATCCCCTTTTGTTTTTGTCTTCTTAAATCTTGGGGTTTCTGATTTAAACGATGTTTTGTTTAAAGTTTTCACTTTTCTTCAAACCCAAAAGAAAGGGACACAACATTATATGATTGTTGTTTGTCCGGTTTCTAATTTGGGAAAATTGTCCCGATGATGTTGCCTAAGAAACGCTTGTCAAATTATGTTCCTAGATTGGAGAGTTGAGTCTCTATGATCAACTCTATGTGTAAACTTCAATATCTGCATTGATCAGTCTTTACTAAGACTTGTTTAATCCTTGTCCTGAGACTGAAAAATTCAATACTCTGCTTCAGTTCTCGCTGACCTGGACAGCTTGATTTAACATCCAAATTCTGCTTAAGACCAATAAGGTTTGGTGGAGATTGAAAAACTCAATTGTTCATTTAAAGATAGTTTGTTGTGCTGGGACAACAAGGTGATATTCAACATTCTGCTTTACTAGAGCATGTATAATTAGGCATGACCACGGTTAGAGTTATTGCGGTTACGGTTTATTAACCACCGGTTACGGTTATGAATTTTTGTTAACCTTAGCCTTAACCATTTAATATACGGTTAAAACGGTTACGGGTATATACGGTACGGTTAATACGGTTACGGTTAGATACAATTATATTTTTTTATTGAATATGATACGCTTATTATTTAGGTTATAATTATACAACTTTGTAATTTTTTTAAAAGAAATATTTAAACAAAAAAATTATTATGAAAATTATATTATTTAAAAATTTAATATATTTTAAAAAGTCATGGTCGTACCCTATATTTTTGAATGGTTTTAAATTAAATTCAAACTGAAAGACATTATGATACAAAAGTTTTCAAACTGAAAGACATTATGACACCGAAAGAGAAGCTGCTCATCTACCAAACATATTGAAAGCATTTTGACGTTTGTTCTCGAGTTGCACTTTCTTGAGTATTGATGGTTGGTAGATGAGCAACTTCTCTTTCGGTGTCAAAATTTGAACTGGAAGACATTATGATACAAATTTTTTTTTAAAAGTAAAAATTAGAGTAAAGATGGCAAGAAGCAAGATTGATGAGGTTTGTTTTTATTGTAAGATACTAACGCATGCATGCACGAAACAAAATTTATAAAAGACTTTGTTCCTAAAAATGTGGTAATGTTCCTAAAAATGTGGTAACCAAACAAAATAAATCTTTGAAATTTTCTAAAACAGTTTTAAAAACAAATGGCTACTTATGTTTAACCAAGTCAATTAATCAAAATTATTTATTTTATGTAAGATAAACGGCTTTATTTATTTCAAACTTAAATAAATTTTTGAGTTTAACTAAAATATAGCTTAATTCACAATTTTCTCATAAAATTAATTAGAGGCCATGATAGTAGGCATTTATTAATCCGTTGCAACTTGCATCCACCATACTTTTTTGTTAATGTTAGTTTGTCCTAGTCTTTTTAAATTTTATTCTAAATTTGAGGTGTTTAAATATTATTTATATTAGTAAGAAAGCAATCAATTATATTATAACACATTCACTTTTACATTTTAGTTATTATTGATTTAATTTTTCTAAGTATTATAAAATTACAATCGATAAACATTGATTATATGTAATTTGACTATGTCAAATTTACCATATATAATTAATTATATACAATTTTAATTTGGATTTTAAAACGGTTACGGTTAAAATTTTAACCTTACGATTAACCGGCAGTTTTTATACGGTTACGGTTAACAATTAACCATAACTAATGTACTTTTACGGTTAACGGTTACGGTTTTTTAACCGTTTTATACGGTTACGGTTTAAAATGGTACGGTTACGGTCCGAAATACGGTTACGGTTTGATTTTGGTCATGCCTATGTATAATCCATGTTCCGAGACTGAAAAATTCAGTATTCTGCTTAAATTCAATATCTCGCTGAGCTCAAGCAGCTTGATATGATATTCAAATTCTGCTTTTGATGGAGAATAAGTCCTTACGGCTTGGTTAAGATTGAGAAACTCAATAGTTCATTTAAAGAGAGCTTGTTGTGTTGGGACAACAAGGTGATATTCAACATTCTGCTTTACTAGAACTTGTATAATCGATGTTCCGAGATTCAAAAATTCAGTATTCTGCTTCGCTGAGCTGGGACAGCGATATGAAATTCAAATTCTGCTTATTGATCAGGAATAATGTTTGGTGGAGGTTCAAAAACTCAATTGTTCATTTAAAGAGAGATTGTTGTAGCTGGGACAACATTATGTTAATTCAATATTCTGCTTATATGGAGAAAACTGTCTTTTTAACAAGGTTTGGCTTAATGATCTGCCATAACTCTTATCTACTAGATGGAGAGTCAATGTTCGAATGGGGAATTCATTTATCTGCTTAAAGTCTATATTCAAACCAAAAAGAAGGGGAACTGTCTGATATTGCCTATGGATAGAAGAAAGATTTATCTAAAGCGGAGACATATGTTCTTAAGTAAGACTTGTCAAAATATGATCCAAGATTAGAGAATTCAGTCTCTACAATCCACTGCTGGGCTGGGACAACATCATATACACTTCAAATTCTGCAATGATCCGTCTTTGTAAGGGCTTATATAATCGATGTCTTGAGACTGAAAAATTTAATACTCTGCCTAAACTCAATATCTCGCTGACCTGGACAGCTTGATATGTTATTCAAGTTCTGCTTCTTGATGGAGAATAAGTACCTTTAATAAAGTTTGATGGATATTGAAAAACTCTATTGTTCATTTAGAGAGAGAATGTTCAATATTCTGAAATTCAAGTTTCTGCATGAACTATATCTCGTTGGGGATCAGACAACATGATAAGTTATATTCAATATTCTGCAAGATAAACTCTATCTTGCTGTGGCTGGGACAGCATGGTTTATAAGCTCTAGAATTTGCTGAGTTGTGAACAATACTTCAATGTTCTCTGCATATCAATGCATCTCTAATGAAGCTTGTCGAATAATGCCCCAAGAATGATAATTTTAATCTTCTGCTTTCATATCTTGATGGGTTGGACAATATGATCAATCTGTCTATAATGACGCTTATAGAATAATGTCATAAAGAGTGAAAATTTCAATACTCTGCTTACCATCTTGTTTGAGATTAAGGTCTTGCCAACCATTAATAAGACTTGTCAAATTATATGTCCCAAGCATGAGAAACTAAATTTATTGTATCAGCTTATGATAAAGCTTGTCAAATGATATTACAAGATTGGGAAAAGTTTGTTATTCTGCTTAAGCTTATTGAGCTGGGACAGCTTAGATTAGCCCTTGATAAGGCTTGACGAATTATGTAATGAGAACTTCAATATCTTCTGCACTATACTTGTTGAGCTGGGACAACATGGTATATTATTCAATGTTCTACATAGTGATGGGGATAAATGGTTCCTTAATAGTAAGGTTTGTCTAAAGACATCCCCAAGATTGGTATATTCAATTCTCTGGCTATATTTGGCTGGTCCATGACAGCATATTCAATTATCTGCATTATGGGAAAATACCATTAATAAGGATCCAATATTCTGCATTTATCTGGTTTGGGACTTTATGTATAATGGATTTAAAACTATCTTGATTTGTCTGACAATATGAATGGAATATTCAAACCTCTGCATAATACAAGAATCTGACGTTTCGGTAAAATTAAAAGGTATGTATTTCATTCATAAGACACTCTTCTTTGCAGTTGTTGATTTTGACATTTGTCTAGCAGCAATGGTAATTATTAGATGTATAACCAGCGTACATTAGCATATGTTGTATATGGTTTATGTTAGCAATGTATAGAAGCGTAAGTTAGCAAGATTCAGAGTTGTATATAATGAAACACTTAGTGTACAGTTAACATTAATGAGAAAATATCAGTTCATAACAACTTTCCGTTGCTTGCTTCTCTGAGTTTGTTATGGTATCATCGTCTCAACGATCCAATCAATCATGAGTGTATCGAGTCGTAATCTCGTTCTTTCTCATGTATTTCTGGTGATTCTTCTCATTCATCGTTTTGTTACTCTCTGCGTTCTTCAATCGCTGAGTTTTCTCTTCTTCTTAAGCTGATTTTTGTTGATTTCAGCTTCTTTAAGTGTTTTCCTTCGAATTGATCTACTTCTGGTGTTCGATTTGTGATATTTCTCTTGCTTTTAGTCCAATTCCTGCTTGATTTCACTCGCTGATGGCTATCTCTCCGATTACCAACTCCGCCGGAGCTCCGTCGTCTGGTGGTGAATTGGTTCGTCATGTTGTTGACAACTATGATAATCCTTACTTTCTTCATAGTGCGGATCATGCCGGACTTCAATTGGTAACAGATCGTCTTACCTCTGGCTCCGATTTTCATTCTTGGTGTAGATCTATACGTATGGCTTTGAATGTTAGAAATAAGCTAGGATTTGTTGATGGAACGATCCGTAAACCGCCTGTGAATGATAAGGATGCTGGATCTTGGTCTCGTTGTAATGACATGGTGGCTACGTGGTTGATGAACTCTGTATCCAAGAAAATTGGCCAGAGTCTGTTGTATATGGCTACTGCTGAATCGATCTGGAATAATCTCATGTCAAGATTCAAGCAGGATGATGCACCGCGTGTCTTTGAAATTGAGCAAAGACTCAGTGCTATCCAGCAAGGATCAATGGATATTAGCACGTATTATACAGAGCTTATTACCTTGTGGGAAGAGTATAAGAATTATGTGGAGATTCCTGTCTGTACTTGTGGAAAATGTGAGTGTAATGCTGCTCTTTTGTGGGAGAAAATGCAGCAGAGAAGTCGTGTTATGAAGTTTTTAATGGGGTTGAATGAGGCTTATGAGCAAACTCGAAGACATATTCTAATGCTTAAGCCTATTCCTGATATTGAAGAATGTTTCAATATTGTAGCTCAGGATGAAAGACAGAAGGTGGTGAAGCCTCTTACTCGTCCTGAGAATGTTGTATTTCAGACTAGTGGGACTCATGGAGGTTCTGAGTCCACTAACACTGGCTATGTAGAGTACGCTGCTGCTTACAACACGTCTAGACCTAGAGGAAATCGTCCTATGTGTACATATTGTGGCAAACCTGGACACACTGTTCAGAAGTGTTATCGTGTTCATGGTTATCCTCCTGGATACAAGTCCAATGTCAATGGCACACAGTCTTCTGATTCCTCCTCTGTTTCCAGGCATTCTAGTTCTGCTGGTTCCAAACCATCTTTCTCTCCACATAATGGTTTTCCTAACCAACAGAAGGCTATTGCAAATGTGTTTACTGAGAATGAGTCTGATGTGAAGTACATAGCTCCTCCAGTAAACTCTACTCCTCGTCTAGACATGAGCTCTTTTACACCTGTCCAGATTCAAGCCTTGATGCAACAGTTACATACTCAGCTTCAAGCTTCAGATCCTACAGTTCCTCCTTCAGCTACTATCACTGCGAATGGTGTCATGGCTCCTCAGTCTTCTTCTGGTCAAACCTTTCCTCTTTCTACCAATCTCAGATATGACAACTACACATTCACCTTCCAACACCAGTGTCTTTCCACACTATACTCTTCTTTACCTCTAGGTTCTTCGATAATTGATAGTGGGGCAACTAGCAAACCCATCAGTTTCACATTCTCCTAACTGTCGCACACTTGATCAAAGTGATGATGGAATTCCCTCTAATGATATCAACCAAGTAAAAGGCTAGGTGTGATGTTAAAAGGCTTTTGGTGTTTAAGTGAAGCTAAGAGTGTTTAGGGTTACCGGATTTTATTTGGTGGATGCAGTCATTATGCATAATCACAAGAGAGAATCTGGTCCAGTTGATGCCCACAGTTTCTCATTCACATTGCACTCTCCTCCAAATCGTAATCAGGAACCAAACACCATTATATAACATGTTCCACTATCCACATCCAACCTTTCCATTCCTTGGGATTTTTGTAGAAGGTAGAGACTTATAAAGATGACCATTCCTCTTTCCCTTACTAAGTTTTCGATTTTTCTTTTTTTTTTAACTTTTTTTTTTGTTAACTCTAAGGGGAAATGATCTTACAAATATGTTAGTCTCGAAAATTACCATTATTGTGCATGTAATCCCAAAGAATGCTTAGCATCGTTGCTCGTTGTAAAGTACTTCCAACCAAATTCTCATCCTGTGCAATTTTGTGAATGAAAAACTGCGTCAGACCTTTTTTCTCTCCGGCGTTTATACACATGCCTGCACATAAAACAAAAGGGAAAAAGATCGCATGAGGCTTGAACAATGGTTAAGGTTAGGGGTTGGGTACCAACTAAAGATTAGCTGGCCATTCAGGATCAACAAAGAGTGGTAAAGTGAATAAAAAGTCCTGAATGTCGGATCGATTACTGTCGTGATATCATCAAAGAGAATATAGCGAGATGGAGATCAAGTGCGCTAGTATGAAGTTTGATATACTTCGTTTTGCAAACCGCGATAAGAGGGGAACCTGTAGTATCATCTGGTTTCGAATTTCCTCCATCCCAAGGCTTCGTTTGCAAGTAAGAATGTGCCCGTCGATCGACGCACAAGTCGTTCCGTCGATCGACGCTACTGTCTGAAAAACGATCGTATGCATTCTGGTTTTCGAGCTCCATCTCGTCACATCATTCAATGGTTAGTACCTGTTTAAAGTACTCAAAACAGAAACGATCAAAAGCACCAACATCATATCATCTAATCAAGTTCACAATTTATAATTTTAAAAACAAACTGACTCAATAAAAAGAAAATAAAAGAGGAATAAAAAGACTCACAGGTGGGTTGCCTCCCACCAAGCGCTTGTTTACAGTCATTAGCTTGACTATGTATGAAGTTCGGGCTGGAGGTGGATCTCTGAAGTGCACTCCCCCAGACTTGCAAGGAACAATACCAGGAAAGAGCTTCATAGTATTGTTCAGCATCTCTTGGACAACTACCTCTCCTTTCTCTCTCAACTCCAAATGAATGACAATTCCGAACTTGGAGAATGGTTTTGAGGGATTTCTGCGCTTGACTTTGGGGATCTTCTTGCACTTGGAAATCACAGGATTATTGGCTTCATGGTGTACAGTGGAAGGAGCCAACTTGGGGACGTTCTGAACCTTCTTCATCTCATTTCCATGGTCTAAACCAGCGCATCTCCAACATTGATACTCATACAAGAAGTCTGTGTGACAAGAACTGCATGGTAGAAGACGTTCTTGTTGATAATCGAGAAGGAGTTTCGATTATTAGGAAAACCAATAATCGCTCCCACTGTTGCAAGGAACTGTGCACCAAGAACCAATGGTTTACAGATATTATCCTTGGTCTCAATTATGTAGAAGTCTGTAGGAACAAGACAATCTCCTATTTTAATCAAAACGTCAGGAATGAAGCCTTTAGAAATTGTGGAAGACCTATCTATAAGCTCGATATATGCCCTTGAAGGTTGTAACTCCAAAATCCCTAGCTTCTTTGCAACAGCCTCACATATAACATTTACATTAGCTCATGTGTCACAAAGAGAATCCTTCAAATTCCACACCTTTGATTGAACACAGAACAACGAACATTCCTGGATTCAACAATTTTGGTAGCATCCTCAATGATGTTGGAGCTTGTTTCCCTTTCTCCTTTGGTGCTTTGTCACTGCATTGGTTGATATGTAAAGGATATGAGCTCCTAGGATACGGAATCTTGGGCTTGTAGACTCGTTCATGGCTGATTGCAGACTGTTCCTTGACTTCGCTAATGGCAGAACATGAATTTTGTTCGTTTTCACCTAGCATCGGTCGTTGCACAGCTTTGGCGTCGATCGACATTACATCTTTTTCGATTGCCGTCAGATTGGCGCGTCGATCGTTGCAAAATTCTTTGCGTCGATCGACGCTGGGGTTTGCAACCTCAAAATTCACGTTTTCTTCATGAACCACGAGCAAATCCTCATCCTCACACTTCTCAATAGCTAGAATCACTAGTTCTTCACTCTTCAATGTGATATAATTGGAGAAGTGCTTTGGGTTCATGTCCGTCTTCCCTGGAAGATAACCTTCCTGTCTCCTCACACTCTCAGCAGTTTGAGCTACCTGAGTATCCAGCTTCTTCAAGTGAATGTTGATGGCCTCTATTTACCCATTAAGATCAGTGTATAAACTGTCAATCTTCCCATTGAGATCAGTGTAGAGGCTGTCAATCTTCCCATTGAAGTTCACTGTTTGTGCTTGCTGCCTCTCAAGAAGCTGTTCGAGCATAGCCTTCATGTAGCTTTCTGAAGATTTAGTAGGAATTGGTTGATATGACGAAGATCCATAATTCCTTTGGTTGCTGTTGCTGCCAAATGGTTTATGAAAATTCGACTTCTGAGCATAGCTTGGAGAACCAAGAGTTCCTGAGAATGAGCTCCTCTGATTGTAACTATTGTATCCCTTGTTCTTTGATTGATTCCCATCATGCTGATTCTGATAGTCATTCTGGTTGATGTAATTAACATCTTCCTGCTCTCTATCTTCATCCTGAAAGAAGGTACCAACTTCCTGTACAAAATTAACCGACTTCTTGTTCACTAAAAGGCTATGCATATAATCTATCTTGGCCTTAACCTCAGCAATCTTAGCTCCACCTGACATACCAACTTCTCTTCTTCTTTCCTCATCGATCTTCTTCATACTGTAGCTAGTAGACACGTTCTTGATGAGCTCGAGACAGTCAGTTGGGAATCTGGTCTTGAAGTTTCCATTACTCGCAGCAGCTAAAGCCATCTGATGCTTCCAATCCATACCTCTGTAGAAGATACCCAGCAACTGAACCTCTGTAAACCCGTGATGAGCATAATCTCTTTGATATCCTTTGAACCTTTCCCATGCAGCCTTGAATGCTTCTGTTGGACCCTAAATGAACGTGGAGATCTTAGCTCGTAGATCCTCTTAACACGACTCATCGTAAAAGTGATTCAGGAAGGTGTTCTTGGTATCTCTCCAAGTAGTTAGCGAGCCTGGCTCCAACTGTTTCAGCCAAGAGGCTGCCTCTCCAGCAAGAGAAAAAGGGAAGAGCTTACACATGATGTAGTCTTCAGAGACGTCGTTAGCCTTGATGCTAGACGCAATATCCTCGAACATCTCGAGATGATCCATGGGGTGCTCAGATGGGTGCCCATGGAATTGATGTTGAGCCACTAAAGAGAAGTAAGCGGGCTTCAACTCGAAGTCTCTCCTTCGAAATCCAGGAGGCCGAATCGCTGCCATGTTGGGGTAGTATTCTTCAGGCCGGTTATAGTCTCCCAAAGTGCGTTGGTTAACCACACCCTCCTGAAGTCTACGATTTGCCCGAGCCTGACGCTCTAACTCAGCATGCTGATGCTCCAACTCAGCCCGTTGACGATCAAACTCAGCCTGTTGAGCTGCAACCGGATTGTCAATCTCATCTGCCATCACGATGACATTACCCGCTTCATCAATTCGGTCTCCCTGTTCGTTGTACCTGTTTCCCTCTCTATCAAACAGCTCACCCTGAGCATTCGGAAGAACAACCACAAGCTGACACACCATCTTAGCTTGTACCTGAAACACAAAAACAAAAGAAAAACGCGTAAAAACGAAAAAAAAATACTTAGTCAAAATTCTAGAATCAAAATCCTATGGGTGATTTTGACTCCCCGGCAATGGCGCCAACATTTGATATGCTCAAATTTGCCCTGAGTTACTCTCTCAAATTAAGAGATCAATTGTAGTAGGGGTCGATTCACTGGGAGTCAAATCAAACGATAAGATATATGACTTCGAATTGAGCTAAGCAAATAATGTAAAGTAAAAGCAAGGAACAATTCAAAATAAAGAGAGGTTGTTGGTTTCTTAGAATTCAATTAAACAAAAGCTAGGTTTTCGGGAAATTCGCAGGCAAAGATAAATTGTAGAATTATAAAACTGTCAGGATTTTAATGAAGATTCATTCTCGAACTTGAAACTCTAATGTAAAATTAAACGACTTCCATTGAATTAATTATCTATGCATAAACCCTAGAAATCCAAATTCCTTTGTAAAGTCAATCAATTTATGCAAGCATTAAAGTTCAGGTTTTAATTGTTCACAAAATCCCTAAACCAAATTCCTTTGAGAATAAGTGATTTTGCTCATCTAAGACTATGGTCAGGTTATCAATTGATGCTTCCGCTTCTAATTAATCAACCTAAGATGTCTAATTAAGGGTGATCAATCCTAAATCAGAATTAATGTAATCTAGATGAAGAACCATAAGATAATCCTAACATGAATTCAATTCTAACAATTCATCTTAATTCCTTTGAAAAACCCTAAAACTAACAAGCAAATTACTCAGACATGCAAGCAAAGCAAATCATAATAACTGAATAATACTGCATAAAATAGAGTAAGAGAAAGAGATACAGAAGGGTTCGAAGAAATCTGAATGGTCTGAAAACTTGTCTCCCTAATTCTCATAATCTCTCTGAATCTCTAGGTCTTGAATAAAAGAAAGCTTAATGAAAACTAGGTATTTATAGGTTATGATTCGTGCTGGGCTTTATTTGTTAACTTCTGAAACTTCTGGGGTAAAAAGAAAATCTTCAGAATTGGAAAAATCCTCTTTCTTCGCGAAACAGCTTTCTCCGTCGATCGACGCACAAGGTTTTCCGTCGATCGACGCGCAAATCTGACGGCAATTGAAAATCCGTCCTCGCGACTTCAGCTCCTCTTTCCTTGATGCTCCAAAATGCTTCATAATCACCAATTAAGCTCCACACATACACAAACCTGCAAAGACTCTAAAACACTCGAAAAACACCGAAAAGACTCGATAAAACCGGATTAAATCATGGCAAAAAGATGGTAAAAACCATGATATATCAAACCAACAAACTTCTCTCTTAAAATTTCGGGCATTGGATCTTTTAAAGCAAATCCAAACTATATGATTCTTTTACCAGGTTTGGAGATTTTGTCGTGAAAGGCGTCTTTAACACTTCTCTTTGCAAGTAAGTAGCCGTATATGCATTTGAATCCTAAGTTTGCTTGATATATGAATGTGTGTTTTGTTTCAGAATCATCTGCAGAAAAGGCAAAACTTTAATTTCTTCTAAGGTAGTACACCCTTCTCTTTTGACTTTCTATTTAGTATTTGAAATCACGCATACACATGAACACTAATACAAACATAAACGCATATACACGAACGTGAACATACACTGAACGCAAACAAAACAAAAATGGAAACACAAGCGTCAGATTTAAATGCAGCACAAATGCAATTCTCGAATGCAAACGTAAATCTTAAATGCAAATACCATTTTGGATGTAGACATGAAACACAAATGCTAATACTTGGTGTAAACACAAACTGAGTTCAAATGCAAACTATAATGAAAGTAAATTCAACTGTTTTCTAAGGTGTATTTACCTAATTTACCCAGTCATGAAGTAATACATGACCCACTCTGATAATTTGGGCTATTTTACTTTTGTCCTCTTCATTCGGAGTACCATAATTGATCAAGAGGCATGTTTTGTATAATTATGTTCATTTTTATCTGAAAACAATATTGATTCTTGTGTATATTTGAACATATACTGTAAGTCTATATGTACAATGTACTGTGTACATAATTAAAATAACATATACATAATAAGTACATAATCTATATCGACACTAAAACTCTATCAGTGTAACATGTTACATGTTACATGTTACAGACTTACATGTCTCTCTTCTCTTTCGAGGCTTTTCCTCTGTTTTTTCTCTTACATAGAAACATAAACATCATTTTTGCATCATGATTGTCTTCTTCCTCTGCATCATGTTTCTATGATTCCCAAAAGCACGCGGTTTTTATTTTATATAGATTTTTATGAATGATAAAAGAATGCATGTATTATCAAAGTATTTCATGTCTATTTTCGTTTTTTTGTGTTATTTTTTCTTTTATATTTTTCTTTGCGAAGTTTTAATTTTATAACTACTAGTTAGGAAAAAATATTTACAATATTGACTTACTACAGATATGACAATAAATTATTTCAATTATATTCTCTAATACTCCCCTTTAAATTGGAGCATGAAGATCACGAATGTCCAACTTGACGATAAGAGCTTCAAATTGTTCACGTCTAAGTGCCTTGGTAAGTACATCAGCCGGTTGCTCATGTGTAAAAATCTTTTTTGGAGCAATCAAGCCATCACGTGCAACATTACGTACAAAATGACAGTCGATCTCAATATGCTTCGTACACTGACAAATAATCGAATTAGCCACAAGATGTAAGGCTGATTGACAATCATAATAGAGTAGAACAACCTTAGGCTGAGGTACACCGAAGAACTCCATCAGTCCACATAACCATTTAAGTTCACTTGTTGCATCAACCATCGATCGATACTCTGCTTCGGCAGAGGAGCGTGAAACCGTTTGTTGTTTCTGTGTTTTCCAGCAAAGAGCAGAGTCACCAAGAAGAAACACATACAGAGAGAGAAAACGTCGAGTAAGCGGACATGCACCCCAATTTGAATCACATAAACCAAGTCACCTGAAGCAGAGAACATAAGATCTTGACCTGGAGCACTTTTCAGATAACGAACAACACGCAAAGCCGTTTCCCACTGTGAAGTACGTGGTCGCTGCATAAACTAGAACATGATATGAACACTATAGACAAGTTCAAACCTTGTCAGAGCAAGATAAATAAGTTTACCCACTATGCATCGATACTGCTCTGGATTAGAGTAATACTCGTCTGAAGCAGATGCAAGATCATGATTTTGCACCATAGGAGTATTAACAGGATGTGCACCAAGAAGTCCATACTCTAAAAATATCCAAACAATACTTTCGTAGACATAGAAAAAGCTGTCAGAGAAGCGTTTGCAACAAACATAGTTAGCTAGGGGATAAGGAGTACATGAAGAACCATGAGGAGATTAGAGCAAAGTGTGTGAGTGTGAGTGTGATGGATCATATGTGAATGATGCCGAATATGTAACATAATATTTTAATACTTTTTACTATTTATTTTGCTTATATTTATTAATAATAATACAAGTGTTAGAGATAAAAGTGTCTTTTTAGTGTTTTTCGTGTTTTAACCCTTAAACATGAAAAATGGCCAAATGAGCCTAAAATGGAGAAAAAGCCTTTTGGGAGAAAGACAGAATTTGTTCATCAAATGTCGAAGCCCATAACGCAAGATCGCACCGTTGGATCAAGCCCACATTTTAATAGAAGATAGATTCTAAGCTTCAAAACGAAATCCGACGGTTGGATCTCAAGATAATCGCGAAATACTGGAAACTGTTCGAGCCTATTTGAAGACGAAGTCGGTGCAGCTTTATCAAGAGGTGTTCATCGAACACAGGAGGTGAACGATCGAACACAGGAGGTGAACGATCGAACACCAACTCTCTGGAAATCAAGTAGGAATCAATTAACACGGTGTTCGATCGAACACAGGTGGTGAACGATTAAACACCCCTCTCGAGAAAAAAGGAAATACTGCGATTTATCAAATATTCTCTAAATCTTCCAAGAAATTTACCCTAGCCGACTTATACACCTAATTATGCATAGTGAATTAGTGATAGAGCGTTTAACATGATACAACATACCTCAAGATTGTATTTACTCTTTTCGGGGATCATTTTGATCTTTGTGACTTTCTTTCGTAATGTAAGATTTATGGATCTGCACTACTAGAAGTGGTTTTAAAATTGACTATCTACTCTAATTACTCAATTAAATTATAAATAGGTGTTAGCTAACATGTTAACTTGATAGAAGAACACAAAGGTTTAAGACCTACCTGAATAATCAGCAAATAAACCAAGCACCACAACCAGAAGGAGGCCACGTTCTTCAACACACACCTCAAGAAGCTCTCAAGTTCCAAGGCTCTCAACACATCTCTCAATTTTCGGTTACAAAGCTTTCCAAAGGTATAAACATTTTTACTTTTCTAAACACTTGTTCTTTAGCATATTGGTTTGTAAGGGAGAAGAAGATCTCACCTCTTGTTACCCACTAGAGAAGCTTTTCTAAACCCTAATCTCTCTCTTTATTGTATAAGAATGATTTGCTTCATCTCAATTATGCTTGAGTATTTTTTTTTTTTGGATTCTACGGGTTTAAATTCAAAGGATTTTATATGGTTCGATAGATAGGATTACATGTATATTAACTCCTAGATCTAGTCTTGGATTTCTTTTCACTTAGATCTCACATATTGCATGTTTTAGGAGTAATTAACCTAAACTTGATTCTAGATCTAATCTAGCGAATAAGATGTTAAGTGAGTTTGATGTTTACTAGCCATTTCATTGAATGAACAATTGAGCTTGATAATTAATGCATGTATCTTGAATAAATGAAGGATTGCAATAGCCGATTTAAATCTTGATGCTCTAGAGTTGTTATATGATGGTATAGACAACGACAACTAAGTTCATGTTCAAAAAAAGTGTCTAGCATAGCTTGTCCTGAATAACTCGAACCTATATCCCTGCAAATCCCTGAACGCCCAACATTTTAATCATATTGTTTACAACCTCATTATTATTATTTGCAATTAGTTTACCAAAACAAAACCCCATATTCGATTTAGCGTATCTTGAAATTCATAAATATATTGTGTGGTTCTTTATCTTTGTGGAATCGATCCCTAAATACTACGATTGATTGATTGTACTCTTGCAGTCTTATTGATTTTATTAGGATAAAACTTACATCCCATCAAGGCACAAGAAGAACTTACTGCTTTTTGTCACGATGAGCACACTCCAAAACTTTATCATGAACTGTCACATAATCTATTGCATTGTTGAAGAGTGATTCTTGAGTGATTCAAACAAGGCATTAATTGAAATGTTGAAGTCTGAGTCAAACAAGCAATCAAGGAGAGTCAATGGGAGTTAATGAGAACTAAATGGGTCAAAGTAATGTTTGGGAGTTACAAGAATCTGAGTTTAATTTGGGTGTTTAAATTTTTATATTTATTAGTCATAATAATCATAGGTTTAATGGGGTAGCAGTTACGTTTTACTTTTACTATATAATCATGTAGTTTGCTTCAGTATTGTTTATAAGATCTATTAGAATATGTTCATCAAAGATTTATAAAAGTATCATTCAGAAAATTTCTTATGTGTTCTTCATCTCTGTTCTTTCCTTTCCTTTGCGTAACTCAGTGTCTGTTTGTCTACGTTACACCAACATTGTGGTATCAGAGAGTTAGGTTCCGGTTCCCTTTCATCCTATCTAAAGATAAGCCATGTCTAGCAATGGAGCTACTCAGCAGGCTCTGGTTCTAGTTTATAAAGGTGTAAAGTATCACCTTTGGAGTCTTAAGATGAAGACTATGTTAAGATCTCAAGAGAGTTGAGATTTGGTGGAGAATGGATTTGAAGATGCAAATCCTGCGGAACCTGATCAGCGGTTACATGAGAATCGAAAGAAGGATGCTAAGGCGTTGTTTTTGATCCAGACAGCACTGGACGAAGACATCTTATCTCGAATCTCAGCAGTGAATACGTCCCACGAAGCATGGGAGATTCTGAAGCTGGAGTACATGGGAGATAAGAAGGCAGTTGTTGTTAAAATGCAGACTCAGCGTCATCAGTTTGAGACACTTCTGATGAAGGAGAGGGAGACGATGCAGGAGTATTTGGCAAGAGTTTCAGCCATTGTCAACGAAACGAAGTCGTATGGCGAAGCTTTGTCAAATGAAACGGTTGTGAGTAAAGTTCTGAGAAGCTTGACTCCAAAGTTTGAGTTTGTGGTTCCTGGATAATGGAGGCAAACGATATGAGGTCATTCGTTTGACACAATGATGAGTTCATTGATCGGTCATGAGGATCAACTTGGTAAGAAGGCTGAAAAATCTGAAGAGAAGGCTTTCTAGATAAAGGGAGAGTACTCTGGTCAGAAGTACAACAGGGCTTTTGGTTCTGGTCGAGGAAGAGGCAGATCTGGTGGTCATGCAGACCATGGAAAAGGCAGAACAAGCAGTTCTAGTATGTCGTACAACAGAGGTACGAACAAGAGCAATATTGAGTGTCACTATTGCAAGAAGAAAGGTCATATGTAGGCTGATTGTTGGAAGAAACAAAGAGAAGAAAAGCTTGTAAGCTTTGCGGAACAAAAAGATGCGCAGCCAAGACTCTTTATGGCATATAAGAGTGAGGCAGTGTCCAAAACGGTGTGGTATTTGGATAGTGGTTGTTCGAATCACATGACGGGCATCAAGTCGTTGTTTAAAGAGATTGATGAGTCACACAAGCTCAAGGGGAAGCTTGGAGATGACAAAGAAGTTCAAGTTGAGGGAAGAGGTATCGTGGCAGTCCAAGATGCTCAATGCTCATGGTAATCTCAAACTCATCTATGATGTGTATTACATTCCCGATCTACCACAAAATCTGTTGAGTGTTGGACAAATGGTGGAAAACAATTGTTTTGTTTCCTTTGAGGGGAATACATGTGTTATCCTTGATAACAGATCTAGTCTCACACTAGCAGTGGTGAGGAAGACATCAAACAATCTTTACCCGTTGGAGATGTCGTTGATTGAGGCAAGTGCGCTGGTAGCTAAGGTTTCAGAGGATTCTAAGCTGTGGCACTTACGGTATGGGCATTTACATGAGAATGCGTTGAAGTTACTTAGTCAGAAAGGTATGGTTTCTGGTCTACCAAAGATTAAAGATCTAGAGTTGTGTGAAGGATGAATCTATGGAAAACAAACGCGTAGGTCGTTTCCAGTTGGTCAAGCAAGAAGAACAACTCAAGTTCTTGAGATTGTTCATACTGATCTATGTGGTCCGATGCAGACTGTGTCACTCGGAGGAAGCAAGTACTTCCTGATGTTGACAGATGACTACAGCAGGATGAGCTGAGTTTATTTTCTGCAGTCTAAGTCTGAATCATTTGAGATGTTTCAGAAGTTTAAGGCACTTGTGGAGAAGCAAAGTGCACATCAAGTCAAGGTGTTGCGGACTAATAGAGGTGGAGAGTTTACATCTACAAAGTTCAACAAATTCTGTGAAGATGAAGGTATACATCGTGAGCTTACAACATCTTATACACCTGAGCAGAATGGTGTAGCTGAGTGGAAGAACAGAACTGTGGTCGAGATGGCTCAAAGCATGTTGAAGCAAAAGAATTTGCCAAATAAGTTTTGGGCAGAGAGCGTGAGGTTAGCAGTGTATCTGCTAAACATTTCACCTACAAAGGCTGTGTTAAACCGAATGCCATATGAAGCATCGTGCGGCAGAAAGCCTGGGGTAAGTCACTTAAGAGTATTTGGATGTGTGGCTTATTCTCTAATTGGCGCTCACAAGAGGAAGAAGTTGGATGATAAGTCTGAGAAATGTATCTTTCTTGGATATTCTTCACAATCTAAAGTATAATCATGTGCGTGGAACGATTCTTGAAAGCAGAAACATCACCTTTTATGAGGAAGCTGCATGGAGCTGGCGTGAAAGAGATGATGGTGAGCTTGTAGTAGTTTTAGTGGACAACAATGATGATCATGAGGTGATTCAAAGTCCAGCTATTTCAGAAGCTAACACACCAACAAATTATGTGCCTAATTCACCGAATTCAGGCAATAACAGTAGCAGTGGGTCAGACAGCAGTGAAGGAGGCAGACCTCAAAAGTACAGATCTCTGGAAGAGATTTATGTTATATAGATGGTTTTTTTCACTTCTGATCCTGGTTCTCTCAATGAGGCACCAGTGAAAGAGGACTGGCGTAAGGCAATGGATGAGGAGATAACATCCATAGAGAAGAATCAGACTTGGGAGCTGGTTAAGCTACCTGAAGGAAAACACTCAATTGGTGTGAAGTGGGTGTTTAGAACAAAGTATCATGTTGATGGAAGCATTCAGAAGTATAAGGCAAGGTTGGTTGTTAAGGGTTACTCTCAAGAGTATGGAGTGGATTATGAAGAAACATTCTCTCCGGTTGCAAGGTTTGATATGGTAAGAACTCTACTTGCGTTAGGCGAGTATATGAGTTGGCCGATATTTCAATTTGATGTTAAGACAACGTTCTTGAATGGTGAACTACTTGAAGAGGTTTATGTTGATCAACCTAAAGGATTTGTGGTTAAAGGCAAATAAGGGTTTGTTTACAAGTTGTGTAAGGCGCTATATGGGCTGAAGCAAGCACCAAAAGCGTGATACAACAAGATTGATTCGTTCTTTGCAGAATCTGGTTTTGAGAGAAGCATGAGTGAGCCTACTCTCTACGTAAAGAAGCAAGGTGAAGGTGATATCCTTATTGTGTGCTTATACGTAGATGATATGATTTACATGGGTTCTAGTGCTACACTTGTTGCTGATTTCAAGGAGAGCATGATGAAGAAGTTTGAAATGTCAGATTTGGGTTTGCTGCATTTTTTTCTTGGTCTTAAGGTAAAGCAAGCAGAAGATGGAATCTTCGTGTCTCAGCAGACGTATGCGACAGACTTACTCAAAAGGTTCAACATGATGAATTGCAATGTTGCAGAAACTCCAATGAATGTCAATGAGAAGCTGCAAATGGAAGATGGTATCACAAAGGCATTGTCGTAGAACAAGTTTGACTACTTCATAAGCAAGCTTAGAGTGTGCAAGTTTGAATCAAGTGAGAGTGTTGAAGAGTGATTCAAACTAGGCATTAATGGAAATGTTGAAGTCTGAGTCAAACAAGCAATCAAGGAGAGTCAATGGGAGTTATTGAGAACTAAATGGGTCAAAGTAACGTTTGGGAGTTACAAGAATATGAGTTTAATTTGGGTGTTTAAATTTTTATATTTATTAGTCATAATAATCATAGGTTTAATGGGGTAGCAGTTACGTTTTACTTTTACTATATAATCATGTAGTTTGCTTCAGTATTGTATATTAAATATATTAGAATATGTTCATCCGAGATTTATAAAAGTATCATTGAGAAAAGTTAATCTGTGTTCTTCATCTCTGTTCTTTCCTTTCCTTTGCGTAACTCAGTGTCTGTTGTCTGTGTTACACCAACATGCATGACTTGAAGATGGATCTGTAACTGATACAGAAGCTGTCTCAGAACCTGTAGCACTCATAGAACCTGCAGCAGTTGCAGAACCTATAGCAGTCGCAGAACCAGTAGCAGTCGCAGATTCTGGCTCAGTCGTAGAAACTGGCTCAGCAACTGATACAGACCACATCGGTGAATCACTCCCCCATTCTACATGATCTAGTAACTTCAAAATTCAAACTCCCCCTTGCACAAATATCAGTATTCGAACCACTCGTAAACACGACATGAACCTCATCATTATCATCAATAAAAGGTTGGTTTTTGGATGTTGAATTGTCTGATATAAGACACTCATCCGTAAAAAGAAATACATCCTCGTTGAACACAGCATCGGGAGAGATAAAATACTCTTTGCTCTTCCAATCATACATTTTCTAACCCTTTTGATTTTGCGGATATCCAATAAGAACACAACTGGTAGCTCGCTCACCAAACTTACCACGAGGTCGTGTACCCTTGTGAGCGAAACACAACGATCCAAAGATACGAATATGCTTGTAAAAAGTTGGTTTCCCACAGAAAACCTCATATGGAGTCTTACCACCTAAGATAGAGGATGGAGTTTGATTAATCAAATAGCTAGCTGTAAGAATGTAATCACCCCAAAATTCTGGAATCGCAAAGATCGAGCCACATTCAAGATATGCATGTGTTTTTGTTCCACGCAACCATTTTGTTGTGGTTTATTGACACACTAAGTTTGATGTTAAATACCACAAGAGGCAAAATAGGACTTTAGACACATGAACTTTGGTCCCTTATCACTTCAAACGACACACACCTTAGTGTTGGATTGCTGATCCACTATAGCACAAAAATACTTTAAGCGTATTGCGACTTCACTCTTTAAACGCATGAGAAATACTCAAACTGCACGAGAGCAATCATCCACTATGGTCAAAAAATATCTAGATCACCAAGTTGTTGGTGTGTTGTATGGACCCCCACATCGCAATGAATCAGATCAAAAATTGCTTTAGCTTTATTATCACTATCAACAAAAGCACAACGTGAGTGTTTCGCCCAAACATAAATGTCACAAGAACTACTTGCTTCTTGACTAACATCTCTTAAATCAATAACACCCGATAGACTAGAAAGCATCGACTTTGAAGGATAAACAAGACGCATATGCCATTACTCTCGACCACGAACAGAACTTGCAAGATTTGCTTAAACACGAAAAACTTCACGGAAATAGTAGATCCCATTACACTCTTCACCCGCTCCAATCTGATCCTCGTTGTACGGTCATGAAGATAACAAAGCTTATCAGTAAACACTGCAATACATGGTTTTTCTCGAAGAAATTTAGACACAAATAGTAAAGTGTTTGTGAGGTGAGGGACAAAGCAAACAAAAGAAATCGTGACGGAGCCACCGAGATTAAGTTTGCCACACTGTGTAGCCATGATCACATCACCATTAGGAAGCTCAATTGGACACGGGATAATGGGAATAACATCAAACAATAACTCCAATCTCCCCGTAAGATGATGTGAAGCACCTGTATCAATAACCAAACCTGAAAAACAGAAGCTGGACCAGACTTGTCCAATGGTCCTTACTCAACGTAGGTCCTTGCCAATCTTCGTTGGAGAAGATATGGGCACCATCAGCATAATAACATGAAATGAAGCAGTATTATCACTTCCTCTATCTCTTGTACCACGTCCACTTGGCATACTCCATGCACCACCACATCTACCATTATTGCCATTCGAAGTACCACGACCAGATGAAGTACTCCATCTACCACCACCTTCATTCTTTGTTGTTGGGAAACCATGTAATTGATAGCAATCACGAACTAGATGACACGTACGACCATAACAAGTGCAAGTCACCACCGTACAAGTTTGAGTTATACTTTGAGGTACAGGGTGTGCTGGAACAGAAAACCCAACTGCTTCAGGACCTGCAGATTGTGTTTGGATAGAAAACCCAACTGCTTCAGGACGAGATCCATGATTAGCAGCCACATGTTGATGTTGTTCCTTTTGAACTACCATCGAGAACACATTGATACCACCAGAAATGGTCGAGGATTTGCTTGTTGAACCGTGAATACCACTATTATCTTCTACACCACTACAAACGGTCGAGAAATTTACTTGTCGATTCGTGACCACCACTTATATTATCACCCATCGTACGTTATTTGTGAATGATATAACACCAACAAAAATACACAAATGACTAGAAAAACAAAATCTAGCCGAATACAAAATTAAAGAAAACAAACTTTAAGTCCACGCGTCAAAGAGATCAAAGTTAGGTCGAAGAAAACCTACCTCTTGAAACCATGTCAAAGTTTTAGCGAAAATTTCTTTTATTCACAAGCCAAAAAGGCATGTATATTGAAGTACATAAATTTAATCTATTTAGAAAAAGATATTTACAATATTAACTTAGTACAAATATAGAAGTAAATTATATCAAAGATATTCTCTAATAAATCTTGTGAGTTCTCAAAGATAGAAAAGTATTCGGAGCTTGAAATTACCTTCGCTTGGATTTGCGCGTAAGAGATAGCTTGAACTTTGATATTGTTGAGGAGGCTGAATTTATGTGTTTATGTATGTACATTTGTATATTTGACATTTGTTTTTGTCGACATTCATTTCATTACTTAAAAGCCCAAAAGGCCACTTACAAGAGGAATAAGAGAATAAATATTACAACCTTGAAAGCCCATTTACAATAGAATTATAATAATTCTAAATTTCTACAAGATCACGATTAGGACAAGCATGACACGTGTTACCTCGTATTGAGTCAAGGCCGAATAAGTGGAACGGCCGCCGCTGCAACTTTTTCGGCGCCGCGAGACCAGCCTGTTGCCGGATTTCGCAAAAATAAACTGGAATTTCGATTCATTTTCGCCAGTCATCTTCTCAAGTCCTCTTGCACACACTCCTTTTACACAACCATGATCCGAACTGAACCATCGACCGGAATAAGACCTTTTTACCTTCGCTAAAATAGCATCTGATCACCTTAAATCCCGTGACAACACCTCACAACCTTGTCAAGGTCTATGAATGAGAATCCAAGAGGAGATTAGCTCCTCGCCAGAGGCAAGATGATATAAAATTATGGAAGGAAAACAAAAGTGATCCCGATGGATCTTGATGCACCATCGTCAAGCTCAGATCCGGAAAGGAGTCACTTTAAATCCGAACAAGTCGGAATTTTTATTCGTTAAAAACGAAAAAGAGAAGATCAGAACAACTCCTAAAGGCAAATCCGATTTAAAATCGGAAGCTGAAATCCGATTAAGAGCATCTCCAACCATTGCACTAAATTTAGTGTGATTTTTACACCAAATTTAGTGTTTTGGTGTCAAAATTTTTTTCCCATCTCCAACCATTTACACCAAATTTCACACTAAAAAAAAAAAATTATTATTATATTATTAAATTTAATTTTTGTTCTTTTAATAATTTAAGAAGTACTAATTATTTTTATTAATGATTATATTACAATCGATAAATAAAAAACAGAATATAAATTACATAAAACTAATTCTCAGAATTAGTATACTCAGACCACAAATGTTCAATTAATGCATTTCGAAGTTCAATATGAGCTTCGCGGTTTTTGATTTTTTTTTGTCGAGCTAAAAAATTTTGAAATCGAGCATCATCACCCGCCATCTCAACTTCTGCAATTGGGACTTCCGCTCGTTCTTCAATTGGTGCATCAAGATCACGTTCATCTTCAATGATCATATTATGCATTATGATACAAGTTGTCATTATATCATGCAAAACATGTTTACTCCACAAACGTGCAGGTCCGGCCACAATTGCAAATCTTGATTGCAATACTCCAAATGCTCGTTCGACGTCTTTTCTACATGCTTCTTGCCTCTTCGCAAAAAACTTTTTTTTTGGACCACGTGGATCATGAATCGTTTTCAAGGAGATCAAGCTCAAGGAGAACAAGTTGAAGGAGAACATGTTCAAGGACAACAACTTCATGGACAACAACCTCAAGGTGAAAATGAAACATCACCAAATGACGTACAAGGTTATACTCCATACTACCATTATCCTAGTGGAACCGGAAATGATTATCATGGATATTAGATTGTTATTTAAATTTATATATGTCTTTAAAATTATTTTGTTGTATTTAGTTTTTGTTTGTTTGATCTTAATTTTGTAATTTGTAATTTTATATATTCAATGTTTTAATTGCATTTCAATATGTATTTTTAATTTCTACAATATTTATGTATTAATCTTTTTATGTTATGCAAATTTAGATTATAATTATAAATTTTATATAATTAAAAATAGAATAACAAATAAAATAGTGATACACAAAATTATTATTGTATATCTATTTTTTAGTTGATTTTAATTTTTTTTCTATATAAAAAAATACAATAAAAAACTTTTTTTTTTAGTGTTTTGTGAACAGTGTCGCACCAAATTTGGTGCGACACTGTTCACAAAACACTAAAAAAACAAATTGGTGTAATTTTTGCAGTTTGGTTGGAGAAGAAACACTAGAAAATTTACACCATTTTAGTGTTATAGTGTCTTGTTGGAGATGCTCTAAGATCGGAGAGAAAACATATATAAATTTATTTAGATAATATTATACACTCCTCTCACAGATCCGGTGCTAACGCACCTTCACCGGAGAGGAGAAGATCACGATGCAAATCTGATTTAGTTTCTGGAAGAGAGAAGGTGGAGAGAAATTTGAGAGAGAGGAACGCGTATATTTGACATTTAAAATTTCGAAATTAAAGTTTAACGAAATAAAAATATATTTTGCAACCATATATTATTCTTTTTCTTTGTCAATTAAAATCAATTATGTGATCGCTCCATAATGTCGAGTGAGCAAAGTGATATTAGAAAGTGAAAATTGCATAGACTACCAAGGCAATAAGTCTTACGCACCAGACTTTACCCGCCTTTGCTTTCCTATATTCTTTTACGTAATCAACCTCTAATTTACAAATGAGATACGTTAGATCACGGAATTGAGTCTAAAGACACCCAACATATATATGCAATATTTCATTTTACCTTTCTAAGAGAAAATAGATTTGAATTTGGGTAAAAACTTATCCAACAGAGTATTATCTGATAAGATTTTTTAATCTGAGCAAAGTATTTAGGCATGTGTACGTAGAAAAAAGTAATAAGAACTAGCTAGAAGTGATATACCAATCAAATTGTTGAATATTTTATAGAAAATCTTGCTTTGTATGAATTATGGAGGAATCAAAGCGGTGAATATATCTTTATTATTTCAAGTATGGAGACAGGACGGTGTAAAGTTTAACGTGAAAAAATAATTTTGTGTTATTATCTTGTGAAATGAGGTTACAACTTATTTATACAAGTTTAATGGAAATCTTAATCTAAAAACCCTAGTTACTTATAAAGACTTATATAAAAGGTTTAATATGATCACTAGGAGAACGCACAAGATTGTGATTCTGTTCCATGGGAAACATAACAGGTTTAGCGCCAAGAAGGCCACAATCTGTAATGATATCAAGCGTATACTTGCGATGAGACATTACAATGCCTTCAGAAGATCAATCCACTTCAACCCCAAGAAAATACTTCAGCTGTCCGAGGTCTTTCATATGAAAATAGCTTTGTAAATACGTCTTGAGCTTTGTCACAGCCTGTGCATCAGGCCCTGCAACAATCAGATCATCAACATAAATCAGAACAGAGACTGAAGAATCACCATGGGGTAGTTGAAACAGGGAGTTATCAGACCCTAATTGAACAAATCCATAGTCTGTGAGAGCAGCGGAAAACTTAGCAAACCAACACCTAGGTGATTGTTTCAATCCATACAATCATTTCTTCAAACGACATACACCATTGGTAAATGGGACACAGAAACCCGAAGGCAACCGCATAAACACCTCTTCGTCCAAATCACCATGTAGAAAGACATTGTGAACATCCATTTGATGTAGTTCACAATTCTTCGCAGCCGCAACCTTAAGGAAAGCTCTAACCGTTGACATCTTTGCCACCGGAGCAAATGTCTCATTATCATCAACTCCTGCAACTTTTCGATTACCTAGTGCCACCAAACGAGCTTTGTATCTCTCAATTGTTCCATCTGCATTATACTTGATTGTATACACCCATTGACAACCAATCGCATGTTCCCCTTCAGGAAGTTGTTCAATGGACCAAGTCTCATTCATTCCCAATGCATCAAACTATGCTTTCATCGATTTATGCCAAACTTCATGTTTAACCGCTTCAGCATATGTCTTGGGTATACAATCTGCTGTAATAGCACTTAAAAAAGCACGATGAGAAATAGAGAAACGATCATAGGAAACAACCTCATGCATCAGATAGCGAGTAGAAGACTTCACAGAGGTCAGACGCTCAAAGCCCTACTTGATAGTATTGAGCACATATCCTTGAAGTCTGACAGACTGTTGTTTAGTACGATGACCCTTTCCTAACACTTTCTCCTGTGGAGCTTCCTCAGTCACAACCTGTTCCACAATTGTGGGTGTTTCTGTGTCAAAAACTTATGTTTCATACGGTTGTGTGCCAACTTCTGTTTCTGTCACACGTCTGTTTATTGTAACAGGTTCTTGTACTACTTCTGTTTTAAACATCTCTGTCTGATGTTGTATCAGGCACACGCTAAACTGGCTCAGATGTAAGCGTGACTTCTTCAAAATCTAAATACCAATCATTAGAAACTGGAGCATCACTCACTGTGACGCTCACTTCCGATGTGGAAAATGCATATTAAATAAACCGAACATCTCTAGACACAAATGTACACCTTGTCTTAAGATCAAAGAGCTTCCACCCTTTCTTCTGGAATGGATAGCCGATAAATAGACATTCTCATGTACGTGGTGCAAACTTATCTCCTTTACGATTTTGATTGTGAGCATAGGCCTGACAACCAAAGACTCGAAGGTTAGAGTAGTCTGGTGGACTACCACACAGAATCTCGTACGGTGTTTTCCCATTCAGTAGAGCCGTCGAGGTTCTGTTAATCAGATACGCTCCTGTGAGGACGCACTCTCCCCCAAAATTCAACACTCAACTTTGCTTGGAACATCAATGCACGGGCAACATTCAATATGTGTCTATGCTTTCGTTCAACCTGTCCATTCTGTTGAGGAATTCCTATACACGATGTTTGGTGCACAATACCCTGTTCTGCAAAATACTTGCTCATACACATGAACTCAGTACCATTATCACTTCGAATTTGTCGTACCTTCCGATTAAATTGCCTTTCAACCATGGCAAAAAAATTCTTAACTGTGAGTGCAACTTGAGTCTTGTTATGCAACAGAGAGACCCAAACACTACAGGAACAATCGTCAATGATTGTAAGAAAGTATGAAGCTCCACAGAGACTTGGTGTTCTATATGGACCCCAAAAATCAATCTGAATCATATCAAAAATACCATCACTTTTATTAGAACTTGAAACAAATTCACTCCAAAATTGTTTAGCACGAAAACAACTTCAAACGGATGTTACGATCAACAACTGATAATTGATGTATTATCTTCTCAGAAGGATGGCCCAACCTTTGATGCAACAATACTCCATCACCACTCGATTGTACAGTCGTCAAGGCACAAACAGCTTGTTGATCTTGAAGAAAGTACAACCCCTCGTGCAGCTCACCCTGTCCAATCACAGCCTGCGACATGCGGTCTTGTGCCACACAGGTAGTTGTGTCAAACAGAACAGTGCAATTCAGATCACGCACTAGCTGAGACACATATAGTAGACTACATTCCAATTCATGTACATACAAAACCTTCACTATCTCAAATCTAGGTTTTAAAATTACTTTCCCTTCTTTAGATGAAACAACTGATTTACCATTTGGCAAACCCACATGACACGGTGACATATCCCATAAATCATCAAACAAATCAAGTTTTCCAATCATATGATTTGTTGCACCACTATCAAAAATCCAACGATAAGTAAAATTCTTACCAGTAACTTCTGGTGATGTATCACTGTTCAGAAATCGAACCAGCTTCTCTCACTGTTCTTGTTTAAATCTTGTTTGTGCCAACATTTATGTGTTGACTAATTTCCCATCTGAACCCGCAACAACCATCAGATTGGTTCTGGCATTCTGACCACGACCACGTCCCATGTTCTGTTAGAAGTTTCTGCCAGAGTTCTGTTGTAGAGTCCATGATTATGATGAACCATGACCACGACCAGTCACACCAGCTCCACGTCCAAAATTCTCAGTCCATGGCATACCGTGTTTCTTCCAACATGTATCAACAGTATGACCAGTTTTGGAGCAGAAAGTACATACCGGGAGATTGTTAAATTCAGACTTCTAGTTTCTTTCCTCCATTGGTTGAACAGCAAAAGTTGTTGCTTCAGCACGCTGTTCGATGACACGATCAGCTCTTCGTAATTGTTCCTCTTGTATCACCATATTGTAGGCCTGATCTATACTTGGTAGCGGGACAGTATTAAGAATATATGTCCTAACCGTGCTATAGATTGACTCATCCAATCCCAACAAAAACTGATGCAGCTTCTTCTTTTCATTGAGTCGCTCAGCTTCAGCCTTGTGAGCGCAAGTACAGCTAGACTTTGGTTCAATCTGAGCCAAATCCTCTCACAGCTTCTGGATCGTAGCAGAATATTGTTCAACAGTCATTTGTCCTTGTACACAGCTTGCTAGTTCCTTTGTAAGTTGTTGCACACGGACCTCGTTTAAAACATAAAAACGCTTTTGGATACTATCCCAAAGGTCTTTCGTAATATCACGATCCGTAATAGTCGAGCGAATCGATACGTTAATAGTGTTGTAAATCCATGAAACCACCATGGAATTCACGATCAACCAATCTTCTTCTTCCGATCCCGCTGTTGGTGCAGTCACAGATCCATCAATAAAGCCGATCTTCCTCTTTGCTCGAAGAGAAGTTTGCACTCGGCGAGACCATTGATCATAATTCTTCCTTGTCAACGCCATTTTGGTGATGACATTCTTGGGATCATCCTTTGCAGAGAGAGTATACACGGATGAAGGATTCATCTTCTTCACCGTTTCATCACCCATCGTAAAAAAAAAAATCTATATTAGGATCGATTTCGCTCTGAAACCATGTAGAGTTTAACGTGAAAGAATAATTATGTGTTATTATCTTGTGAAATGAGGTTACAATTTATTTATACAAGTTTAATGGAAACTCTAATCTAAAAACCTTAGTTACTTATAAGGCTTTATATACAAGGCCTAATATGGCCAAATAGTTTGGTATGTTTCATCATCTTGTAAAGTTGCACGAGTTGAATGCAGCATGCAAACATGTTTTTTCCGATTTATGATCATTTTTTGCTAACATTACCAAAACAAGAATTATTTAGTTATCTTTAATCGTTTTAAGCATACCTTATCCTTCATTTTGTTTCACAAAATAAACAATTTTAATTTGTTCCAAAGTTTACCAGTAAATGGCAGACAAATTATCTTTAGTTGATGAAAAACTAAATTTGTCCACTAACTGACATAAAGATGATAAGAAATATATCCTAAATTCATTTTGTACTTGGCTACACATGATGAGTTTTACCCTCGTCGTAATCTTTTTTATTTACTTATCAGAAGAACCGTGGTGGTTCAAAGTTTAGCACACACAAAAAAAGAACCGTGGTGGTTTGAGAGTAGTTAGCCATTTTTTTACTTAAGTTAGCTGAAGAAAAATGATTTCTATCAAATTCGCATATTCGTGACTTTTATAATACCCCACAAATTTCCTTAGTTTTCTTCTAGAATTTTCTTCTTTCTAAGCATTGATTCAAGCTATCGATTGACTACTTTCCAAAAGAAAATTATAGATTTTTCTAGAACCATATCAAGATTTACATAGGAGAGACAAGAAAGAAAAAGTTAATAAGAACATCAATACGACCTGATTATCTATGTGGCTGACAATCTTATCAAAGACTACCTTTGTAAATCCAAAAATGTTCTTTATTGATGGAAACTCAAGTTTCTCCACCAACTGACTCGCACATTCATCCGGTGATAGATAACAACAACTTCATACGTAATTTCTCAATCAATCTTTTTTAAAGATAACACTTTAACATACCAAATTTGATGCAATCAAGAACTTGAATCATAATGTTTAACCTGGTTAGTACAAAGTCATGCATCTTATCAACCACCCAAAAGTATAGTTTATAAACATCATCTTTTTCACTTGTTTTCTTTTTATAAATTTCATCATATGCAGCGATGTTCAGTTGGGATGCTAGAAAAATCTCTAGTTCTTCAACAATTTTGTACCATTTTGGCCCTATGAAACTTTTAACTAAAATTCTTTGAATTTTTTGGCATATAAAATGTAAAATAACATATCCTTGCATCACCATATCGGCCATTGAAAAATCTCAAGCTCTTGGACAAATGTATCCTCTTGTGGCTCAATGAAATTCTTTGAGGCTTTTGTAATAGCTAACTTGAATTGTTGCCTAATGTTTTCAGTAGTCGCTTCTCGTTGAAGTTTGTGACTGCAAAAAATAAAAAAGTAAGAATAGAGTTCAATCTCCAAGAGAGAAAAATGGGCAAGTTTTTGTAAACCAATCTTAAAATGATCGATGGTGCCAATGATATGGTGCACAACAATGTTTGGATTTTGATCCTACATAAAATGTACAAAAAAAAAAACACAATCAATCGGTCACAATGGCATTACAAAACGTAAAAGAAAACCACAATGACATGACAAAATGTGCATAAGTAATACCCACATTAGAGCTTGTAATTCTCTCTTCAACCAAGATTGGAGGTGTTTGTTTGGCTGTAGAAACAAACTTAATTCCCAAAAGTGTTGGATATCAAAATCCTTTAATGAAACTGATTCGTTGGTGTTGTAACATGCAAGCCTAAACCGGTAGTCTTCATTTAACACAAATCAGACTTGATATCAAACTACTTCTCAAAGTCTTTATTCGACATAGAAAAGAAGACAAACAACACAAAATCTTTTATTTCCGGATTGATAGAATGCTTATCGAAATATCGTCCATCGAAGATATATAGGATTGCTTGGCTCTCTCGCTGAAAAAGTTGTGTATTGTGTTAGTAAAGTTCTTGAACAATGGCCAAAGAAAATGTAAGATTACCTTGCACAATGGGCATTTCACGAACAATGGTCTAGATTGTGTGGTAGATTCAAGATCCACCCATTTCTTGATAGTTGCTCTGCTTTTCAATTTGTTATTTTTCCCTTTGGAGCTTTCGATATTCAAATTTTCGGTTTGTATTTATATTGGAACGGAAAAGTATCATTTTGGTTTGATGTGGTTTTGGTTTTGCTTGAGATTCCGGTTCATTGCTATACTTTAAGGCTTAATCGGTTTATTTTTCAATTTAAAATTTAATTCGAATTTGTCAAACGAGACCGGACCCGAACTACATTGGAATGTGAAAACCGGATTGTAGAAATGTGATTTGAACCGGAATAAAGAAACAAGAAATTGGAGAAACAGTGATTGCTCCTTTAATTCAACTTTGAGATCGTGATTGCTCCATAATGTCTTGAACGAGCCAACTGATATTAGAATGTGAAGATCCTCCTTCCAAAGCCTTATTTGCCAAATCACTAAGTTGTTTGACTCTTCTTCTTCTCTCTTCTGCTTCTTCATTCTCACTCATTAGCTCATCCACAGCTTTTCTCACACTTTCTCTACTCACCATCACTCCAATCTCCTCTTCTTTCCCATATATCATTGATTTCTCTACTCCTATCTTTAATCCGGCTTTTAGTATCTTCACAACTAACTTCTCATTGTAGAATTGTTCAGCAAACAAAGGCCATGTCAATAATGGAACTCCTTCAGTAATTCCTTCTAAAGTCGAGTTCCATCCACAGTGAGTCAAGAACCCTCCAATGGATGTGTGTGAGAGAATGAACACTTGCGGCGCCCAACCTTTGATCACAAGTCCTCTATCTTTGATTCTCTCTTCGAATCCGCTTTCTTGAATCCACTTTGCTAGCCCCTCATATTTTTCCCTTTCTCTTATAACCCAAATGAAAGGTTTATTAGATTCCTCAAGGCCTAGCCCTAGCTCCTTGAGCTGAGCCAGAGGAAGGTTGCATAGACTACCAAGGCAAACGTAGAGCACTGACCCTGTTTCTTGAGAGTCAAGCCATTTAAGGCATTGTTCTTGACCAATGGAAGCCTTGTCTCCTCTTTGAGCTTTGTCTAACCCTAACTTATTGCACAAGGCAACAGGTCCTACGCACCAGACTTTACCCGCCTTTGCTTTCTTATATTCTCTTACATAATCAACCTCTAACTCTTCGAAAGTGTTGACAATAACACCATAAGAGTCATTATCAGCTGCAATAATCTTGTCCGTAATCTCTTTCAAATCTCCTTCAACAGACTGAAGCACAGAGATTTGAGGTTTAGTGAACTCGACTCTATCAGGCAAGCCGGGCAAATTGATATACTCATCGTTAGATTCTATAACTTTCAAGATCCCGCTTTCTCGAACCACTTGTATGCACGTGAGGCTGAAACAAGAGAAGCCATGGAAGAGAATCTTTGGGATCTTGAATTTCTTGGCAAGTCTTGAAGTGAAAGGAAGGCTCATGTCTCCGATGATGCAGCTTGGCCGCGGCTGAACCATCTCCTCCATAGCCTTCTCCACTTGCTCCTCAAGCGTGTTTGCTGCGTTAAAGAACTTCACCATATCGGCCATTGAATCCAACATGTCTACACTCTCGCACCCTTCAGGAAACCCCGCAAGTTGAAAGGGAAACTTAACCTCAACGATGTTGATGGTCGAAGAGGAAGAGGAAGAAGAGAGTGAGGTCTTGATCTTGGCTACGTTTTGAGTAGTTGTGATGATGGAGACGGTCACGCCTTGGCGTTGGGACAAGAGTTTGGAAATGTCGACCAATGGGATCATATGGCCTTGAGCCATATAGGGTATTACGACAAAGTGAAGGGGATCATGAGAACACATTGTGGTATATCTTACAATAGTAGGAAAAAGAAACAAATGATTTTTAAGATTGAAAATCAGTGCACTCTTTACAAATGAGATCTGTAAATATATATACCCAATATAACAATAGGACTTTTAGATCACAATTTGTTTTGACCCGTCCAAAGAGCGGACGTAAGCATTTCATTTTACTTTTCCTTGAAAACTTTGAATTGAATTTTGATTGTATAAAGTCGTCCCAATCTAAACGAGAAAAAAACATTCAACAAAAGAATAGTGATAACTAATAATATTTTAAAAGAAAATCTAATATTTAGATTATATAGATTAGTACACGCATGAATGGGTCAAAGACAATAGTCATCTATTAGACCATCTCCATTGGAAAACTTTACATGAGTTCTTTATTATTTAAAAAAAATAAAAATATCTAAAGAAAATAAAAATATCTAAAAAATAGGAGAGAGAACAAAAAAAAAGGCTCTAAAAGTCTTTGTATAAGAAACGAATCTCAAATATAAAGAAACCATTTTGCCACTTGACTTTATTTAATTGGTTCAATAATTTTTTTGTGAATTAAAATTTAAATAATAACTAAATTATGTTAAAATAATCAAAATAAGAAACTTGAACTGGTATGACTGATGGAGATGCTCTTACACGCTGGTCAAATGAAGTCTGCTAAATAATTTTGGAAAAACAAGATTAGTATAACACAATCAGTCATCTTTAACTTTATTTTACATTGATTATATCTATCTTTGTTGATTTCTTTCGGATTATTTTTTCATTTTATTTGGGCAAATGTCATAGTCGTTGTTTTGTTTTTTACTAAAGTAGCTTTGTATACTTCCTCTTCTTTTCCTCACCTTTTATAGGATTGAATCCGTATCTTACATATCATCAATAAACAAAACTCATGAACTTAAAGAACAGTCACTCTGATTTACAAATGATTATTATGTTAGAGTTTAGATCGCAAAGTTCTGTTGACCAATATGAAGACCATACGTATAAAATATCACATTTTACTTTTCTAAGAGAAATTACATTTGAGTATTGATTTTATGCTAGTTGTCTCAACCAATCAAATTATATGATATTATATTTATGCTAGAATAAGAAAAACATATCCAACAGAATAACTATCTGATAAGATTTTCTAATATGAGCAAAGTATTTAGGTATGTGTAAAAAAAGTAATAAGAGGCGAAGGACCGATCAAGTTATTGAATATTTTCTAGAAAATCAGTTCTTTTTTTAATGAATGTCGAATTGTCGATCAATAGCCTCATAGAGATCAAGTGGTTCACTCAAACTCCGATACATTTAGGCGGCTTGACCGTTTGGTATGTTATACTATCATTTGCCAATGCATATTAGCTACATTGCATATGAAGGCCTAAACAACATTATTAAGCTTCTAGATGTGTGTCTTCGACAAAAATATGTGTTAAATATGACAATACTTTTTAAAAAGATTTTTATCTCAAAAACACCAACAAAAATCATCTTTAATCGTTTATGCATGCCGAGTTTATGAAACCTTTTGACACTAATCAACAAAAATCATCTTTAAGACTTCACCCGCCTTTGCTTTACTATATTCTCCTACATAATCAATCTCTAATCTAATTTACAAAAGATATATTGATAGGTTTGAGTTTAGATCACGGAACTGAGTTGACAAGTCTATAGACCTAACGTATACAATATTACATTTTACTTTTCTAACAAAAAGTAGATTTAAGTTTGGGTAAAAACATATCCAACATAGTATTAGCTGATAATAAAAATTAATGAGCAAAGTATTTGGGTATGTGTAAAATAAAAGTAATAAGATCTGGCTAGAGGTGACATTAACACACCAATCAAATTGTTGAATATTTTCTAGAAACTCTGGCTTTTTGTATAAATGACGCAGGAATTAAGCGGTGAATGTATCTTGATTATTCTTAGGAATGGAGACTTGACGATTTGGTATGTTCCATCATCTTTTAAAGTTGCATAAGTTGAATGCAGTTGCAAACATGTGTTCCGAAAACTTTTCTCTAGCAATTGACTCTCAAATTCTTCCGACGATATGGAGGTTCTAGCCGCAAGTAACGTGAGAAAACAGTCTAACATACCAAGTTTGATGCAGATAAAAACGCGAGTCGTATTGGCTGACTTGGCTAGCACAAAGTCATGAAGCTTATCATCCACCCAAGCATAAAGTTTCTCAACCTCATCTTTCCCATTTGTTTCCTTTTTGTACAGTTCATCATATGCAGCTATGTTAAGTTGAGATGCGAGAAAAATCTCAAACTCTTGGACAAATTTGTCCTCTTTTGGCTGAATGAAACTCTTGGTGGCTTTTGTAATAGCTAACTTGAATTGCTGCCTAGTGTTTTTGTACTTACTCACGATTTAGCTTGTGACTGCAAAAATAAAGAAATAAGAATAGAGTTCAATCTCCAAGAGACAAAATGGACTAGTTTTTGTAAAACAATACCCTTTCTTAAAATGATAGATTGTGACAATGATATGGTGCACAAAAATATCTGGATTTTGATCCTACATAAAAAGTTAACAAAAAATAAGTCACAATGGTCAATGGCACTACAAAACTTAAAAGAAAAACAACAATGACATGACAAAAATATGCATATGTAATACCCGCATTAGAGCCTCTACTTCTCTCTTGAACCAAGATTTGAGATGTTTGTTTGGCTCTAGAAACAAACTCAGTTCCCAAAAATGTTTTACATCGACATCCTTCAATGGAACTGATTTGTTGGTGTTGTAACATGCAAACTAAACGGGTGTTTTTCATTAAAGTTGCACGAGTTGAACGCAGTTGCAAACATGTGTTTCAACCTATGATCATTTTTTGCTAACATTACCAAAACAAGAATATTTTGTTTATCTTTAATTGTTTTCATCATACTCTATCTTTTATTTTGTTTCAAAAAATAATCAATTTTGTTGGAAACTTTATAACAAATTTTCTAACGAAATTCATGAGTATCTTCGGTTGATTGAAAGCAAAGTTTGCACTAAATAGCGGACAAATTATCTTCGGTTGATGAAAAACTAAATTTCTCTACTAACGGATAGAAAGATGATAAGATACATATCCTAAATTCATTTTGTACTTTGTTAGCACATGATAATGTAATATATATGATGAATGTAATTTATATTGTTTGCTCTCGTCGTAGTCTTTTTTATTTACATATTGGAAAAATCGTGATGGTTTGAGAGTAGTTAGCCACTTTTTGTTTGCATAATTAGCGAGATCTTTTTGGTAAAACTAAAAAAAAAGATTCTCTATCAAATTTGTATATTTTTATTTTATATTACCCTGCATTTTTTTAAACATTTCTTCTAAAAAATATTTTTTCTAAGTCACTAATTCAATATAAGATAAAACAATACTTTTCGAATGTTATTGATCGTTCCAATTATATGGTGCACGCCAACATCGGGGTTTTGGTGCCATATAGAATGTAAAAGAAATCACAATCAATCAAAGTCACAAAGTCCTAAGAACACATTAAAGAAAAAACAATCAATCAATCACAATGACATGAAAAAGTTCATGAGTATACCCTCATGGGAGCTTCTAGCTCTCTCCTCAACCAATTGGAAGTATTTATCTTCAGAAGCAAACACATTAGCATTGAACATCAACATCCATTAATGAACCCGATTCGGTGTTGTTGTAACATTCAAGCCTAAATCGGTGTTCTTCGTTTAGATCCACAAAATTTGACATAAAAAAAGAAAGACAACAACACATACTCTTTCATTTCTGGATTGATAAAAGGCTTATCAAAATATCGTCCATCAAAGTTATACATGATTGATTGGCTCTCTCGCTGAAAAAGCTGTATTGCGTTGGTATCTAAAAGTTCTTGTACCATTACCTTCAACAATGGTAATTTCGAACATTGGTTGAGATTGTTTGGTGGGTTCAACATCTGCCTACTTCTTGATGCATGTGAAACAAAATTCATCCTAAACAATATTATCAAAAAAAACCAATTTGTCTAAAAAAAACATGTATCAAATTTTATAATGAAAAAAACTGAGAGATACTAATCAGTTGAGATATGCATTTGTCACTGTAGATGCAAGGCAAATGCAACATGTTTCTTTCACATTATTGCCGTTCATAGTTCTAAGATCTTGCACAACATTATACCCTACATAATTCTAAGATGGAGGAAAATATTAAGAAAGTAAACAGGATCATAATTCTAAGATGGAAAATATAAAGAAACCGAAACAAGAAATGTTAAACGGTGTTTAAAAGAAAGCCGTTGTAGTTTCTCGATTATTTATGTTCAAAACCTTTAAATAGGGATTATATGGGCTCGACCAGAAATTCGAATCCAAATATTAAAATTCGAATAGGTTTCATGTTAACACGATTGGTTTAATGCTTTGCTCACTAGTTTTCAAGACTGACCATTCGGATAATCGGCATGGTCCGGATATTTCGGATTTGGATATTTTGATACTAGAGAGTTAAGTATTGATCATGTAGGTGGACTGTTTGATGATCTCCCATACTTTCATTATCCGTCTAATTCTGCTTTGGTTTTAACTTTTAATGTTAATCCAACACAAGCATGTAACCTGTTCACGGTTCCACCCAGTTAACGGCGGTCCGCTCTTAAAAACATTGGATAGTATATCCGAACACAAGAAAACCGAAACATTAATTTACAAAAAAACTCAGATGAAGTGTTATTCGTTTTGTAACTTTGTAATTTCAAAATACAAAACAAATAACAATAGACCTCTACTAGTATTATTTACAAATCAAATGAATAACAATAACACGTGATCTTATATCAATACTATTGATTTTGCTTGGATTCAATATCCAATAATATACTATGATTTGCTAGGATTCTCAATCAAATCTCCTAATACTTTGGTTATTGATATGGTCTGGCTAGTAGATTCCTTCTGTGTTCACAACTTCCAAATTCCTTTTGTGGCCCTCTAGTAAGCCTCTTCTTGCCTTTTTGTTTTGTTTTTGTGCAAAGCCTACATCTTAAAACCAAATAGAAGAAACAGAGTTTAAAAAACAACCACAAATACAATCACTATATGGAGATGCAATACCCAACATATACCTGAATTCTCACCAGTGGAAAGCATTTGTTGCTTGAGTTCCTCGACTACATTGAAAATCCCATGAGCAGCATAGGCTTTGATCATAGTGGCAAAAGTAATGTTATCAGGCTTACATTTTCTCTCCTCCATTTGTATGTATAGCTCCTTCATCGTAGCCAAATCACCAGCCTCACCGTATGCATTGATTATGCAGTTGAAGAACGGTGTATCCAGTACCACATCTGAATTCACAATTTGTCTCAATACGGAATCTATCTTAACGACAAGACCAGTTTTGTTATATGCGTTAACAAGCGAACTATACGTAATAGCGTTGGGTTTCACTCCTTGATACTTCATTTTCCTGAATACATCATCCATTTTCTCGATTTTCCAGCTTTTCCAAACGTCTCAATCAAGATATTGTAAGTGATAGTCGTCGGGGAGAAGAATCTTTTCTCCATGAAATCAATTACTGAGCTCATCTTCTTATACATTCGGGCTTTTCCAAATGATGGGATTAGTATGTTAAATGTAGTGATGTTTGGTTGCACACCCATCACCTGGAACCGCTCATACCAGCTCTCCATCTTCCTCGTCTTGCCGCTATTTCCATACGAACCAATGATCGAGTTAAACGTATAAACATCTGGAAGAGAATCTCCATCTTCAATCATATCAGCCAGAACATTTTCCATCTCTTCAAACATGCCAGCTTTTCCATACCCATCAATAATAGTATTGTAAGTAACTGTGTTTCATCCAACTCCAAGATACGACATCTCAAGAACGATGCGTTTAACCATATCAAACCGACCAAGTTTGCAGCAGCACCTGATGAGAACAGTAAATGTGAACACATCTGGCTTGCAATCACTAACCGATTTCATATATTCAAGCGTCGCAAACGCCTTGTCTAAAAGTCCGCTTTTGCCATAAACAGCTATAAGAGATGTATACACATCAATGGTTGGTATCAATCCTTCAGACAACATAACTTCGAAAAGTAAACTAGCTTGCTCAGGCTGTTTGCAATTCCCAAGCACTTTAAAAATCTTTGTGTATGTTTTGCTTCTTGGTTCATACCAATGCTGCTTCCTAAGAAGATGGAAAATCTATAAAGTAGAGAAACAGGAAAATGAATTCTACTAAATCTTATCGAAATTTGGTGTAATGACAGAGACAAGTAAACACGATTATTGTACCTTGAGAGCAGATTGCCATTGATTCTCTTTGATAGCTTCATTAAGTGCATCAAGAACAGTTTTTGGCCTCAAAGTATTGTACTTTTGGGAGTTGGCTTTCCTCTCGACGCCTTTAACAGCAGCATCGTCTCTCAGAATCCGAGACAATTCTTTCTTAGGGTCTACTTGGTGTCTCGTTGAGATCAGTCCAGAGCTCGTTTTCTTTGCACGTTCTTTGGGGACTTTTGTCGAACAAGTGGTGGGCGTCACTGAAACAGAGGCTACACACCGAAAATAAACACGGGATGATACATGTTGGTGAACCATGCTGCTGCAAGTATCAGAGACAGAGAGAGTAAGAAACCCAAATTGAAGAATTGGATTATAGAAATGTAAAATCGAAACAAGATGAAATACGAAAATGTTACCAAGAAAAGCATTCATTGGCGTAAACCAAAGGAGACTCATGAACATGATGTTGTATTAATGTCATAAAAGAAGTATGCGAGGAAGAGACTACAACAACAGTTGCTTTTTGCTTTCTATCTTCTTTCATTTTGGTTTGAATGGTTCGGTTTTCAAATGTTCGGTTATAACATTAAACTGGTTATTGTTAATTTTATGTCGATTCGAATCGGCCAAACCACTTACTAACGACACGTGGAAGTCTTTCGGCCACGTAGACAAAAGCTAACAGAACATAGGCCTTGATTGGGAGTATTTAGAAGTGCATCAACATTTTTATTATTCAATCAAGTTTAGTTGACAAAACATTAAAAAGAGCATTTAGTAAATGTTATTGCTCTCAAATGCTCTCACCCTCAATGTTTTTCAACCCAGATTTTCTAGAACATTTATCCCTAATATATATAAAAACATTAAAATATAAAATTATACAACTCATTTATTTTTATACTTATATAAAAACGAATTATATAAACTTTTAATTACTCTAATACATATTTATCATTATTTTATTTATTATATACTTTAAAATTTATTATATAAAGTTTGATGCGTCAAACATAATAATTAATAAGATCGTGACACGTGTCAACCTGTCGATAAGATTTTGACAAGTGTTTAATTAAATTAAATCACACATTTCAAAAAAATTCCAATCCTATTTAAATTAGGTTTTGACACATGTTATTTTATTTTTATTAAATTAAATCACATATTTTAATATTTTCCTACTCCTATTTAATATAAGTTTACTTTTTACTATTTTACAAATAAAGATATTATTAATCTAAGATAGATAAATTTTTTGACATGTGGATAACTCTCCATATGCAAAAACTAAGTTTAATTAAACTAAAATGATTTTACATGTATATTAGAATATCCTTTGAGAAAAATTACTTGATTTTTGCTTTATATGCTTCTATTTAGAATAAAAAAATCTAAATGACAAATTTAGATAAGTGTTTTAATGTATTACTAATTATTTGTGTTTTTTAACAATAAGAGTTTTAGTGGTTTTTCACATTCTGTGTTTTATGTTTTTTTCAGAAGTTATACAATTGAAAAATTCAAAATTTCAAATAAAATTATGAGAAAATAATTCAATAAGATTTTGAAAAAATTGAGTAGCGAAATTGTGAAAATTAAATTACTTTAAACACGAGTAGAAAAAAACTAATTATTTTGAAAATACGTGATCAAATTTATTGAAATCAAATTAGATAAAAAATCAAAATAAAAAACTAAGTGTTAAAAAAATTATCAAAGTTTTTGATTTTGTTTATTTTATGAGTGATTTTTTTTCATATTTGATTTTTCACAGGGTTGCAAATATTGTTTTTCAAAAACCCGCATATATGCGGGTCCTTTACCTAGTAATATTATAATCAACTAGAACTAGATATGAACAAAAAAAAAAAAAAACTAGATGAAATTTAAATTTGAACAAATTATAAGAAATTATGTTATTTATATACAATATTAACATATTCAATTTTACTATTTATATAAGTTAAAACTTTATATATATAATACTAATTTTTTTGTCATATTATTTGTTAAATAATATTATAAAAAATAATTTAATAAAAAATATTTTTTTAAATGATGTTTATGATTTATGACTAATATATATATATATAAGATATTTTATAATAAGATATAAATAAGAAAAAATTGGCACTATGGACAGTTTTGAAAACTATAATTGGTAGAATATGCAGTTTACTATTCACTATTTGAAAAATAGACACTTTCACCCATGTACAAGTTCTGGCATCAGCCCATGAAATATGATTTATTTAAAATAATGTCATGAAAACAATAAAAACCTTACAAAAATCTGATTTTAATTAAAATTAGGATAATTTAGCTAGTTGGGTAGTTTTAGAAAAGTTATTTAGAGATATAGGCAGTTTACTGTAGCAAATTGGAAGAATAGGCAGTTTTTCACTGTTACACTAATAGAGAGATTTGTGTGAAAAGACAGAAAAGGGCATTTGATGCTGGAATGGCTAGGTGTACATCACAACGGTGGATATGCGGTGTACATCGACTGGACCGACTGGTACACCACCGTCTGCAACTTCCGGTACACCACTGTCTACACCGGCTGGTACACCACCGTCTACACCTTCCGGTACACCTGTTGGTACACCATCATCTACACATTCCGGTACACCACCATCTACATATTCTATTACACCGGCTGGTACACCACCGTCTACACCAGCTGGTACACCACTGTCTACATGTTCCGGTACACCGGCTGGTACTCCACCATATACACCTTCGGTACACCGATTGGTACACAATCGTCTACAACTTCCGGCACACCATTGTCTACATCTTCTGGTACACCAGTTGGTACACCACCGTCTGCATATTCCGGTACACCGGCTGGTACACCACCGTCTACACCGTTCGGTACATCGTTTGGTACACCAGCCGGTACACCAGCCGGTACACCACCATCTACATTTGCTGGTACACCACAATCTATAACTTATGGTGGTACTACACCACTATATACACCTTCCGGTACACCGATTGGTACACCACCGTCTACAATTTCCAGTACACCACCGTCTACATATTCTGGTACACCGGCTGGTACCCATCCATATACACCTTCCAGTACACCAATTGGTACACCATCGTCTACAACTTCCGGTACACCACCGTCTACATCTTCTGGTACCCCTGCTGGTACACCACCGTCTACACCTTCCGGTACACCACCCTACAACTTCCGGTACACCGTTAAATTCATTTTTTTGTTAAAATGTATAAATTTCTAATCTAACACAAATCATAATTAATTTTGATTAAATTGTTCTTTAATTTAACTTTCTAAATTTTCTAATCTTACAAAAGTAATCATGAGGAGGAATAAGGAGTCCCATCCTCGGTTTATATTCAAATCAAAATTTCATATTTGAATCATACTTCTTTCCATAAACACTAATTTTCAAACTAGTTTCTTTTCTAATTTCAAATCTTAAACAAACAACTAAATCTTCTAAACCAAATATAATCATTCCACACTATAATACGTTAATGTAAACCATTATTCTTGTTATAGTAATTAATCCATTCTAATTTCCTATTTTTAATTGATAATAGCTAATGAAGACAATTTCTAATCATTCCACCATCTTCTTCCTTCTCGAAATTTTCCGTTCACCATTCCCAACCACCTTATCTCCGGATGTCAATCCGTTTATCAAAACCCAACTTCGATCTATCGCTAGAGAGATGAGATGAAATAAGAGATGATGGTGGCGCTGACCCAGCTCGTGGTTTGATCAATCCTTTCCATAGCAGTCCGTGGCATCTCAATCCAAAATCCAAATTTTGTCTGACCCATGTATAAGAAGAAGAAAAAGAGGAAGAAGACGAAGAAGAGAAGAGAAAGAATCATGAAGGTGGGAAGGTAAATTTTGCAGAAGAAGCTATCGTGAACGTTTCGGAGGCCACCATCTATCTTGTCTTCTTTGTCTGATTTTGTATGATCTGAAAAAACATCAAAATGGCATTTATGTGAATTATTTACCAAAGTAAGGATTGTTTGCTAAGAAATATATTGGACCCCATACAAAGTGTCTAAACCCCAAATAATGAATAGTAAAGTGCCTACTTTTATAATTATAGTTTTTAAAACTACCCATGTAGCCAATTTTTTCTTAAAATTATCGTTTCTCTCCTTCTCTCCTCTCGTCTTCTTGCTAACTTCTTCTCTCATCATCTTCATCTTAAATTTCTTCACAAATTCTTTAATCAAAAATTTCCATAACAACTTTTTCTTTCTTCACATTTTTTTTTCATACATGAAACATCTAATTTTATTTCTATTATATCTTCTACAAATTTTCACTGTGTACATGGCGATATCTCCTCATAGTCTGTGACTTGTATCTCTCTATCTTTTCGTGTTGATTTCATTCGTTATATGGATCCAATTGTGCTTCCCTCTTATTTTTACCTTCCCTTCTACAATTGGTGTTAATGGCAAAAGAAGACACAAACCATGGCTATGACCTAAAGATATTCAATTGTCTAGGAGTATTAGAGGTGAGAGCTTGAAGAGATAATGGTGATATAGTTATTGATGTTATGTGATTTGATAAAAAAATTAGATCTTCGTTACTTTAATTTCATATTTAAAGTGGGTTACTTTTTTTGTATGCATATAAGGTGTTTATCAAAATTCCTCAATGAAACTTTTTTTTTTATTTGTATATGTATTGCTCATTTGACTTTTTTCTCTAATCTCTAATTAATTCATAAAATAATTGTGTGTGGTTTTGACTTCAATTGAGAAAAACAAATGTTCTTAGATCATTTATAGATTTTATTTATCATAACGGTGTACCGATAAATATAGACGATGGTATACCAGACGGTGTGCATGGTGGTGTACCGGACGGTGTTCACTGTGGTGTACCGGACAGTGTACCGGAAATTATGTATGATAGTGTACCGGGTGGTGTATCAGTACACCGTGGTATTCTCTTCTGTTTTAAAAACGGAGTGAAATCGAGAGTTTTCGAGGTGACAAAATTCGGATTTCGGATCGAGATGCCATGGACTTTCATGGAGAAGATCGATCAATCCACGAGTTGGTTCATCACCACCGTCATCTCCGATTTCATCTCATCTCTTTAGTGATGCGTCAATCTCTATACCTCCCATGATGAAGACCACAACGGTAACAAGGAAGCAATAGTGAAATTATAACTCTTTAGATCTTCAATTGGTAGATTGAGATTATGGGTTTTGAAAAACGGACTAAAAATCCGGAGATGTGGTGGTTGGAAATGGTGAACGAGAGATAGATTTGATGAAGAAGATACTGGTGGAATGGTGATGTACCAACTGGTGTACCGGAGGATATATACGATGGTGTACTAGCCGGTGTACCGAAAGTTGTGAACGGTGGTATACCAGCCGGTGTACCGGACAATGTACACAGCGGTGTACCAAAAGATACCCACGGTGGTGTACCAGCCGGTGTACCGGAGGATACATACGATGGTGTACCAGCCGGTGTACCGAAAGTTATCAACGGTGGTGTACCAGTTAGTGTACACGGTGATGTACCAATCGGGGTACCAGACAGTGTACCGGATAATGTTCATGATGTTGTACCAAATAAATGTTCACCGTAGTGTACCAGCCGGTGTACACGGTGATGTACTTACCGGTGTACACGGTGATGTACCAGCCGGTGTACCGGATAGTGTGTCGGACATATATCAGTTGGTGTACCGGTACACTGCATATCCACCGCGAGCATGTACACCTTGGCCATCTCAACATCAGATACTATTTTCTGTCTTTTCACACATTTTCTTCTATTAGTGCAACAATATAAAAGTGCCTAGTTCTCAAATTATGAACAGTAAATGATCCAACTATCTTAATAACTTTTTAAAAACTACCCATATACCTAAATTATCTTTTAAATGAATAAATATAGTTAAATAATTTTATTTTAATTTTATATCTAAACATTAACTGCTTTAGCAGTCACCTAAAATGTGCGACGAGATGTTTCATGTTAATGCTCCTTTATTCTAATGGTCCAATATGCTCTGCCAATCAGACCATAATCTCCGACAAGTTTTGTTTCCGTTCTGCACACGTCGATGTAACCGATGACTGAAAAGTCAATGCCTTGAGGTAAAGTGCAACAAAATTATTTAAATATTTTTAGTTTGTGATTTTATTGGAATTAAGAAATTAACACAATGTAAAAATTTAAATAATTTGTGTTAATGCTCTCGATATTTAGATTTTGTGGTTAGCAATTTTTAAACACACATAAATATGCCGACAAAAAGAAAACAACACACATGTACAATATTTTCAAATGTAATGTATAAAATTTTGATAGTTTCGTGTAAAAGTCTTCTTGGTTATCTGATAGTGCATTACTAAAATTTATAGGAGAGGCATGTGCAATAGATCTGGCCTAGAACTAAGAGTCTATCATATAACCAAGAAGACTTTAACACGAAACTTCTTCTAATCCTCATTGATCAAAACAGTCGTCTTCTTCCTTCTTCCATTTCCCAGAGTTTTAGAGAAAGAAAATGGAATTTGATGAGCTAAAGAAAGCTATAGAGAAAACAGAGCTCGTTGATGCTCACGCTCACAACATTGTTGCTCTCGACTCTTCTTTTCCCTTCATCGGTACTTTCTCCGAAGCTACCGGCGACGCTTTATCCTTCGCTCCTCAATCTCTCTCCTTCAAGGTATCCAAAAACGCCGTTGTTTTAGGTGTGTTTTAGATTCTTGAGTAGTATCGAAGTAGTTACTTAAATGAGGTCTTGTCTATGAAACAGAGGAATTTGAGGGAAATTGCTAAACTTTATGGCACTCAAGTATCTTTGGAATCGATTGAGAAACATCGTCAAGAATCGGGTTTGGATTCTTTGACTTCCAAGTGTTTTCAAGAAGCAAGAATCTCTGCTTTGCTTATTGATGATGGATTGAAGCTAGACAAGAAACATGACATTGAATGGCATAGAAACTTTGTTCCTTTTGTTGGTCGAGTCTTGCGAATCGAAGCTCTTGCCGAGCAAATCCTCGACGGGGAGAGTCTTGATGCTTCTTCTTGGAATTTGGATTCTTTCACTAAAGCCTTTGTTGAAAGATTAAACTCATATCCTTTAGCTATTCAATGTGTAGTTTCTAATACATTGGTTACTTAATCAGTAGTGTTGGTTTACCTTGACTTTGGTCACGCTTGTTCCAGAGATTGTTGCTTTGAAAACTATTGCTGCTTTTCGTAATGGTTTGGAGATTGATACTCATGTGAGTAAAGAAGTTGCTGAGAAAGGCCTTGTCGAAGTCTTGCAAGGTAAGACGGATATGGCTGGTTGTATGTCTATAACTAATCAAGAAGTAACATAGCTGTTCTCTGATCACCTCTTCTTGATGCAGCTGGAAAGCCTATCCGAATTTGGAACAGAGGCTTGATTGATTACATTCTTACTTGTAGTTTGGAGGTCGCTGAACGATGCGACTTGCCTTTCCAGATTCACACAGGGTATGCAAGATTTGATCAACTTTGTGAGGGTCTTTGTTGTTTTTGTGTATTGATGTTAGTAACGTATGGTTTCGTTAAACAAGACTGAATCTTTAGCAGGGTTTAAGTGTGTGACACTCTTTTGTCCTCCAGTGCTTCTAAGCTCGGAGATTTTGAGAATTTGTTTGTATCAAACGTAATCACTATGCTATGCGATTTGTAATATTGAAAACCTTTTCTTTTTCGTTGAACCAGTTTTGATGACAGGGATTTGGATTTGCGGTTGTCAAATCCTCTTCATCTTAGAAACCTTCTAGAGGACAAAAGATTTGCAAAGTGTCGTATAGTTCTTCTTCATGCATCTTATCCATTTTCAAAGGAAGCATCATATCTGGCTTCAGTTTATCCTCAGGTTTTCTTCATGCACGCTTCAATTATCTCTAAAATTATGCCAGGCCGTCATTTTCTTAATCTTGATCAATCTTTTTGTTCCTTAGGTTTACCTTGATTTCGGGTTGGCGGTTCGAAAGCTTAGTATCCATGGTATGGTGTCTTCAGTTAAGGAGCTCCTTGACTTAGCCCCAACAAACAAGGTAAAAACTGAAATGCTACATGTTAACATAATCAACGATGTTATAAGTTCTTTCACTTGCGTTATCTTTGTTGTTGTTCTTGAGTCACATAAAATGCTAACCATAAGATATTTTTCAGGTAATGTTCAGTACTGATGGGTATGCATCTCCTGAGACCTACTATTTAGGTTAGTTCAAGTCGCTAACTCTTTTGAAACTCGAAATCTCCTCGATGAAATCTTGAACACAGCTCGCTGTTTTCGCAGGTGCCAAGAAAGCACGCCAGGTCATCTTCTTAGTTCTGCAAGATGCATGTGACAGTGGTGATCTCTCACTTATCGAAGCTATTGATGCAGCTAAAGACATTTTTTCACGGAATGCAGTTGCATTTTATAAGCTGGACATAGACACAAATTCTTGTAGTCCAGAAAGTATAATATCTCCCAGTTTACAGATGAAGGAGCCTAATGTTCAAGAAGATAGTAGTTCTTTTGTACGCATTATTTGGGTTGATGCATCTGGACAACAAAGATGCCGTGTGAGTTTTTATCTTTCTTCTGAAGAAACCTCTGTTTCTCACTTAACCCCCTTTTTTCCTTATAAGCACATAGACTTAAACATGGTGATGATGCAACTGGATTCTGTTTATTGTATTGTTCCAGGCTGTTCATGCGCAACGTTTTAACAAAAGTGTGAAGAAGAATGGTGTTGGTCTAACTTTTGCGTCGATGGGGATGCCTTCATTTTCTGATGGACCAGCAGAAGAATCTAAGTTGACTGGTGTGGGTGAGATTAGACTGGTTCCAGATCTATCAACCAAACACACAATACCGTGGTACTTTACTTGTGTTCGTTCTTCTTTGCAGTCAACTTTACCGATTTTCCTTTCTTTTCTTTGTGGCATTGATCATATCACATTTATCGATAGGACGAAGCAAGAGAGTATGGTTTTAGCTGACATGCATTTAAAGCCTGGTGAAGCATGGGAATACTGTCCAAGAGAGACCTTAAGAAGGGTCACAAAAGTTCTCAAAGATGAATTTGACCTGGTAAAAATCTCCATATAGGCATTCTGTGGAAACTTTTATTGGCTGTTTTTTATTAAACTCAAAGTTTTCTTGGCTCTAGGTAATGAATGCTGGTTTTGAGAATGAGTTTTACCTCCTCAAGAATGTTGTGAGGTATGCAAATATATGTTTCTCGAATATCGGTTTCTTTTTTCAGCCCAATCATGTTCATAATCTTAACACTTGTCCTGCCTATATTTTCTTAAGGGAAGGCAAGGATGAGTACCTGCCTTTTGATTTTGGTCCTTACTGTTCGACATCCTCATTTGATGCCGTGGCTCCGATTTTCCATGAAATTGTACCTGCTCTCGAATCCTTGAACATAACAGTTGAACAGGTTAAAAAAGTTTCAAAAATTTCTTCAGAATTATATCCAAGATCACAAATGCATAATGTTTCTTGACATGTATATATTTTGTCATAGTTTCATGCTGAATCTGGAAAAGGTCAGTTTGAAGTATCTTTGGGACACACCATTTCATCTCGTGCTGCGGACAATTTGGTTTACACGCGTGAAGTTATAAGATCAGTTGCAAGGAAACATGGATTGCTCGCAACTTTTGTTCCAAAGTATGTCACTCTCTTTTTCACCAAATTATACGGTTAATACCGGATTTTAAAAAATGTATTTCTGTGCTTTTTTCAGGTATGATTTATGTGACATTGGCTCTGGATCACATGTCCATCTAAGTCTTTGGAAGAACGGTGAGAATGTCTTCCCGGCATCAGACAAATCATCTGCTCATGGAATGTCTACCATCGGAGAAGAGTTCATGGCCGGAGTTCTGTTTCACCTTCCTTCAATCTTAGCATTTACAGCTCCACTTCCAAACAGGTAACTAAAACCACATCTTTTCGAGTAATCTCTTCGATTAATTGTTACTAGCTAAGTTTCGTTTTCTTACTAAATTTTCAGTTATGATCGAATCCAACCTAATACATGGAGTGGAGCATTCCAATGCTGGGGTAGGGAAAACCGCGAAGCGGCAATAAGAACTGCTTCCCCACCGGGAACTCTTGATGGTTTAGTTACTAACTTTGAGATCAAATCGTTTGATGGCTCTGCAAATCCTCACCTTGGTTTGGCCGTTATAATGGCTGCCGGTATTGATGGTCTTCGACGACACCACCAACTTCCTAGTCCAATAGGTAAAAAAACATATGTTATTCATTCTCATATATACTTAAGATGAGAATTTTTGCATTTATGTTATGAAATTTGTGAGTTACTAAGATTTGTCACCATTTTCTTTCGCATTTGTTTTGATGAAACGTAAGATGTAAACCCGGCCGATGTGGCTGCTACATTGAAGAGACTTCCTGAGTCGCTCTCGGAAGCTGTTGAAGCTCTGGATAAAGACCAAGTCCTCCATGAGTTGCTCGGACAAAACCTTCTAGTTGCCATAAAAGGAGTCCGTAAGGTACATTATTTTGTCTTCTAAGTTCCAATATATTTCACAATGGTACATGCGCACTAATCTATTTTTTTTCAAATTTTTCTTTTAACAGTCTGAGATCGAGTATTATACAAAGAACCCGGATGCATATAAGCAACTCATTAACCGATACTAATGAGAGCCTTGTGAATGATGATTGTTAAATTATTAGCTTGCTTAGTTTCAAGTTGATATCTATGGACAAATGGACCCATGAGACTGATGTATTCAGTTGAATTAAACCACTTTGTCACGTGTTGAAACATTTCAGCTCGTATCCATCGTGTGGACTTTGTCTCACATGAACAAAACTAGTATCTAAGTTTAAAAATCAATAAGAATTGATGGGTTGTATTTGCAAATACCTTAATTGAGGTTTGTTGCACTGTTTTTTTTTTCCTCGAACGAAGTAGATGCAAACGTGCCATCAAGATGTTGATCAGAAAATAAACTATACTATACATTAGAAAAAAAACTTAAAATTTAATAATTCAAAAGCCTCAAGGTTTTGTCCTCTATTTATATTTAATAGTTTTCCGGTCTATAAATGTTTTTAAGAACAATTGTGGTGACATAGCTAATATCTATAATCGTAAAAAAAAACTAATATCTAGCCTTGAAAATCGAATTAGAACATTGCATGAAATGGAACAAAAAGACAATAGTTATCTAGACTATAAGACGCTAGTCAAATGAAGTCTGCTTTTTTGATAAAAAAGATTAGTATATCATGATCAGTTATCTTTAACTTTATTTAACATTGACATTTACATCTATTTTTGAGTATTTTTTTCGGTTTCCTTTTCCGTTTAGGATCAATTTGGTGTATAACAAAAAAAAAATTATAACTTATAAACTAACTAAAAAACTTAAATCTAATGGCCATAGTTTTGTCACATATACCACTTTTGGTTAGTTTTCAAATTATAGTTTTTTTCTGGGTTATACACCAAATTATAGTCGATTTTTTTACTAAAGTAGCTTTCTTTACTTCCTTTTCCTCACCTAGTATAGGATTGAAGCAGCAGTTATATCTTACAATATCAGAATAAAAACAAAACTAATGAACATAAAGAACAGTCACACTAATTTACAAATGATATATATATATATATAGCTAGCTATGTGTTGACCAGCATAAAGACCCGAAGTATTGAATACCACATTTTACTTTTCTAGGAGAAATTATATTTAAGTTTTAATTATATCCAATAGAATATTATCTGATAGGATTTTTCAATAACATTAGATTTCTACTAGTATTATTCACATTAGATTTCTACTAGTATTATTCACATTACAAATCAAATGAATAACAATAACACGTGATTTATATCAATATCCAATAATATACAATGATTTTGCTTGGATTCTCTCAATCAATCAATAAATCTCCTATTACTTTGGCTTAATCAACAAATCTCCTAATAGTTTGGCTTATTGATATGGTCTGGCTAGTAAATTCCTTCTGTGTTCTCAGCTTCCAAATTCCTTGTATGGCCCTCTAGTAAGCCTCTTCTTGCCTTTTTTTGTTTTGTTTTGTGTAAAGCCTCTTCTTGCCTACATCTTCAAACCAAATAAAAGAAACAGAATTTAGAAAAAAACCACAAATACAATCACCAAATGGAGATGCAATACCAAACATATACCTGAATTCTCACCAGTGGAAATCATTTGTTGCTTGAGTTCCTCGACTACATCGAAAATCCCATGAGCAGCATACGCTTTGATCATAGTGGCAAAAGTAATGTTATCAGGCTTACATTTTCTCTCCTCCATTTGTATGTATAGTTCCTTCACCGTAGCCAAATCACCAGCCTCACCATATGCATTGATTATACAGTTGAAGAACGGTGTATCCAGTACCACATCTGTATTCACAATTTGCCTTAATACGGAATCTATCTTAACGACAAGACCAGCTTTGTTGTATGCGTTAACAAGCGAACTATACGTAATAGCGTTGGGTTTCACTCCTTGATACTTCATTTTCCTGAATACATCATCCATTTTCTCGATCCTTCCAGCTTTTCCAAAAGTCTCAATCAAGATATTGTAAGTGATAGTCGTCGGGGAGAAGAATCTTTTCTCCATGAAATCAATTACTGAGCTCATCTTCTTATACATTCGGGCTTTTCCAAATGATGGGATTAGTATGTTAAATGTAGTGATGTTTGGTTGCACACCCATCACCTGGAACCGCTCATACCAGCTCTCCATCTTCCTCGTCTTGCCGCTATTTCCATACGAACCAATGATCGAGTTAAACGTATAAACATCTGGAAGAGAATCTCCATCTTCAATCATATCAGCCAGAACATTTTCCATCTCTTCAAACATGCCAGCTTTTCCATACCCATCAATAATAGTATTGTAAGTAACTGTGTTGCATCCAACTCCAAGATACGACATCTCAAGAACGATGCGTTTAACCATATCAAACCGACCAAGTTTGCAGCAGCAACTGATGAGAACAGTAAATGTGAACACATCTGGCTTGCAATCACTAACCGATTTCATATATTCGAGCGTCGCAAACGCCTTGTCTAAAAGTCCGCTTTTGCCATAAACAGCTATAAGAGATGTATACACATCAATGGTTGGTATCAATCCTTCAGACAACATAACTTCGAAAAGTAAACTAGCTTTCTCAGGCTGTTTGCAATTCCCAAGCACTTTAAAAATCTTTGTGTATGTTTTGCATCTTGGTTCATACCAATGCTGCTTCCTAAGAAGATGGAAAATCTATAAAGTAGAGAAACAGGAAAATGAATTCTACTAAATCTTATCGAAATTCGGTGTAATGACAGAGACAAGTAAACACGATTGTTGTACCTTGAGAGCAGATTGCCATTGATTATCTTTGATAGCTTCATCAAGTGCATCAAGAACAGTTTTTGGCCTCAAAGTATTGTACTTTTGGGAGTTGGCTTTCCTCTCGACGCCTTTAACAGCAGCATCGTCTCTCAGAATCCGAGACAATTCTTTCTTAGGATCTACTTGGTGTCTTGTTGAGATTAGTCCAGAGCTCGTTTTCTTTGCACGTTCTTTGGGGACTTTTGTCGAACAATTGGTGGGCGTCATTGAAACAGAGGCTACCTGACGAAAATAAACACGGGTTGATACATGCTCCTGAACCGCGCTGCTGCAATTGTAAGAGAAAGAGAAAGAGACAGAGTAAGAAAGACCCAAATTGCAGAAATGAATTATAGAAACGTAGTATCAAAACTGCAAGAGAAATATGAAAATGGTACCGAGAAAAGGAACGAATCTTAGAAGAGAGCTGCATGATTTCATTTGCGTAATCCGAATGAGTATGTTGTATTAATGCCATTGAATACGCATGCGAGAGAGAGAGAGAGGAGAGAGATAAGAGTGGAGAAGAAGAACACTGCAAGAGCTAGAAGACGACACAGTTGCTCTGCTTCTTAATTTTTTTGTTTTCTTCGATTTGATTTCGATTTTTCAAATTTTCGGTTTTGTATTATATACTGAACGGAGAATATGGTTTTGGTTTGACTTAGGATTCCGGTTTATTGTTGTAGATTTTCAAAGAACTTTGGTTTTATCGGTTTAATTTTCCTTTCCTTTGGCCAAAATTTTCCGATTTAATTCTAAAATTTCAAAACTATTAAACGAGATTAGCTTTGGAAAAGAAATGTGATGTGAACCGGAATTGGGAGGAATGTTATCCGCATTACCTAGCAAAGGACACGTGGAGGATGATTGTGGTATATAAAGATACGTCCAAACTCCGTCGTGAAAACAAAGGTCAGAGACTTCGGCCACAAGAGTCAAAAAGATTTGATGTTAACTAACTCTTTAAAGTATTGTCTGAAAATGTAAGATCGAACACGAACCACGTTAATTTTCGAACGGTCTTCTTGTTCCTGAGTCTGATTACAGATATGGAAATGGAATTTAAGGAGCTAAAGGAAGCAATTGAGAAAGTAGAGCTCGTCGATGCTCACGGGCACAACATTGTCGCTCTCGACTCGACGTTTCCGTTCATCGGAGCTTTTTCGGAGGCTACCGGCGAAGCTCTATCCTTCGCTCCTCACTCTCTCTCGTTCAAGGTACGAACGATGATACATATGTCTGTGATCAAACATTCAAACACACTTATGTTTTGATTAGTCTCCTCTAAACGCCGTCGTTTTATGTGTGATTCGATTCTTAACTACTATTCTCCAATAAATTAATTAATTAGCTATCAGATAGGTTCTGAGTTTAGTTTTGGCTCCAAATTTCATTAGAAGATTTTGAGTTGTTTATTACATTACTTGGATTGTCTTTTGTGATTGATGAAGAATATTTTGTGATTATGGTTTTTTTGTTTGTTTATGAAACAGAGGAATTTGAGAGAAATTGCTCAACTTTATGGCACTCATGTATCATTGGAAGCGATTGAGAAACATCGTAAAACCTCGGGTTTGGATTCTTTTGCTTCCAAGTGTTTTCAAGAAGCAAGAATCTCTGCTTTGCTTATTGATGATGGATTGAAGCTAGACAAGAAACATGACATTGAATGGCATAGAAACTTTGTTCCTTTTGTTGGTCGAGTCTTGCGAATCGAAGCTCTTGCCGAGCAAATCCTCGACGAGGAGAGTCTTGATGCTTCTTCTTGGAATTTGGATTCTTTCACTAAAGCCTTTGTTGAAAGACTAAACTCATATCCTTTAGCTATTCAATGTGTGGTTTCTAATACATTCGTAATGATTAAATGTGGTTACTTAAGCAGTAGTGTTGGATTTTACCTTGACTTTGGTCACGCTTGTTCCAGAGATTGTTGCTTTAAAAACTATTGCTGCTTATCGTAGCGGCTTGGAGATTGATACTCATGTGAGTAAACAAGTTGCTGAGAAAGGCCTAGTCGAAGTCTTGCAAGGTAAGACGGATATGGCTATGTCTATAAATCAAGAAATAACATAGCTGTTCTCTGATCACATTAAACCCTCTTCTTGCTGCAGCTGGAAAGCCTATCCGAATTGGGAACAAAGGCTTAATTGATTACATTCTTACTTGTAGTTTGGAGGTCGCTGAACGATGCGACTTGCCTTTGCAGATTCACACAGGGTATGCAAGATTTGGTCAGCTTTGTGAGGGTCTTTGTTGCTTTTATGTATTGATGTTAGTAAAGTATGGTTTTTCATTAAACAAAATTGAATCTTTAGTAGAGTTTAAGTGTGATATACTCTTTTGTCCTCCAATGCTTTTAAGCTCTTAGATTTTCAGAATATGTTTTGTGCTGAATGTAATCACTATGCTCGGTTAGTAATAATGAAAACCTCTTCTTTTCTTTTTTTGAATCAGTTTTGGTGACAGGGATTTGGATTTACGGCTGTCAAATCCTCTTTATCTTAGAAACCTTCTAGAGGACAAAAGATTTGCAAAGTGTCGTATAGTTCTTCTTCATGCATCTTATCCCTTTTCAAAGGAAGCTTCATTTCTGTCTTCAGTTTATCCTCAGGTTTTCTTCATGCACACTCCAATTATCTGTAAAAGTATGCCATGTTTTTTGCTTACTCTTGACCAATCTTTCTGTTCCTTAAGGTTTACCTTGATTTCGGGTTAGCGGTTCCAAAACTTAGTGTCCATGGCATGGTGTCTTCAGTTAAGGAGCTTCTTGACTTAGCCTCGTCAAAGAAGGTAAAACTAAATGCGTCATGTTAACGTAATCAACGATGTTATAAGTTCTTTAACTTGCGTCATCTTTGTTGTTGTTCTTGAGTAACATAAAATGCTAACCGGTAGATATTTTGCAGGTGATGTTCAGTACTGATGGATATGCATCACCTGAGACTTACTATTTAGGTTAGTTAAAGTTGCTACCTCTTTTGTATAGTTTCTAAGTTTTGAAACTTGAAATATTCTCGATGGAGTCTTGAACATAAGCTCGCTGTTTTTGCAGGTGCCAAGAAAGCACGCGAGGTCATCTTCTTAGTTCTACGTGATGCATGTGAAAGTGGTGATCTCTCACTAATCGAAGCTATTGATGCAGCTAAAGACATTTTTTCACGGAATGCAATTGCATTTTATAAGCTGGATATAGACACAAATTCTTGTAGTCCAGAAAATAGAATCTCTCCCAGTTTACAGATGAAGGAGCCTGATGTGCATGAAGACAGTAGTTCTTTTGTACGCATTATCTGGGTTGATGCATCTGGACAACAAAGATGCCGTGTGAGTTTTTCTCTTTCTTCTGAAGAAACCTCCTATAAGCACATAAACTTAACAAGGATTCTGATTATTGTATTGTGTCAGGGTGTTCAAGCGCAACGTTTTAACAAAACTGTTAAGAAGAATGGTGTTGGTCTAACTTGTGTATCAATGGGGATGCCTTCATTTTATGATGCACCAGCAGAAGAGTCTAAGTTGACTTGTGTGGGTGAGGTTAGACTGGTTGCAGATCTATCAACAAAGCACACAATACCGTGGTACTTTACTTGTGTTTGTTCTTCTTTGCAGTCAACTTTACAGATGTTCTTTTTTCTTTGTGACATTGATCATGATTTACCGTTAGGACGAAGCAAGAGAGCATGGTTTTAGCGGACATGCATTTGCTGCCTGGTGAAGCATGGGAATACTGTCCAAGAGAGACCTTAAGAAGGGTCACAAAAGTTCTCAAAGATGAATTTGACTTGGTAAAAATCTCCATATATCTCCATATACCTTTTTTGGCTGTTTTGGATTAAACTCAAAGTTTTCTTGGCTCTAGGTAATGAATGCTGGTTTTGAGAATGAGTTTTATCTCCTCAAGAATGTTGTGAGGTATATAACTATATGTTTCTCGAATATCGGTTTCTTTATTCAGTCCAATCATGTTCATAATTTTAACACTTATCCTGCCTATATTTTCTTAAGGGAAGGCAAGGATGAGTATGTGCCTTTTGATTTTGGTCCTTACTGTTCGACATCCTCATTCGATGCCGCGGCTCCGATTTTCCATGAAATTGTACCTGCCCTCGAGTCCTTAAACATCACAGTTGAACAGGTTACATCAATTTAAAAAATTCTTCAGAATTATCAGTCAAGATCACAGCTACATTATGTTTCTTGACATGTATAAATTTTGTCATAGTTTCATGCCGAGTCCGGGAAAGGTCAGTTTGAAGTATCTCTTGGTCACGCCGTTTCATCTCATGCCGCCGATAATTTGGTTTACACGCGTGAAGTTATAAGATCGGTTGCAAGGAAACATGGTTTGCTTGCAACCTTTGTTCCAAAGTATGTCGCTCTCTTTCCTGCCAGATTATACGCTTTAATCACGGATTTTAAAAATGCATTTGTGTTTTTCTTCAGGTATGATTTATGTGACATTGGTTCTGGATCACATGTGCATCTAAGTCTTTGGAAAAACGGTGAAAATGTCTTCCCGGCATCAGACAAATCATCTGCTCATGGAATGTCTACCATCGGAGCAGAGTTCATGGCCGGAGTTCTGTTTCACCTTCCTTCAATCTTAGCATTTACAGCTCCACTTCCAAACAGGTAACTAAAACCACATCTTTTTCGAGTACTTTCTTCGACTAATTGTTACTAAGTGTTATTTTCTTACTAAATTTTTCAGTTATGACCGAATCCAACCTAATACATGGAGTGGAGCATTCCAATGCTGGGGTAGGGAAAACCGCGAAGCGGCAATAAGAACAGCTTCCCCACCCGGAACTCTTGATGGTTTAGTTACTAACTTTGAGATCAAATCCTTTGATGGCTCTGCAAATCCTCACCTTGGTTTGGCCGTTATAATGGCTGCCGGTATTGATGGTCTTCGACGACACCTCCAACTTCCTAGTCCAATAGGTAAAAAAACATATGTTATTCATTCTCATATATACTTAAGATGAGAATTTTTGCATTTATGTTATGAAATTTGTGAGTTACTAAGATTTGTCACCATTTTCTTTCGCATTTGTTTTGATGAAACGTAAGATGTAAACCCGGCCGATGTGGCTGCTACATTGAAGAGACTTCCTCAGTCGCTCTCGGAAGCTGTTGAAGCTCTGGATAAAGACCAAGTCCTCCATGAGCTGCTCGGACAAAACCTTCTAGTTGCCATAAAAGGAGTCCGTAAGGTACATTATTTTGTCTTCTAAGTTCCAAATATATATTTCACAATGGTACATACTCACTAATCTATTGTTTTTCAAATTTTTCTTTTAACAGTCTGAGATTGAGTATTATACGAAGAACCCGGATGCATATAAGCAACTCATTCACCGATACTAATGAGAGCCTTGTGAATGATGATTGTTAAATTATTAGCTTGCTTAGTTTCAAGTTGATATCTATGGACAAATGGACTCATGCGACTGATGTATTCAGTTGAATTAAACCACTTTGTCACGTGTTGAAACATTTCAGCTCGTATCCATCGTGTGGACTTTGTCTCACATGAACAAAACTAGTATCTAAGTTTAAAAATCAATAAGAATTTTTTTTTTTTTTTTTTTTGAAAAAGGGCTTACTATTAAATGCATGAGAAAAAAAAAAAAGGCTCAATTGAGCTTACAAATCCATCGAGGATTAATGTTGTTTTGAAGAGTTCCAATAGCAGGTGGGCTTAGAGGCCCAATAAGAATAAAGAGTAGTCATTAGAAACGTAAAGAAACCCAATTAAGAACCATATCATTCTACTCGGCTGTATCGATTCTGATTTTTACTCGGTGTCAATGTTGGTGAGGAGAGGGAATTTGATCTTGTTTCTCAGAGCCAGCGTTGCATCATACCACTGCTTAGTGTTGGATTCGTGTCTCTGAAGCTGGATATACGGTTCCTGATTGTCGAATCAATTGTCTGAAACAAGGAATCCGGCGATCTGAAGTTGTGACGGTGAAGCCTGTGATTTCGTTCCATCCAGATGGTGTAGATTGTAGTTTGCCAAGCCAACAGTGATAGTCTCAGGTTCTCTTTTGGACCTCTTAGTGATTGCATAGTATTGATTGTTTCTCCCCAATCTCGATTTGCAAGTGTTTGAGATTTTGTTGCCACTTTGCTCCATAGAGACCAGCTATACGTACAATCAAAGAAAAGGTGGTCTCGCGACTCCGGAAGAGAATTGCAGAGCAAACAAGTCGGATCCGTAGAGAGCCCCCATCCGAGTATCCTATCCTTTGTTGGGCAACGATTCAAGACAAACAACCAACAAAGAAAACTATGTCTAGGAATGCCTCCTTTGATCCAGATCGCATTACTCCAACTCACATTAGGTAAGTGTGCAACTAGTTGATTATAGACCATTCCAGTTCGAAATCTGTTATCTATGATCCCATTTATCTCCCACTCGTAATGATCTTCTTGATTAGTGAGGGTTATAGTGGTGAGATAAGCTTGTAGAGATACCTGATTGTTTGTTCTTGCTGCAGGGATTAGCCAACGACCGTGAGAATAGAGATTGCTTAGTGTATTGTCCAAGCGAATGCCTAGCCGAGAGTTGTTGTTGGTAGCCAGGTAGGTCTTCAGACTACCAAACGGGGACCAATTGTCTGTCCAGAAACGACATGAGGTGCCATTCCCTACCCTCAACTTAATCCAGATATATGCTCCATCTCTTATTCTTATCAGTTTGTTTGCTAACCAAGAATTTTCTGTTTTGTTTTCCTTTAGTGTCCAGTAGTTGTTGATGGAGCCATTGAGCACTTCTTTGCGGTACCAAGCCACCCAAATCGAGCCAGATTGAAAGAAGAGCAGCCACACTAATCTTAAAGTACAAGCCTGGTTCCAAGTACGTAAGTCTTTGATACCCAAACCACCTTGTTCTTTTGGCTTAGTAATCGATTCCCAAGCTACTCTCGCTGAGTGATGCCCTTCAATTGTACCTTTCCAGAGAAAAGCACTACAAAAGGAGTTTATCTTTTCAATGCAAGCCTTAGGAAGAATGAAGGTGGAGCACCAGAAGTTGTTAATGCCTGCCACCACCGTGTTGATTAACAGAAGACGCCCAGCGTAAGACAAAGACCTTGCAGACCATGAAGATATCTTCCCTCTGATTTGGTTTAACAAAGGATCACAATTGACCATTGTTAACTTTTTTGGACAGAGAGGGACTCCTAGATACCGTATTGGAAGCTGGCCAAGAGACAGACGTGTAGTAGAGGAAATGAGACTGATTTCATCAGTGGAAAGTCCTGCAGCAAAGAAACAGGTTTTTGGTAAGCTTATGGCCAAACCAGAGATGTGCTTAAACTCTTTAAGAACCTCCATGACATTTAATACCGAACTAAGAGAGCCATCCAAGAAGATAAGCAAATCATCCGCAAAGCAAAGGTGAGTTAACTTAGTGGATTCGCATTTTGAATGGTATTGGAATTTCTTTTCCTCTGCTGCTTTGTTGAGCATTAGAGAAAGGCAGTTTATAGCAATTACGAAAAGATAAGGGGATATAGGATCGCCTTGTCTGAGCCCTCTTTTACCTTTAAAGTAACCTTGAACTGTCCCGTTATAACCAATCGTGTAGTTTGGTGTACAAATGCATGCTTCCACCCATCTTATGTATTGATCTGGCAGCTGAAGACCCTTTAGGCAGTTTAAGATAAACTCCCATCGAACTGTATCAAAAGCCTTAGCAATGTCCACCTTAATAGTAATCCGTTTTGGTCCTCCCTTTTTATCATAGCCATTTACCAATTCCCCTGCTAGAACCGTGTTTTCGAGAAGCAGCCGATCTTTGACAAAAGCTGTCTGGTTAGGACAAATTAGGTCCTGCAGAATTGGCTTTAGTTTCGCCACTAACAACCTGGATATTACTTTGTATAATGTGTTGCAGCAAGACACTGGTCTGTAGTCAGAGACCATAGTGGCACTAGGCATTTTAGGAACCAAGGCCAAAATTGTTGCATTTGTAGCCGCTGGTAGAAACCCAGTAACAAAAAACTGACTGATAGCTCTTGTTACATCATTTCCTACTATCCCCCAACAAGCTTTGTAGAACCCAGGAGATAAGCCATCAGGACCAGGCGCTTTACTTGAGTTTAATTTATGCATGACCTTAGTTATATCTTCCGCTGTAGGGATAACAATCATCTCCAACTTGATGGATGCAGGGCATCTGAAATCAGAAATTTCTTGGAACCAAGAAGAAGTAACATGCAAAGGAAGAAGAACCTCAGGAGCCAAGATGGAGGAGAAGTGTGAGATAGCCAAGGAACTCATTGCCAACGGATCAGTAACCAAGGAACCTGAGTCAAGGAGGAAAGATCTGATGGAATTGAAAGCAGCACGAACTTGACAGATTCTGTGAAAGTAAGAGGTATTGTAATCCCCTAACTTTAGCCAGTTAATTCTGGATTTCTGTTTGAAGTAACTTTCCTCAATAGACCTTAAGAAGTTCCACTTCAAATGCAAATTTCTTTCTTGTTCAAACAGAAGAGAGGAAGGTGTGTTTAACGCCTGTACCTGCACAACTTGTAACAAACGGTTAGCCTCACTAACTCTCAATTGTATTTGAGAAAAGTTCTCTCTATTTAGCTCTTTTAAATCTCTCTTTATCAATCTCTGCTTCCAACACAAGTGGGCCAGGTCCGTGCCATTGCTTCCAGCCTGGAACCAAGCATCTTTCACCACTGATAGGAAATTGGGGTGTTTGGTAAGGTAGTTAAAAAATTTGAAAGGTCGGGTACCTACCCTAGGAAGCTGGTAAGAAAGGTCAACAAGAGATGGGCAATGATCAGATAAGTCAGGGGCTAGGATCGTATTTGCAAATACCTTAATTGAGGTTTGTTGCATTGTTTTTTTTCCTCGAATGAAGTAGATGCAAACGTGACATAAAAGATGTAGATCAGAAGAAAAAACTATTTTGGTCGTAAGAAAAAGAGATAATTAATAGAAAGACTTTTTTAGATCCATGGTTTACTCAAATAATCTTTAAAAAATTTTGCTCAAATTTTTGAGCAAAGAAAGGTTACAAAGACCTTTAAATTAACGGTTTTGCCACTAAAAAAAAATTGAACATATATAAAAAAAAAAACCCTAAACACAACCGTTCATCTTCTTCACCATTTCCGTAACCTCTCCGGCAATTGGGCGATTGTTGAACCGGCGTTGATTTGACGGTAAGATGTGATTTCCATGATGAGTTTTCTTCTTCTCTATCCATGACGAGTATTCGGTTAGGGTTTTTTACGGATTTGAAGTACAATATCGTCGGTCGGTTTTAGGTTTTGGAAATTCCGGCGAAGCGAAGTTCCGTCGAGTGGTAGGGTTTCGATTTCGTGCATTGAAGAGAGGTATTCTCTTGATTCTAAGCGTTTTCGTTTGGGTTTGTTGAAGTCTTATATGAATCACGGAAACCCTAATCTAATTTTTTTTTTTACAGTTTCGGTGGTGTAAACCCAGATTCTGGCGCCGATATACACAGATAAAGTAACAGAAAATATTGGTATGGTAGATTTGTTAATCTATGTGGTGGTAGATTTATTTAAAGTAGCGGTAGATTAATTGAACTGTTTTTTTATTTTATTTAACGTTCTGTTGTATGGTGGTGTTTAAATTGTGTGATGGTAGATTTATTAGATTTATTTTATGTGATGGTAGATTTATTTTATGTGATGGAAGATTTATTTTATATGATGGTAGTTTTAATATGTTGAAGAATTGTTTTAACTTTCATTTGATAGTAGATTAATTGTGTTTCGACGGTGGAGTTAGTTGAATATGTGAATTGTGTAGATTTTTAGATTTATTTTATGTGATGGTAGATTTATTTTATGTTGAAGAATTGTTTTAGTTTTCATTTGATGGTAGATTTATTTTGTTGTGATGGTAGACTTATAATTACTAATTTGTGCAGGTATGAGTTCCTCGATTGTGCCAAAGATATATCAATCCAAAACGTTTCCGCCTGGATTAGCACCATCGGGGAAGAGAAGTATGTATCACAATTGCATGTTACATGACTTTGACAAAATGTCAGAAGCGGTTGGTGATGATGTGTACAATGATATCATGAATAATTCCTCAGTTGGAATAATTCTGAAGCTTGCTGCACGGAAAATCAATTTCTCAGGTGCGACGGTTACTCATTTCCTAACCAATCAATTGAAAAATAAAAGGTTCTATGAGATGTGGTCCTTGTTTGGTGGTCGGCCAGTGAGATTTTCGTTGAATGAGTTTGAAGAGGTAACCCAGATGAATTGTGGTGAGTTTGATGCAAATGATGGTTGGGACATTGATCACACAGTGTTTTGGGAAGAAATTGGTGTCCCACGTGGGGAGGGACCAAAGTGGTCAGAGCTGTTGGTTATGTTTGACAAAATCAAGGCATGGAGTGAGGAGAAGAAGAGAATGATAACATTGTTGTTTATTCTGCATGTTGGAGTGTATGGTTACGCTCGTGATAGTAGAATCCCTTTGAAGGCTGCAAAAAGAGTGATAGATCTAGAGGCTTTCGAGAGGTATCCTTGGGGACGAGTGTCCTTTGAATCTTTAATTTCGTCCATGCAAGTTACGGATATGAAAAAGATCAACTCCATGGGTGTGTTCATGCGTTGCTTGTGTGGGTGTATGAGGCAGTTCCCATTTTAGGGAAAAGATTTGGGAAGAGAAGAGAAGGAGTTGTTCCTCTGCTACGTTGGGGTTCAAGCAGGGGAAGGTAAAACTTGGAACAGGTTATGGAGGAGGATAAGAAACTAGCAACAACAACAAGGTATTCTTTGTACTTTACATGATAATCTTTCAATGGTAGACTTGTTTGGAAAGTAAATCCTTTGATGGTAGATTTATTTTCAGGTTGATGGTAGATTTATTTTCAGGTTGATGGTAGACTTATTTTCTATTTGATGGTAGACTTATTTTTGGTAGGAAACCCTTGAGTTATTTGCATTTGATGGTAGACTTATTTTGGCCTTCGATCAAATAAAAACCTTTGATGTTTTAATGTATAAATCATGTGATGGTAGACTTATATTCAGTTTGATGGTAGACTTATTTTCATTTGATGGTAGACTTATTTTCTATTTGATGGTAGACTTATTTTTGGTAGGATACCTTTGAGTTATTTTCCTTTGATGGTAGACTTATTTTGGCCTTCGATGGTAGACTTTTCAGTAGGTCCTTTGATGGTAGACTTATTTTGGCCTTCGATGGTAGACTTTTTTGCTCTTTGGTATTAGACTTTTGGTAGTGTTGAAGAGATTTTTATTAATCATCTCTTGCTTTGTTTTTGCAATACTGTTCTTTATAGGTTCGTATCAGACACTTAGTGGTGAAGCCTTTCGAATTCATTTACCCTTCATGGATTGATGCAGAAGATTTCAAACTTAATAACATGATCTGCGACATTCTTGGTGGATGCGTGGATGAAGATTTTTGGGAGTTAAATGCTCCGGTTTCTAAGAAAAAGAATAGCAGGGCTAAGGATGACTCTCCGGGTTCTAAAAAAAAGAAGACCAAGGCTAAGGTTGAGGAAAGTGAGGATGAGGATGAGGATGACTCTCCAATTGAAAAGAAAAAGAAGATCAAGAAGATCAAGGCTAAGGTTCTTGTTGAGGAAAGTGAGGATGAGGATGACTCTCCGGTTGAAAAGAAAGAGAAAAAGAAGAGCAAGAAGAGCAAGGCTAAGGTTGTTGTTGAGGAAAGTGAGGATGAGGATGACTCTCCAGTTGAAATGAAAGAGAAAAATAAGGAGAAGGTGAAGCATGGGAAGAGGAAGATTCGATCTGACACTTTGGGTGACGAGGATAGTGAAGAGTAATGCGACTTGGATATCCCAATAAAAAACATTCCAAATCTAAAGAAAAAGAAGGAGACCGAAGCCGGAGATATTGGTGAAGTGCTTAAGCTCCTTCAGGGAATGGTGGGCACAATTGCGAACTTTGATACTAGGCTTACATCTCTATAAGGCAAAGGGAATGCGTCGAAAGTTGTGGTAGATGAACAGTCAAACACGGGAGTTGGCAGAGATGCATCTATGGAGGAGGATGATCTGGTATGTAAGACTCTTTTCTAAGTCGATGGTAGATATATGGGAACCATGTTTTAGACTTATTTAGATGTTTTCCTGAACTTTTATGTTAAGGCGTGGTAGATTTATTATTGTGTTATGGTAGACTTATATGAACATCAGTTGTGTTGTTATTTCATTGTACACTTAGTTGAACATGTATTGTTATTCCATTGTACACTTATCTCTCTGTTTGAACATCTTTCCTCTACTTTTCTTAACAGTCTTGGATGGAACAACAACCAACATCGAAAACAAAATTCCCAGTTAACCGTGTGGTTAGAAAGCCGGATGTAAAGGCTAAACCAACTGAGCAGCGGAAAGGGAAAAGCAAACTTGTGGCACCTGTGCAGAAAAGCAAACCTGCGGCACCTGTGCAGAAAAGCAAACCTGCGGCACAAGAGCAGAAGGTTGAAGCTAAAAAGAAGGTGGGAAGTCATTCTCCATGGTAGTTTGATTTGCAACAAATTTTCTTACTTACATTTGACTCATTCCTTATACATTGTTTGGGTTTGGAGCTGTAGAGTAAAAGAATAGCGTTTAAAGAGAAGGAACCTACTGCGGCTAAAAGGAAGGAGGAATGAGCTGAGTGTGTCGAAATCCACGATCTGGTACGTATAGAGATGGGTTGTGGTAGACTTATTGTTACGTTATGGTAGATTTAATGGTCCGTTGTGGTAGACTTATTGGGACAGTTTTTTGTTGTGGTAGACTTATTGGTACGTTGTGGTAGACTTATTGGTACGTTTTGGTAGACTTATTGGTACCTTGTGGTAGACTTATTGGTACCTTGTGCTAGACTTATTGGTACCTCGTGCTAGACTTATTGGGACAGTTTTATTTGTTGTGAGACATTGCTGTAGATTTATTACAGTTGTTATCTTACTTCCATTTGACTCAATCCTTAACTTGTAGACAAAAGATGCTATTGGTGATGCTGGGAAAAAGAAGGGAAGCTCTGATTTTGATTTTGTTACACCTCCTCACAAAGCGATGCACTACGCATACTCATCATCATCTGATGATGATGATGTAAAGGCGAAGCAGATAAATGATGCACTGGACAATGCTTTAGGTGCTATTGCAAAGTTGTCAGAGACGGATGATTTGGTGGTCCCCCCATAGCTCGCAATAAAACTCTTGCTCCATCTCAGAGGTCCCCATTCATAGGACCACACGAATCATGGCTGGTACAGAGGCTTCTTCCGTTGTCTACAATCCTTTTGAGCTGGTGGACCTGCATAGAGAGGCAAAGTTGCTTGAGTTCGTGAAGAAAGATTTGTAAGTCATTTATCCTTTTAATAGAAACGTCTTATTCAATGCACCAAAACTTTCATCCTTCTAACCATAGACATATGGTTCTATGATTCAGAGACAACCCATTTGAAAACAGCCTGCCAAAAGTCGAATTCTACTTGGGAATTATGATAGCTAAAGAACTGTGGCCAAAGCCTCGATATGGATGGTTGAATAGTGAGGTAAATAAATCTACCACTATCTATAATAGATTTATCTATAATTTTTGTGACAGGTTTGTTTACTTTTGGTTTAATTTGCGAACTTTGTTTGTTTAATTATTTTGCAGCAAATGGGGGCTGCATTGAACATGTTTCGAAAAAGGTCAATGCAAATCCAACTCCTTTTGCAAGTGAAAGGATAGCGTTTCTGGATCCGATATTTGGGTCCCTTTGGTGTCAAGAGTACGAATGGAACTTCATAGGTAAGGAGAAGATTTTTTTGTTCGGTGAGGGATATTTCAACATGTATAATGGACTAACTCCAACGTTTGCTCCAACTCACAAGAAATGGGTGACAGATGTTGGTACATTGTACATTGCTCATAATATCAACGATGTGCATTGGGTGGGTGTTGTGGTAGACTTAGTTAATAGGAGTGTCAAAGTTTACGATAGCATCATCTCGGGTTACAAGAACGACGTTATGGCCGCATCATGCAAACCATACACGAAGATGATTCTGTTGTTGCTTAAAGCTGCTGCACCACTCGAAAAAAGGAAGGGGATGAGTGAGGCTGCGTTTCACTTCTACAGGAAAAAATCAAATGTACCCCAAAACATCCAATCAGGCGACTGTGGTGTCTACACGGTGAAATTTTTAGAGTGTCTAGCTCTAGGAAATACTATGGATGGGCTTTGCGACGCAACTGTGGGTGGTATTCGTCTAAAACTTGTCGCTGATATCCTGGAGGAGACACCATTTGTTGACTTGGTCCAGCAAGTTTCGACCCAAACCCGCGTACTAATCCAGACGACAAGGTTCCGTTACAGACAGATTCTGGATAGTGAGATTTAACGTGATGGTAGACTAATTATGACTTGGTGGTAGACTTTTGTGTATGTGGTGGTAGACTTTTGGGGATTCGAATTGATACTTTTGTAGTGGTAGACTTTTGTGAATGTGGTGGTAGACTTTTGTGAATGTGGTGGTAGACTTATTGTTTATTTTGCATACTTTCATAGGACCATGTTTTAGTATCACCATAAGAGTAGATTTGGTGGTCCTTCGAAAGTGTGGTAGACTTCTGTAATGAAAACGTGCATTTACGATATTGACAACATTAATGTGCGGTTAATTGTAAACGTGCATTTCCTAAGTGTTTCGTAACCATTAAAGTACCTTAAGAAAAGAGAAAGTACACATGATAATCAAATTACATAACATACATTTAAGCGTTGCAAGTCGCACGATTGTGACCATATTGAAGATAGTTTGAGCACTTGGGTTATTTCCTATCTCGTTTCCGAGCCATGGCAATTTCCAAAGCATTTTTAATCCGGGAAAGTCTTGGCCTACCTGGTGGTTCACGAACAACCGGAGGTTTACAAACTTTTGATGCCACAATTTCCGGCGCGGGAAGCGCAATATCTCGTGGCATAATACTTTTTGAGTAACCCTTGAACAAGTTCTTTGTATGGAAGTAGGGATGTGCAAGGCCGATCCGTGACTTCTTCACTGTTTCCGCTATTGCAATGGCATGAACACAAGGAATTCTATCCTTGTCAAACCTTTTGCAAGTACAACTTTTTGATGTCAAATTTACCACATGCAATGATGACCCCAACATTACTTCTATTTCGTTGTCATTGATCTCTTGTACAGTCCAAAGTTTAGCGTTCTCAACCCTATCATGTGTACAAAAAGGCAAACACGTATTAGTCCTTCAATTATTAATCTACCATCAGTTGTCTATAAATCTACCATAACATGCCTATTAAATCTACCATAACCACAAGCAAATTAAATCTATCATAACATGCTTATTAAATCTACCATATATGCCTATTAAATCTACCATAACATGCCTATTAAATCTACCATAACCACATGCAAATTAAATCTACCATAACATGCTTATTAAATCTATCATAACATGCTTATTAAATCTACCGTAACCACCTGGAAATTAAATCTACCATAACATGCTTATTAAATCTACCATAATATAACATTTCTACCTGAAGTTGTTTCTCCACCGCAGTGGTCAAGGTTGTGGTCATTAAACTTGCTTTTTTCCTTCTTGTAGCAAACCACCTTGTCAACATCGACCTAATAGTATCCAGAAGTTCCACTATTGGATATCCGCGGGCAGGAGATAGAACCTTATTAATAGATTCCGCTATGTTGCTCGTCAGGAAGTTGTATCTATGACCGGGAAAATGTACACGAGTCCATAAACGAACATCGGCTCCCTGTAAATAAGTATGAAGAGCAGGATACAAAGCCTCAGTCTGCCCAAATAACTCATTAAACTCTTGAAGTCTATATGCCTTCGTTGCCTTCTTGACTAGTCCGAATGATTCTCCACCTTTGAATTTCAGCAAAATGTTTTTATGCAAATGATATGTGCAAATACCACGAGAAGCACGCGGGTATACCTTCCCAATCGCCTTCGATATTGATCTATACCTATCTGAGATAATCGTAAGACCTTCATCATCTGGAATACTCGGCTTAGCTGTCTAAAGAACCACTCCCAAGACTCATCATTCTCGGTATCAACAACATCGAAAGCAATAGGAAATATGTTAAAATTTCCATCTTGTGTCGTGGCAATGAGTAAAGTACCTTTGTACTTACCTTTCAAATATGTCTCATCTACCACAACTACATTCCTCATAAACTTGAAACCATGTATGCTTGCGCCAAATGCAAGGAAAAGAAACTTGAACCTATTTTCACCATCGACTTCAAACTTTATAAGTGTCCCTGGATTAGCTCTCATAATCATGTATAAGTACGTGGAAAGTTCTTCGTACCCATTCTCAGAGCTTCCTCTAACCAATTGTCTTGCATACTTTAATGCTCGATGGGCTCTCCAATACTCTACATGTGACAATTGAATTAATCTTAAGTAAAATAAATCTACCACGTCAGTAAAATAAATATACCACCATTAGAACTTTCACTCCATAAATTAAATCTACCACCTCAGTATGATAAATCTACCAGGTCAGTAAAATAAATCTACCACCTCAGTATGATAAATCTACCATGTCTAAAAAATAAATCTACCATCGTTTAAAGTACCTTTATTATTAAATGTTTCGTTATAGCATCGGCAAGATGAGTTGGCAAGACTGTTGGTCCAACACCACCAATGAAATATTTGTAGAGACGACCTAACACCTGATACGTTGCTTTACGAGCACGGGTTGAACGCTCGGTCACTAACAAGAGTGGTTTCCAATATAAGTCTTGATATGAAAATTGGGCTGTCTCCAATAGTTGAAGCACAAACCCTCCACGTACATCCTTCCACCCAACAACTAACTGTCAATAACGTTGGAGTTGTGCGTCCCACGTTAATGTCAAACTTATGTGCAACCGAAATAATCTCCAATCTCCACTCCAAGTCCTCCTTTGTGGCATAACGTTGCCTAACCGCTAAGTCTACCGACCTCATTTCTAACTTCACGCCATCTGGAATCGATGATAGACCCCTTTTCTTCGGTGGTAGAGTTTCCATGGCGTCGTCATCGTCATCTGAAAGTCTACCACGCCTCCCGTATTCATCGTCGTCTGAGCTTGCACCGTCCGGATCGTCGCAATAGTCAAATCTACAATCATCATCTTCATGATCTCCTTCATCTTCATCTATAGTTTCTCCCTTCTTGCATCTACTTCTCTCTCTTTTACACTATTTTTTTTTCACTAATCTCAACGCATAGATGAATCATTTTGTTCTTATATTGTTGTACAAAACTCTTCAACTGTCTTGAATTTGTAACAAAAATCGGTGGTGTATCTAGAGCTAAGCTTGGCAACATGTAACTCAATTTTACCTCGAAATTTTGTTGATCGACGCCGAAATCTTCATACACCATTCGAAGGAAATTGTTGAACGAGGTTGCATGATCTAACCCAAGGACTCTCCCACCTTTTGAGTTGTCAACCCCGAACACCCATCCATTCTTCGAAAAACTCCATCTACCACATACAAGAACTATTTGTTCCATTCACTCGTTCGAAAAGCACTTTAGAACACAAACAAAGATCAAAAATTCACTTTGCAAAGATCCGAGCTATGCGGCTGTAAACCCTAGTTCTTCACCATTGTTGCAGGTTTTTTCGTGCAAATTTGTCTATTTTTTAAGGGTAAAATCGACATTTTGCGTTCCCTGCAAATAACTCTACCACCTACCAAATAAGTCTACCACCACTATAGTTTCCTAAACAGGAAACAAGTCTACCACCAAGTACTATAAGTCTACCGCTATCACAATAAGTCTACCAAATGTCTAATGTGAAAAAAAGTAACTAGGTTGGAACCAAATGTCTAATGTGAAAAAAGTAACTAGGTTGGATAAAAAGTCTACCATCACTCGACCTAGGTAAAAACAAATCTACCACTGCAATCGCTAACAACGCATAAGTCTACCACTGTTGATCCTAAAAAAATAAGTCTATCAGTCAAAGGTTGGTTTCGTTGACCGAAAATACTGAATAAGTCTACAGCTCATTATAAATCTACCACTATTACAATAAGTCTACCACACCTATATACAAAATAAATCTACCACCGCCATAAATAAGTCTACCGCTAACTCTAAGTCTACCGCTACTAAAATTAGTCTACCGTCAATATCCACAACTATAAATCTACCGCTGGTATGACTAAAAATCTACCACCGAAGAAGACAAATCTACCAGTCAAAATAAAATCTACCATCGAAGAAAAATAAATCTACCGTTCAAAATAAGTCTACGGAAATAAATCTACCATTCGACTAATAAGTCTACCGCAAAAAATAAGTCTACCATTGGGTGAATTTAAGTCTACCGCTTAAAAAATAAGTCTACCGTTCGGAAACAAATCTACCACCAAAGAGATACAATAAGTCTACCATTCAAAAATAAATCTACCGCTCGTCAAATAAGTATACGGACTAAAAAATAAGTCTACCAGATCGATAATAAGTCTACCAACACTGAGCGGTAGACTTATTTTTTTTAGGCGGGAACTTTTCCCGCCTACGTGTCCCGTTTCATTAATGGCATTTTCGTAAATACGTTTTTGTTATAGGAAAAGGGGTAAAACGGACTCAAAAATAGCCTCAGTAATTAAAATCTAAAAAGATAGTTTGAGTCAACCAAAAATCTAAAAAGGTTGTTTTAATATGTCTCCCTAAGAAAAAACTACTATATACATTAGAAAAAAAACTAAAATTTAATATTTCGAGACACATGCTGGATTATTTCTTACTTTTTCGACCCACGCTTTCAAAAGCCTCAAGGTTTTGTCCTCTATTTATATTTAATAGTTTTCCGGTCACTAATTTTTTTCTAAGAACTATTGTGGCTCCATCAGTGGCGAATCTAGGAAAAAAAATTATCGGGGTCAAAATTTAATTATTTATTTTTAAATATAATATCATGCTAAATATTTGTTATATAAAGTACTATAAGGTAAATCATATGTGTTTATTATATAAAGTGATGGAGTTGGACCTTAGGTCCAAGTAATAATGATAAAAACGAAAATTAGGGTGCAAAAATGAGACTTAAACTCAAATTAAGGGGTCAAAGGTAGAGAATTTAAACAATTGAGCTGAATGAATTTCATGTCATTAAGCTAAAAAATGACAGTATTTTGTTTTTAGTGGGATCAGCTGACCCCTATCTTTTAAATGGATTCGCCCCTGGGCTCCATAGCTAATATCTAGAATTATAGTGATACTTGTAATTTGTTTCGTTTTACATGGATTGACATTTTTCTAATTTATAGTCATTGTGTAATTGACAGAATACAATATTATATGTTTGAATTTGAATGTTTGGTTGCAAGTGATTGACTGTTGTAGTTATTCATATGCTAAAGCGCGCGCGGAGCAAATACACTTTTTTTTGAATCTTTAGTGTTTTATGATATGTTTTGGTTTTTAAAGAATATTAATTTTTACTATTTATTACTGTTTTATAGAACTATGGTCAACAAATCGAAGTGAATGTATCGGATATCTTGTTGAGTCCTAGGTATTTGGTAAAAAAATTCAAATCTATATAACTTTTTCTCGAGCAAAAAAAGAATTGAATTAAATGGAATATTTGAGAAAGTAAGGTTCATATGTTGAGCTTATTATATGATCATACTAGTGGACGAACTAAATCTATCTACATGTGAGCCGTATCTGATGGGGGAAGAGAAGTTATTAATAAGTCCAAACATTTTTCTTCCAGACTTCATGATCATTCACACTATACAACTTAATATAACTGTTCGTAGGAAAGGACAATATGTGCTTTTCATGCTTCTCTTTGAAAACTGATCAGCTAAAACATTACAAATTGATTTTGACAAGAAAAAGTACCATGAACAATTGTGATAACCATAAGCCAACTTGAAATCTAACTTTTACGGTATGAGAACAAAAAAGTCAATGCAGTTCTTGAAAACGATTCTTGTTGTCGCATGTACGTAAATGCAACCGCTGGGTATTTTATTTCCAGAACGTAGTATATAGGCATGTCAAATGGTTATAATTATATAGATATGTAAGACTAGGTCAACGTAAAATAGTGCTCCTTTCGTCCCATTTTAGATGATTTTTAAAGTTTTTATACATATATTAAGAAACTATTTAATTGTTCATATTTTCAATATATAACATCAATTCAACCCATAATTACTAAAATAACTCATAATTTCAATTCAACTTCAAAACTAACCCCATTTTCTCTCTCTTCAATTTTTTTCCAAATAATCCAAAACACCTCCTTTATTTACGACAATGCCATTAACATTTGAATTATTATTTTTTTCTAAATAAAATCAGATATTTGTATCTTTCAAAACAATCCACAAATATCAATTTATTTACGAAATTGCCATCATCATCATCAAAAATTTCAACCTCCATTAACAATCAAAATCAAGCTCTAAATGCTTGGAGATCTCATTTTTGGTAGATAAATACTTCAATCTTTAACATATAACTTCTTCCTCTATCAATTCTTCTTCAATTTCATCCAAAAAACAATCAAAATGAAGTTTTCTAAAATTATTTCTTTCATAATCTTTTGAATTTCAATTGTTTTTAGTTAAAGACGTTTGGGCTTCTTTGCTAACAGTCATATTAGAAGTTTTGAGTGTTTGAAGGAGCTGGAAACAGAGATCTACGGCATAAACAAAGCTAAAAACAGTGATTTTTGATCTGGTTCGCGAGAGTAGACTGACACTTGAGTCTACCAGTCAACGCAGGTTAGTTTTGCAATTGACCCGATTTAAAATTATTTAGCGTAGACTTCTCTTGAAGTCTACTTGTTTCCTTTGACAACAAAAAAATATGCGTATACTTTATATGTAGTCTACTTGAAAATGAGTTAGTTTTGAAATTGACCAGAACTTTGACTTCGTTGACTAGATTTTGAGTTCAAAATTCAAAAAAGTTGAGGTCTTTTTTTGCAATTGACTCATTGTTGACTTTTCTAGTAGACGTAATCTTAAGTCTACTCAATACGGACAGGTCAGTTTTGCATTTGACCAAAAATTCAAATATTGACCAGAATATGCAATTTTTGGTAGACTTTTTGAGAAGTCTACGACATCTGTAGACTTCACGAAGAAGTCTACTATTTAATTAATTCGAATTTTGGTCAACTACAAAAAGTAACATCTTTTTAAGAGTAGACGTCACCAGAAGTCTATTTTAGAGTAGATCTCTACTAAAGTCTACTATAAATAGTCAACAACTAGTCAATTGCAAAACTAACCTACTCAAAATACGCGGAAAACCGTCAAAAAGAGAGTAGACGCTATCTTAAGTCTACTCGGCAGTAGACGTAAGATAGCGTCTACTCTAAATAACGGGTTTTCGCGTATTTTGTGTAGACTTCAAGGGACGTCTACTAAAAAAGTCAACTTTTGGTCAATTGCAAAAAAATAACCCATTTTGGAGTAGACTACATGATAAGTCTACAAAAAAAGTCAAAATTTTGATCAATTGCAAAAAGTAACCCGTTATGTAGACTTCATCATTAGTTTACTAGTAGACTTCTGTATTCACTAGTAGACATCTAGTGAAGTTTACTAGTAGACTGCTGGTGAAGTCTATGTTTTAAAGTTTAAAAAAAATACATTTATATCTTATTTATAATGATTTTTTTAGATTTTCTTGCTCCCACATGTGTGTTATCTAATGTGTTTTCTTATGTATAAATTTAAAATATTTAGGTGTAATATTTATGGTATAAATCAATTCTCTTGTTTTAGTAGTACTTAGCTTTTTTGGTAAACTTCTGTATGCAATCTACTAGTAGACGGCACATGAAGACTGTATTTTAGTTTTTAATATAAATTCATTTTAAAATTATGTATAATGATTTTTCTGATTTTATTGATTTCACATGTGTGTTAATTAATTGTATTGCTTATGTCTGAGTTTTACATCTTCCGTTCTTATAAATTAATTTTTCTTGATTAATTAGTCTTTCCTACATTTTAGTAGACAACTTATGAAGTCTACAGGTAGACTGCGTATGAAGTCTGTCTACTAAATATTAATAAAACGCATTTAAAAATTATTCATAATGAATTTTTCATATTTTCTTGTCTCAAATGTGTGTTAATTATTGTTTTTGCTTATGTGTAAATTAAACATGTTCATTTGTAACATTATGGGATAAATCAATTTTCTTGTTTAACTAGCCTTTAGCTCATCTTACACTTGTCTTCTCAATGTGTCTAATCTCTTTTTTGAAGAAACTTTGCATTGTCACAAGTATCCCAAACTTCTTTCTCTATTATGTTCTTCTACACATCAAGTCCATGTCTTATCATCTTCGCAATCAAGAAGAGCTTCAAGGTCAAAAAACTAAAACCAAGGAAGCTAAAAAGAAGAGTTGATAGAGATTTCTCTTGTGAGAGACGCTAAGGAAGAGAAGTTGGAGGAGAATGTGAAGAAACGTTGTATGAGTAAAGAAAGAGTAATACGAGAAAATCACGATCATGGAGATATTAGAAGAAATTGAAGAAGTGGATAACTTGTTTGATATTAAACCTTAACATTATGATTTCATTTGTTCACTTTTCAATTACACCTACATAAAACACAACATAAAATCCCTATTATGAAAACTATATCCGTTTCATGTTGACAAAATTGGTTATAAAGACTGGGAGCTTGCATGGTTAATTGCTCGTAGTAGCTTCGACTATAACTCTATTTGCCAAAAAATGCATCGATCTAATCTTCTGATTAGTCGCAACCACCTTCGTGTCTGCATTACTATGGCCTGTTCGGAGGTAGATGATCTTTGAAGTCGATTCAAGATGATTGCATGCTTGCGTAAAGATACAACCTGTCATGAAAGCATCATAACCACCTTCGTGTTTCCCTCCTGCATTACAATTAGAACATCTAAAACAGAGAAAATATCAGTTAAAAACAGTTTTAACCAAAATCAAGCTTTTCAATTTTCTGTTTAGAAAAAGTTTTAACCAAAATCTGCTTCTTAGGCTTAAAATTTCTTACAAAAACAATTATATGTCTTATAGAACATCAATGTATATAGTATATACATACAGAGAATAACAAAGTGTCGTCTAACGTCCTCATAATTTAATTATTATCGACAAGTTCTTAATTATCTCTCGAATATTCCGTCCCATTACTACTGCTAATTACTGTGATTTACAAACATCAATTAGACCAAAACTCAATCTAATCTATAAGCGAAAATTATAATTTTTGTGCATTTGTGATTAATATGAACAATACAAACATTGTTTAACAAGTATAATGAGAGAAGAAATTACCTTCTTCGCCGTTTTTGACTTGGAACAGAGATCCAAAAGAAGTTATCTTCCATCCCAAATGACCCAACAACGCAATTGCATATCAAGAATCAATCAGATAACAGAGTTATATATGTCCATAACTATAGCCTCTCTAAGAAAGGAAATGGTAAAAATCTATTGACTTGTGTTTTTAGATACTCACCTTAATAAGTTTGTTTCTTGCAGCTTTACCTATTTGGATTTTCCTTTTTACTTCAGTCCCGCTCATATCAATCTCCTCAGCTATCTCACCTTCCCTTGGTTCTCTTCCAAGACTCTTTTGCAATTCATCTTTCACTTCAAGAAGAGCCTGCAATGTAAAATCCCCCAAACAACATGAGCGTACATATACAACTCTAATAACCAAAGAAAAATCAAACTTTTTGGAATAAAGAACCAAAAATTGAAGTAGTAATTGAAAGTGAAATTACCATGAGCATACGTATTATCACCAGTTCCAAAGCATGATTTCATTGTTAAGTCTCAAAACAAAGAAAAGGGAAAGAGAAATGTAAAGTAAAAAGAAAGCTCTTTCATGTTATTGAACTGTTTGGAAGCTGTAGCATCCACCTTATTTTCCAGAAATGTGCCTCTCAGCTTCTTACATTTTGCTTCTGCAAATCACCTGAAATACAATTAGGACTCAAATCAGCTTTACGCAGAGTCAATAGCAAACCAAAAAAAAAAATGTAGCAACCAATGCTATTTCTTATAGCGTACACGCAAGAACAACATAATGAAATCAAACTGAGATTCAACATACATGTCTTGAATGAATCTAGCTGATAAAATTCCGTGCATTGTAAATAACAGAAAAATGCAATTGAAATACATCAAGTTGAACATAAGGATCAATCAGTTTCTAAATGGTCGAAGATAAAGTCATTTACCAAACCGAGAATTACAATTTCAACGTATAAAAATTCCAAAATACGAGACAATCCATTTATCAAGGTGAGTTTGGTATTACCTTCTGTGTTGCTGGACGAACTTAGAGTTCTTCGCATCTTCCTCTGCGTATCATCACCATTTCCGAAATTAGGACTTTCCAAAAATCACAATTACACAAACACAACATAAAACATAGAAAACCAAAGGGATCCTATGATAAATCCGATCTATATCCATAAATTTGGTCTTTATGAAGAGGAGTGGGATCCGACGACTTACCAGTGAGTCCAGCGGTTAACTTGGTGATGAGAACGCCGGTTACAGCAAATCCGGTGAGGAATGGCCAACAACGTTTCCATTCCCTCTTGAAGAACACTGGCCATGGATCGAACAATCTCATTTCTCTCTGCACAAACAATATCTCTCTCTATTACTTCTGTTGTTGCCTTCAGAAGTAGTAATTGAAAGTGACTTCAGAGGCGTCGGACATGGATTCATCTTCGGCGGCCTCCTCGCTGACAAAACCCGAGCTCTCTGCAACTTCTACGTCTTCATCAACATCTACAAACCGTATCTTCGTGTTCTGGGTCGGTTCAGAGCTGATGAACTCTTGCTCGTTTTGGTTAATCTTCTTAGTCACACGTATTTTACTTCTTAGCCTCGATTTGGTACAGGCTATGTGAAGTAGAGAAATATATCTTGGTGGAGCCGCGAGATGGAGTGAAATCGGCCAAGGTTGAGAGAGGCTAGAGAGAACGGCGTTTTAGTGAGGGAGGGTGATTCGAGATTGGGTCATCAAAATTAGGTTTACCAGTTTATATATAAAGATAAAAATATCCGGTTAGGTTAAAAATTTTGGTTTAGTAGACTTCGTTTGCAGTCTACTAAACCCTAAACTCTCAACGAAACCCTAAACTCTCAAAACGAAACCCTAAATTCTCAATAGATTACATATAAAGTCTACTAATTGAAGTAGACTTCATTAACAGTCTACTATCCGATAACCTAAATCGATTATTTTCAATGATTATTCAAAATCCTAAATAAAATGTCCAACATTCTAAACACTTTAATAGATTTATAAGTGAACACTTTTATAAATATTTCACATTTTACATATAAAAATGATGAACCATAAATCTAATCCTAAGTGTGAAACATGTTTGCGATGTATAAATGTTAAACTATTACCCATATTTCATATTTGAGTTCGGACATATACGCAAAATTACATACATAACTCGAAATTTAACATCACCTTAGAGTTAATTTAACATTAAAACTCAAACCCTACACTATAATTTCTAAAACTAAATCTTAATCCATACAAACCCTAAACACTAAACTATAAATAACAATCCAATTCATAAAATGAAACCAATATAACCATATATAAACTCATGAAACTTACAAATACAAAACAATAATCACTATCAACATGTGATCAAATCAATATCTAAAGAAATGGTTATGAAGTATCTTGTTTGGTAACTTTTTGTTTAGTAGAGTTATGTATGTCATTCATAATCTAATTTGTCATTGTTGGTTTAATTTGTGCAATTTTGTGCAAATTTTTTTTCATACATCACAAATGTTTCTAGTTTGGTCATCAACATAAATTTTTAATCAAACTAATTTTTGATAATTTATAAATTTAAATTTTATATTTAATTATAGAGTAGACTTCCAGAAAGGTCTACAAAACCAAATAGAAGACTACATATGCAGTCTACCCGTTCTATGGGGTAAAACAGTCATTTAGGTCTCTGTTTTTTTGTTTGTTCATAAAGGTTATAATTGTAATTTCACTACCTTTTTAGGTTACTTTTGTCAAACATGAACTCTTAGGTTACTTTTGAAAACAAATTGAAATTTTAGGTCATTCTTAGCAAATTTCCCATAAAAAAATATTCTGCAGAATTAAAATAACCAAAACACAATAAATGTTGCATAGAAAATTGAAAAATTCAACTAATTTGGGACAAATTTCTTCTCCTAGAAAATCATCTAAAATAGGACGGAGGGAGTAACTCTATTATGCTCAAACCAACATAATTAATCTATTTGCATTAGAGCATCTCCAATCTAACACTATCATTTACACCAAATCACCTTTTACACTATATTTGATGTAAATCTTTCTCCAACCTAACACTATTTCTTACACTAAAATAGTGTAACACTATATTTTGTGTTGAACTTTTTTATTTACAAAATGATCTTTCAAATATTAAATTGTTTTCAAATTGATCATTATAAAAATAAAAACAATTTTTAGATAATTTTTAAATATATAAAATTTATGTACAAAGATATAATTTTTTTTTGGCATCTGGTAAGATTTTTCATTAAAGGACCAAGAAGGTCAACAAACTAAACTTTACAAATTAAGGCAACCTCACAAGTGATTCAAAACAATTGAACACACGATGATTTACAAACAAAAAGAGGACAAACCAACTACCATCTCCACTAAATTCTTCCACTAAAATCCTACACCCCAAAAATGGTTAGTAACCTCCACCATGATGCTTTCAAAGCCATCCCAAAAATTCCTTATACACCGCCACACAAACCAAAACCTCAAACAGAGGGCAAGCCTTTCTCATCATCAAAGAGCTCTTGTAACCACCTCGGGAACCCTTGAGCTACATAAGAATGAATCCGGTCATGCCTAGTCACGCTTTGAGCTATGAGAAAAGCCCCTCTATTGGTCTCGGACAATTCAGTTTCAATCCTCCAAACCTGCATTTGTTTTAAAACATGTCTCATTTCAGTTGCTTGAGCTTGGTAATTTGGCCATGCTTTTGGCCTCAGCAAAGCCCCTATTAACTCCACAACATTTACACCAAAGATCACTTTATTGTGTTCGTGAGCAATCATGGATTCCATTGCCCATATGAAACATGCAAGCTTTCCATCTTGAGCTGATCTGACATTAACAAAACCTCTTCTACTATGCATAAGAACAGTCCCCCTTGAATGTCTGAGGACCCAAGAGCAACCCACTGTCTTCTCCTTTGCAGACCACACAAAACCAACATTAGTACAAAGATATAAATTATATACACATTTAAAATTTTGAAATTTAAATTGTAAAAAAACATAAATTTTATATAAATCATGATATTTAACGTTTAAGTTGTAAAATAAAACAAAATTTTATAAAAGATATAGTACCATAAATTGATAATAAATTTGAAAATACATAAAGGGCCGAAATCAAAGATAAACAACATGAAATAAATTATGACAACTATTTAAAAAAAAATGGTACTAATTAACAATTAACAAGAATTTGTGTACTAATTAGCAATTAACAAAGAATTTAAAAAGGATAATATGCTTGGAATATTCGTTTTTGGTGAAAAAAATAGTCTAATACATTGGAGTAAAACTCAACACTATTTTTTACATAGTGTAATATCATTGGAGATGCTCTTATGAATAGATTTGAAACTACTAAACAAAAGCTAAATTGTATTTGTAAAGTCGTTGTCCCTCATATGCTCATTTCCTGTTAAATAATAAAAATCGAATGATCCAGAGGTTTAGTCTAAACTCTAAATATCCACATGCATGGGGGGGGGACACATTGACTAGGCGGCAGTTGTCCCGGATGAAAAGAGATGTCACTTGGGTCGAGGCGTATAAGACCAAAAACATTTTCAATGTGGTGAGTTTAGCAACCAGCGAATATGTATCAAAGTAATGCATGCATTTCTTATTACGTATAGAACTTAACTACATGTCTACAAGTATTGTCTTATGTCTGTCACCATTCTATCTAACTTGATTTTAATAAATTCAGTTGCAACGATTATTGATTTTGCATACATGATCAAATATATGTTGCACAATTTAAAGGTGTTAACAAAAATTGATTCACATTCCTCTCAATTTTTCTACATAACTAAATAAACTCTAAAATACTTTAACTATCTATTAATTTGTATTCTTTTACTTGTTATTTTCCATATTTTTATTATTATTCATCATGATTATTCCTTATTCCTCCATGCATTGGACGAAGAAAACAAAAAACTCTTCTACATTGGGGGGGGGAGGGGGGAGGCGCATTGACTAGGCGGCAGTTGTCCCGGATGAAAAGAGATGTCACTTGGGTCGAGGCGTATAAGACCAAAAACATTTTCAATGTGGTGAGTTTAGCAACCAGCGAATATGTATCAAAGTAATGCATGCATTTCTTATTACGTATAGAACTTAACTACATGTCTACAAGTATTGTCTTATGTCTGTCACCATTCTATCTAACTTGGTTTTAATAAATTCAGTTGCAACGATTATTGATTTTGTATACATGATCAAATATATGTTGCACAATTTAAAGGTGTTAACAAAAATTGATTCACATTCCTCTCAATTTTTCTACATAACTAAATAAACTCTAAAATACTTTAACTATCTATTAATTTGTATTCTTTTACTTGTTATTTTCCATATTTTTATTATTATTCATCATGATTATTCCTTATTCCTCCATGCATTGGACGAAGAAAACAAAAAACTCTTCTACATTAGGGGGGGGGAGGCGCATTGACTACGCGGCAGTTGTCCCGGATGAAAAGAGATGTCACTTGGGTCGAGGTGTATAAGACCAAAAACATTTTCAATGTGGTGAGTTTAGCAACCAGCGAATATGTATCAAAGTAATGCATGCATTTCTTATTACGTATAGAACTTAACTACATGTCTACAAGTATTGTCTTATGTCTGTCACCATTCTATCTAACTTGGTTTTAAGAAATTCAGTTGCAACGATTATTGATTTTGTATACATGATCAAATATATGTTGCACAATTTAAAGGTGTTAACAAAAATTGATTCACATTCCTCTCAATTTTTCTACATAACTAAATAAACTCTAAAATACTTTAACTTTCTATTAATTTGTATTCTTTTACTTGTTATTTTCCATATTTTTATTATTATTCATCATGAATATTTCTTATTCCTCCTTGCATTGGACGAAGAAAACAAAAAACTCTTCTACAAATTTGTACGCGGGACCGTAAGTCCATGGGTGGGGATCGAAGAGGAAAAATAGAGTATTTGTGATCCGCTTTGTATTTTACGGATATCTAATTTTCCGGTTTGCTTTGTTTCAGAAACTTTCGGATATCCGAAATTACGGATATCCGGATTTTTTTAAGATATTTACGGATATTCGGATACTCACGGATATCCGTTTAAAATAAAAATTAAAACACCATAATTTTTATTAATATTTTTTTACCATAATGTTTAAATTAGTTAATAAATATGTATATTTGAATTATCAAGTATTACTCGATTTAATTAAAAAACGATAAAAACGAATGATTAGAATGGTAAAGAACGAAAAAAATACTTTTTATTTAAGTAAGACTAAGAAAACGAATATTTTCAATCAAAAAACTAGTATCTACCTATTTTTACTATAGATAATTTCGTTCTATGTATTTAAGAATATCTAAAAATGCAAATATATGTTATAAAACTATCATATAATATGTATGTATATGTAAATATACGGATCGGATATTCGGATTTTTGAAATTAGTATTTGTTATTTTCTTCGGTTTATACGGATAATAGATATTACTATTTGCTTTGCTTTGATTGATAACGGATATCCGGATTTTTCAGATCGAATCGGAACGAATATCGAATCGGATCAAATCTAGCGGATAGTAAGTATTGATTATATCATTGACTACGCGGCAATTGTCCCGGATGAAAAGAGATGTCACTTGGGGCGAGGCGTATAAGACCAAAAACATTTTCAATGTGGTGAGTTTAGCAACCAGCGAATATGTATCAAAGTAATGCATGCATTTTTTATTACGTATAGAACTTAACTACATGTCTACAAGTATTGTCTTATGTCTGTCACCATTCTATCTAACTTGGTTTTAAGAAATTCAGTTGCAACGATTATTGATTTTGTATACATGATCAAATATATGTTGCACAATTTAAAGGTGTTAACAAAAATTGATTCACATTCCTCTCAATTTTTCTACATAACTAAATAAACTCTAAAATACTTTAACTATCTATTAATTTGTATTCTTTTACTTGTTATTTTCCATATTTTTATTATTATTCATCATGATTATTCCTTATTCCTCCATGCATTGGACGAAGAAAACAAAAAACTCTTCTACATTGGGGGGGGGGAGGCGCATTGACTACGCGGCAGTTGTCCCGGATGAAAAGAGATGTCACTTGGGTCGAGGTCTATAAGACCAAAAAAAATTTCAATGTGGTGAGTTTAGCAACCATCGAATATGTATCAAAGTAATGCATGCATTTCTTATTACGTATAGAACTTAACTACATGTCTACAAGTATTGTCTTATGTCTGTCACCATTCTATCTAACTTGGTTTTAAGAAATTCAGTTGCAACGATTATTGATTTTGTATACATGATCAAATATATGTTGCACAATTTAAATGTGTTAACAAAAATTGATTCACGTTCCTCTCAATTTTTCTACATAACTAAATAAACTCTAAAATACTTTAACT